>OZ035831.1:28545606-29166706 GCA_964034765.1 Knipowitschia caucasica
CTCTTTAATGACTGGGTGAATTTGCTGGATTTTGTCAGGAACTGGAATACGCATCCCAAAAATGCTCAATGGGTGACATGTCCAGGAAACATGCACTATTTTCAGATTCCAGTTATCGTGTGCACCTCCTTGCAACATGGGTCTGATGGTCGTGGATGAATGGTACAACAATGGTCATAAGGATCTAGTCACAGAATCTCTATGCATTGAAAATGCTGTCAACAAAAACCCCACCTGTATACTTTTTCCATAACATACAGTATATCTGCTCATATCATAGCCTCACCCCCACCATCGACCATGGGCCACTCGATCCACAATGGTGACACCAGCAAACTCGGATTCAGACTTAAATTGGGTAAGATAACCAAATGCAGTCTGTTGATGAGGACAACAAGATGCAGATGAGCTTCTTTGAGACAGATTTCACAGTTTGTGCAGGAATCCTTTGGTCATGCAAACCAGTTGCTGCTGTCTGGGTGGCTAGTCGCAAGCATTCTTGGAGATGAATTTGCTGGATGTGGAGGTTCTGGCCCACATGGCGTAGGGTAGGAGAACGAACATTCAATCTCAAAATTGTAGCCAGCCTAAGGCACAACTATGCAATAATCATGGCTATCTGATCAACATCTTGATATGTCACACTTGTGAGGTCGATTGTCTTGGCAAAGGGTAAGACTTCACACGCAGATTTAGGAAAATGTTTTTTGTGCACAACAAAAGTTTTGAAAGTGATGAAAAATGAGAGAAAAACTGTTTAGTTTATGTGTTTTTCCTTGTTGTGTGCATCTCATCCTGTCTGCAAACTGGAGGCAAAGATAAAGACCAATCAGCCTACTATAAAATCCCCTCCCCCCCAGATCCTGTATCCACGTTTGTCAGTATTTGCCGCCATTGGAGGAGGTGGTGCTTTTGTCAGACAGGAGCGCAGAGACCTCACAAAGCGCAGGGAAGATGTCACAACAAACAAAAACAGCATAGTAACCCTCCAAAATCTAATCAGGAGCCATTGATTCGTGCACTGAATAGAGACTGAGTACCTTGAGAGTGGCTCATCCAATAAGGCCATGGAGAGGCTGACAGAGGCCTTCACGAGACAGCTGTGTTCTTCTATCATTCTGTTTTCACCCCACTGTCTGTCTGCCAACCCAAAGATGATACAATTGTTACTCTTCTTCAATGTTTTTGTTCTTTTTTTTCTTCTTAATTTGTGTGTGACAATCAATGATTCCTACTTTCTGCAATACTTTTCTCCTCAAGTGTACCCTTAATGGATTTTCTTTGTGGATACTGATGGATGTGAGGTTTTGGTGCCTTTAGTTACAGTGTGCTCATAAAGGATGTTTAAATCAGGCAATTAAGCACAAGGTAATCCTTCACTTTGTAAGTTTGCCATGGGTTTCTGTTTTTTCTTATGTAGAGAGAAGTACATAGTGCGTGTAGTAAGTGCTTCCTTCTAATCATTTATACTGTAGCTATTTTGGGAGTGGCATTAAAGAAAATCCTATTTTGTAGGCATTGGTGACATTTAAGATATTATTCAATCTATAATATGTGTACACACTGTTTATTTTCTCCTAATGTCCAATAAATTGTAACAACTTGGCTTTTATTATTTTTAATGATACTTTGGCATTATGGAGCAGTGGTATTGATTTTGTAACTCAAAACCTTTACTGTGGAGGAAAATGTTATTATTTTAATATTGAACCCATGCTTATTAGATTGAGAATGACATACACACCTGAGTGGAAGCTTCGGGGCTTTCGCTCTCCTCCATTCAATTCCCTTTGCCTTTGAGTCATGCACCTTTTACTTTAATCCAGTGTAGGCTTAAGGGTTTCAGAATTTGCTTGTAAGATTTTACTGAATGGTTAATGTTTCTTTTTGACAAATGATTAAATAGTTGTATTAAACAGGAAGTGATTTTATCATAAAAAAATATATATAATGTTAATCTAGTTACAATCATACAATCATAGTTGCTGGCAAAAACACAAATTTTTGATACTATGTATCTTATTTTTGTCACTTTTTAGCAGTAAACCAAATGATCATGGCTTTAACAACATCAGGTAGATTTGTTTCAGTCTTTCAAGCAGCTATTTGACACTTCTGTTCCATATACTAGTCCTCATGGTAACCTCTTCATATTTATTGATATATTCATTACAGAGTTGATTGCCAGTCTGTATTTTAATGTTCTATAATTTTAGTGATTCCGTGGATTACTGGCAGCGTTTTTGAAGACTCACAATTTGGTCTATACTCTGCTGGAATATTCACAAAAACTTAGTGTGACTAAGTTTTTTACTATGGCAACTGACCCATAAGTGAGGGGTATGATGTAGAGGAGATGTGCAGGGCGAGGTCAGACAGATGGTCTAATGCAGGTACACAGACTGCCTCTCCAGCGCTCATTGAACCCTCCGATCAGCTGCATTGAAACAGGAACTATGGCTACTGAGGGTTACAAAGGGCAGGCTTTCTCTCATCACAGACACTCTTCAGCTCTGATTGTTGGGCTATGGATATTGTTCAGTGGGTGTGTAAAAAGTTATTAGAGAGCTGTGTAGGTGTGTGTGTGTGCTTAACCATCTTGGACAAAGAGGTGGGGCCCTTTTTCAACACCCTGTCAAAGGCGTTACCAGAAAAGAGGAGGATTTCAGTGTGGCCTCCCCCAACTTACAGATATGAAGCTGTCATGAAAAGAATAGCTGCATTCAATGAATGACACTTATTTTCTCCCACTTTACACAAGTGCAGTGAACAAAACAGACAGGAGAGCAGCTGAGGAAGACATTCTCCTCGCTGTCGCTGGCAATGACAGACACGCACCAATTACTTATAGTCCAGGCATACGCCAGGAAAACTGCCATTCACGCTTAGCTTTGTTAATTTAGTCTTACAAGCTGTTATAGTTTTCTCTTTCAATGCAGGTTTTTATTTACTCCTTCTCCATGTAATGTGTAATAGTGAAAGTATTTGATTGCAAGCCAATGCGTATACGCATAGTATATATACTATTGTATTATCTGCGCTGTATGTTGATGATAAAATAAAGTGTGGTTAAAGATAGAAAAACATAAACCTTGTGATTACATTGAATCTGTGTCCTTATCTGACTTTTGGCACAATGTGAGTGTCCATCTTTGCCATGTGGCTGAGCCTTACCTGACCGGAACAAAATTATCTGTCCTTTTGGTGTGGAAGTAAGTGGTGTAGCTCATCTCATCTCACCTTTCTCCCTCTCTGCTTCAAACCCTGCCCTGTGGCCCAGAGCCCACTTTCCCACTAAGACCAGGTGTCCCTCCACACAGGGAAAAAGTGCATCTTAATCAGCCTCGGTGATGGACACACACCAGTAACACGCACAGTCCAAAGTCAGTGCCAAGCGTTCATGTGTGCGAAGTCTAATTGAACACGCACACACCACCACACCACAAGGGGCACCCCATAGTCGCCTCGCCGTATGTTTCCCAGTGACACTTGGATGACCTCAGCAGCGGAATAATAAGTCAACATTTTAGCCACAACATTGTCTACGAAGCATAAGACAAGGATTGAGCCATATTAAATTATGCCTTTTTGTATTATGTTATTGTTGAAGTCTATAATTTTAAAGGCAATAGGCCAGTTTTGTGTCAGAATGGAATGCAAAACAGTATATATGATTAGTGTGTTGCGAAAACGTTTCACAGTATGTTTTTTTTGCCAACATCAGGTTGAATGGAGTGCACATTAATATATTTAGAAAGCAAATTTGAAGGGATTATGATGAAAAGGACCACGCTATTTACAGTTGTCAAGAGTAAAGAAGAAAAACATTAATTCTTCCATCGTTTTCTGCCTGTGTCCATATTATCTTGTTTAGAAGCTGCAGAGAGACAAATGAGCTTCAGGTGCCTTCAAATCTATTAATGAACTCTATTTTACCCCTGTCCTGGGCTCAGCCGGTGCAGCAGAAGTTATTTTTAGTTTCTTTGATGTGGTATTGGCTACAGTGTGTGAACACATTCTCGATCACTAAAGTGAAGATATACAGTCGCTTGCAAAAGTACTAATAAGTACTAATAATGAAGTTTTGCAAATGTTCTTATGTTTAAGAAGAGGAAGAAGATATACTTTACTTTTTTTAAACCACAAACATAGTTGTTTTTATTTTTTTTTATTTTTTTGAGACCACATCAAACGGACAACTGTGAAGGGAATGCAAAGTAATACATGATTTTGTATTTTCTTTTTAAAATAAAAAGAGTTTACAAGCTTTGCATATCTAGAGATCTAGAGATATCTAAAGTTTTTTTCCCCCCATTCTTCTTTACAAAACAACTCAAGCTTGGATTAGATTGAGAGCGTAACAGTAGTTTGCCTTTCTTTCATTTTTAGGTCTGTGCTTTGACTTAGTTAATCTAACTCATGGATTTTTTCAACTGTCTGACCAGAGCACTTCTTCCAAAAGTTAGCTTGCCTCCCATTCGACTTGAAACTGTAAACTAGAGATCTTATGCTTTCTTTTCTACAACGGCTTTCTTCCTGCTACTCGTCCTGCAGATTTGTATAGTGAATGTTCAGATTTGTTTGCTACGCTTCCAAAATCATCCTCAGTTCTCTCCTTGTCCAGCTTGTTTGTTCAGGTGGACTGCATTGTCATTGGTAAGTTTGCACTTGTACTCTTTCTATCCAGAATAATGGTTCATTGAGATGTTCAAAGCTTTAGATAGCTTTATATAACTTATCAACAACTTGGACTTTGATGCTGTTTAGTGACCAATACACTCCAAACAGGCCCTGAGGCCCTCACAGAACAGCTGTAATTATACAGAATAGGTTACACTCACATTAAGACATTCTCAAAGCCTATATTATTCACTCATTATCTTGTAATGTGAAAAAGTTCAATTTTTTTTTTTTAACTGTCATCGTCAGCTAAGAACAGAATTGAGCATGTCCACTGTTGTTTATTTTTCCTACAATGTTTGCTCCAGGGAGCATTTTAAAAGAACATAAAATTGGATTATAAATTGGGACGGGTCTACGGCCAGCTTGAAAACAAACAAGCAAATGAAGAGCGACATGGATTGGAATTAAACATATGTTGGGCTCAGTCACCATGGCTAACTTTCGAGCTTGTATGGCCTTTTTTCCAGACATAGATCTATACGGATTTGGCCGGCTGGCTAGATGGCTGGCACCATTGGCTGCTCAGTGGTCCTGAACCAGCCCATTTGAACAACCCAATGTGTTTTATTTGGGCCTGTTTCACACTGTCATCTGCACTCTTAGTTGGGATATAATTGATAGTCACTTCTCAATTCCAGGGAGTTCAAAGATAAACTACAGAACAACAAAATTGAGAGAATATTTTCTAAACTAATAATTTATACATTTTAAAGATTTTTTTAAAATCTGTGCTCTTATCAATAAGAGAAAGCAAATAATTATCTTTTTTTTCTATTTTTATTATTCCCTTATGCACCTCTTACATCTTACACCTTGTTTTGTTACATAAATAAAGCAGGTTACCAAAAAGAGAAGTCCAGAAAAAAAAGATTTGGGGCCTATGATTTCAAAATCAACACTCCGAAGGGTCTGACACCTAGCGGCAGCAGCGACACACACCACGGCAGTAAGGCTGTTGTACAAACATTTCATAAGCAAAAATGCCGGATACACAGCTTCAAGTGGCTTGACGGCATGCCTCTACTTCTGTTGATGTCAGGCGTGTAAGGGGGGGTGGGAGGTCAGGTGGGTCGGACAAGAGCTTGAGGATGCTGTACAATAGCAGAATACAGTAGCATGGATCACCCAGCGTAATACATGTACTGTATGTATGACTTGTGTAATTGTTCAATCCTCATTCCAGTGTTGGATAGGGCTATAGTTGCTCATAGCTACAGTGTTACTCTAGCTGACACTGTTTGCATAGCCCACACCAACAGACTGCCAGCGAGACTTTCTGAGCTTCATGGCTCTGAGGTTAGCTAGGGAGCTGTACAGTATGTGCTGGGGGCAGGGAGCAGCTCAGCAAGGCAGGGCCCTTCTGTTTGCCTGTCATCGACTAGTGCCATTGGGGGTTGAGAGTGCCAGCAAGTGTGTGTGTGTGCATGTGTGTGTGTGTGTGTGTATGAGTGAAGAAGGCACTGATGCGGGTGGGCGCACAGCCGAACGGGCACTTGACTGGTGCCGTGGCACTTAGCTAGTGAGTATGGCTGCTGGTTTGGCCGTACTCCAGGTTAACTCGGCATGCTGTGAGGTTTTTTGTATCCATGAGCGCTGGTTGATGTGGCACCAGATGCCACTCAATGTTCCCCAAGCCGGTTGACATTTAGAGCGTGGGCAAACAAGCTTACAGGAAGGAAGCGTCTGAATGGACGGAAAGAGTTTTGTAATACACAACTGTATGTCTGTTCGTCTTTTTGGTGACATGCAGATTAGGATGTTCTAATGACTGTGTTTGGTACCTGAAATAAGTTGTCAATACGTTGATGCCTAACCAAGAAGTTTATTGTGGAGAGGGCATGTGCAACGGGGAGTGAGGTAATTTCATTAAACAGATTGACAGATGGAGACAGCAGTAATGGTTGGGCGATAGGGAGATGCCAACTCCTCCTGGCATGGCCCTCACCTCTGATCTTCCTTCAGATGGTGTTTCAAAGCCAAGCACCACCCTGTTGTCCAGGATCATATAGTCTATAAGAGGGCATAATTCAAGATCAATAACAAGGACATGCTGCTAGGGCATAGTAAACAAAATGGCCAAAACAGAATGATAAAATGTTTAAACACAACAAGTTTATGTGGTGAGTAGGTGGTGATGCGAGGTGACGCCCAGCAGGGGGTCACAGTGTAGGCGATATGTGTTGCATAGGGCAAATCAGTGGCATCATGTTTAAAAAATCCCTCACACTTTTGTATTTCTCTTTTCATCTGTAAACTTGCCAAATGCTATTTATTTCTTCCAGTAAAAATAACACGTTTGAATGACTTTATGTTGGTGTTATGTCAACACGCTGGGAAGTCTAAATTAAAACTGTTTGTGTCAATGTGCCTTGTTGTTGCTATACTTTCATACATTCTGGCAGGATACTTTTCTCATGAATGCATATGTGACCTTAAATTACTCTTATGTTTACAATAACAACTGTAAAAAAAAAAATCTATTTTTTTTCATTAAAAAAATAATGTTTGGAAATTCCTGGATCTCATAGAACATTTGAGGATTTTCTTTTTTTTAGTGACTACACAAAATAACCAATCCCATGAATTTCATGAAGAAAGAAATATTGAGGTTTGGTTCAATGGGGATTCAAACACTAAACTAGTAAGCAAGTATTTTATATACATAGCGCTTTTCACACCCAGAGTCACAAAGTGCTTCACAATTGTGGGCATTTGTCCTCTCACTTCACGAAGGGATGTTAGCGGGGTCGCGTCTCCACAGCAGGCACACGCCAGAGCTATGTATGTGTTTTAGTGGTAGTGGAAACCGTAGCACCGCGAGGAAACCTACACAGACTCAGGGCGAACACGCAAACTCCACACAGAAACACCTGGAGGTGGAATCAAACCCAGGACTTTCTTGCTGTGAAGCACAAGTCCTAACCACTTCACTACTGTGCCGTGCAACTACTTTTCTTATCACAAATATTAACAACTGTAACAAATAATCTAACATTCAATACAATGGTTTATTATAGTTTAAAGAGAATATGATAATGTCAATCCATTTGGACAGTCCTCCATCAGGGCTTTTAGCAGACAACACATCAACACAGGTGCACTGACACACGCACATACATACACAACCTTATTTAAATGCAGAGGGCTGGGGCTGACGTCTCGCAGCTCAGGTCTCACAATAATTATTTTAAATTGCTACGAGGAACACAGGTCCTGGTGGGATATATTACCTCTTCTCTAACCAGAGATGAATTTCACTGTGCACACGTTCACTTCACCTCCTGGCTACACATATTTATATATAATATACTGTATGGTATGTGGGAGTGTGCTCCAGCATTTGCCGTATAGTGTATATATTTCAGGAGACTAGGCATTAATTTTTGACAAGTGACAAGGTCATATAAACCACATATATGTATTTAGGTTTTTCAGTGCTGTATACTTGTTTAATGATTGTAGATATGATGGAACTTTTGTATAAAGTTAATATAATCTTGTTCATGGAATAGCCTTTGTTTTCTGCTTCTATATCCATATTTCTAACAAATACCTCATTAGATGTTAATTAGCAACAGTCAAACTGCACGACTTTTGAATACTTAGGAGTACTTTATAAACAGTGACTATAAGACTGTACATAATGGTGTGAGCTCACTGTGCATTACCAGTCATAGTTCAAAGTTGGATGATAAGGTTCTCCCAAGTCCTTATCCTCATTCCGCCATCCTTTTCTCGCTCCTCCTATATTCTTTAACCCTCAACTGAACTTGTCAGCTCTGTGTAGCAAATTTTACAGCAACTCTTTGACATCTCACTCTGGCCCTGGCTGTCAGAGAGCACTGAGGGCAGGCAGAGAGTGAGCTGCTATACTGATGAATTTTCTCACAGAACAGAGTTCAGCACTCAGGTAATCCTATAAAAAGCCAAGGTGAGGTGCTCTTCTACCTTGCACTCATTAAAGCATCTTTACCTTGCACTGCAGCCACTGTGCTCTTCCCTATGTATGGTACCGGGTGGAGCGGGAGGGGCTAAGAGCATCGGGAATGGGAAACCTCGTGGCTGCGTGTTGTGCCACATGTGCCACATCTGTTAGACTTTTTGTACCTCTTCTTGCCTTCTCACCCCTTTCTCTCCCTATGTCCCTCCTCGCCTTCTATCCTCTATGCTCTCAGTTTCTTTTTTAATCTTTTATTCATAGCTTAGCAGGTGATGAAAAATTTATGCTCTGAGTCTGGCATTGAAATAAATGCAAAACGAAAACAGAAGCAGTTTATACTGACAGTCTGAATATCTCTATCTAGAACAAGGCTGCTCACTGCAAATCAGGAAGCCTGGTACTCTCCTGTTAACTCTGCTGTGTAAATGACGCTTTGTGGCTTCCTGCGATGCCAGAAGATTAGTGTGTTTTGTTTTCCCCCTTCTCCCTTGTCATCTTACCAGAAGGGAGGGAAGTGGGCACTTTTTGGGCACCACATTCTGTTCAGTATTTCTCCTCCCATATCTAATCACCTACACAGCCCAGAGCCCCCCACAAGCTTGTTTTCTGAGTAGCCGATCAAAGTGGGCAAAGTGTTACATTTGTTGTTGTACAAGGTGATTGTATGTATTCTCAGGTGCATTTTTCAGGGTGTGTTTTTGTGAAAAGTCAAGTTTGAAATGGGGTTTAAAGTCAGAACTCTGCCTTGAAAAAACATCCACCCACACTCTACAAATTCACACATCTACCAGCCCTTACGGCTTTATGAGGCACTACCATCTCTGTGGAAGTGCTATACAGAGGCTAACTCTCTGCGGCAGTATAATACTTACTATAGAGATTACCCTTCACTCTCAATCCACCTCTCATTTTGATACAGTGATACAAGAAACTTGAATAAGATCACTAGAATGTCTTCTACAAGCAACTCATTTATTTATCAAGTATTATTTAATTGTTAAAAAAAGAAAAAAGATTTTAGTGATAAGAAAACACGACGATGTGTATGCCAGCTAGGGCATACAGCATGGAGTCCTGCTGTCAGCTACAATGATGTGTTATGGCGCTGAGAATGGAGAGGGCAACTTGGCCTCGGCCATGGATCTAACTACAGATCTGATGCTCCCTGACAGCTATAGGCAAAGGATAGAGCCAAGCGTAAGAGAGGTGCAGAGTGTAGCCGGGGTAAACATAAAGGTCAGATGAGAGGGCAACTGAGAACAAATCAACTAAAGTTTAAAAAAAACATACTTTTATAATTGGAACAGACATCTATGACCAGGTTAAATAGCTTGTTATACTACCTTGAAGTGCAGAATACTGATGTAATAAACATGCAACATACAAAATGGCAGTGGTACAGCAACAACAAAATATACAAGCACATTTATTTTCAAATACGGTTGGGACAAAAGGCTTTACCAAGAGAGTACACGAATGGTTTGTCCTAATGTATGTGCTAATAATAATTTGTTAGTTTTAGATCATGGACTTTTTAGGTCAGTTTGTCGAGTACACATTCAAAGTTCCTTTTCTGACTGAAAAAATTAAATCAGCGGAAATATAATCACTCTAGAATTAGCATCTCTACATCATGTTCTGGTTGAGATGGATGTTTGTGCACATTTTTCCTTTTTTTCTCTCTAAAAATTGTAACTTATACTGCCTTTCGTGTGTCCTGTGGGAATTATCAGGGAATTTCCTTTGGAGAGCCACATGCATGTGTGAGTGTGTGTTTTAGAGCTGGCTCTAGTGCCACTGTGCCGATCGCTGGCAGAGTGCAGAAGTGTGTAGCAAGACCAAGTCACCCAGCAATTAAATAAAGATCTCTAATAGGCTGCTTCATATTAGGGTCAGCAGCTGGAAAGAGGAGAGGCCTACGTCACATGCACATTCAATAGACACTAGTCTAAGCGCACACACAGTCACACGCTTGAGCCCACACTCACATATTCACATACACAAACACGCACCTCCTGAACAAAATTCAATTATTAATGGACTGATTGCTCAAGTGGAGCTTCTCTGGGAATCTGAACCTGCCACACTGAATAAAATAAAACCACTGCTTTACATTTTCATTATACCAAAACGTGTTTTAAATTGCAAATGTATTTCGGAAACCAAGTGTTGCCACTCCTTCCGTCCCCCCCCCACCCCCCCCCGCTCCCTTCTCTCCCTCTGTCTCAGCCCTCGCCACCTCCCTGTCCTATTCCTCACCAGTTACACATAACCATGCATACGCACACACATTTTAGAGCTGCTGCGTGAATTTACAGACACCATTAAGCAGTCTTATTAAAGAGAGAGCTGTGTGTTTGTGAGACTTGTGCATGAGGAAGTGCTTCTGGGCCATGGTGGAGCTCCGTTGCTTATTTGCAATCAGGTCAGACACACAGCAGAGCCACATTCACCACTGTCACCTCCCACTAGACTCCTCTCTTTCCTCTCCGCTCTCCCTCTATCGTTCTACCTCATCTGTCCTTCCCCAGCACAAGTGAAAGAGTAAGAGGAGACATCTCAATTAGCTCTGTTGTAACACTCAGACATTGCCATTTGCTAAGATCATTTATGGTGAATAATCTAACAAGAAAAAAACTACTTGTTGTTCAAAAAAAGTGTGCATTAAGTGTGATGCTAAGATGTATTATTTTTATCTTAAATGTTAGTTTTGAATTTATTTTATTTGTCACAAATTTTGTTAGAAACTATTAATACATTTCCCAATTATTCTATTTATTTGGGGGGATTTTTTTTGCAAACAAGATCACCAAGTATGGCCAATGTCATAATTTAATGTATTATATATATTTTTTCAATTGTTCTAGCGGTTCATATTGTGATGTTCTGGTCATCTATAACACACATCACGATGTGGAACATTTTAAGTCCCAGAATTGATCTAAATCAATCTCATTAATTAAAAGAGTCTTCTCACTTCCGTATTGATAATTACTGACTTGCACCTTCCCTTTTGTGCTTCATGTAAACTGAATACTGATTGTTGGAGGCAACTTGAGTGCAAAGTCAAAATGAATGAATCACTCCAAAAAGACACTTGAGGAAAACAACCAAAACATTGTTAAAGCTTTTAAAGGTTGGTTTTGCAATGTACAGCAAGTCCATTTTTGGGAATAATTCATGTATTTATTTATTTATTTATCTTCTTCCTCACATTGTTATTATTATAGGGATAAGATCATCCTAGCAAGACAAGGTTGTGACCGTGAGATCACTCTTGTGCATGCATACTGTATGATATTTTCACAGTAATCTTTGCACTCAGCTGCCTCCACACTACACTATCTATATGTTTACATGTATCTTGAGCATGCCTCTTTTTATGCACACCCCCAACCCCCACCTCACGTTGCCACTCGTTCTTTATTTCTGTATAGGAAAGGCAAGAGGGAACGCGCTGGGTAACAGTTATGGAGGGGGCACTGGGGCTCATGGGAGATGCGCTAAGGGCCATAGTATCACTGCACTGTCTCTCAGGGCACATTGTTTATGCATGGGGCCACATATGCAGCTGCCTCATATACCCATTGCATACTCCCAGAGATACTGTAAGGCTGGGGGGTGCGTGTATGTGAACATTGTGTGGCTTCAAAATAAGGGAAGCGTGTTTTCATGTGCGAAGCCTTGTGTTTTGGTGTGTGAGAGGAGTGCTTGTTGCCACCCACAGGCAGGACAGTGATTTAATTCTGCATAGTCCCCTCTGTGGCCTGTCAGCACCCCACCAGCCATTTGCAACCTCACACGTCTTTCTGGGTTTTCAGGGGAACTTTGACAGAAATGAATGTGTTTTTGCATATTTATGTTTTGGTGTAGGGGATACAAGTTTGAAATTCTTCTAAGTTTCCTTCCTGTGTTCCTACCATACAAAACGTAGTATGAGCTAGAGTCATTTCATGTCCTATTTATTATTTGAATGAGACTGTGCATACCATAAAAAATTACTGCTATAAAAACGGTCATAATTTAATTCATAATTGCGATTGTGCATGTTTGCATGTTCTGCCACCAGGAAGTTGAACAGGACCTTCTTGCTGAGAGTGAATAGCTCAAACCACTACGTAATCCTGTTGCTTTCAAAGCAAAAGGTTTAACATTGGATTCCCTAAAATGTTGCAAAACTTACTTACATTAAGTGTTTTTTGAGCGTCTAACTATAAGTATAGTTGTACATTACAGGATAAAAGTGGATGATTATCTAGATTCTAGATAATCATCCACTTTTATCCTGTAATATAAAACTATCCTTATTGTCTCGCTTAGATTGTGTCATTATAAAATAAGACCAAATTGCAGTCTACTCCAATTATGAATTTATTGTGTACCCATTTGTGATAGAGGTTCACCGATTTGAAAACGGTTGCAATTGATCGATTCATTTTTACAGCTTGTAGGGGAATTCATAAATCTTTTTTACAATTACTATTTTTGAAA
This sequence comes from Knipowitschia caucasica, assembly GCA_964034765.1. Classification (NCBI taxonomy): domain Eukaryota; kingdom Metazoa; phylum Chordata; class Actinopteri; order Gobiiformes; family Gobiidae; genus Knipowitschia; species Knipowitschia caucasica. The sequence continues at coordinate 28,558,721 of OZ035831.1, forward strand.
TATAGCAAGGGTGTGTATCCATGTCACCCCTAAATACAATATAGTTAAATGACATGCAGTAATCGGCTTAATCCAGCTGTCACATCCAGCTGTTAGTGTGCGATGTCACAAGGTAATGGAGGTCGTTTCACACAGTCTTCACTCATGTCATAATCTGCGTGGCCCCAGGGCAATGCTCCGTCTGCCTTTTCATCTTAATAGTTATCATAGAAGATATCTGTGCATGCACTCTATAGATGTTTGCCATGCATCATGATTTGACATTTCTCTTGTGCAGGTGCCTGCCAGGAGTAGCTTTGAGAGAAATGTGTCATTGCTGGCTTGACAACAAGGTGGCACTCTGCGCTAACACAAATCCCCTGAGGCTGCTCCTTCCCCAGAGGACACCTTTAGCCACTACACAGACACTCAGAGAGGCACTGACAAGGAGGTGGAGAGGGAGAGTAGTGTGCATACTGTTTATGAATGAGATCCTTGGATATGATCTAGCATTTGCAAAAATTCAGTCTAATTGTCCTATATAAATTATATGTTATATGCATTGAACAAATTGAAATGATTACTTTGTAGTAATGCAAAGTATATCTAATATGTGACTTTACATATAGAATTTCACGAAACATGCAGCAGAATTGTCCCTGAAAAGCCTGTAGTTCATCAGAAATATTGGCCGGTGTGGCCAAGCTGGTGTCCAAAACCATATGGTACAATGTAAAAAATGATAGTGCTAAACATTCTGGCTTAGCTACATTTTCTGAGGTCCAGGCGCAGTGTGTGGCTGCTGTTCTCATTGGAAGCAGATCACTGGCACTGCACCTACAGCCATCTGCACTAGACCTCTGATGGTAACATCTGTGTGGCGGTAAGGAAACACACACATGCACACACACACACACATGCGCACACGCACACACATACACAGCAGGATTACACACCTCTGTTTTGTGATGCTGCTGTCACATAGCTCCAAATGACACTAGACCCCCCTGAAAAAATCTTAAGGTCCCACCCAGACGTGACAACTTGTGTAGAATTAGTCTCAATTCTTCTCTGTAATAAAGGCTAGTTATTCGCATTATGCTGAGGTCACTCATAGCAACTGTCAAATTAGTGTGCGTTTTGATGTGATGCGGTGATGAGTGATTCTCAGCCTGCAGTTCAATAATGGCTGATTTGTAATGGCTATGTTCAGTTGAGAGTCGATGGTTGAGGTCATTTAAAATGTGTTCTTTCTCATTGAGGGCTATTATGATCAGGCGATGGAACCTGATAATGTCCAATTTTATGTTTAACTGATATGACGGTCGCTGGTTCAGCCACACTATCTGATCAAGTATCTAAATTGACTGTATTTTAGGGTCCATAGAGAGAGGTGGTGAGTGGCAGAAGTCGTTCTGAATTTAGTTTGAATTAAACATTTATTTTGTTGTTGACAAGTGAAAAAGTCATAAAAATATATCGATCTGCGCTATTACTTGATTGATTGATAGATTGATAGATACTTTATTCATCCCAGCGAGGGGAAATTCAGTTGTCCTTAGTAGCAAAACAGCGGATAAAAAAGACAATACATATAAATATAATAAAAAATTAAAACCCCCACACATTTACATCAGTGATGACCGTTATAAAATCGAATTGCAGCAGGGATGAAGGATCTCCGGAAGCGCTCAGTCCTGCTGTATTCGGAGAGGAAACGATCCGATCGATTGCTCTTCTGAGCAGACAGAGTCCCATGCAGAGGGTACCTGGAGTTACTAAGGATGGCCTGGACCTTTCTCCCCATGCACCTCTCAACCACTGCCTCAACAGAGTCCAGTGACCCCCCGACCACTGACCCCGCCCTCTTAACCAGTTTGTCCAGCCTGTTACGGTTTTTGACCGATATATTGTTGCCCCAACTAATAACAGCATAAAAGAGAACAGCAGCCACAACAGAATGGTAAAACATAGACAACATTTGATTACACACATCAAAGGACTTCAGCCTCCTCAGAAAAAAGAGCCTGGTCTGACCCCTTTTGTAGAGCGCCTCTGTGTTGATGTTCCAGTCCAATTTATCATCCGGGTGAACACCTAGATATTTGTATGTGTGCACGCGTTCGATGTCCTGTCCATGAATATTTATTGGCTGTAAAGTGTTCTTTTTCTTGCCAAAGTAGATAGTCATTTCTTTGGTCTTGTTAGTGTTCAGAGTAAGTGAGTTCTTGGTGCTCCAATCACAGAATGCAGTGATCAAGTTCCTGTACTCCTCTTCCTGGTTATTTCTGACATAGGCCACAATGGCTGTGTCATCCGAGTACTTGTCATTTTTTTTCAATGACAAAAGGCACAGCACTCAGAAATATTGGGGATCAAAAAATCCTTCTTGAAAATGATGAAGACATCCTTCAACTAGGTCGTTAGGAGTTTTTTGTTGTAGAAAAACTAACAATATTGTGCCAGCCACAGAAATATATATGAATACAGAGCTATGATGGTATGCATCAAATGTGATTATTAAGTTAAGATTATTGTTATTCTCTTAAGAATGAAAGAACACAGCTTATGCAAAATATTCTTTTTTGAGTTTTTAACCATGTCACATTATCCTCTTATGTTTTCAGATCCTTCTACGCTAATATGGGAACTTCTGGCATAAACACATCCCCCACACTCTTTAAAATGCTCCTTTCTCAAACTTGGTACTCCATGATGAATCCTTATTACGTCATGGAGCTTTTTTCTGCCTTTTAAAAACAGAATAATTGCCTCCAAATATATAAATATAATAACTATAATGATTTTTTGATGATATGATGATGATATTTTGAAGGGACAAAATAAACACAAACAGAATATATATATTGTATATATTCTTTTAATACTTTGCAAAACACATTTTCTATAGTGAATAGACAGTTAGCCATTATTCTCATGTAAATATGAATATGAATATTTATTGTGGATACAAGTTGCAATAACTGTTTTTAGCCCTTGACATGCTTGTCATGCTAGGAGATGGTACAAGGATTGGACAAGCTGCATCAGATATGAACATACTTAAATAATACGTTTCTCCCCTACTACTAATCTCTTTGCTATAACTATAACATTATTATTCTCAATGCATAGTGGCCCACGGTGCAAAAGAGCCATCTGACAGATACTAATCACCTCACCATAGTGAAGATTGCTGATTCTCACGCTAATTTTCTTGCAGCTTTAAGGCCTGATCTCTGTATCGCTTTGATTCATTGTTAGAAATTTCTCCTATTACCCTGATCACTATTATTAGGGCATCAGCTGTGAGTGTAAAATAAGGCTTGGATTTTCTTTGACTTAAATAATGCAATTGTATTAGTGCCTAGTATTTCAAACACCTTCCATTTTAAGCTATAATTATCTGTTAAATTTAATCTGTTAATGAATACACTTACCTATTGACTAATGTTTTTTATATTACCGTGATCTATTTCAGATCTTCGCAAAAGACTATTCTTAATTCTAAAGTTTGTTTTTCTCTGACGCTCATGGTTAATTTAGAAATATTCAATGCCTTCTGTTGGATATTTTTTGCAAAACGTTCCACTTAAAATATATGTTTTTATATATTGATATTGAATATTCTCAATATCGACATTCTATAAATACTTTAAACTAATTACGTCTTTACCGTACATAATAGTTTAGTGTGAGTACCCTAGCACTCATAGCCATGTAGCCTACTCCTCGAAAAGTGAAATTGCTGATTGCTTGAAAAGACCTCACAGACTCTGCAGCCATTATCTGTGGTATTACAGAGCCACGTAGAGAGCCAGGTCTTTTGTCCACGCCACCCTTTTCTTTTCTCTCGTCGTCCCTCCCTCTCTCCATCGTCACCCCCCCTGCTGGTTTGTGTATGTCAAAGCGCCGTAATTTGGCCCAACGTATGGCCCAGTGTGCCACAGTTAATGAGGGGCTGTTTGAGAGTTAAACGCACATGAATAATCGTCTGGGAGCTCGGGCTGCAGAAAAAGCCTCAGATTTGAATATGAACGCATGAACCAAAGGGGTAGGCTGACTAAGTGATCAGAGCCATAGAGACTCTAATGACGAGCTCATGCCACATCTGCAGTGCTACATATAGACAATGTATTATTCTCTGTGCTTTATGTTTTTGTCGTTTACCGTTTAGTTTACCACTGAAGCTGGGTTACCTATATTTCAAACTACCAAAAAAATACATATACATTTCCAACTAGTTGCTTTCAAAACACTTTGGTCGAGCACTATAGTTTTCACATTCATGCATTCTTTGGTCTCATGTTCATAGCAACTTTTTCAAGCCTAAAAGTGAAAAAGTGAGGACCACCCTCACACAGCCAATCAGCTCTCAGCCTAAGGCGTCAAGTACCAACTCACAGGGCACGAGTATTCAAAAGATAACATATTTTCTAATAAGATGAACACATCAAAAGTTGTGATCTGATTTTTTCACAGTATTTACTTTGACCCAGTTTTGTGTATTGATTAAGCAAAAAAGTTAGGTACCCCAGCTTTAAATTATATTTTCATTCTATATTTCATGTCTTCATATAGAACTAATTCCATTGTATTCATAAAACACTATGAACAGGGTTTATCAAAGTGCTGTATAAGTTACAGTGGTCATACAACAAAGAAACAAAGACTGACCACTAGTAAAAAATTAAACAAAACAGCTGTTTTTTTTATTTTTTATTTTTTTTATTCTTTATTTAGGGTTTTAGACAGATACAAAGAAACACAGAACATTGTAAAACAGGGAGTGACCGAAAAAGAAAATTCCACATGTCTTCTTCAAAATAATAGTATAAAAATGATATTAAAATTTAGAGAATGAAATTTGTGAATGTTACCCAATTATCCCCACACGAGTCAAACCACCCATGTTTATCATTTACCAAGGCCGTAAGCTTTTCCATCTTGTAGATTTCCAGTGATATTTCCCACCATAATGTCAGGGTTGGTGTGTCCAGAGATAACCATTTTTTAGTTATGGCTTTTTTGCTTGCAACCAGCAAGGCACTAATCAGGCACGTGTCCTCTTTTCTCCAGCCCAATGGAGTATAACCAAAAAACAGTGTTTTCATCTCAAAGGAAAGTGCACAGTTGAAAATATGAAACAGCTGCGTTTTAAGTAATTACTTCAACTAAATATTTGAATCAGCTTGTGCAACGGCGGCTCAATGATCTAGACCTTTTCTGTTTGGAATTAACTTGAAAAATGTACATAATGGACTGTATATATGCATTCAACTCTGGTGTTGCTAGCTCCTAGATGGCCTATTACACTTCATGTTACACTATTACACCAATTCCTGTATGCAGATAGAATATTAGCTAATAGAGTTGTGAATTTCTATTTCTGCATAAGTAAGCACACATTAATCTAGAATGATCTGATGTGTAAGCCTCAGTCATTAGAGCTTGGGACAGGCACAAAGAAGCCTACTCGGATTCACTCTTCTGTTCTTTCGTCTCGGCGCAGTAGCAACTCAGAGGCTGCAGATTAAATACATTCTGAAGTTGAGATATTACTCCCGTGCTGATTTAACACACTAATTAGAGCGTGTAGCCGGGCTGTTTAAACACTCTGGGATCCCCGTGCCCCCACAAAGCCGCACTCTGCCCAGCACCAGCTATCAGACAGGAGGAGTGCAATGGTAGAAGTCAAAACAGGCCCATTCATTTGCTCTCGTTGAGCTAAGTGCATTCTTGGCTCACAGTCGGGGGGCATCACGACAGACTGTGCGGTTAAAGCCAGAGAGCCCATTTGTGGAGGCAAATGTCACCATGTCACACCGCCCCACATCTCTGCATCCTTCTCTGCTTGCCTGGTACCCTGCCGTGCCCTTCACCACCAGATCTGGTAGCCATATTTGCATGGATTCCCTTTGCATTAGCAATCTCATCCGCCTCGTCACATGATTATTTTGTTCATATTCATCCTTAACATCTAAACCTTGTCCTTATTCTCAGTATTTATTTGATTTGCTTTTACAAGGCCCATTGTTTTGTGTCATCTTTTTTGGAAGCGTTTTTCTTGCCATCATGCAGACTAAACTCTGAAAGGGGGATAGCTTTGAGCATTCATCTCTTTTGCGTTCCTGTCCTCCCAGCTATTCATCCCTTGTCACCTAGTGGGTATTTACCACTTTGATTTTGTGACATAAAAAGTGAAGCTTAGATGAAAAAGAGTCATCAAGGGTAATGTGGAGCTTGATCCGTAGAATCCTCATATTTTTCCTACTTGCTGCTTCCAATGGATCTATTTGGCTAGCATTGGTCAGTACATTGCCACTCCATCAGAAGCTGTGCATGTGCTTTGGGCCCGGAAAAAAGTGTTTTATAAGGCAGTAACCGCATGTGTGCAGCTGCCAAGATAATGAATAGGCAACGCAGCTCATGCATGCTAATGTTATGTTGTAAGCAGTTTTGTTGACAAGTGCTAATACTTCTTTCATACTATCATCAAAAGCAGCTAATACAACAGCCATTACTCCACAGCACTCCACGCAAGACATGATGGATTGTGACCTTAATATAGGTTAGCCGAGTTTTGAAAGTTAAACAACCTGCAATAAATCACAGAATTATTACAATGCGCTTTAATTGGTTAAGGACTGTTTACTTCCTAAAGAGGTAGGGAAAAATTGGGTTTCTGCACTTTTTAATTTGCAAAGTGCATTTTCATTACAAATGGCAGTTTAATATTACCCTCCTTTGTCATGCAAAACACAACACACTGGCAATCTATTAATTGGACAAAAATGCGGTGCCAGCGTAAATCCGCCCCTCCTTTCCTCGACTCGGTCTCTGTGCCTCTTAGTGGTGAGAGCTGCGAACATCTATCAGAACCAGTGACCGGCGAGACAAAGTTAAACACTCCCTCTCACTCCATGGCAGCCTCGATCTGATAATGAAAATACAAGAGCCGGAAAAAATGAACTAGAAATAAAGATGACAGCCATTGTCTGCACAGTGTCGGCAGCTTATTAAGAAATTGTAAATAAGAGGCACGTGCACAGTAATTATGTTTGCCCCCTGTTGGTTTTTTGGATTTCAGCGTTCCCTTTCGGCAGGCGCATGTGATTTATAAACAGGTTACAAGTGCAGATATTTCCAAAATAAAAGCTTAATGTAATGTAGTATTAATGGGGTCATTGTGGTTCAGTATACTGAAACAAGTGAGTGGTTGTTGCAATTTTTAATAATGTTTTATTGCTTTATTGACCCACATTGCAAAGTGTAAGGGAGCAAATAATGATTTCATGAGCAAAATTGCATATTTTACCAGTCTGACGTCACAAAAAAGCTTAGAGTAGAGACTGCTGCAAAAGCTGTTTACATGCACATACCGCACTTGGGCGTATAGAGACAATCTGCGCTTTTTGTTGGCTTCTGACTGTATTCTGACCAAAGATCACAGCAAAAATAATAAATAAAAGATGAAAATGCAAAACAGCAAAAATTTGGCCTCTGCAACTTTAAAAACAAAAACAAAACAAATCTGGGTTATTTCTCTCCTGCTGTTCATCAATGCACACTGTCCCATCCAAATAAACAAATACATTAAATTCCATTTTACTAATGTGATACAATGTGAAAAATTGGTCTATTCAATATATCTTACATGAACCTGAATATACATTAATTAAATCAACATATAGATTTAACCTACCCTTTATCTCTGCCCAGTGTTTTGTACTTACTTGAGATTACTGAGGTTCTCATAAAAAGAGTCCCCCTCGAGCACAAGATTATTATCTTTCATATAAATACATGTAAATATATATTGAACACATTGGAAATCATCAAATACATCTCCCTTAAAACCTCCTAAAAATACTATTTAGATAAAGTGTTCGAACAAGATGCAGTGATGGTTAAGTTGCCAGTATGCTGCTTGCAGTACTCAGAACTTGCCGTACTTATTTGAGTACTACAAGCAGCCAGCTGGTTTTGACAGGGTGCTATGCATTGATGTCACAGTGCTGTCCTCACTTGGGCCGTCATACACACACGCGCACATCTATACACACTATCTTACACACACAGGCCCCTGGAGGCCATCATTCAGCCGTCATTCTTCGATGCCTCGTAGACCAATCAACCAATGTCTCCTGAGACGTAGTGTCACACATTTAAGGATGCATGACAAAGTGCTCCTTGATTTCCCAGTGGCCGCTGTCTGGAGCCTGCTCACGCCTCCCGAACACGCACACACATACTCACCAGAACAGCGCGTCACCAACACCCTTTCATATGTGATAGAAGATACATGTCATTGGGCATTACATCAGCAGCAGTCAAAGGCTGGACACCGTGGGATTTGCATACTGGGGAAACACTATGGCTGTACTGAATTGGAGAGATTCAGATTTGCCACGTCACATGTTACTGCTATCCCTTTGCTCTGGGTTATTGGGTTGCTACAAAGTCGTCTACATATCATATTCTGTTATGTTGCCATATGGGAATAATTGGCAATAGGCATATCTTCGAGTTGAAGCTAGCTGATGTCGTTATGAATGTTATATTTTTTGACAACTGTGGAGTGAACCTGCACAACCTGCTGTGTTGGGAAGACATTATATTCTATCATGTACCCTTAGAACATACAGTAACATTAGTCTTGAGATGATTCTGGTGTATTTACTTACAGCATGTTGTTCCATTCAAATAAATACTTGAAATAATCATTATATTGAATAAGTTACACATGCTCACAATTTGTATTGATCTCACCCTAAAGCAAAAAGCAGGCCTTCCATCTTCTCAAATTTCTACAGGTGTTGTGGTCTTGGTGTGAGATTCCTTTTAGCAGCATCTGCAGCTCACCAACATGCCACTAATGTCACAGAAAATCTTTCATGTTGACATTTTCAAACAAGAAAAGAGCTTGGTGGTTGACCTGGGCTCACATCCTCTCCTCCTCAGTTTTTCACCATTGAACTTGCCTGAATAATGGAAGTCTGTTCAAGTTGTACAGGTCCCAGTGTTGCCTCAGTATGACCCACAAAAACAGTTATTTTGTTCAAGGAAGACATTTTAGGCCTATTACTGAAGCGATTGTGGCTGTGCACTCATATGAAACAAGACAGAAGGACTGGGGCTAAGGATGGGTAAAGGTATAGCACCAAAGCTCAATTGCAAACATGGCTTTTATGCTGGATGAAAGCTCAACTTCAATTTGCACGAGCTTTCAGGGTCTTGTGTATGGCTTGCATTGAAAAAAGGCACACACTAATATTACAAAGCCATTTGTGACACATTTTTGCACAATTACAGTCTTTTCTCTAAAATATGTTGTTTATAATGGGTGACTGAGGCAACAATTGCACCAGGGTAGCTTTGAAGCTCAGAGCTCACAGTGGAGTGGGAGCACAATGCACCAACACATTCACCAAAATGAAGAAGATTATCTTTATTAACCAAACAGCAAATTGCCATTTAACCAGCACTACATGTATCTTCATAAATAATGTGTTACATTTGTAAGTGTTTCTGCTTTATGAAACTTAAGAAGATTCTATTACACTTTGTTTGTGCTATTTTCGTCAGAGGCATGCTGCTGATGTTTTGAATCCAACTTCTCTTTGAAATGGTTATTATGTTAACAACAAAGCATGCTTGCATTCAACTCTGCTTGTGAGATAAGTCAGTCATAAATCAATTTACAAAAGCATTTAGTTTGAGGTGCCTTTCCAAGCAGAGTATTTTTTTTGTAATAGAGTAATCCTTTTTAATAGAAAATAAACATAGCTACTCTGGTCTCCATGTGAGTTTGATGGATTAGCTTTTCTATGAAATTCCATGGATGACATCCTGGAATAAAAAATCCAGGTGGGTTTTGAAAACAGGGTGGGCTTCATGCTATTAATTTAACCTCTTTGAATTCCATTGTCATGTTGGCAGGAGGTGTCCATTTTACTCAGTCAGCCAATTGATTGAAAAAGAACTGTCCAGCGTTTGCAAGTGAAACAAAAATAAAGTGCATTCAAATGACCCATATTTGGATAGATTGTTATTCCTAACCCACAAATTAAAAATCCAAAAAAAATTCCTAAACTTAAATTTTGTCACTTGGCTCCAGCTAAGGTATTGTTCAAACCCAACAGTTGATCATCTATGGCAGCTTTAATTTCTTAATATTTACCAAATAAATTTAGATTCTGATTATATTGTCAATTATCTTTATTTAAAGAAAATTATCTGGAATGATACAGGGGAAAATATGTACATGAATATTTATTATAGCAAACCAAATATGAACAAGAACCATATTTATCTTAAACAATATTTTCTGCTTTGTGTCTTTTTTCTGTTGTCCTGGTTTTTGCCATCATGAATCATGACTAATTAGGATGTTTTGGTAGATGTCCTTGGCCATTTTTGCTGTCATTTCTAGATCTCACTTGTCTCACTTCAATAGAGGCATGATTTCTTGAGTCAGGTTTTTTAGTCAGTCCAGGTGTAACTTTGGACCACTGAAGACAAAAGAGATGGAATGTGACTGAAGCTACTAAAACCACATAAACTTTTCTGCAGTCATCTCTCAAGCATAAACCATTGCTTTACCTCAGAGTGAAGTCATGTTGTTCTTGTCCAATTCCAAAGCATGACACGTGATAGTGAAAGTACCTCCATCTCTTTGAGATGAGATCAAACACTTGGCTCTGGAAATGTTCCAGCTAAAATCCACCTTTGGTTACATATCTGAATCAGCTATTTGTTGTATTGTCTCCATGCTTTTTGGAACAACCCCAATAAAGGGAATATAGTGAAAACAAGAGGAGGTGCAACGTGGCACTTTCTGACTTAAATTCTGCTGCACAATGGCAAATGGGAACGCTTACTCTTAAATTTCACTACATTATGGGTTGCTCACAGTAGAATAGACACAGAGCGAGCCCTGAATGTGTGGGAGTTACTTTCTGACTTTCTCTCACCCAGGATACACATGGCACTGGCACCTTTTCACAAGATCTCTGTCAAGGATTTATAGGTCCTAATAGACATTCCTAGCAGTACACTGGATGAGATGTCAAAATTGATGGCATGCAGACTTTTATTACCTGGTATGGTGTGTGTAATTAGGTTAAATAGATGGGGTTGGACACGCATGGTAAAGGCTACATTTCTCACCCTGGCTGGATTTATTGGCCACGCTCCATTCTGAGGTCCGCTCTAATGCTCTCATTTGCATGGGGTAGAGGCACATGGTATAAAGCTGATGTGTGTGTTACTGTTACATCAACTGCATAAGCACAATGACAGGGGCCGGCCTATGAATTGTTCGGTTCAGTGGCTGGCAACGGCCTGGGCCCCGCCAACTGCCTATTAGCTATGATATGAAAGCTCCCTGGCAAGTGTTGGATTGATACTTGACATGTCGAACAAAGCACATTGTCATTGTAATTGCTATATGTTGAGTCTTAATTTCATGGTCGTCCATATTGGCTGCACGGATAGGGCTGTCTGTTACTTACATCTTCAGTAACAGCTGTCTATTCATCCAGTGTATCTATCTATCTGCCTTTCATATGCTCAACAGGCTCAGAAATAACGACTTCATAATGACTGTAATCACTACGCATGCAATTATAATGCATAGCCACTGGTACAATCAAACAGTATATTCAGAAGAAACATACCACTTTAATTCTCCCTCTCCAGATGTCTAATCGAGTGTAAATCACACATAAACTAATAGCAGAGGTCTATATGTGCTATGACCTGCTCACTCAATGGACTTTAAAAAGGGAATCATTTTACACCAGTTACTGTGTCATTTTGCTGGAGGGTCCGTCCCATCTGTCTGTTAAGTATATGCTTATAATGAAGTGTATTTGATGAAGTAAGTTGATAATCAGAGCTAGCTGGCCAACGATAATGACGGTGTAGGAGCATAGACAGCAGCGTTATGGCCGCCAGTCGTGGGTGTTCCTATTCAGACTTTTGTGACCTTCACAGATCCTAGTTTCCCCTCCAATACCCATCATCAGATTGAATCATTGAGGAGGCTCGTGTGCCACTGTGGTGTGGTGTGGTGTGTGTGTGTGTGTGTGTGCGTGTGTGTGTGTGTGTGTGTGTGTGTGTGAACATGCATACACAACATGCCAGGATGATCTCATTCACTATGCCCCCCACCCTAGCACACACACACAGACACACACACACACACAAACACAGTATTTGTCCCTTATAGTTTAAGGGGGAACAAAAATAATCTTGCAAAGAGGAACGTTCACATTGACACGCATTCATGCACACATGGCACTACTGACTTCAAGGCCAGGCAATTGGCTTGGAGCAGCTGAACCATGTTACTCTGCACATGCACATCACACACCAAGAGCCATTCCCTTGAACTTTAACACGGACTGTGCATCAGGACAAGCACTTTTAAGTCTTCTGCTGGAAGCTGTATGTGAGAATGTATGCTATTGTCACTTCACACCTTTGTTTCTAGATTTTAAAATGAACAGATACTTTCCAGAAAGTTTGAATGTTTTAATTCAAGTACATGTCATACATTTTTTTGTTTAATCTACAATTTCCAACAATTTCCAACATCAGTTGTCCTCGTCCTTTGTGAGAGAGCATGAAGGGGTCTGCTGAAGACCGGGACCATTGACAGGTTAGAGTGGCAGTAACTTATTGTCTATTGATGGACTGTGACAAATCATGTGGGAACGCAGGGGTGCATGGCAGTAAGAGTCAGAATGCTGAGCGCTCTTGCATGTGTGCCTGCAGAATACATATATCCATCTGTCTGTATGAGTGTATGCAGGCCTGCATGTGTTTGTGTGTATCCCCTTAGTGTGGGGCAGGCGGGCATAGCCGGGACCCTTCACAGCTCATTTAGCCCAAATGGGGCCACCTGGGTGGTGAGGGAGCTCAGCTGGGCGGCCCTGGCACTGCAGGGCCCCGCTGACAGCCCCCAAATATAGGGGCTCCACTGGCCTATTAATCAACACAGGCACACTGACAAATCACCACAACTTTGACCTAATGAGAAAAGGAGAGAGGAGTGAGGGGAAGGTAGAGACATAATGGAGGTGGTGCTACAGTATATGGAAGAAGGTGGTGAGTGTGTAAGGATGGAGGGTAAGGACTGACAGGGAGAGCAGAGACTTAATGAAAAGGAAATGAAAGAAGGGGTAGCCTGACATTGCAACTGGCAGTGTGGGCCATGGGGGTAAGCCATGAGCTAATAAGAGGAGAATGCTAACACAGTTGTCATCCTTAGCTGCTCCACTCACTACAACCCAATTGATTTGTTATGAAAGCCCAAATCATGCACTCTAAAATGCAACAGAGTGGATTAGCAAGTGCCTCTTCTTTGCCAGAAAACAAATTACACTATTGCTTTCTAGGCATTTCTTTTCACAGCTTCAGAGCAAATTACACTTGAGAAGACGTTTGAGTTTGAATGCAAACAACATTGATGTATGTCTCCTTCTCTGGTTCCCACCCTGAGGTGAGCTAGCATCTAATCTCTGCACTACCAATCTGAGGTCCAAATCACATTAGCCGGGATCAGAGGTGAAACTGGAGCTTTTCAACAGCAGACTGTTCTCACTAATGAACCCCCATGGCCATCCACTGCATATTACTACATCACTGAGTGAGGGGGAGAAACTTTTGCAATAATCATTATGTAATTGCACAATGCCAGCCTTTCCATTGCCCTGACATTTTCAGAGCTCGATAGCAATATCTTTATGCTTCTCTATAGGGAATATGTTTGTAATGGCTTCACTGTATATGATTGATGGTTTTCTGAAGCCAGGCAATCTACTTTATTGTAATTATATAGTGTAGTGTCCATCAGAAGTTCTACAACAATATTACTTTTTTCGCAAATGAATTATGTGCTGGCTAGAGAGATTGATTTGGGTGACATTTGTTTATTATTTTTCTCAGATGTATATAAGTCAATCACTGTTGAGAATACAACTGTTCCCTTGTCACTTACCCACCGTCAAAACTATTTGTTATCAGTCATTTCCAAAGTCCCAGAAAAAAAAAATTCACCCTATGGTTTAGTATTGGCAATCGTATCGTATTGCTGTGACCTGAAGTTTAGGTGTATGAGGGTTAGGGCACCCCTATAGGAGATATTGTAAATATTCAAACTATTGACACGTACCAGCTTGCTGTCCATGAGAACTCTTTAGTCTTATTTGAAAATGAAATATACTAACTTATTTCATGTATTATGCTAGTATAATAAATGTGTCTGGAGTATTTCTATGGCCAATAGATTTTCAACAGGAAACTGTCATGGCTTTCACAGTCTTTCTACGCACATCTGACAAAGAGAATATATTGTATACATAAAACATTTTCCTCGAAGCGCATTGAAATGGAATCACCAGGAATATTCTTTGCTATATGCCTGCATAAATGCTTGTTCACTGTTTTAAATAACTCAATAAATAACTCATAAATTAATGTTATGTTTAATGCACTTTATTCTGAGTACATCTTAGAAACACGACATTAAAGCGTTAAGTGTCAGAACAGATACTGTATATGTATTATCTTTCTATTCATTGTTTGATTTTTGGCTTCAGTTGATTTGGAGCTTGTTGCCTTTACCTCTTCCCATTCACAAGCTGGCTCTCTGAGTGCGACGACCATTATTCTGCTGTCACTCACCTTGCTCCTTCCTCTGCTTCGCTCTTCATCAAATGTTTTCCTCCCTACCCTTTATGGCCTTTTTCACTTTGCATTGATGGCTAGACTTGCACATGTTGATTTTTTACAATATATTATTTAACAGTTAGGTTAATTTAGTAAAGGTTAGGGCTTTGGTCAAGGTAATGCTGCCCAGCCCCCGGGAAAGGAAGTTGCTCTCATCTCTTCCCCTGTGGGTCGAACTTCCTTGCATATTTCCTGTTGAGTTGAATTATGAAAACAGGGAGCATCGAATGAGGCACGGCCATCGAAGCATGTTTACCATTGGCTGCCAAGTTTGACGACTGTGCTACTTCTTGTTACAACAGCTACACACAAGCAGACAGTGATGATGGAGCAACGGTGAGGTATGAAGGCCATGTGGGCTGGATAAGATATGTCATGTTCTGTTATCTGCGCAATCAAATACATATTTATGTCTAGACTGCAGTGTTGGATTTATATGATGGAGGTAATCAGTTGCAGTGAAAGAATAAAAGCACTTTAAAGAAAGCCAAACTGTAGGATTTGAAGGGGGGAAATGTTATCTTGTTTCTAACTCTATAGAAAACGACTTTATAAAACTGACTTCGATGACGAGTGGACACATATTCACTTGTTTGGTGGTTTTACAGCCAGAAATAAAACATTTTTGAACCGGAATAGGTCCAGTTGAACCAGACCAACCAGAGTGAATGAATGAAAGTTACAGAGGTCATGCACATACAGCCGTGCATGCATTTCTGTGTCTACTTCCAAACTCGTAACAAAAGCAGTGAGGTGAGGAGTGGATGTAATGGGGAGATACAAAGAGCAAAGAAGAGTCATCTCCCCAGTGACTCATGCCTTGCTCATTGCATTTGGAATCTCATGCTGTTTTGCTATCCTGACCTCTTGACTTAACACAGAGGTGGAAGGACAGGTCACTTGTTCAGCCACTATAGCAGTGAAGTCTAAATCAGGGAACACCGTGTCAAACTAAATCCTAGATTAAATATAGACGTGTGGAAAGGGCATTTATTTTAAACCAACTGTCCCAGTCACTCTCCAGTGGACAAGCAACCTAATGATGTTGGAAATACCGGCGCAACAGCTATGATGGGCTGTGATAATTGCTAGCCTCCTGTCCACAGTACAAATAAACGTGAAATCGGTAGGCAAACACATTAATATGGAAATGTCTACATTAATTTGAAGCATAGTCTAAATTATTCAGTAATTAAGCCACTGCAAATTTACACAAAGTTCCCATTGCTCGATAGGAGAGAATAGTCAGACGCATGAAACACGCAGACAGTGCAATGTAAAAAATGTAGTCATGCGATGCGGATACATTGACATATTTGTGTGGGAAGAAGTAATCTGGCTCAAAAGCTAATTTGGACTGCCATTACAAATAACAATTTTTTTTAAGAATTATAATTCTTTTCAGTCTATGTAATATTATTCCTATAAATAATAAAAACAGAGATGTGTATGCAATCCACCCTGGTTTTGTTACTGTGCAATACTTGTTTATGGATAGATGGGTACATTTGTTGTTTTGTTTTCAAATGTAAACATTGTGGCATGACTTCAATATTCCAGAATGTTCCAAGATGTTAACGGAGATACTAAGGGCACATGCAGTTTTCTTTGTTATTGAACTTAAGGTTACCTATAGGTTTCAAACCACAATAACATGAACTATGTTTTAGAATCATGTTTAGCCTCTGTCACATGTTTAGACAGCTTTATCAGACAGCCTACCCTCACTCAACCAAACACTTTTATTACATTATGTTGCCTTGATTATTTATTATAGAAGTATTTAAAACTGTGAAACTATTGCACATCAAGCGCTCAGAACAAACTTCAGAAATGTTTCTGCAGCCCTGGTGTACAATACAGAGTGATTGCTCTTGTCTTCCACCAGCAAAGAAACATGAATGCCATATAATAGTAACTACAACTGACTATGACTCCAATTAACAAAACATTTTCAGTGATTTTGAGCTTCCATTATATTGTGATTCTTGGTCAATGAAATACTTTTATGGTGTAAGGCACCACACGTCGCCTTGTGTATGTGTACATGCATAATCCATCTTTCAGCTGTGTGTCAGCGCTTGAGCACGTACACTCGAGTGTCAACTTGTGTAACTGTGGATGTCCTTTCAAAGAGCCTTCACTGATCTGTCCGAGGCCCTTTGATCAGACGCTCTGTGGCTGGCTGCTCTCAGCGCTCCTCCAGATTGAATGGTACGTGCTGGGTGGGAGACAGGCCCGCTTTGACATGGATGAGGCACCAGCTTTGACCTGCACCATCTCACAAACACACACACAAACACTCACACATCAAGTCGTGAAGATAAGAGCCATGGGAATCTGAAGGCGATGTGACGTTTGAGCAGAAGTGACTATAGTTAAGAACAGAATTCTTACACAAAAGAACGGATCTCTTCCTTGGATCTGCAATTTGGGGCAATGGTCTTTAGGTAGTGAGAAGTTTGTTGGCAAATCATTCATGTGCGATTAGTGAATCGTGACTCCATATTTGTATGTACAAGGCTCAAGATGAAATGTTGCACTTATACGGTTGTCTTGACCAATTACTTGGGATGAGACCATTACTTCCAGAATCTCAGCGTTCACAATATGCTTTTTACTGCAGGCTTTTCTTTAGTGTGAAATTTTCATTTAAGACGTTTAAAAACAGGACGTATCTGTGTCCTCTGACACAAAGTAACCATGTTCTAATATGCCTTTGTGTTTGTTGGATTCTATAGTTAAGGTTCTCAAAAGTTAAGAGTGGTTGAGTTTTTTTGGCAAAATCCTGTGTGTTTGGTCTCTAATCGAGGCATATGATTTATTTATTTATTTATTCCTGGGACAGTGCATATTAATGAACATTTCTGTAAATATGCCAGAATTAGCCAAACGGCTATTTTTCATTCGTAGTCCCATGTCTCCTGAAAAGATAAGTTGATTAGTCAGAGATTTTCCTCAAAAGCAGCAACTTGGGAAGAAGCGGCTTGTGTTCTTAGCTGCAATCACTGGTAACCTTGTTTGGTTGTTATTGTAGTCTTTTTAACATTCTTTTTAATACACTGTAGGAAATTGAGATGTTTTATGGGTCCTTTTCAAATGTGAATTTAAAAACCTAATAAGAGGTCAGACATGGCAGCATTGCTGACCCTCATGTGTACTGTCCTCATATTGTTTTAAAGTTTATGGTGCTCTTTAAGTGTGGGATTTGTTTTACATGCACTAACGCATCCCAAACATTTATCTTACTTTTTAGATCCTGCCCCTTTTAGTAGAAGGATGTCCTTCTCCACATAGTCTTGAATTAATATTTGTCTTACAAAGGGATCTCAAGCTCAGTAAAAGACATCCTTATTCTTGTAATTTTTCTTTACAAATGTCCATTTGTATTTGCGTCCCTATTTCCACATGAACCCATTTTATTCATGTTGATTTAGTGCATCTTTTGGTCCTGAGTGGACATGGTGGTGGAATGATCTCAGGTGGGCCCTAATCTAGAGTGGCATCAGCACACTACTTGGACATACTGTAGCCTTGACACTGACTTGATCTGACAATACAATGGATCAGTGTAAGGGCTACTAAGTCACAAGGTAGAGCATAATCCCTTCTGTCAAGTCTCTGTCTCGTCAATATTCAAATCCAGCTGGCTGTCCAATGGCTGTCAGTTACAATCTCCCTCCGGCTCGTGGCTCTGTAGGGGCACATATCTAAATTGAATTGGATGTTTGCTTCTCGATGGAAATTGAGTTGAAGAGATGACCTCCTGACCCGTATTGTGAACTTGTCAGTTACCCCAACTAAACTGGATGGCAATGCAAAACATCCTGTCTCGTTCCATAATTATTTTTCCCCCAATGCTTTTCAAATGTGATTTTGAGTCATTGCATAGTTATTTTATGGTACGCTTGGATTTGCAATATTGATTGACATTTTTTACTTATTTACAGTTGAAACAAAGCTCCTAATCTGCACTGTGTTAGGTGGATTGAGTGTAGATGGAAGGATGACTATTAAAATGTCAGGATGTACCGTTGCCTTGGCGGAGTATGCACGTCCTGGTTATGAAGTATATTTTATCTGTGGCGTGAACAAAGCTTGAAATCTAAAAACATCAATGTTATTTGAGGTTTAATATTTTCAAACATAAAAAAAACAAAACAAAATGTCATGTTGGGTTAACCACAGTATGCTCCGAAAGTGGTTTTTCAAATGGCCTAAAATGACCGTTAGTGAAAGAGACATGCAGCAATATTCTCCCTCACAATCTGCGTGCTTCAGCCACTCTCTTCCTACTTCTCTGACACATGTCGCCCTGGCTTGCATGGAAAGGTCTGACCTTTGGAAAGTTTAGCACTTTAAATATTTAGGCTTGGGTTATGATGGATCCTCCAGGCCCCACGGCAATGTGTGAAGCCTCTGATTAGGGCTGCTGTCAGAGTCATTTAGCCAAGTGTCTGGCTGTCGCTGCTCTCTGTGTTTGACAGGCCAGCCTTTTAAACAAACAGCCAGCCCAGTGGCAGAGAGGCAGGCCAGGGCAGCCTCTGCACCCAGGCACAAACAGCTCACACTGGGAGAAAAGCACTCAGATCCTGACAGCTGCATCCACAACTACTGGATACTGTCTCCATGATCCTTTCAACTTATATTGTTACCTTTCTTAGAATAAATATATTTTTTATTTATGTATATGTTTTGTTTTTTAGTTACCCTGCACTGCTATTTTTGAATAAACTACACATTGTGTCGCAACATTTTGAACTTTGTGCCTGTAGTTGACTCTGTGATGGTTTGTGTGTGGCATCAATCCTGTAAATATACGAGTCTTAATATGTGTGTCCTATTCTGTATTCAGAGGAAGAGCTAAGTCAGCAGTGCTAGTATTAATGCATGAGAAATGAGCAGAGCCCATAAGAATTAAAGGGTACGGCTCCCCCTTATTAAGATGTAAATTCTTGGGAGAAAACTTGCTGGAATGAGGATGTATCAGTGAAGTTATTGTCAACTTAAACCTACTCATGCATTTCTAAGAGGTGCTGTTGTTCAACACATGTTGAAATTACAAGAGAGGGCCCCATCTTTGTCTTTGTTTCATTTTGACAATCTCAATATGCATCACCCATATCCTATTGAACAATTCACACTTTTTGGCACCATTATCTTGCGACAGTACAAGGCCGACTATTGTGGTAATTCAATCTGCGTCTCGGTGTACAGCGCTGTTGCCTGCTGCCTGCTCTCTTTTGCTACATCCAGCTTGTTCTCTCATTTCAAATTTGCACTTAACACCTTCCTGGAGAAAGGCTTCTCATTCATCAATGGTGTTTGTCCCGGTGACAAGTAGGGCGCCTCCTGCATATCAATATCAGCTAAGACAATGCTGAGCCTGTAACCTTCAGCTAAATGTCATTCTGCTTAATCCTATTTGAAAATTAAACATTGAAAAACCTTTAGCGTACCTTCCTGTCTTCCTTCCCCTCGCTCCTTCCTTTCCTTTTATTGGCCCCAGCTTTACGCTGTCTCTCTCCTTCTTGTTATTTGTGCCATGTGACATTTGTATTGTTTGGTTGTTTGTGTGTTATTTGTATCCCATTATGGTTATTTAGCCAGACTGAGTTTAATTTTATGTCACTGAACAAAATAATATAGGAGCAGCCTGTCTGCCCTTCTGCTTGAAGCCATAAAAGCCATCAACATTGCCTCTATTTTCTGTCTTTGGTGACAGACAGAGCTTTTTCTCTTCTCTCCTGTCTGGATTTTAAGCAATAATGTGTGTTGTTGTATACATTACTGTTAATTTGCATATCTATTTACCTGCAATTAGGGAAATCATGGCCATTGTGGTGTTTATCAATTAATCAATGCAGTGAAGTATAAAAAAAATAAAAATAAAAAAAAACCTGGGATTGCAAAGATCAATATGAAAATCTGGTCATTTTCACACTGATATTTCTCTCTGAAATTGAAACTTTTTGTTGAAACTGACTCAAGGACTCTGCCCATGTAGTGACAGAGAGTTGACTGAATGTTGTCACTTGGGGATGATATGATCTATTTACAAAATTAGTATTTTTAACGTCTTGATGTAAAGATTCCATTGGTCACTATTTCAACTTTTTGTCCTTTAACCAGATCAACAAACACATTAACTTGCAAGTACATATTATAAGTCCATACATACCATGCATACAATCATTTTCTCCTAGACTTTCAGCAAAATTGCAAGAGTAGGGACAGATATAAAGTCATATATCTTTATGGGAACATGCTAGAATTTGGACCATAGATGTTGGAACCTCCACCAGATTTGCTCACAAGAAGTTACCCACTTTTCTACGTCTCCTATCGATGTGAGCAGTGTAGAATGGTACTGTCTACACACTGTCTGGTATTGTCTGACCTGCACAGCATGAGTGCAGAAATGAGGAGACAACTCAAAAGTCTTGTGTAGTGAGAAGAAACAGTTTTTCAGATTTGTTTTGACAGTGTTCCGGAGTCACATTTTATACACCTGTTATGTGTGAAATACTGTAAATAAACAGACACATATTTTGCATTCAACCATACAATTAGTGTATTTCTAGTTACTGCAATTACTGGTGTGAATCTTCAGTGAGAAAAAGAACTGACACTAATAGTAATAATCTAGTGTAGTTTCTATATTGTGTGAATGATTGTTTAAATATTGATATATGTGTGTGTCTTATGTTTTCCATGTAGGTGGGAGATGCAAGAAAATGCTGAGTTGGATGATGAAGAGAGAACTATTGTTGAAGATCTTCAGCGAATCTATCTTTTTTACAATAGTCACTTGGGACAACAGGATGAAGCTGTCGAGGAACAGGGAGAAGACACTCTGGGGGAAGCCATCGCAGACGATAAAAGCACTGCCCAATAACGTTCCATGCTGCTAGGTTACAAATGTTGCTTTTTAAATATATTTTAAGACATCACAGTTCATAGACTGGCAAACCACCATTTGGTTCACATGTAACAAACAAGTTAAGTAGAAATTACTATTAACAAAAGTGACAGACATGCCTCTTCTTTTGGAGCCCACAATTTCTGCAAAATGATGCGTCTAATTTTTATTTTGTGAGAAAATAACAGGATGCATTTATTTTTATCTTGTACCCATTTTTTTATACCTGGATATGTGTAACAAATGAGTATGATAGAATTTATATTGTAAATATTTATTGGTTTCATAGAATTTTAAATTAACACTAATAAAAAATGGTGATGTTTTCTATGTGTGTCTTTTTCTATTCTTTCACTATGCATATCATCATGAATACTGATGTGAGCTTAAGTATTTATGTAGCCCATCAACAGTGAGACAGACATAGTCATTAGAGTTGTGCAACAAAAGATTATGCAGTTTTAGCTTCCGGTTTCATGCAACATATTGAGGACCTTTTCCCCATTCAAAAATACACTATTGCATCCATGGACCATCACACTTGTAGAGGATGTAGAGGAGCACTGAGTTCTGAAAAGTATCCCTCTGGTTCCATACAAATAAGAAAAACAATTGTCTCACATTTATTTGTGAATGCATAACTTTTGTGTAAATTAGACTTGCTTTTGCCCTATCTGTTCTATATCCAAAAAAATCTATATTTTTTGATCATATAACCCCACATGGACATCTGCCCAGGTACATTTTCAATGATTTATACCAATACTCATACTTAATTACTAAACAGCATACTATAACTGTATATTACAAGTCTAAGACAACAGCAGAGTAGTGTGTGATCTACTGTCATAAGATTGGGGTAGGGGTTTAAACAAGACTTCATCCTACTCCTGGTTCAATGATTTATACCAATACTCATACGTAATTTAAAACAGCATATTATAACTGTATATTACAAGTCTAAGATAACAGAGTGATGTGTGATCTACTGTCATAAGATTGGGGTAGGGGTTTAAATAAGACTTCATCTGACTCCTGTGACTGTAATGTTATATAAGAACGAATAAGAAATTAATAGAAATTACATTTTGTGAGTAGAATTGTTTGTGCTCCGGACATAAGCATATTTAACCAACTCAACAAAAACAGGGCTACTGTCTCTTTAAATGTCCCTTCTACTCCGTTGCCTCGGTAACCCGGAAGCTTCACCACTCCACACTGCGGCGCTCAGAGTGCTTCCTGTTTGGAAAAAATCAAGGAAGCAGCTGCGAATGGACATACACTGCACACTGATGGTTCGTGAGTGAAATTAAAAGCGTGCATGCATCTCATTTTCTCTGTGCAAGCTCCTGGCCATCATTTCAAAGCCAAATAAAATAATTATAAGCACGTTTCGCTCTTTCCCCTCATGTTAACTAACAGCTGTGTGTAAAGCCTTTGCCCACATAGTCAAGTTAGGTTGGACATTCCCTCCCCTAATGAATTGTTTATTTAAAAAAATCTAACATAGCCTAGCCTTTGTAAGGAAGAAGGTTTGTATGGTAGCTGTTTAACATGAGTAGCTAGCTTCATGCAGCGAAACTGATGGTTAAAATGATGGCTAATGACCATTGAAAGTTGAAAACATGGTTGTTTGTTGTGCAACGCTATGGCACAGGCAAGCGCTGCACTTTGGAACAGTTACTTTCAGTTTCAAATCATGATCATGCACACACATTTAGATGTGTGTTTTTTGTTTTGACAGGGAGAACATCATAGAGGCTAAGATCCATGCTCCTTGATATATGTGCTTCATTCCTGATACTCTGGACTATTACTATGGCCCAAGTCTCCCAGGAGGACAGGGAGAAGACTACTGCCCTCAAAGGTGAAGAGATTCATCTGTTTGTAAAATAGTGCAAACATCAGCATAGACGTTTGTGTGTCATTTGTGTTGACAATCTTTATGAAATACTACTTTGTGCATGATGTTGAGTTCATGTGACATAAATAGAAATTATATTAATCAAATTGGAGCTTCTTACTTGTAAAAAAAAACATCAGTTGTTATTGTTTTGTTTTTAGGAGTTTATGTAGAAATATCAAAAAAGACTCCCAGGGCAAAAAAAAATATTACAAGATCACTGCAATAAAAAAAAGAAAGAATTTTATACTAATGGAAATTTGATTAACTTAGTGAAAATTACAGTGTGATGACAAACTGCTATGGCATTATCAAAGAAGGATATTGAATGTGACTATTTCCATGAAAACAATGGGCATGGGGTGGCATACCAGACCAAGAGAAGCCTGCTCCACTCACACTAATTATTCATGGTATCTTTTAAGCAATTAAAATATGTATTCATTAATACATTAATACTTAATTGAATCCCATATTGTTGAGCTCTCAATGATAGCTAGTAGGTTATCAACCCTCTATAATATATTTTATACCCTCTTATCAAAATGTTACGGCCAGATGAACATTTTTTGTTTCTAAGAGTTTCAAAATGCAAAAAAAGACATTAAAAAGAATTAGAAATGTTGTTGAATTGGTTATCGTAATTATGGCTCTTTTAACCTTTACTCAAACAAGTCTTTCAGTAGTTACGTGCAGGATAAACATAAGTTAAAAGTAATTCTTTTATATTATTAACAATTATTGAACTAGTTTTGTAAAAAATAATATTGGGATTAGTATCAGCATCATGGTATCTCAAAAAGAGCTCAGTAATCTGTAGCTCCATTTTTCATGCTGCTTCTTGATAGAAGTAGTGTATTCAAGAGTCTAGCCCAAACATGATTTTTGTAAATCTTGTAAATCTAGCAGTCAACACCAGTAAACGCCTTAATTTGGGTCATTTTATGCATCTTGATGGACTATCAATCTGATACTCATGGCCCAGCCTTGGGGATAGTTATTTGGGTCTGTGGCCCACATCTCGATACACAATGAGATACGATAACTATACAAATTGAAACATAATTTTGTCCATCCATCCATTCATCCATCCATTTTCTTCCCCTTAATCTATTTCTGGTCTGGGGGGTGTCAGTCAGAGCTGCACCCAGGACACAGAGCACCAGCCCCTCACTGATCCTCCTGCAGGTGGTCGGTCCACAGGAGCCTTGATCTTTCTGCGGGGGCTTCAGACAAAGTGGGGTTAAGTGTTATGAAGTAGGTCTTGTGGTGGCCTCGACCTTCAGGCTCTAAGGCCAATGCTCTACCAACACTGTCGTCCTACATATTTTGTTATTATTTTAAAAACAGATTTTTATTTCTATTTTATATATAATATATATAATATATATATATAGGGCGACAGTGGCTCAGTTGGTAGAGCATTGGCCTTTGAGCCTGAAGGTTGTGGGTTCGAGCCCACAATAAGACCTACTTCACAACTCCCACTGATGACTGCTGTCGTTGTGTCCTTGGGCAAGACACTTAACCCCACTTTGCCTGAAGCCCCAACTGAAAGATCTCAGCTCCTGTGGACTCACCACCTGCAGGAGGATCAGTGAGGGGCTGGTGCTTAGTGTACTGGGTGCAGCTCTGACTGCCACCCCCCCGACCCAGAAATGGATTAAGGGGAAGAAGATGGATGGATGGATGGATGGATGGATATAATATATAATAATTATATGTATTATATCTACCAAGACTCTTCTGTTTGCCTAAACACACACCTGTAGACTATACATTTTGCATTGTGTTGAGTAGGCCATGCAATGTTTATCTATGTTTTGTTTTCTTAGATTTGCTTTCAAGAATAGACTTGGATGAGCTGATGAAGAAAGATGAGCCACCGTTTACTTTTCCCAAAACACTGGAAGAATTTGAGTACGCCTTCAATGAAAGTAAGCCATGAAATACAAATTGATTTTAACTTTTTTTTCTTTTCTTGTGCATATGAGAATTAATTAACAATGACCCCAGGAAAAAAATAGTCCATGAGGTCTATTTGATTGAAATACTGAAAGTTATTCCAATGTCTTATTTTATTTTTACTTTATTGCTACAACAAAAAGACATACCAATAACAATAACATTGTCCTAAGATGTCGCATCAAGTAATTGCATAAATGATGCCATGTCAGGTATTTTTCAATGTGAATTTAATTAGACATGTTGATATAGTTGAAAAGGTGAGCGATAGTTATAGGGGCCATGGTTGTTCTTCTAGCTCTTAATATTCCCCTGTAGTTGTTTTCCCCTATCTCTCCCCCTCTGTTCTCTGTCAGTGTCTCTGCTGGCTGTCTGACTGGCTGAGTGGGGGACATGTTGTGTACTCTACGGCCCGTCAGTAACCTACTCAGCCTTGCCCTGCGCCTGACGTAGTATTTGCATAACCTCGCTGTGCCTAAAAACAGACACACCAGAGACTTAGCCCTCAGCCATCAGTGTGGCACCAGCCTCCTCTGCCTGCCCGAGTCACAGCTCACTCTGCCATGCTGCCTGCACACATTCACAAACTCTGCATCTTTCCTCTTTTTACTTCCTTTGTCTCATCCTTTACTGGCTTCTTCTATTTTAAATCTCTCAAATAAAAACCACAAATACTTGAAATATAGAGTTGTCTCCAACTATCCAATTATCGGCATGACTTTGTATCGGCATGTTTTTGAAGGGTGTCTTTTCTATTCAATCAATCAATCAATCTTTATTTTTAGACCACTTCTCAGACAAAAGTAACAAAGTTCTTCACAGTTCATATTGAAGCCTCAATATCCCTCAGGCTGTGTCTTTAGTATGTCAGTTCACAGATCGGACTTGGTGGCGTTTCTTGAGCTATACCCAAGCTAGCGTTGACTGAGACAGGTGGAACAAAAATGTTAATTTGACCATGTAATGATGTGAATACAGACGAGGCTGTGTACAATAGTTTGCAGGTATCTTAATCACGGAAGATGATGGCTTCATCTTACTAGCCCTCCGGTTTTCCATTACTGGAAATCCAAGGTTATGTACACCTAATTAAGCGGCCAAATTGAGAACAGAATGCTAATTATGACTGAAAAGGAGAAGAAAAGTTGGAAAAACGTTATTCCTCTGAGAGGATGCGTTGAGGGAGGCAATGGAGCTGATCACCCCCAGCCCTCCCCCAAACCCCCCACACATACACACGGTTCAACTTTCCGTTAGATTTCATTTATAGCTCCACTCTTCGTCCTCTTAGGCACTGGTGTTTAGATCATCACACCACCATGACTGCATAATTGATTTTCTTCAAGGTACTTTTTTGCTCACTGCTTTACTTTAACTTTAAGCTCATTGCCAGCAATTTCTCCCAGGCACAAGTCTCCTTTTTTAATTTGACTTTGTGACAAATATGTTCACATTTACAAGTTGTCAAGCAGCTATGCAAATTGAGCAAATACACTGCAGGTTTGTGAATAATTAGAATCATTGTCATTAACGATTAAAAAAAGATACATATATATATATATATATATATATATATATATATATATATATATATATAATTTAATTGGCCATGCCTTGCAGCAGAATTTTATTTTATTTATTTGTATTACTTAATGTACAACAACAACAACAACACACTACTATATACACACTATATACACACCATCCAGGGTAGGACATTGAGAGAGTGAGCTCTTGGTACATGGGTGTAAAGCTGAAAGAAACTGGACAAGATTGCAAACACAGACTTTCTCTTTAGGAATGGCAGAGCGACTATCTCCTTAGGGAACTCAAGTCTTTGCATGACTCTGGTGGCATCAGCCATTCTGTACAGTACGGTAGTTACAGCAGTTTGTTGCTGTAGCAGATTCACAGTAGAGAGAGGGATAGAAAGAAGCTGGACATGGTCATCAGGTATTGCTTCTTCCTTGGCTGTCCCCTGGACCTAGGGCAGCAGGTGGGAGACAGCCAGGAGGGTCCACTGACAAGTCACTCAGAGCTTTGTCTGCTCATGATTAATTCTGTCCATTACATAATGCTGCTGATACATAACAGTTGTAGTCATCACTGTACCACTCTGGAAGCACCTATTACATACATACTAAGGGGTTACAGTATATACTTTTTCCTAAGCAGTTCTCTAGTTAACTTAACTAAAAATCTATATTTCTTCCAATTATAAATGAAATGGGACTCACAATAATTGACCATGCCTTATCCACAGATGGTCAGCTGAGGAATATAAGGACTGGTGAACCTTACGTATTCAACGCCAGAGAGGACCTCCACCGGTGGAACCAAAAACGCTATGAAGCCCTTGGAGAGGTAACTGAAACAAATATAACTATACTATGTGTATAGTTAAATCTTTTACATCAGGGAGTTTTTTTTTTTTTTTTTTACAATAATAAAAATGAATGCAATACATGTTGAAACCTAATGGACATATTTGTACTTGTTTGTATAAATGTGTGTCCCCAGCCCATAGAGCGATAAACATGTTTTCACTTTTAACATTCAAGTGCTGTTAAAACAGTCATACTACAACAACACGCAAACGCGATAAAAAGACAAATGTTCTTTGTAATCACTTTTGTCTTTTCGTTTCCGTCCGCTACCCGTTTGTAACTTTTAATTGTTGTTCATGTTCTTTGATGTTCAAAGCAAAGTGACTCATTCGTTTGTGGGATTACCTGGTGTTATTCTATTTCACAGGCAGGTATACAGGCACTCCTTTGAGAATGGCATCTTTTAAAAGTTTTTGTTTTTTCTTGTTGGCTGCTTGAGCCCTATCTGACTAACAACTCAAATGCTCAATAAATAAACAATGAAAAGTAGCAGTAGGATTGTACTTTTTAGCGTAGTAAGAAAATTGTCAACATTTTCCATTAATATATTTTTAAACAATTGTTGTGATGACATTTACTTACTTTTTATTTCAATTATTAAGATCTTGACCAAATTTGGTTTCTAGGAATAAGTTTGTCGTAGAGTTCAACTTACAATGATTGATTATGTATCCTTACCAAGCAGAGAAACAACATCTAGAGATGGGTTCCTGAAGTTTTGCTCTGCTTTACCACTGCTGAGGAAAATAAAGCGTACCATTACCTTCACCTTACACTGATTAGTTGGAAAAATAAAAGCAACACACTCAAACTAGGAATACAGGGTCTTTCTGTCTCCAGATCGTTATAAGTGTCGCTAATGTCCTTTACTGTGGTGGTGAGTGTTATGGTGTCTATAGCTGACAAAATCTCTTATCTATTTTGCTCAGCTTTTAGTGTGTTCCTTGCTGTGCAGTGTGCTGTAAGACCCCATACTTGTCCATAGATGTTTACGGTTGTGTATATCTGATAGGGGGCTGGGTAGGCTTGTATTGTCAGACACATCACAGCACCAGATGTCCAATTTGCACTTCACCGTTGTCTGAATGGAGAGACACATAGAAGGAAAGAGTGCATGTGTATGGCTTCCAACCAATCAAAATAAATTGAAACAAAATGTGATTTTAGCGAGTAATATTTCAAAAATGTATAATTTCTAAGATGATACAATTTGGTATTAGCCAAAAAAGATAAGATTGTTGGTGCTCTTCTATTTGTCCTTAATTTCATCACAGATACAGTAGTATGCTGACATTTGTCCTGATACTGTACATGAGGTTATACATTTGAACAGGGCCATGTGTTATGTAGAGAGCAGACCTCTGCTCTTGCAGGTGTCACTCAGGCTCTGTGATTTTTCAGATTCTCTGATGAATGTGTGCAATAGCGGCAAAGCATAGGGTCTGGCCCAGATGGAGCTCTATTAAGCTGTTAATAAATGAGGATTCTTCACTGCTCTGCTTGCATCTGTGGAATGGAAGGCACGCACACAATTTTTAACACACACACACACTGTGGACACAGACACACATCAAATCAGAATATTATAATGATGTAAAGCTAGCCAGATGGCTGCATTAGAAGCTCTCTTTCTCTCTCAATCCATCCCAGTCCAAGGAATTCTCTGTCTTTATTCTTTCATAGTGATCTTTTTACATTTCAGTGTGCTCTGGGTTTTAAGCTATGAATACGGGCATTCCTGCTATTTCTCTGCTATTCTAATCAGCTGTCTCATTCGGACAAAACTGACAGCACATATTTACAAATGATTCTGTTTTGTTTTATAGTGTCTCTGAATACACCCTGTTACATAATAAACATTCTTTTTGATGTAGCGCCCTGTAGCTGTCTTTGGCGATAATAAGCTTCACGCTGCAGATGAAACGTTTAGACTTGGTCATGCTTTCATTATAGGATAATTGCATATTAATCAGACAGTAATACACAAGACAACTGTGACACTTCTTTGTTATCTTTTGTCTCAAACAACAGTCTACTTTTGTTTAATTCAGTGCTGTAACATAAAGCATGCTTTTAACTGTACATTTCTAGATACAATCATTCACAAAAGCAATGACAACTGCAAACCTTGTCCTCGCATGTTTTCTTTTTAAGACAATTTTTTGTGCTGCTCAAAGTTTGTTTGATATTTAGAGTCACTGTATTTACTTTAATTGATAATATACAATATACTATCAACTTATTCTTCAATAAATGTTGGAAGGAACAATATATTTTGGGGCTCAGAGTTTACCATCTTTGCATTTTTTTCTGGAGAGAACCATTTTGTTTGTAAAATTATGAAGCTTGTCGCTTTAGCTGTTGAAGGTTGCAGGAACCGATAATAACAAGCGTTTGCCAATAACATAATAACTTCAAGGCAGATTATTATACATTGGCCTGTAAGTAATCTTTATTTATATACCGCCTTTCACAGACCAGAGTCACAAAGCGGTTTACAATTGTTATTTTTGGGCACTTGTCCTCTCACTCCAGACAGGGATGGGATCGGGGTCACCAGTACAGGAGGCGCCAGACCTATTGTACATGTTTTTAGTGGTAGGGGAAACCGGAGTACTCGAAGGAAACCGGAGTACCTGGAGGAAACCGGAGTACCCGGAGGAAACCTACGCAGACACGGGGAGAACATGCCCTGTTCCGACCGGGATTCGGACCGGGATTCGAACCCAGGAACTTTTTTCTGAGAAGCGAGAGTGCTTTCCACTCAGCCACCGTGCCGCTCTGTAGTAAAAGAGGTCTGATAAAATGATAATAATGTAATAACAAAGCAAATATGTTATTTCTTATTCTTTCAATACAATACACCAGTGGTTCTCAAAGTAGGAACCAGGAAAGTACCATTGAGATTAACTCATTGACGTCAATTGACGTCAATCTCTTCCTGTCCGTCTGTGTCTGTGTATCATATATGTCTGGGGTTTGGTTGTAGACAGTATTTTATTAAGCCAGCAGGTGGCAGCAGAGCTCTGTGGGTGTCTTGGTCAAAGATCACTCTGAGCACTCTGAGCAGGAGAGACAGAGGTGAAGCAGGCATGGAGTAATATAGTCAGGGTCAGGCTACATTTGGAGGCAGTTTGAGCAGTAAATGTGTCTCCAGAGCTGACACAGACCATGTGGAGGGTCAGAGCAGCAGACCATGTGTAGGGTCAGGACAGCAGACCAGTGGTTTACCCCAAAAAAGCCACAGAAAAGTGGACTATTGCTAAAACTATCACTCCAGGAGCCAGCGGCAAAGTCCAGTTATGTTCACAGCGCTTGCTGGACTAAACAGAACGACACTTTGTAGATGTAACCACACACACACACACACAAACGTGCACATAAACGCACATTCATACGCGCACACAAACACACAAAGACACACATCAGTATTCTATTGCAGTGTTTTCAACAACTGTGCCGCGGCACACTAGTGTGCCGTATGATATTGTCTGGTGTGCCGTGAGAAATTTGCCAACTTTGTCTAACAATAACTGCATTCTCTATTGGCGAGCGCTGACTTGAAGTGTAGAGTAGCCACGTAATACGTTTTCATATCAGTAGGTGGCAGCAAATAGCTAAGTACTTTGAAATAGTAGCGGGGAGCATTGCGGCGAGAAATTTAAGAATTGGACGCGACCAACCAATGTAAGAGGCAGCTAGCTAGTTCAAAAACTCTCTGGAGCTACATGAAAACTGAACTAAGAATTCTGACCATCAGCGGTGAGTTACCCATTTTTATACCGAACCTAAATCCATAATCAGATCCTCTTCAAGTGTGTCCTAAAATATTAATTTCTTGTTAATAGTTACTTCCGGGTTTTTAACGATCGCTTTTTGTCACATTAAAAAAGTATTTTTGTCATGAAAACGTTATCAAATAATTCTGAAAACCTCCGTGCATGTGTGTTAAGGATGTATATGTCTAATGTATTGTTCGATTACCATTCAAAGGTGTTGATTGTTTGATTGGTATCTGTTTATTGAGCGTGGCTAGCTCGGCTAGCTTTGCTAGCTTCTCTGCAAAGACAGAAGTAACAGCTAGCTTTGAGGAGCCGTTTAATAAATTATAATTAAATATATTTAAATTAATAAACAAACAAACTTTGAATATGATTTTTGTGCAAAAGTCGAAGCCCTAATCTGCGCGGTCCTTGACTCGTGTTCAGGACCATCTCCTGTGTCTCCCCGAGTCTCTCCTGTGTCTCTTGCCGAAGCGCAAAGCTCGGATACCTACATTTTCCCCATGCATTAAAAATGCATGTTATTTGTGCAAATAAGTAATATGTTGTGAACAAATCAAACAGAACACACAGCAGGGAATGTTTAAATCATTATTTTTCACACATAAGAGCCCTCTGAGTCATTATTTGACTTTTTGGGCTGAGAGTTTTTGTTTGTTTTTTTTCCCAAACTCTTGTTAACTCATTGTATTGAGAAATATTAAACCAAACTTAATGTCAAGGCCTGGATTTAAGCACTTTGACAAGAATGGCTTTATATTGTAAATATAGGCTACAGATAATATTTTTTAACATTTTCTCCTGGTGGTGTGCCGTAAGACTTTTTCAATGAAAAAAGTGTGCCTTGGCTCAAAAAAGGTTGAATTCACTGTTCTATTGCACTTATAGTATAAGTCTATCGTCTGTTCACTTTGATTTATTGTCATTTATCGTGTTTATCATTGTAATTTTGCTTATCTCTGATTTACTGTTAATGACATAAATGTAGCGCCACCTAATGGATGTCCTGACATGTTAGAAACTTAGAAACAGATCTAACAGATCCTGGACATGTTTGAGGAGATGCTAAAGTTAAACTAAATAGTGTCACAGTCACTTTTCTCCAGGTTTGTCTGTTTTCACAAACACCTCATTTCCTCATTTTTGTCTAAGACTGGTGCTTTTTGTCACACTCCCCTCTTTTCGACTGGAGATCACAGCAGAACAAAACAAGCTAAAAACAAACTTCTTTTTGCTGCTGAAAGTAGACAGACCAGGCTTTTCAGACTCTGGTTTCATATTTTTCATAGCACACAATATTCTGTGAGTCTTGAAAATCAGTGTAGTCATCAAAAATGGTTGGCAGTCAATGAGAACCTCTTTTTAAAAGTTACATACAGATAATAAAACAGTCACATACAATTTCATTTAACTGTAGATGTCTCAAGTACTCTCAATCTGGATCTGAAAGCATTCAATGAAATACGATCAGATCATTTCCAGTCTTTTTGCAACACGTTCCATGTAGCAGCATATACAAAAGCTTCTTTAGGAATGAAATCTCTGCCTTGTTTTTTATGAATATTTACGCTACTGTATAGTGTTGGTAATTTGTGGTGGTACTTGGAGGAGCAAGTATTCTCTGAGGTGGTACTTGGTGTAAAAAGCTGGCACTGCAATACACAATACAATTTATTCTTGTATAGCCCTAAATCACAACAGAAGTCATCTCAGAGGACTTAACAAAACCATTGAAATCACCAACACACATCAGAGAATAAACAGTTAAGACACATAAAGAATATAGTAACACATGCCAAAAAAAAAAAAAATGTCCATACATGTAGGATATTAAAGTGTCCTGGATCATCACCACATCCTTTTAGTTGGACACTAACTGCCCAACAGAGCCTTCTGCATTGGCAAAGAAAAACTCATAAGAAAAACCCAGTGGGAAAAAAGTGAGAAACCTTGGGGAGACCCACAAGTTGAGAAAGGGATCCGCTCCTCCCGATCTTATTTCTCATACATTGCATTTGTATTTTTATATTTTATTTACAGTTTGTTCATATTAGCCCAGGGCTACAATCTGGAATGATGTGTTCATTAACATGTTCTGTCCCAACCAAAATAAACAATAAAGTTCTGACACCAGTAGATGTCAGTTATCAGGGATAATCATTAATGTGGTGAGGGTCATGTGATATGGATAGTTCCTCCCCAACGTCTGAAGGATGACAGACAGTTCCTTAGACCTCATGGCTTGGTTACCGCTCGAACAATCGCTGTCAGCTAAATTTTCTATTGTTCTTTTTGTGAGAAGTGTGTCAAAAGCTCAACTTTCCCATCTGTTGTTATTGTTCTATATTTTTCAGGGTGGGTTATTTTGTGAAAAAAATCAGGTCAGTTATGTTTCACAATTTGTTATCGAAACAAAAAGTTAAACGAAAACTCATTAGTATTTAATCATTTTTGATGATCTTACAGTTTGAAAATAGCCAACTTTGAGTTGTCTCTCAATTGTGTACGTTATTGGCCGTAATTATGTTTTTGGTTGTTGCAAAGGTTGTACAAGTAATTTATCTAATCTATTTTTTCCAAATTCTGCTCTTTATTTTGGTTTTGTTATGTGACAGTCAGGAAAATTGGGGGGAAATGGAAATGGACACAGTGGTTAGCATTTGTGCACATAGCGAGAAGGTCCTGGGTTTGATTCCAGTTTGTAGGTTCATCCGGGTGCTCCAGTTGACATGCTTGCAATACCACCCCGGGCCGATGGGGGTGGACCCGGAATAAGAATGCTAACATATAGCATTGGCAGACCTCTCGAAAACGTCTTTATAGGATGGACCACTCTAGTTTACTTGCTGTGAATTTTTGAAGTCTCTCGTTCAAATGAGTTGCGCCGGCTGACGCATGCGCAGATGCGTTTTTTCACAATTTTCTTGTGGGCGGGACCAATCGCGGCCATTTTGGATAGCTCCAGTAGAGCACTATTTTTGGTTTAGTTAGAACGGCAGAGATAGGCGTGGCTATGTCTATTAATTTTTACAGTTTATGCTTAAAACAGGTAAAAACAGGTGTGGCATGCTCCTTCTGTATGACGACCCCGCTCCCATCTCTGTATCAAGTGTGAGACGAAATGCCCAAAAAACAACAAATTGTAAAGCGCTTTGTGACTCTGGTCTGTAAAAGACGCTATATAAATAAAGATGACTTACTTACTTACTTAAAAAGTGCATGTGTGGATTATGATTATATGTTTTGCTTGATGGTGCACATAGAAAACTGCTACATTGTTAATACCCTCAAAACAAAAATGAAGCTCTGTAGATATTTCAGTCCATTGTGGTGCCGTATAGAGCCAAGGCTGTTGATGTTCCAATATTTAAGGACCTGACCGTTAGAATTTTTAGTGGATGAACCTGAAGAAATGTCTCAGTCGGCAGAGTTCCCCCGATGTCCTAGACTTTAGACCCCAGAAAGAAACATGCAAAAATTGGTATAGTGCTATTCAGAATCCTCACCGTGGGAAACGTGATTTACAAAACAGATATAGATATTGGAGAAGCTTGGCTCACTCTTTTAGGAGGAGTTCTAGAGCTTAGATGCATCAATCTGAAGCACTGACTCTTCATGTGTAGTCCTGACTCTGGGCACCAGCAGGAGGCTAGTCCCTATACTCCTCAGAGGCCCAGCAGGAGGCCAGTCCCTGTGCTCCTCAGTTGGTTCATACGGCACTCACATGTCGCAGATGTACTGTGGAGCGAGGCCATGGAGAGACCTGCACACAAGCAGAGCTGCTTTAAATTATATTTACACTCACAGCTTGTCAAATCTACTAGAGATAAATGCATGGATGAGGCCCTTCAAGTCTGTTTTACACACTATACGAGCTTTCACCCGTTTTAATAAAGAAAAGAAAAAGTGATATCGGCACCCTCAAAATATCATGACGCCTTTTTTCAGTCACTGAGCTCTTTGTTGGAAGTTAGTAGAATCTCTTTAATGTGAACGTGTAAATGACAGATGTCCAAACTGATTCACTGGCTCCTATCATGACTTCATCAGTGCTGCTTCAGCTTTCCCTTGCTGAGAAGGAAGCTTCACATATAGGCAGATATACCCGGCTGAGCAAGAGTGACGTGCAATATACTTGAGAGAGAATATAATGGAAAGGATACATTGGTACATATTGACAATAATTATATGAAAATCATGTTTTATTTTTTTTGCAATACTATATTTGATGTATGCATATTATGTACATTCAAATTGTGCTCTCTGTTGATAAGGTGTTTGAGCAGGTCATCACAGGACAGAATGTTATGGACAGGAGTCAGCAAGTGTAAACAGTGTGTCTGTCAGTAAGTGCCTGAGAACTGTGTCTTCCCCTGGGAAGCTCTTTTCCTTTGACACAAGAATGACAGAGACCTCATGGGATATACTACAGTCTCTCACTCTTTGTTTCCCTCTTGGATTGACAGATTATAAATTCTCAACAATGGGGCCTATTTTGATACTACTTACTGTTGGTACATAAGACTGACTTAGAATAAACAACCTTTCTATTGCCTCATGCACATCATTTTATCCAGCCTCTGAGGGTGCTTCACTGCTGTTGCATCTGTTGTTGTTGTGTATTGTTTAAGGGGATCTTATTTTTCCTTTCTTTCCCCTTCTATTCTCTGGAGAAGAGAAATTCTTTTCCTGGGTGCAGTCAGTGATATGGCTGCTCTTTTACTCTCATTATATAAACAGCTTTTGAAGCCTCTCCATGCTCTCTGTTTCTTATGGGTAAGTGGCTTTTGGAGAGGGCTCTGGACTTGTGAGACAAGCGGTGTGTGTGCATCAGTTATGTGTGTTTTTATTCTCACATGCACGTTTGACTCTCAATAGGTTTTATATAGACAGGATTATTGGATGTTTTTTTTTTTTGTCATTGAGACAATGTGAGGACATTAAAGGAACAGTATGTCGTTTGTGCCCTTGCTGGTTTAATAAAGTCATTACAAATATAGACCTTTGTTGCCAATGCCCCATGCATGTAAAGCACACACACATGTATCCCTTTGATTACCGATGCAGTCCACCTACTTGGGTTTAGGTAGAGCCCCAACTGGCTGGATTTCTCTAAATAAACTGTCAATTTAAATGAGAGATTTGCAAGCTGTTATAATTCTGCTTTCTTACTGGGTAATAATTGGTTAACCTAAATAATCTAGTGAGCATGTTTGTTCTATTTTGACTCCAGAATACCATCCATCCATCCATCCATCCATTTTCTACCCTTTAATCCATTTCTGGGTCAGGGGGGTGGCAGTCAAAGATGCCACCCAAGTCTCATAGCACCAGCCCCTCACTGACCCTCTGCAGGTGGTGAGTCCACAGGAGGACGGCTGCTCTCTGACTGTGAGCATAGCCTTGATCTTTCAGTGGGGGCTTTGGGCAAAGTGGGGTTAAGTGTCTTGCCCAAGGACACAACGACAGCAGTCATCAGTGGGAGTCGGTGGAGAAGGTGCAGAGGTGGGAATTGAACCCACGACCTTCTGGGCTTAAGGCCAATGCTCTACCAACTGAGCTACTGTCGCCCTGTAACTCCAGAATACATTTAAGTTAAATCAGAATAGGGTATATATTATTTGTGCTGTTGACCAAATAAATGATGGCTGTGTAATTTCAAATTAAAACATTACATACTGTCCATTAAGGATTAGTGGGCATACTGTTTACAGACACCAGGATCAGTGAGGTAACAAAATTGTCAGGGAAGTTTCGGGATGCTCTGGGGCATGTATGCATAGGCTTAATTCCTGTAAATAATGAATAAAGTCCACAATGCTGTGAACCGAGTCGTATTCTCTATATTAGTGCAGTTATCAAATGTAACCGGTTCACAGTCAGAGGCTGGCACAGAGGTAAGGAGTTTTTAGAGGCAGACTTGGAGAGGAGGATATGCTCCACGTTGTCTTTCCTACAGATGGAGCCCATTTTGAGCAAATGTCCATACATCCTGTGACACACTATTGGTCGTGCTGGTGAAAGCACACGGCTGAGCTCACCAAACCGACACCTTAAGTGATATAGAATCCACGAATCTATGTGCTGATTGGTAATGTGAAAATAATGTGAAACAGTGAGCATTGGAATTTTTACTGACCATGGTATAAGTACTTTTATTCATGCCTAGATTCATGTCGCTCCATTGATGAGCTGACTCCCAAAATATATATTAAGTATGTTTTTCCTTCTCTGCACATTGTCCTTCCTCATGGGACGTCTGGACATTTTTCAGGTGATTTGCACACTATTAAGCTCAGGCTGCACAAAACGCAGCCTTTAAATTTCTGGGCCTGAGGATTTGAGTATTTGTCCGCCAACCTTTTCTAAAGATGAATCTAGAACATGATAGCAGATACACGGCTCGCACAAACTCGTATGGTGACGTCTCGGGGCATGTCTCTGTGGCATTATCAGACGGGTGATTTTCATTATGGACATACTGAGGGACATCTTCTGTGGACTGTTCCAGTTTAACAGATTAGAGTTGAGATGGGAAAAAATATGTTACGAGGTACATTTGACTCACTTTTTCAACAAATCATTTAGTGTTTTAGTGAAATGGATAACTTTTAAGTAATCAATCAAAATTCAAACAAAATAATGATTCATTTTGTACAATACAAAATGAGAACTGCACTTGGGTGAGTTGATGCATCAGTGTCTGATGCATTAAGCCTGTATAGTTGTTAGTAAAATCACTTTGTGTAGCCTCCTGCTGGCATTTCATTAAGCTCTAATAACACACAGGTAATTAGGTGACAAAGAGGCTTTTCTTGCTGTACTGCTCAGTTGCTAAGACATTGTCCTGCAGCTCTGGCTCAGCGGGAAGGGATGTGATACATACTTGAAAAATACTTTGACTTTGAGTAATTTATACAGTAGAAACCAAATATTCAAATATGCAAACAAAATATGTACTCTTTATCCCAAATTTCAGGTCTTTTTCGACTTTCTCGACTAAGTAAAATATTTAATAGAAACCATGTCTTTCACAGTGTTTGCAAATGTCTGATGTCCACTGAATTATATCGAGATAGCTTTGTCTGAGTGAAAGTAACCGTCTAATAATTTTCCTTTCATTTTACAGATTATCACTCAGCATGTTTATGAGCTGCTGGAAACACAGTGCAACATGCGAAGAATTTACATACCTGTAAGTACATATTCATATGCGACTGATATGGAGCAGGTAAAATGGTCTAAATGATCACGTACCGGACCCAAACGGAACTCACAAAATATTATGTCAGCAAATAAACCCACTTACATATTTAAAGATACCTTTTTAAAACAAATGTTGGAATGGAGAGTTGGATTTGACTTGAATATCAAAGTAAATAGCAACATCTTCAGCTGTGTTGCTCCATATATTCTATTGTTTGCAGTTGTTATATATAAATTCCTGTAGTTGAAATACTAACAACGATAGATCCCTTGACCAATCAATCTACAAAGCCCACTATGGCCGTTCTCATAATAATATCTTGTCTCTGAATTCTGTTATACTGTGTCTTTTCATAAGTCCTGTTTTGCTATCAGTGCTTTCATCCACAGAGCACCCACTCGCTACTTTCTATTTGTTGTTGAAGCATGTTTTTGTCCCCTTTTACCTCCCTGTCCCGGCATTTTATTTTCAATCCTTATAAATCATGTGATAATTTTTCAGGCTGCAGTTATAGGTAGGTTGGCTCAAGCTGGTGTTTAGTGCATAGCAGCTCCGGCGCTAACAGTGTCCATAAATCACCAAGCCAGAGACACAGTGCCTTTCATTAGCCCCCATACACTTTTACAGGTTTATCTACCTGCCCTATTTATCTCATTATTCCTCTAGAAAATTGCTCTGTTCAAGTTTTCAGCTGCCCACACGCCATATGACTACTGTATATGGGAGTATTAGCAGTGGGCCATTGTCCACCTGTATGATGTTGAACTTGTGACCGCAGATTTTAGGAACATTAACTGCCACCAAGAAAAATGAGAGGGAATAGTATTTTCTCTCAGTCTTGCCTTTTTTCCCTCTTGCCACCCATTGGTTTTTATGAACACTTTTCTGTTATTGCCGAAGCAAAGGCACACAGATTTGTGAATGCGTGATGAAAAGTAGGCTCTTGTGCGAGATAAGATCAGCACATTTAAAATCATTAAACAAACGCGTACGTTAATATTACAATGGGTCGCTCAGTGGTTTGTGCTTGTGCTGCACAGCTAAGGTCCTAGGTTCGATTCCACCTCCAGACAGGGCTTTTCTGTGTGGAGTTTGCATGTTCATACATTTCCTCCAAATGCTCCGGTTTCCCTTTCCACTAAATTCATGTACAATTTGTTGGGAAAGATTGTGCATGTGAGTGTGACTATGGGAGTACAGATGGAAATTAGCTTTAACAGCTTCATTTGATTTTCCAATTCCAAGTTATTAAATTCATATGTTTGATATATATATATATATATATGTGTGTAATATATTGAGGTTATTTCTAAAATATGAAGTTAATGATATGAAAGATTGAAAAAATATGTATATATATATATATATATATATATATATATTACACATTTTATTGTGTTAAGTTTATCTTTGAAATTGTATTGATGGGCTTGAACATTCCTTTTTTTGGTTACATAAACAAGTTAATACATGAGAATAGAAAAATATTATTTTCTCAGATCGATGCAAAAGAGGAAGAGCCCACCAGTTTTATCTATGTGACGAATGATGCCTTATCAAACCCGTCCAAGCTGCTGGTGCTGATTCAGGGCAGTGGTGTGGTGCGGGCCGGACAGTGGGCCCGCAGACTGATCATCAACCAGGACCTGGACTCAGGAACACAGATCCCCTTCATCACCAGAGCCATACAGGTAATGTGCACAACAAAAGAAAATGCATTTCTAGACATTAAAGGCATGCTCTCTTTTGATCTTGCTTAATTTTAATGAGAATCTAACTGAGTGAAAAATAGATAATTGGAAGCAGTATTATTAACAATTAATGGATATAAAATACATTTTCTCTAATTTTGGATGAGAAAACAACATGTTCAGACACACATGATCTTAAATACACTCTTAAAGGGACCGTATGTAAACTCTTAGTTGTCCAACTTTTGTTGCCAGAATGTTACTACCTGTGACACACATGTGCACTGATTACAGATGCAAAACACCTGCTGGGGTTTAGCCAGAAATGGCAACCCAAATTAGAAACACATTCTGCTCTCTGATTGGATAATCTAGATAACCTTGTGGACATCATTGCCAATGTATGTTTAATTAAAAAAATTAACAACAAAGTTTTTTTTATTTTATTTTTTATTGGGAACCCACATAAAAGAAGTACACATGATTTAAAATGTCTTATGATTCATTCATGACGCTCCCTCTGCCATTTCTTTGTTTAGACATGCTTTGTAGCGATAATTACAAATTATAGATGCTAGCAGAATTGTACAGTGCTTTTTGTTACATTGTCGATAAATGTCTCCCGTTCACAGTTTGTGCACAAACAATTAATACAATTCCCTTAACCCAAAGATAAAATGACAGGTGAGGGGAGCTGGCACCAGATTGAATAAAGGAGTGGAGGGAAAGCTTATGATTGGTTGAAAATGGACAGAGGGGGAAAATAAGGGGATTGGGGTGGGGGGGATGAAGCAGGGCGAAAGAGAGGGAGAGGGAGTGACTGCAAATGGGGTGGGGACTGGCAAAGGAGAGATGGGAGTGTATTGGGAGAGAGTAGGCAGAAGGCAGGCGTCTGACAGCTCCGCTACTGGGAGAGGGCCTCTTAATGACAGCTTATTCCTTCATGATTTCAATTCCTGACAGTCGACAGGTCTGCTTGTTGCATCATGGCAGCTGTATCATTACCTTCTGGCCCTGTCAATGTGCCGCATCCTGAGACTAAGACAGTGGAGGTGGAGGGTGCCAAGGGGCTTCGAAAAAAGGGGTTAGTTGGAGGCAGTGAAGGAGACACAGGGAGTCTGGGCATTGGGAGGCCACACAATCATAAGTGAAAAGGGAGGAAATCTATTGAAAGGTGAGCTCACTCAGTTACTTATTCTGTCTGGCCTTAGTTTGGTTGGCTGAGTTAGCCTGAAGTTATTAAGTTTTCAAACTGAAGTTGAATGCTGGTGGTCTAGTATTCTCCTTTAAACTCAATAAAATGTGGTTTGACTTATAACATGTGTAGAGAATTATGATTTCATGGTTTTAATTCACTAATCTGTCATGAAATACTGTATTTTCTCAAATGGTTAACACATAAATGACTTGCTGTCTTTGTATAATTTGTATAATGCAAAATGCATCTGTATATCTGTAGTTAATACAGTTTTTGTATGTGAGCATCAGGTGGAGGCTGAGTCCAATGAGAGGTCATTGAATGCAGCTTTAGCCAGAGGAAAGTGTGTGGATATGTGGAAGGGTCAAATGATTCTCTACCTTGCTATGGCCTTGTAAGTGTAACCCTCAGAGCTACTTGCACACACCTACAGGTCGGGAGGTCCCAGCACGTCCTGCAGCTCAGATCAATGTACTTGACACCCTCAAAGGTGGGTGTGGGGCCCGGACCTGCTTGGAGGTTAAACCTTTTTTAAATAGCCTCCCGCAGGAAGGCAGCTGTCAATAACACACCATAATTACTGGGGCCAGACCCGCCAAAGGCTCGGCTCCACGGGCCAAATTAAAAATTGATCAGAAAGAGTGAAAACATTATTTTGTTGTTGTGTCCCCAGTCCTAAACAAAAAGTACTAACGTTTTTTTTTAAAACAGAAAGTACTTTTGAAAACAGGAAGTACTTTTGAAAACAGATAGTACTTTTTTGTAAAGCATCTGATACTTAAAAGTACCAACTGGTGTAGCTCATGTGCTCTGGGTAATTGTTGATATCTGAACATGCTGTCTTGAGTTGTACTCACCTCACAGCAAAGTATTGATTGTAGTCTCATTGAGTAGCTGCATTCAGTTGTCAATCACAAAACGATGTAAAGAAGATACCGTGATGTTCTTCCTCAGGCTTTCATTGTTGGATTAGAGCTTATACAAGCACATGATTCAGCTATTACTGAATATGAACTTGTAGGAGTGCCTCTTGAGAATAACAATCTAACCTGAACTTATATACGGTTAGAAGGTTGTGATCTATCTAGGAAACTTTATTGCAAAACGCATGAAATTATGAAATTGAATCATCAAAACGTGTATCCTCTGTGTGTTTCTGAAAGTGTGTGTTCATATGTGAGGTGGGGAGTAGGTCATCTGCTGCTAGAGGCGCTGTGTGCATGTCCCATTGGGAAGGTTTTGTTTAGTCTCTCATCCAGAGGGCCCCAGGCGTAGAGTGGTGGATACCGCTTCGCTCCCTCCATGGGAACACTCCTCTTTGGACAGCACTCACATACACAACCACATCTCAGACAATAATAGGTATAATTCATCAACATGTGCAGTTAAATCTTCTAGCCTTTCAAACACCGACTTAAATTACACATACAAACCACACACATTGTACTTAATTCTTCTTTCATCTTCTTAGAAATTTCAATAAGTATTCTCCATTGCAGCAGAGGTTAAAAAGTGCTTAGCTTGGGAAGAACTAGGAGGAAATTGAGTTTTGCAAGGAGCAAGGGGTGAACATAGGTGACTGGCTGGGAATTTACACTGCACTACGCACACGAAGGAGACACACACAATCATGCAGCGAGCATCTTTTCAGGTCAGAGTGGAAGCTTGCTTTAAGCTCTCCAGCGCTAGTGTCATGATCCTGGACTGGGCGCTCCCCACTTTGATCGATGTGCAGGAACTTAGAGCTTAAATAGGGGTTACCAAGGTTCTAGGGGAACATTGGGGTTAGAGGAAAACAGCAACATTTCTTATTCGTAATTGTGTTGCTGCAGCTTTTGTTTTTGAACGGAGTAGAAACATGCTGGAGGGAGTCTCTACTCTTCCTGCATACTTTAAGTTTATCACATTTTAACTGCTATACTTGTGTGACTTAAAGATATTCTAAGTGATCATTAGCATCAACCTGTCGTTGTTTACATAACATGCATAAGAAGCTTGAACATATATGTGATTGGAACATACAAACTTAAATGTTACATATAAAAGGTTTACCGGGCTCACAACATGTACAGTATGTATAGCCTCAAAATAAGGTCTACTTTTTAAAATTACAATAAAGAAGTTATCTTGCAGCACAAGGTTACTCTGAGGGTGCCTCATCTGAAATGAAATGGGTTTGAATGTATATTAAAGCAAAAAAAAGAGTAGTTTATGGTAAAGTCTCTGTGCATATGGGCAGGCAATAAGTACAGATGGGATCAAGGAGTTCATTCGCCTTGTCATGGCTGCAGAGCGGGGTTCTTTCCTATTAGCGAAGATTTTTTATTTTTTTATTTAATCTCTTGTTGATTCTTTTGAGTTTAGTTCATGTTTTCTATAGTTTGTATTGGCTGACTATACATTTTTTTGATTTTTGCTTAGCCCTAAATCACAATAGCACTCGTCTCTGAGAACTTCACAAAGTTGTGGATTTGCCAAGAACAGATCAGAGAATCAAACAGTAACTCTAGTAATTGCCTTAGTCTTCTAATGAGTTGGAAAAAATATGACCTAAATGTAATAAAAGAATTCAA
The DNA here is from genome assembly GCA_964034765.1 of Knipowitschia caucasica. NCBI lineage: Eukaryota > Metazoa > Chordata > Actinopteri > Gobiiformes > Gobiidae > Knipowitschia > Knipowitschia caucasica. The sequence goes on from OZ035831.1 coordinate 28,603,067, forward strand.
AGCCTAAATCATTCTACTTTCATTAAGTCATCAGAAGTTTTGTAATTTAAGAGCTGTTTATGCACTCCCTAAATCGTCTCATTTAGATTATTTTTTTTTCACGGCAGAAAGAACATAAATAGTGATATAATATTTCAGATTATACCCACAGTTGTACTCCAGGGTTGATAAATGAAGCGCTTGGTGACTGCAGTTATGCGCTCAGGCGTGAATATGACATCTAGTGGTCTGGAGCAAGAAATAAAAAAATATACAGAATCAGACCTTCATTCATCCCCAAAAAACATAGCAATTACTATTCATTATTAAATTAAATATGCAAATAGATAGTTAATCAATATATAGTTCTTGCTGTTCCTACACTGATCCAGTCACAATCTGTCTGACTGTTGTACTAGTTCTAGCTGTGTAGTTCTATTATGCGACATTATGAAGGCTGTGATAGGTGTTATTATCTCTGCACATGCTGACAATCCAAACCCTCTCAAGAGCACGTACTAGGGATGCTTGGCTGACTTGTTTGCGCTGATGTCAAGTTTTTGCGGTTAGCAGGCGGTTACCATATGCCACTGTGCTGCCGCCGCCTCTGATGTCACTCACATGAATGTCACCTGAGCTCCTAATGCTGAGTGTAGGAGCACACCCCGACAGAACTCTCAGCCACTCATGCTCACCCAGCACCAATCACCAACACTCACACTGATCTGTTGGCTTGTCTTTACTTGGTTCAAATATTCAAGGTGATATCCCAGATCTGTGAAAGTAGGAAGTAAGTGTTGACATTCTTAGCTTTCTTAAACCTGTTTGTTTGTATATGTGTTGTGTGTGTGCAAAACTTTGATGGTTGAAGTTCATTTTCTGAATGAAGTAAAACAGGTTGGAGTCACTGCATGGTCTGACAGGAGTGTCAAACTCATTTTGGTCGGGGGCCAAGTTTAAAAACATAAGAGCTGGTTGGTTCTTTTTTAATTTTTGAATTTGACATATTTTCCAGTTTGTATTTTTTCTTGTAGGCTTTGGGTTCAACCATAACTGGGCCACAGTTTTTACGATAAAAAAATGAATCTTGGGCTTCACTTAACTTCGAGTTACATGTTAGTTTACAGTTTAGAACAAATGTAATTATATGATTGCTTTCCTGAGAACATAAGTTTTATATTTGAATTAAGTATAACATGCCATAGTTTTCCTTTATCATCAATGTTGTAAGTTACTGTAATAGTGATAATTATGAATCATTTCAGGGACCACAAAAAATGGTCTTGTAGGCTGGATTTGGCTCAGATTGCAGCCCAAATGTCTTGTAGGAAGAAAATGAAATCAATCATTTTTTGTACTGCCCAAAATCACAAAAGACTTGTTAATTTGCCAAAAGCAGATTCAAAAAATCAAACAAATAAAATGTCAATGGGACAAATCGTATAGTTTACAATTAGCACCCAATAACAACATGATTCTAAAATTTCAAATGAGGAGAAGCATGTACCGCTTCACATTTGGTGGAGAACATAGTTGAATATAATTGTGAAATTATTACTATTTTGTAAAATATCTGTGTCGAAACATTTCACAAGTGCAATTTGCCTCTAATCTTTTGTTTTTAACTACAAACAGGTCATGTCTTGTCTTTTAGAAAATGTGGTCTTATTCTTGTTAGCATTGTGGACTCACACTTTTTTATTTGAAAAACATTGAACAAATAGCACCCATAATCTTTTCTGCGTGTGAAATCTATAGATTACATTATTGACTTTAAACAGTCCATAAAAAAACCTCCATTTATTGTTTAGATTGAGTTCCAATTAGTATATTATTCTTAACATGAAATTTGAAAAGGAGATAATAGGGAACTGTACATAATAAGTGTATCCAATATCACACAGGAATTGTGTGACAATCGTGGCAATGTAAGTGTGCTGAGATCCAAATATTATATTGCAGTTTTTCCAAAAAATGTTGAATTGCACCTTTTCAAAGTTTTGAGAATATGCAGAATTTTCAAAACTTGTTCCAAATGTTTAACTTTGTGTGCAGTATTTAGCAAAATCTTTCATTGTGAACATAGTCTTATTTTTGAGCATTAAAGAAGCGTGAATTGGGAAGCTGAGGGCCATCTGCATTAGACCACAGATGCTAAGCAGGGCAGGGCTTGATTAGTACTGTGATGGGAGACCTCTGGAAAGACCAGGAGGCACAATGGGAAGGCTATAGTTGCAAAGTGCCAAACTGTTGTTGTGTCCTTAGGCAAGACATTTCACCCACATTGCCTAGTAAGAGTCTGGTGCGTGTGAAAGCTTAGGGGTGGTCAGAGAAGCCCATGGCACAGATTAGTTGCCTCACTTCTGCCAGTCTGCCCAAGGGAGCTGTGGCTTCTGCCGTAGTTTATCACCACTGTGTATGGAAAGAATAATCCCATGTAAAGCATCTTTGGGTGTCATGAAAAGCACTGTAAGTAAGATATTTTATCATTTTGCGGTCGTATTTTATGTGTGAGAATTATAGATATTCTGTAAAGGAATATTTTAGTTTAAATAGACCACCACATTGCTGGTTGGACTTATCAGGTCTGAGCCATTATGTACAGTACCTTAGCAACCTTATCTTTTTAGTTTTAGTTGTAGGCAAAAGTAAGTGTATTTCTAAATACATTGGTGATGATTCTTACAAAGCTTACAAAGAAGAAACGGCTATTATTATATCACTATGTTCAATCATGGTTTAAAAAAAATGCTGTTTCCTCTTAGCCCTTTATCATTATGGCGTTACATATTATTTTATCAAGATTTCTAGTCACCTATATTTTCTCATATTTTTCATTCATTGTGCAGAGTCTTCTATCTTGTCTTGTTGGCCTTTGACAGATCTGAAAGGCAGTATGTGACCATGGAGACTTGGACTGCTTCTGCATTCTTAGCCTCGTCTCATGGCCTCTCTCCATCTTCTCCTCTCTGTCCCTGTCTAAATTAAACATAAGTTAAAGTGCTGAGCTGCAGCTCCGATGGACAGTGATAAAGAAGTCACATTATTGTAACCGTTACATGACATGGTGCTGTATGACCTCGGGGGACGACAAGAAAAAAAGGCGCCATAATCCATTTTAATTCTACTGATATCATTGTATGGAGACACAACGCACATAGAAGAGGAGAGAGAGTGAAATGTCTCCGACCAAGCCTGTATTTGAGCTAACTGCAATGTCTTGCCGTGACCTAGTTGCAACCCCTTTGAAGTCCAGAAGCTGATCTCTCTCTATAGGCTGTTGAGATGATCTGCTGCATACAGCTTTATTAGACTTGGGACAGAAATAGTGCAAGGTTTTAATTCCAAGGGTTCAAAAGTTGTCATGTATCTATAGTATTGCAATTTTATGATGTCAATTTTAAGGTTTTTGTTTTTTTGCCGTTGCCTCTGAGTCCCGCACATTAAGAAACAGTGCTGCATTGTCGAGAGAGCTGACCTAGAATAGCCCAATCACTCTCAGTCCAAGCCTCAGCCTGCCCTCTCCTGTGATCTGCTCACTGCCAATGCTACGCTCTTTACGGTTGTGACCCAGATCAGAGGCGGGTGTCACCAGCCTTCTACCCCTGGCCAACCGAGAAATGGCAAAGCACGCAACCTTCATGGAGGTGTGTGTGATTTCAGTGCTGATCGTAGTGCTCCCAAATAGACCGAAAGAAAAGTAATTTTCAAATCATTGCACAATGCCACATCCATCACACCTTTTGTATGGTCCACCTGTTGATCTCAGTGAAGAGATTATTATTAAAACAAATTCAAATACACGAAAAGAACATACATTTTATTTTATCCTATTTCTACAACACTGGTCCTGGCCGCTCAATGAACTCTCTCAATTATCCAGGGTCTTCTTTCTCACCCCTCTGTCCTTCCATCACTGCATCCTCCCACCTGCTCCCCATCGAGAGCTTGTGTGCTCAGACATTCTCTGCTGGGGGCATGCTTAACCTTTTTCCTGCTTCCCGACATGAGGAGACACACACTCACATACTTCTTCAAGTTGAGCTTCAATTAAGAATACACCACCTTTCTCTCTTTTTGCTTTCCTTTCGTTCCATATTTTCCTTTTTTAAGTTAGCCCGGGGCCTTACAGAGCCTCATCAAACCTTTGCCTTGGCTAGATTGCATACAGGTACCCTCAGTGGCTATTTCAAATGACTTAATTAGCTTGTGCGCGTGTGGTAGAAGCCTTGGTCTTACCCCCCCCTCTCTCTCTCTCTCTCCCTCTCTCTTTGCTCTTGCAGCATGTCTTCTGAGAGGAAGAGAATGATTGAGCCCTTGTGACACATTTAGTCCCTTGCCGTGTGGTTTCACTTTCTAGGTCATGCTCTGGCTGTGAAGCTGACTGCCTATTACCACATAGAATAGACACACAGTGACAGTGTGTGTGTGTGTGTATATGCGCTTGCATGTGTGTGCATGTGTGTGTGTGGCCACATTTGCATGTGTGTGTATCTTTAATCCTGTCACTTCCGAGCTGTACCGCCTCATTATTGTATGTGGTCAGTTAATTGAAATCATGACTTAAGAGTCCAGTCATCCAAACACAATCATGGTTACATAATTGGTATAATTATGTCCTAAAATGTGTTAAAAGTATCATTGTTACATAATAAATTAATCATTATAAAGGATGCCATTTAAATGGTTGATTTCATGTAGTAGGTAAAAACTTCACAGTTCTGTGAATCTGTATTGTAATACAATTCCTAGAGATGTGGCCATGAGGCTGTGATTAGTTGTGGTCATCAATGAATAAATGGGTTCTGTGGCCCCTCAGGGTGTAGGTGAGGTCCCATGAGGTTTTAGACCCATGTACCTGTTAACTTGTGACTCTCAGGTTCACCCAGCAGGCTGGCAGCTCTGCTATATGAAGTTTGGCGATGTTGAGACCCTATGGCATTCGACACACATTCAAGAACAAGCCGGGAAAGTTTGGCCCTCAGCCACTCAACGGCTCATAGCAACACTCCCATTACCCAATTTAATTGGACGGCTTCCCTATTCCCTTACTTTTTTTATCTTTCACTTGGACTTGCCTACAGGCCCAACAACATTCTAGTTCAGCACACACTTTGAGAGAAGTTTAAAAGGGAAGACTCCAGATTTTAGGAAATAGCGGCTGATGGGGTCAATCGGCTTCAACCACATAAACTGACCTATGCATATAGGTCAGTTTATCATGTCATTTATTTTATACATTTGTGTTCAGCTGCCCATTTTTAGTCCACTTAGAAAAATGGGAAATCGAGAAAGGATGTCTTTCTCCTTTCACAAGAGAAGTTGTCATGAGCTGTCAGGCAGCTTGTTCTCAATGTGCCTGTCACTGCTCTGGATTGGAGCTCTGGGTCCCAACAACCTGCCAATTGGTGAACCGTGTGTGTTGGTGTGTAAGTTGCCCTCAGAACACTTTCTTGCGTGTGCATAGCCGTGTCTCTGACACATTGAACTGGTTCTATGGGAGTCTCCTTGTTTCCTTGGCTGTGTTTACTCCTTCAGTTTACTACTCACAAACTCTCAAATCTATTACCTCTCTCCTTCTCTCCTTCTCTCCTTCTCTCCTTCTCTCCACACTACTGTGTCTCTACTATTTATTCTTGACTTTGGATTTTCTCTAAAACAGTAGCCGTGTGGTAGTGGGCTGGTGTACCTGTCAACAGCTGCACTCCACTCTCCCTCAGCAGGAGGCAGAATTTAGTTTCTCTCTCTGCCAGCCAGGCTTTTTTAGCTCAGGAGCCCAAACACATTCACTTTGTTATTATTATCATTTATCCTCAATCACATAAATAAGTGTACCGGTAAGTTATTTGGCCTTTCTGGAAATATGCATAAATATTTTTTTTTTTTTTTAACTTAAAACTACAGTTAAAAATGATCAGTGTAGTGAATAGCTAACCATACACAGAAAACTTTTGAACATTTTGATAAAGAAATATTTTTTTGATAAAGTTCCTGAGTACTCTTTGTTTGGTTTTATTTTTCACGTGATGTGGCTTGGTCATTTTTACATTAAACAATAGCACAACTCTTTAGGTTAGATTGAGGTATTGTTTTCCAACAATTAAATGCTGTATTTGTGTATGTCGCACTGCATCGCAGTCTGGTATTCCGTTGAAAAAGCATGTTTTAACACAATTAAATTGGATTTTTATTTTGACAATTTCAGCAATGTTAAACAATTTCAATGGAGGCAATGTTATAAGAGAGGCATATGTTCCCTTGGAGACATATTTGCTAATGCCAGCTTTGGACTTTGGACTTTGGACTCATTTGAGGACCTCTGCATCCGGTTTAATTTACAGTGCTCATATTATGATGAAAACATACAAGATAGATAGACCTACAAATAAATATTGTCAAGAAAAGTCACAGCCCACTGTCAGCGAGATAGACCGATAAAAGGCATTCTGAAGATGGACCAAGGGAAAGTAGGCAACCAGGCACAACAAAAGGACGGACAGACTATCGTGGCCGGTGGTCTGTCCTCCTAGCAGAGGACGGACTTTCAGACCATGTGAAAGTAGTTCTCAACAGCATGGCCATAGTTTAAAATTCAAGTTGCATCTATCTTACATATCTTACTGGTGGATAATCTACGGACAGTCAAACAAGTCCAACGTAAGTCCAAAGTGAGTATGGATTTTTTGATGGTCTGGATTTCTTGTGGAACACAGTAGCAATTAATAATAAAATGCAATTTGCTAGTTATATATGCATTTTATGCAAACAATGAACATGAGTTTAGCATTATAAATTCCCTTTTGATTCTCTACACCGCATCACTTCAAGTTCATTAGCCTCCTTGCACATTATGCGACCTGTGCAATGGTTTTTAATGCCAGGCCTTAAGAATGTGTTCACTGGTGAGAAATGATAGTTTACATAGCCTATGCCAAGGGCACTACCAAGGGCTCATGAATGAGAGATAAAAAGAAGCAGAAGTGGGGCAGGGGCGATATCATCCCTGTGACTGGCTAATTAGCTTGCTGCTATAGCAAGCCTTAGCTGTAGGGACAGGGTTCAATAGTTCACCTATCCACCACTGTGGTACAAAGATGTTGAAGCAGGATTAGCTGCAACGATCTGCTAAAATGCTAAGATGCCACTAAATCCTAGTATCACACCTACAAGTCCTGTTCCACACCTTTAAAATCACAATTAGCTGACCACTGGGTGTTCCACCAAACATGCAGAACAGCTGCACTGAACCAGTGTTGTTTTTATTTGCTTTCTAGTGCAGTGAATATGTATTAATTCACTTTTACTTACATGACAATCATGTCAAATGTCACTTAAGTTCATTCACTTACATCTTAGCAAAAAATAGTTTTCTGACCATCATTATTAATTTATTCACCAGTGCCTGATTTTATTTTGGCCCTAAGGCTTGATACTAGCAGTGTGAATCCTGACTGGGTCTTGCTGGCAGAGCACTGTGTGTCAGGTCGCACTAGAAGGGTCGAATTGAGCTAATGAAGTTGTCAGAGGCGTGTAGCATTGAGGCTGATGGGAGGGCCCACGAGCCAGCCAATAGTAAAGCTGCGTCTGTGATCGGCCAAGCATGATGGGAGACCACCCTGCACAGCCAGTGTTCAGGCTCGACAGCCTCCAGATCAAAGAGCTGCCCCTCAAATTCATCAGCCATTAAAGAAAAAGTCTACAATTTATCTATTGAGACAAAACTCTCACAATTATTATGAGACATAATTACACTTATATAGATTAGAAGCTCCATATACTTGTAGGTCAACATTTTATTTAAAATAGTGTCACTTAAAACAGTCCTGGTGGCAGGTTGCTTGGTCTCTTGTCTCTCAAGCATGTATCTGTCTCCTTCAGCTCACTTTCTCTTTGTTCCACTTCATTAGTTAAGATATCTCATTAATGAGCACTTTCTGTTGCCTGCCTCGTGTTAGCTGTAGCTGCTCTCACCCTGCCTCCTCTCACTGCCTCTCACTGCCCTGCTCTCTGCTCTGCTCTGCCCAGGGTTCTTATTTGAAATTCAAGAGTTGTGCGGTGAGACCGCAATAACCTACATTCTGATGCCTTCCTCTCATTGCTGTTTTCTTCAGTCTGGTGTGATGTCTCTATATTTCAATATTAGCAATTTTACCAAAGTATTTTTTTCCTTCATATCTTCTCATAACTTTTTTCTGTGAAGTTGAGAGTTATCATTGTGGGCCAGAAGTTAATTTTGACATCTTGAAAACAAACATGTTTATATATATACTCTCAAATATGGTGCAGCACTGGTTGTGGATGAATGAATTGTACATAATAAGTCTTGCACCAATGAGACTATATTTTAACCTTTTTAACATGTTTGCACACTTATTGTTTTTTTGCACAACCTGAGTGATTCTATCTATGCCAAATGTGAGTGGAATATTTCTCTTTTGTAAGATCAATTAAGTTTATCTTATCTTATCTTATGAATAGTGTTGTGTAATTCAACGCACACATCTGACAACAAAAAATCTCTGTCCATGTAATTTTGTCTTCTTGAACAGTCGTCTACTTTGTTCCATTCACTTTTCCTTTCATTATAGCAAAGCACAAAGGGAGTTTTTGACATGAAGTTGTTTTGCATTCATCAAGGGTTAATTTAAAATGCTGATGCCTCCTGGCTGGCCCTCGCCTTGTTGCTCATTCTGCTCGTACTGCTGCGTCCCAGAAGCCCTGCCTGTACATGGGAGAGGGTGTAAGCCGGCGTGTGGCACTGGAGGCGTAGCTCCTGTATGCCCTGTTGACTCCTCTGTGAACTTTCTGCTGCAGATTAAAGACGCAAGGGGAAAGAGAGGAGGTGGTCTGATGAGACTGAGAGAGCATGCTCATTGTTGTGTGTGCAACTGCTGCCATTTCAACGTGAGCGGCTACAGGGTCAGTGTATGGCAATCTATTTGCCTAATAGTTCACATAAGCTCTGCTAAAAATATTGCAAATTTGTTTTGTTGTCATCTTTTGATTGGTGATATCCTTAGTCTGCAGTTATTTAGGTAAAATAAATGTGTCTGAAAACAGCAATATACCTTGTGTATAGCGTTAATTTTAATGATTTTTATTATTCATAATTTTGTCTATTTTCTGTATTGGCCTCTGATCGGCACTTACATTTCCCCATGTGGAATTAATATATATACTGTGTATATGTATATATATCTCAAATTCAGATTATACCTTTACTAACATGCTCACATTAATTTGCCTATGCTCTTGTGCACATACATAATCCTATTTAATCATTCAGTACATTGCAAATTGAATACCAATACTCCACCATTTAAAAGGTTGCAAAAAAAACCCATATTCCAGTTTTTTGTTTATGTTATTTTATTTTCACTTTATTCAATTTTATTTAATTGCACAAATCATACACAAGAAAATAAGCATTATAGAATATATTTTGAATTAACTTGTTAAAAAGTTTATTCATGGGGTTTCATTGTTAATAGTTCAAAGCCCAAGGCTGAAAAATATTTAGAGTAGTGGAACGCTTAGAAAATAAGAACTGCAGACAAGCGATTATTCTTTAGACTTGGGGTCATGTGTGGGCTTAAGTTCAGGGCATAGTGTTTGAGAGTTTCTTTATATTTTGTATACGGGAGGAGAAATGTGAGGGACGATCTTGCACTGATGACACACAGTTCCTCTAAACTCTATCCTGAATAATCATGATCCGGAGCGGCTTCAAAAAGATGCAAGTATGTGTGTGAACTGTCGATGAACTGGAACCTGCATTTGAACCAGGACTTGAGGTAGCCCTGCCTGGCAGCCATCCCCGCTCCCCCCAGCGGAAAATCCCTTACATCTAATTGAAGATGAAGGGGAAATTTGATATGCGCCTAAATCTATCCACAGAACTAAAACATATATTTTTCATGCTAATTGAATTATAATTAATAAATAAAATAAAACTTTTCTTTTAATCAATGTTGTTCATGGATAAACAATGTGTACACATTGTTGGAAGGCGTTTTATATAACTCAAACCATGATTTTTGTATATTGGGGAATACTGTACTTATTATAACGCATCAAACTTGGTCCTTTCCACAGCTCAAGTTTAAAGGGTTGCTATTCCATCTTTGACACACAGGTGGCAGTATACAGTCAGACTTGATGAAGGCGCACTCTCTCCCTAAAATGCTTTCTCTTCTCTCTCATAATTGGCTATAGTTTGGTTGCTTCTTTGATGTCTGTCCATTAATCTCAATGTCTGTGTGTGTATGGATATATTTTATTTTGCCTTACCTTCAACAACAAAAAAAGACCTGTCTGGAACATTTTGAATTTTTCAACAAGGATAGTTCTAAAATCATTTCTTATCCATAACTTGATTTAGATGTGTAATAATAACTAATAATATTCTTGGTTATTAAACAACATTTGAAAAAAATGACGCACTGTGAAAAAACGTTGTGCTAGATTCTTTGCATGAGTCACTATCACAGAGTTGGAAGAAGTGAGATTTGCTGATAAATGCACGACACACAGACACATAGACTGCTGCTGTTTGCCCCCGATCAAGGCTGTGGCTTTGAGGGACTACAGGGAGATCAGACGCACGGAGCCCATGGAAATAGACGGCTTTGTCATTGAAACACCCACCACTTTTCCTCCTGAGACATTGTAGCCGCTCAAGCACTGTTTTTACAGCGCAGACAATATTCTCCCCTCTCCTTCCCATCTCCGCTCCCATATGCAAGAATTTACAAGTTTATCAGACATTAAACCTTCAGGCTTCAGCAACTTAGTTTGCAATCACATTGTGGAAAATAAATAAAAAACAAACTTCTCCTGTAAATATCCCCAGCTCAGAAGTAATGCTTAGTGCCTTTCTCCTTCCCATGTCTGTAACTATTTCTCCTCCTTTTGTGAAATTAATGAGCAGGCACAAACATTATGCAAATACTTTACCTCGAATGTTTCAGTTATTTTACTTTGACTTTTTAGAAAAATAACAGATCCTTTAACTTTTAGAATCTTGAATAATTAATCATTCTAATAATTAAAAGTGTATTTGTATATATTAAATGTTTTCTTAAATATGAACTATAACTTTTGAGGAATTGTTACTCTGTTGAAATGTTTGGGAGAAACAATTTCAGTTTAATTTTTTGCTGAATTAACAAAAACTCCCTCTTTTACTAGATTAGTTCAAGTATTCTTCCTGTTATATGTATACTTTTGATACCACTGCTGCATGAAATCTGTTTTAAATACTATGTTATGTTAACTGCTCATCCAGGAATACTTACCATACAGTAAAATAGTAGTGTTTCCTTCATACTGCATGCATAATATAAAAATGTCTATCAAATCATGTGTGTCTCAAATATATATTCTATTCTTTTCTTGTGTTATATCAATGAACATGTTCACTCTCCCAGCAGCAGTATTTGCTGTTTACTGCTGTGTTTTTTATACTCTGCTTAACTCTAACACATTTGTGTGTGATGCTTAAGCCTCAGTGTGTGGTAGATGAAAGCCACACAATGTAAAAGGTATTTCAGGGGCCACTATTACTGGACACCTGGAGATCGTCCTTTTTGTCTCTGGCTTTGTCTCTCGCTTATGTCTGTGCTAATGTTAGAAAACCCTCCACAGGCTGGCAACATAAGCAGATTATGAGTAATTGTAAGTGTTTTTTGTTTTTTTTGAAGGGGGTGGTGCATGGGTGAATAAAATGTCCCTCCCCCAAGTTGCTTTGCTGTGCATGTGTATCTCCCCTGGTTTGATTCTCTCTAGTGTCTCGGTCAGAGATCAGATTTTGGCTTGCTCCTCCCTCTCAGGATTACCTTGATAAATGGGGTTTCAATGGCTGCAACATGCTGGTTATTGTTAGTAACTTTTCGGCATTAAAAATAAATTATGCGTTAATACTCCATGCAGTGATGTCCAGATGACACTATGAAAATACGTTGCAATAATTCTGGCATGACATTCACTCATTGTTCCGTGTTTAAACTTGGACCTACATGGCTCTTGTCCATGCTTCTCTTTCTTTCCCCAGGTCTTCATGAATGCCTCATCTGGCTGCGTTCTCAGAAATTGTCCTGCCTCCAGGTCTCAAACGTCTCAAATGTTGGTGTAGCAAAGCTGTACAAGTTTTGCCTGTAGCTTCTTCCATTTCTCTTCAGCCATCTGATCCTGGCTCTGTATATAGTTTGCTTTTACTGTATTATAGTATAATTTATACAAGTTTAATTTTAAGCTGGTAAGAATATCGACCCACCATTACATACGATATTTATTGGCTCGGGTAAGCCGATATCCTGATCAGGCCATTGGATTTTAATCAATGTTTGCTTATGAATGGATGATGCTTTCTTGTATACTTGAGATGCCCAAGACATATTTCTGCATCTGTAGACAATAAAGACTTAACAAGACTATTAATTATATGAACTCAGAACGTAATAGTTTAAACTTTTAATCGTACATAGTTATTCTGTAATTACTTGCAGGATAATTATTAGATACACACACATGCACACATACAGGGTAGAAGTGTGTGTGTATGTGTATGTTCTTACCTATAGCGTAACTAAGCGTGATACACAGGAAGGACTTTTCAACACTCCAGTTCACTGACCATGACCCAGCGCACTGAGGAAGTGATGACATCAGACGTAAGGTGTGTCCACTTTTTCCCACCATAAACTTTTCACCCCTCTTTTTTATGTGACATAAAGTGAGGTAGAATCACATGGATGCTACTGTCACACCTGTTGAGCTTTTGCCCAGCAGTTTCCAGGCACTCTTACTTTGATAGTAAATCTGCTTTGCTCAACTGTGTGTAAAAATGTACTGATCTTACTTTTTATTACTGTTCCTAACCTTTAGATTGGCTTTATATTTTTTTCCCTGTAGTAAACTTGTCTGTTCCAAAGTGCAGTCACATGAAGTCTTGCAAAAGTGTGTATGTGTTCTTTGAATTTGTTGCTTTGCCTAATAGCTCTGCTAAGTGAATGAGGCCTATGGTTTAGGGCTCATTTAATCGGCAGTGCGCGTGCATGTGTCTGCGCCTATGTGTGCCCAGTCTTTAGCGCCGTGCCACATCTCAAGACCGTTCTTGCATAATTGTAAAGCAAGTCTTTGGCCCTTTAACCCGAAAACCAAGCTCATTGCAACCCAAAAGTACCTCCCACAAGGAAGACAAGAAATCCCAAGTTGTCCTTGTGCATAAAAGTAGATTCTACTTCTCAACACCTTTTCAAATTAATATTTGTGATGGCCGCCATTCTGCCAGCCCCAGTTTCTGTTCCCTGCCTTTGTTCCTGCGTTTGATGTAATGGAGGCAAGGACAAAGAGGAGAGCAGGCAGAGTGTGTGAAAATGGTAGTTAAGTGGGCTTAAGGGCTCCTTCAGTACCTTCTGAAAGGCCTGGACCATGAATAGGACCCTCGCACTGCTAAGCTGTAGTGCAGTAAACAAGACAGGTCCAGCACAAAGGTGCGTCTCAAATGAGCACAGACACCCTCCTCCTCTGGTGCCTCACCCCGCCCGACCAGCCAACTCTGACATCTGGCCAATCCAAGATCATTTTGCACTCCCACTCTTATCCCTCTTTATTTTTTCTCACCTCCATATCTTTTCTCTTGTCCTTTACCATTTGTCTGCACTTGCTCTCTATGTGTGAGTTAGTGTTTTGTTGTGCAGGTCCCGGCTGGTTGCTTGACTCCCCCTTGCCCAGCCTCGTCCCCAGCGCTTGGGCGGTTCGCCTCTTTTGTTTAGTTAATTGCAATGAGTATAATGTACTTGTCCCTCTGAGGTCCAGGAAAGACAATTAGACAATCCCAAGAATTTAATGAGACACCAGCAGACCCAATCCCCTATCCTCTGCGTTGAGAAACACCCTGCTCTCTCTCGGTTGGCACACTGTGATGTAGTGTGGAGGGGGTTGTTCCGCAGGTCGCCTGGCTCTCTGTTTGTATGTTTACCAGATTGTTCGTCTGCCCATCACAGGAGCCACGAGAGACAGGAAACCTAGAGAGATAAAACAAGGGAAAAGATATCAAACAAAATCAAGTGTGCTGGTTAAAATTTTAATTCTGCATTTGTATGGCACATTTTCAGCGCTGTACATGAAGGAATTCTCTCCTGAACAACTGTCTGCCTGGACAGGACAGGCTACCAGGGAATCTCTGTGTAATTATTAAGAGCGATTATCCTGTTCACTCAGTGAGGGGACGGAACACTTGACGGTGTCATCCCTGAAAGGAAGAGCGATGGCTGGGGGCCTGGGTGATGGACCAAACCCTGGGTGGCCTTTTAGTACTTCTCCCAATTTTGTCTTCCTCCAGCTTTGCTGTCTCTATTATTTATCCCATGGTGTCACTTTGTATTTTAATGTATTTATTAATATTTTATTTCAAAGTCTAGTTAAACAGATCTTTTAATAGACCATTTTATTAGATAATTTGTCAATATTTGGAAATCAGTCAAAATCAAAACTGTTAGATCATAAACTGTGACTGCACACTATAGGTGACAAGCTAAATTTAGGAATTTAGGACAAGTTTGTGTGTGTGTGTGTGTGTGTGTTTTCTCCCTGGCTAATCATCGCGTTACAACAAAAGACGTGGCTCCATTATTGCATGTGTGCGTCCCAGAAGAAAGGAAATGAGAGCAGGACAGAGGCTGGCCATGGCTTGACACTGCACTATTAATCTTCCAGTAAAGCCTTGTCAGGCAGAAACGGACACAAATGGATCACTCCCATTAACTGGGGGAGTGTAGGTAAGGGCTTTAACAAGCGTTTACCAGAGTCCATTTTCTCACTAATGAAGAGGGGGAATACGCGACCTCCCAGCCAAACCTGCCAGACCACACTTAAAGGTATGGACTGAGAAGAAGAGCAGGATGAAGAGGAGCAGATGAGGATGGACAGAGAGAATATGTGTGCCATTGAAAAGAATACATATGAGATGTACCGTTCCCCCATTGTCGTGGAGAGCTGCATGCTTTTTCAATTACCTCCAATTGTTTTCCCTTGATATAACATGATTTTATATCAAATATAGTTTACTTTAACCACCACTGTGTGACATGAAATGGAGGAATACAAAAGCATTTGGAAGAAGTCTTTTTTTCTCCCTATCATTTCCATGTATACTTTGCTTTTGTTTGAATGAATGATCATATACAGTATAAACAAAAGATGAGAAAATGAGTGAAATAAGGATACTAGTAATACATTTATCAACCTGCAGGTCTGGCATGTTCACATTATGTGCGCTCCTGCCACAAGCTGATTTGAATGAAGTGACACTTGTTTTTCTCCAAACTTTTCTTCTCATAGATAAAGTGGGATATAAAGAACGTGGGATGCTGGCCGAATTGATTTAGTCTTGTAACTCTGGGTCTGTGTAATCTCCAGGGAATAGCCCAAGATGAGGCAAAAAAAGACTTCACCTTCTTTCTTCAAACCCCACCACCATCGCCCCATTTCCTCCATTTTCCCCACTCCTCAGCAGCCCCTCCACTCCCACATGCCACCACCACCCCCCATGCCCCAAACATTTTTAATTATATCTTCTCCCAAGTAGTGCGGCTCAGTAACCAAGGAGCTGACATTGATGCATGTGCTGATAAATCTGCAAACACTGGAAACAAGATTAACAAAGATTTTGAGAAAAGGGTGACAGCTAATTTTGCGCAATGGTCGGCGCCTCATTCAAGAGTGATGTTTTTGATAGAGCGAGCCACGCCTGAGAATTCGCACTTGGCGGCAGGAGGGAGGAGGAGCGGGGAAGGGGGCTAGTACGTGGGACGAGTTTCGCGGGATTTGCACTTTTTAAATTGTTCCTTTCGAATAATCTTTCCAAGCCTATTACGCCTAATACTCAGCGAGGATGCACATAACTTTACATTTCAAATCATTGTTCTATTATCAACACAATAATACGTATTAGATTCATAACAATAGTGTCAGCAATATTAAATTCATTAGTTTATTCATCGTAAACAAGGCAGTGATTTTTTTGTCTTTTTTTTGTTTTTTTTCAAAGTGTGTATGGATCTTGTTCGGTGCTGTTTTAATCAGTGCGATCTAATCAGAGCTGTGTAATGTTGAAAGGAAACGTGCCACTCCAGGACCGTGGCCTTGGTGCGTCTGTGAACTGGCTCTCAACCCAAAGAGACACTGATACACTCTCCTCTTAGAGAGATATCAGTCTGTCTCATCACTCACCCCAAACACACACTCACAAGGAGTGCCCCGAACAAGATAACAATCCTACTTCCACAGCTGATTCCCTATTTTCCCATTGAATAAGCCACGCCATCTTTCTTTCTTCTCTCTGCAGACAATGTCAGCCCTTTTACTCTGGAAACAGTAGTAGTAGAGTAACATTCTTTTCTTTCTTTGGTACCTTGTTTAAAGCAATAGTGTGTTTTGCTTTTAAATTGACTTTCTATCAATAACACTGTTAGGGAAGTAACTTAAAACAAGTGATTAGGAACAAATTCCTAATTACTTTTTTAAGATTTAAAATGTTGCAATATAATCTAACTGAATCACAAATGTGATTTGTCAAAAACATGTTTGAATATCAGTAAACCACAAATGAGTAATTAATCAGACAATCAATATCATCTCCATACGCTGCTCTTGCTGCGGTCTGTGTGGGCTGTTCCTGACCACAGCGGTCATTGTCTATTGTTTTTCAAATTCAGAATGATTTATGTCGAAGCTGTGTTTGCTTGTTCAAACTGAGATAACTGAGAACAAGTTTAGTGGTTATTTTCATAGCAACTGTAATCTAAGTATTTTCAAACCAATGCATAATACACAAGTTAGTTTTTTGGTTACTGATCTGAGGATAGAAACTGAGTCATACACTACACTATAAAAATACACTATGTTTCAAGATACTGAGAATAAGATTTTTCCATTTATTTGAGCAATGCAATTCAAAGTGGGGTCGGGGGCACACTGGGGGCACTGCAGGGGACCCCCAAAGGTTATCCTCACAACCAGTAATTGAAATTTAGATTAAATCTACACATGTTTTACCATTGCATTTGTACACAATTACAGCCTTTTAATTTTATTTTAGGAAATCCAACTGGAAACAAAAAACATGTTTTGTCTGAGCAAAAACAAACCGCTTTACTACTTTACTTAATGTATTTGTCAATGTTATTTAATTTAGGTAAAACAATGTTGGTCAGGGCACTTGCTCTCTACACTGATCTCAATCTCAAGGCATGTGACAGCTTCTTTTAGCTTTTGTTTGTCAATTCCTTCCACTTTCTGTACCCCAGTGTGTGGCTACCTCTCCTCCCTCTCTCTCCCATCTGCTTTCGCTTTTGTTTGCCTGCTCTCTCTCCCATCCACGACCTGATAATGAGGAATGCGGTGTGACCCTGACCTCCACCGGTCCCTCGTCCACCTCTGACCCTTCCAGGTGACCCTCAGGCCCTGTTTTGACAGCTTGATTAATTACCAGTGTTATGATTTATGAGAAAAGCAGTATGTAAAAATAATAGACAACAGGTGGCCTCTAAAAAGTGGTACATTTTTGAAAGCATTTGTAGTAAAAAATTACGGTAATGGTTTAGGGTTGAGGAGTTCGGTTTGCAAGAGTGCGATCAAGATGTGTTTTACAGCCACTTCCCGAGGTTAATTGCTTTCCACCATTCTTGAAGGCTACATAGGGTTAATAGGAAAATGTCCATTGCTGCATGCATGGTTTCCCAGTTACCATAGCATGGATTTCCACACATATATTTGTATGGTGAAAGGATGAAGGGGATTCCAACATACATGCGTAGCCCCATGTGTGCGCTCTGAAGCATAAACCCCAACCATGTGGTAATGACACTATGGAAAATGTATGCTCACACACCAAAATGCATGCATGCACACACACATACGCTCTCTCTCACACACACACACACACACACACACACACACACAGAGATGCACCTCGTCCTTTCCAGATTACATCCTGGGAAAATAAGCAGCGTAAATAGCAGGCCAGAGCAGTCGGTGTGTTTACCCTTCACACTTCAAACGCGGCCTGTGATTGGCTGTGGCGACCTCCCCTGACTCGTGGACCTACAGTGCAGCTCCACTTAGAGAGAGGTCATTAACAAGAGAGAAAGAAATGGGAGAGTTTTGCTTGTTTGTCTATTTATTGTCAAAATGTAGGTATGCGATAGTTTATAAAATGTGAGCCGCAATTAACACAGCAATTTGTTATACACGTTAACACTTGATATTGCTCTGTACAGGTCTGCCTATAGGTCATGATAACAGGGCAAAAGTGAAATCCTCTTTGAACATTGATTCTGTAAGATTAATAACTGTGTGTGACTTGTTAGACACCTTCAATATACATTAATGACACGATAAGCTGTTTTATATAGTTTCTTACTATTTTGTTGAATTTAACTATAGATCCACTGTTTTGCAATGGTATAGATGAATAGTATATTCCGAAGGTGTCCAGTGGGTGACCTCTGCTGCTTAAGTCTGGACATATGGTCATGTGTCTTGCGCCCACAGTGTGCAGGTCCATGTGTGTTAATGCATCAGCTATGTCTCCAGATGGTCAGGTAGAAACATTCCTTGGCACGGCTGCAGCTCTTGCATCAAATCATTGGAGTCTATATTTCAATTGTTATCTTGTCAGGTTGTATTTACCAACTATTTTTAGCATGCACTATGTAGCAAAAGCAATTACTAGAGTATTTTGTTTTTCTTGTGAAATTTCTGTCAAAGATAAGTTTCTTTTAATACTGACACTGCATGGTTGATGATAGCCTCATGAACAACTCCTGGGATAGCTTCACTCCATGTTCGTCCAATCTTGGCTCCCTTCTCTTCCTGATTTATACATTAAATAGTTAGGCAGGAGGGCAGGGAGGCACCTATCATTCCATGATGTATATCTCTCTCTGCCCTCATTAAAAATACATGTGTATGCTTAAGGGAGACAATATAGAATATATAAATCAAAATGCTAACGGCATCAGAATAAGCCTTCTGTATTTATTTCCCTACAGCCTTCCCTCAGACTGCAGAGGACTCATTGCATTTCCTGTATTTCCTTATTGGGAGCTCAAGTATATATTTTTTTGTAAACATAATACAAATTATGAATTCCTTTTTTATTTCTGTAGATTATTATCTTGATAACCGAGATATTGAATTTAATCTTTTAAAATGTTTCTTTGCAACCTTAAAACTGCTTTTTTCTTCCTTTCTGGTTTCCTTTTTGTGGTTGGGAAGCTTGTTATTTTTGACATATTTTGATAGTGGTGTCACAAATATTGTGGAACAGTTCTTCAGTGCCTGTAGAAGTTAACGGGAAAGTTAACATTCTGAGTAGACTCTTTGCAAATGACATGCGGCTGTGTTTGGAGAAAAAAAAAGCTGACAAATGACTTGTGTAACATTTACTTGCACAATCAATAGCTCTGACAATTTCCACCTGGACGGTGATTAATGCTATACCCACCCCCAATGTAGCAACCCCCAGCCCCAACCCTCACCTCCCTCCGTGTGTCGTGCTGCGAGCAGATGAAGAGGTGCTCCTGACGATGTGCATGTCAGCGTGTGCGTGTGTGTGTGTGTGTGTGTGTGTGTGTGTGTCTATGTATGTGTGTGGAGGTTACTTATATTTATGACACTGAAATATTCCCTACTTGATTAGCATGCTGCACCTTTAAGCATCGCCTAAACATATTCACAGAGTCACATATGCTGAGTGTGGTAAAGATGCCTGGCCTTGACATTGGTACTGAAGTTACTCAACACTGTCTGAAATATGTTTTTATCTCTGCTTTTTTTACTCAGATGCTGAAAATAGACACGTCGGGATGAGAGAGAAGCAAAACACATAGAAAGAAATGTAAATGTGAGCTTAAAAAGAATGAGAGGCATCAGGGATCAGAAGCTGTGCTATTCTCTTCACTTCCTCCACCCCACTGCTCCACTTTGAACTCATTTATAAATATTCAGCTCCACACATACAAACAATATCCAAATGAGCAAAGACGTCCCATGCCAAGGTTAAAAACTTGTCTTCCTATTACAGACACAGTACTTGACTTGCTCCAGAGGTTAGCCTTTTCATCCCGAACCTGACTATTTATGCTCATTAAGAAAAAAGTGTATCATTAGCAAGTGCGTTATTTGCATTGACCAAATGAGAGCATGCCTACATTAGCAAGGCATTAGCAACTCAGTCTTTAAACATAAAACTGAAAGTTAATTTGAGGAAACTTCATTACATGTTAATGATTATCAGAAGGGAAACCTCTGCATCAGCCCATTTGTACAAAAATTAACTTTTTGAGCAGATGGGAAGATCAAGCTATAACTTTTCTTAGCAACGACTTTAGTTGTGTTAGGTTCTGTAGCTTTATGCTGTCATATGCCATATCTGATTAGAAGCAATTAATTCAAGCTGTGTAATATTTTGATCATATCTTGGGTGACAATCCTTTCTAAATTACAGGTTGAAACTAGCACATTTTATTTTTTCTATTTGACATGCTCTCTGATGGGTCCTGATTGATTCAGGAGTTTATGATTGCCATGATGTCAACCAACAGTTTAAAATGTTTAATCAGTGAAAATATAAAAATTAAGATGTTTTTACATTTGAATACAAAGAATATAATTTAAATATGTTCTCTAACTACTCTTTGGCTATTGAAGAATATATCAATTTATCAAAGAGATGATTGATTTTGCCCTGACAAGCTGATGACAATGCTGTCTCATATGCTTGTATATTACTCCAAAGAACCTCACACAAATCTTTTCATTGCCCTGTGGTACAGTAAACAGGCTCCCACCTCTTTACTCGGGCATAAACACGGCGTTTGCGGGTGCTGGTGGGGAGGTGGTCTCAGAATGGTGCGGCGCTAAAATGAGAAAGGGGGCACTGTGACTTAATCTGACAGAACTGAGCGATCTGTGTGGGATGTCTGCCTCGGGGAGAGAGAGAGAGCATAGAAGTGAAAAGAAAAAGAAGGGGATCAAATGGATAAAGGGCCTCTACATACAGAAAAGCTCACGTAGAGATGGGAGACAGGCAAGGTCACCCACTGACAGGTCGCCTCAACAAAAAACGGCTTGCTTGTTAAAATTATATTTACGTTTTATAATACAGTGTTGCATGCATTCAAATTCAGATGCCATTTTTTGGGTCTTTTATAGCGTCTATGATTTCGTCTTTGTCATCCACAATACAAACCCGACTGTACTGCCAGCCCGACATCCCTCCCCTGCGCACACTCTTATTGGATATGGCATGCTGGGTGACCCTATCCACCCCTGTCACTCAAGCCTGATGAGCGAATCGGGAGCTGGGTATTGGGCGAAATAAGGAAGTAAAGAGAAATTGATGTTGAGTTGCGGAAGCGTAGCTAACCCAGATCCTAACAGGCACTAACCTAAGTTAATAAAGTGAGAAGGACCTTTAATGGCCACCTACTGCCTGCAAATACAGCCCAGTGGCTAGGCTTCATTTTGGCAAAGATAATGATTTTAACTTTTAAGTAATGAAATAACCGTCTCAATTTTTGTCTGGCTCCTTTTGTCACTGCATGCACCGATGACCGTTCGTAGTCGTGCTTTGTACCTGTCAAGTGTTGTCCTCTTCCTTGCGCTGCATAAGAGCCCTCACATCAAAGCACAGATGAAACACCCTCTCGCTCCGGCCGCCTCGCTCTCTGCTCCTTCTTTACATTAGACACATTTCATTTCATTACAACACCACTGGATAAAACGAAAAGCTCTGTCTTAATGGCATGTCTTGTTTATACGTCCTGACCCAGACATTCATTTTATTCCAGCATAAGATGTTGTCCGATAAGGCACTGTTAAAATTGCGTCTATAATATTTGATGATTATTATAGTTCCCCCTAAAATCTTGCGTTGAAATAACTTTTTGCTTTTGTTAGCGCCTTTCTGCTTCAACATTAAAACAATAGAAAAACGATATAATTTGTCATTTTCACCCATCCTTAGATAGAGTGGCAGTATTTAGTATGTATGGTCCAAATGTTTAGTCCATACATGTATGAGTGTTTGTATTTGAAAATGTATATTATTATGTGAATATTAGTCAATTGAAGATGGTGTGTATATAGGTACACAGCGACAGTGTATCTTGAAATATGTTATGGCTTTATGTTCAGAGTTTAATTAATGATTATTTAGTTATCAAGGTTGGGAAAATAATTGTCTAACTTCAGCCTCAGTCCAACTTAACTATTTCGGTCGGTAAAATAGTCAAATTTATGAGTACAAATTTGTTCTTGTCTGTATGAAATTGTTCTGTTGTTGAGTAATGACAGAAGAAAATAAGAAACAAAATAAAAAAGAAAAGAGTACTTATTGAGTCATGCAGGATTGAGAAGGCTTCATCTCAATCGTGACATAAACAGAGGTTTCCGTGGCATCGGCTGCCTTTGTTGTGTTATCTGCTGCACGACAGGCTGACAAAGACGGGCTGAGGATCGTCCGAAGCGGGGTGACAGGGTCGCAGTGCCCCCTTTTCGAGGGGACGGCGCGACCCTCTTGACCGCTGGCCCTGGGGCACGGGGCTCAGTGTGGTGGTGGCACAGGGGCACCACAGGGCATGGGAAGAGGCTCAGCAGAAGCTCTACAGCAGAGGCACCAAATCAGATCTGTGTGCTTCTTTATTTAAAACCGTGTGTGCACAAGACAAAGACATACAGCTCAGAGTTTGCAGTGGTTGTGCTATGGATTTAGTCATATAAAGGAGAGTGACCTAGGATTGTAACCTGCATTTGTATAAGATTGAGACAGACTTTGACAGCACATCACAGCACAATGATCAGATTTAGTCAATGTATTCCATTTTTGGGTCCATCTGTCAGTATGTCTGAAGGCAAGATGTAACAGTTAGTTTTCCACTCAAAGACTGCATGTCAAGGGTGAAAGCCAAGAGACTGGGCTCTTTTTTGTGAAACTCAGATTTTAAAAGCTATATTTCTGTAATACGTTTACTTGTATTCTTTTAGCACAGGATTGATGTGGAGCTATTACGCAAACAAACTGTTTATTGATTGTCCCAGTTCATGACCAAGTGTTTTGTCTTTGTTTGACAGAGAGGGGAATGATTGAAGGAAACGGTTCAACTAGTAGTAGCAGTGTTAGTCTGACACCACGAACCTCCCGGTGTTAAATTAAATGATGACTTCCGACACAGAGTTGAACTTTGAGGCCCTGCTCCTCCTGACCGAGGAGCAGTGTTTGCTTGAGCAATGTCCTTCTGGGTGACTGGACATCTGAGAGGCTGTTGGCGACATTAGGGATGTTGGTGTTGGAAAAAGGCTATAGGCCAGTAAGGGTTAGGATTCCAAAGCTGAAGGCTAGGATCCCTCACCAGTTGGGGTTAGAATCAGACTTCCTAAAGCCAGGAAGCACGACGGAGCACTTTGGGTTGCAGAGATCATTTTGGAGTACGACTAGTTGGCGAGCACTTTTGGATTGCTTCAGCAGGACTAACAACTTTTATCATGTTAACCAAAAAATGAAGACGAGATTCATGTACATCAAGAGTGAGTAGAATGACTTACTTGCTTTACTTTTCACAATAGCATATTGTATAATTCACCTGACAAAATGTTTTGTTGTCATGGGCTGTACTTACAGTTATATTGTCAAACTACCACCAGTGGGCAGTGGCAGAAAGATGGTGTTAACCTCGATATTATGAGTAATGAAACTATCTTTGAAAAGTCTATTTTTTACAAGATTTTGACAGTTTTCCAGTTTCTGCAATTGGCTTTTGGAATTATTTTTGGTAGTGTTGGGCACCAGTAGTAAGCAATGATCCCAATTGATATGCATATGATTGCTGTTAATTATAATTAATGTAAGTTGTACATCTGCACATGGACAAGTTGTCGCGTCTGAATTTGAAAGCAAGTGAGAATCAGGCTGATTTGATAATCTAAATAAGTGAGAAAGTGTCGTGTAGCTGTTGTCAACACACGGCAGGTGTTAAGGAAAGGGTTGTGTGAAAGGTTTGATGGCGCAGGAGGGACTCTATGGCAAGCACATTGTGTTAACACTTATTAAGAAAGATGATGCTGAGCGAGCCTACAACTCACCCATTACTGTCCTTTAGGTGTTTTTTCGCTCTTATTTCTCATGATACACATTTTTCAGATGTGAGAATATTTTGACTCTAGGATGATCCAAACACAATCTACAATTTTGCAATTTATACCAAGTTGCAGTATATTTTTAGTTTTAGACAAATAGATTGTGTGTGATTGCATAGATTATATTGACAAAATAAAGTAAAAACTAAACCAAAGCTAGTCGTTTGAAATGATTATAAACCTCCATGTATTGTATGTGGAGTTTTTCAGCTTTAGTTTCCAAGTACAGGGTAAACTGTTGGTACAATATAAGTAAAAGTCTACATACACATTCTTCATCATGCTAAAGTTGGAGATTTTAGACTTCTTTCCTTATTATGCTAAAGATTATGCTGCTTCTTTTTATCCTAAAGTTAGAGATTTTATTTTATTTTATTTTTTTTTAGTATTGAGTTATTTTTAATTTATCTTGTGTTGTGTGCTCCTCATTCCTACTGTCTGTAACTTGATGCAACACTGAAATGTCTCCACTGTGGAAGAATAAAGGATCTCTATTCTATTCTATAAAGGATCTCTTTATTTTATTAATACACTTGAAGAAAATGTATTTTTACACAACCTATTTCCGCGTATTTAATATTTCTATATTTATTATTTATTTATTTTATTTATTTAAAAAGGGATATTATCTTAACCTTTCGTTGTTAATAAACATCTGAAAATGTTGTTTGATTTTCACATTTTTAATCATTGGCTATAAACATTTAAGATTTTTGAAACACAAATAAATCCCCAGAGTGATTAAGAAATTGATTAGATTTTATATTATGTGACATGACCTTTAGACAAAAACGCTGCTTACTGGCTGAACCTACCGTAACTCCTCTGCCCTCTTTATTTTTGTCTATTTGTTTAGTGAACTGATTGACTTAGTATTTGTCACATAAACAAACTAGTCGTTTCCATTTAAATCATGGAAAAAGTGTGTTTTATTTGTTTATGTCCATCTTGTTTGTAGGAAGGCTTTGGCGTAATGGTGTTAAACCCGAACGAAAACTACCTTGAAAAGGAGAAGCCAGAAACATCTTCCCCTGTTGGCTTGGCGGACGAACTACTGGATGAGCCAGTCGAAAAGAAAGAACGCAAAGACGACAAAGAAAACAGCAAGAAAAAGGAATTTTACGAGAAGTATCGCAACCCACAGAAGGAGGCTGAGACAGAACGCATCCCTGTAAGAGTAAGTCAATACGAGACGACAGCGCTAACGGACATGGACATGAGGAAAGACTTGTTTGACTGAGACATAGAGACAGCGTGATGGGTGTTCATCTAAAGCAGACATGATGGGGGAGGAGGACAGACTGACAGTTAAAGGGTGTGGGAGGAGAAGCCGCATAGGTGAGAAAATGGGAGGTATGATTTTGGACAAGTTTGAAAAAAGAGGCAAGAATGTGATGAAAGTAGTAGCATGTGAGGTGAAGGCTGGAGAGGGAAATGTTAGGTAATGAGAACTGGAGGATGGGATGCTGAGGGAGAAGAGAGGCTCTTGTGTGGTCAGCCTGTGTGTGAAGAGGTTGGCTGGGCTCCAGTCGCCTCTCAGTGAGCAAGTGTTAACCACATGGCCCTCTCCCTGGTTTCCTCTCTCTCCCTCTCGCTCTCATATGGTGGGCTGGTCAGTGCAGCTTTGGCCCTTCACTCGTGTTGACCGCTGGGATTATTATCTCCTGAATGCACACTCGGCAAACACACAGCAACATTCTTATCATGCTAGGATGGGCGCACAGACGTCAATCCCACATGTTTATGCACACATGGTTTGGAACTTAATAATCAGCCTAGACAATGAACTCTATTCTTCACATGACATTATCATTTATTTTTGGAATAGAATGTAATTACAAATCAGTGTTATACTGTTTAAAATTTGACTTTTTACTGCTATATAGACAGTTTATTTTCATCGCTACCTATCTGCACCTATTTCATAAACTGTTCTTAAACTACATTTTCAAATAAGTGACTACTCTTGACCCATAGTAATTAGTAGTTCAATGAGTTCCAATTTAAACAAGACAATGAAAATGTGATGCTGCTGGATTTCATACATAAATCATACAATGTCTCCTGTAAAGGAACAGAAGGTAGTAGAGCTGCAACTAACAATTATTTTGTAATCGATTAATCTATCGATTATTTTTACGATTAATTGAGTAATCGCTTGGCTGTGAATTGTGTAGAAAAAAATTATTTTTTAAAGTAAATGTTTGTAACAGGCTCATTGTGCTAATTCTGCTATCTGATTGGATGAGACAGACAGATATTCATTAAATTATAAAATCATTTTTGCTCTGTTTGAGTCCGTGTAAACCAGAAAACGATTAATCGATTACTAAAATAGTTGTCGACTATTTCAATAATCGATTAGTCGTCGATTAATCGATTAGTTGTTTCAGCCCTAGAAGGTAGTCATACGTTTTTGCTCTTATTGGTTTAAAATACAAATTCAACAAAAGCATGTGTTGCCAGTCTTCCCAGTGCATGTAGAGCACACACTCATATGCTGCAGCTTCTGAAGTTTTGGTATATGTTTCTGATTGGATATCTGCTTAGGAAATGCAAATATAATATATGTGAGTATGTACAGTACATTGTTTCAGTGTATAATAAATAAACTATAACATTGTGATCAGAAAAGGCTGTAGACTATAATACTTGTTTATCTTGTATGGAGACACAGATTGCGGTTCAAGCAAACAGTTTCATAGTTAATTTAGAATAAACAATCAACATGCTGTTCTTTTAAATCAGTAGTGATCACTTTTCTCTTATACATATATTAAAATTCTTAAATAATACGTTTGACAAGGACTCTTGGCTGTGTGTGTAAAAAGATGAATAATTGATAAAGGTTTGTGAGACAATGCTTTTAGCTGTCAGCAAAGGGATTTCCCCACTCTCCATCTTCACACAATCAATAAGATGGAGCAATCGTGTGTGAATAAATCGTACGGCATGATGTTCCGTGATTCACGTAAGCAGGCCTACAGTATAATAAGAATTCAATGTTGTATTAATGTTTTAAGGAACAAAGCAGAAACAAATGCAAATACTCACATGTCCTGGTCCATGAGCACTAAACAAAAACATAATTAAAAATACAATTGTACAAACAATAAAAATACAACTCAACAAAATATCAACTAAAGACTGCTACTGTATGTGCTGATCCACAGATTGATGGTTCTCTGCTTGAATCCACTGTTGACAAGACAGACAGTGAGGGGGCTTCCATTTTGTGGCAACCTTTTTTGCAGCCGTAAGCGGAGAAATGTAGTTTTATAAAAGTTAAATAAAAGAATATGTTTAGAAATACTATAATTAATTTAATATAAATAACATTTGTTCCTTGCAGCCACACTGAAACCTTTGATTTAGTTGATTTCAATGCTTTGTAGTTGCATTTCAACCGTCACGACCATTGCATTGAGAAGGCACGTTGTTTTTCATGTTCTAATCGCAAACACGCATGAATTTTTCTTTTAAGTTGGTTGTGTGGCACTCGTGGTGTCCACCTCAGATCACTCTCAGACGCAGGCATTGCAGATTGTGGATAAAGATTAATGGCGGAGCGGGTTGGGTCTGTGTCGGTGCCACTTGAATTCTGACCTTTGATCTCGGAGTCAGCAGGATGCGTGTGTGTTTGACCTCGCCTCCTCCTTCACAGCCGCACTTTACCGCAGTCTGCCTGTGTCCAGCGCGCAGTAATCTGTCACCCTCGCACACATAAGCGTATACATGGTGATGGACTAGGGCACAAAGAGTCACAAAAGAAGCAGGTACAAAAAGAGCTGAGGTTTTAGTGTGGGTGTGGGTGCCCGTGTGCCATTCTCCTTCACCTTTGTTCGACCGGCTGGGTGGTGGATCAAATCAAACCTCTTTAGCCAGCCTGTTTTCATCTTTTTTAAAGCACCCAGCCAGGCTCGCAAAGCGCTCTTGCAAAAGCGCACACATGAACAAGGCTTTTTCTTCTATACACCTCACAGTCTTAACTCCTGCTGAGATGCGAGACCACCTGCACGCTGCTATTCAGATGCACACATTCTAGCATACTTCAAGCATTCATCAGGTAATAGAGATTGAATAATTGGAAAAAAAATCTGTATAGTTTGAATTCACTGGATATAAAAGGTCTTATAGACAAAATAAAACATTGTGCAGCTTCTTAATACACCATCTGATGAGGGTAGGGTGTGCAGCCTCACTTTACTACAACTGCTTAATAGAGATGTGTTGATTATTACGCTTCCATGCACACATTAATAATCTCTTAACTGCTCTTAGGATTGGTACATTTTAGCCTTGGGTTCATAGTGCGCAACCTCTCAACCTTATCTAATCCTCCTTCTCCAGATCACACACCACTGCACCGCGTTTAGAGGGGTGCTGGTTCAGGGCTGAGCCACAGCGAGAGGGTTCGGGGGTATAAAAGTGGACGCAGGGATGCTGATGAGGATAACTGTGGGGTAAAATGGGTGTGGGAGGGTTCATTCTTAGCACTTTGCCATATAGAAGTTTGGGAGTTCACTTTACTCTGAATTTTAGCAGTAATCCAGTTAGCTATTTTCTGTCAGCCAAGCGGAGGAATGGCAGGAACAAAAGCCACATTCATGGGCTTAAGAAGCTTCCAAAGAGTTCACCCAAGGCTGGCTGGCTGGGATTAGGCCAGCAGGTCCTGGAAAGAAGGGAAAAAGAGCAAACGACAAAAAACAGAGCTTATCCTTCCTTTAATTACAACATATAAAAGTTTAGGCACAGATTGTCTTCATTTTCGTGCAGGTTTAACAGTACTGGATGCAATTTTTCCTCATTTAATTTGTACATTTGTTTTTCCCTTGCGTAGATATGTTGTTGTGAGTAACTTATGATATAAGAAACAGGCTCATTGATTTTTGTATGCAGTTTTACAGTTTTCATGAGAAATCGGAGGTGCACTGCTGATGTGGCAGCTCTTGAAGGTCTACACTCAGCTGGGAAGAGCGCTTGACTCATTGTCGTGATATTTATCAATGTGTGAGAAATGTACTTGTAAAAAATAGTCTACTGTAAAGTTTGAAGAATAAATCAGATCTTCAAGCTGGTAAAATGGGGTGTCGCCATTTTTAGAAATTATTGCATTATTCAGACATTGCTGGTTGTTTACAATGTTGAAGGTATAAAAGTAAAGCAGCATTTATTATGTTGGCCCAGTGGTTGCTGGACAAGGTATTCCCAGTTGCAGATGTCCACAGGGGCAGCAGCCTCAACATCTTGTTCTTGTCTGTTTTTAGCAGTGATGTGCTGTTTTCCCAGTGTAGAACAAACCACCCCAAGGATCCACAAACATGCACACTCACATATTCCCTCATAGTGAACATTAAGACATGGACTCTGTGACATACACACAGCTAATTGCATTCAACATGGTGCAACAGTGTTTCCCTCTGGGAGAAGGTTTCTGCTCTTTGTCACCTTCACCCCTTTTGCCCCAATGTGTAGCCCACTTGCAATTATACAGACAGGTTTTATTTGGCCTGTGACCTGTTGTCGTGCCAGGATGTGTGGCTCAGCATATCCAAGGACAGGTAGGGACTTTATTAACCTTTGGACTTGGTCAAAGAAGAGGTCAATGACCAGGGCTAAGGGCAGTTTCACCTGCGTGGTGCTGAAAACAAATGGGCTTATTGCTCTCTTTCTGTTGCGTCTTTTCATTTATTGACATTAACCTTTGTTCATTACACTTTTACTCTTTCATTTATGTTGGTGTTATTTGCAAAAAATATTGTTTCTTTTCGTAACCCACAGTATGTGCTGTGTGTGTTAATTGCAGGAACATCTGTTTGTGTCCATGTGATTGTTTGTTTGCTCTAGGCAGAACCATTGCCGCTCTAGTCTCAGATCCCTGCTCCCAATCTTCTAGTCAGGTCAACCATCAAACACATCCATCCTGCCCTCCCTTGCACCTCCTGCACACTGAGCCGCCTCTGTCTTAGCCAGCACACAGACATGCTGTAGATACAGGCTGACCTGAATAGAGACATACGCACACACCTCCGCGCACACACAAACAGCACCTCAGGGTCATCCAGGAACAAACACTGCCTTGTCTGCTTGCCCGCTCTCCTTTACCTTATGTCAATTAATGGCTTGCAGTAATTTCACCTGACAATCCGGGCGGCAGTGCGGGTCTAGCCGAGATGTCACAGCGATGACCTCTCTGGCCCGGAGCCGCTCTTTTCTAATAAAGAATCTCACAAACCCACAGCAACTTCCTTTGTACTTTGTTAATGAGTTATTGATTTGAAACAATGCCTTGGCAAATATTGTCAGAGCAGGCTGACCCTGCCAAGGTCATGCTTTTTTATTGTATACAGTCTGAGCACGCTAATCTGCACGTGCGGATGGCTAGTTTCCATGTTGGCTCTCCCTCACTGGCTGTATGTTCCCCTATTGAAAAGTTGAATAGCACACCTACACATTTTCTCCCTGCCGGTCTCTACCACTCCCTCACGCATGCACACTATCCCCCTCTTGTTAGTCTTGCACACTTTTCACCTCATTCTCCCATTTCTTTTTCTTTTTCTCACATCATTATACTCCCAACTCTCCATAGGCACTATACCTGCTAATTACCCACAATGCTATAGTCATTATTTTCCCATCTCTGTCGCTAATTTGCTCCATACCTTCCTGTTCCCCCCTTACTATCCAGGGCCATCAGTGCTCAGGAAGCTTTTAGGTAACTTCTCTCCCTTTGCCTTGAAAAGAGTCAAATAAAGACAGTGATTAAAGTTAAATAGAAGAATGTGTCACTGAAGTCATCTTATGTCGTTTGTGAAAAACTAATTTAATTTCCATTATCTTTGAAAACAATCAATTAATGTTTGTTTATTATTTAATCATTTAATCATTAGGTTAGCTGAATGAAGGCAAAATGTAATAAAAACATATTAGCAGGAATTAGTTAGGAGTAATGTAACCAGAAAGTGAAAGGTCAGTTAATTGTCTGTGTTTGGGGGGAAAAAGAAAGCTGAATGAGGATTACTTCAAGGTGCTTGAAGGTAACTTTTTTTAGGTCGGGTCTTACCACGCCATTGTACACATTTCATTTCTTACTGGGAAATAATAATTGTCTGGAGTTTACGGATGGCTGAGGCCAGGCTAGGTCGGGTCTAATGAGAAGGGGATATTCCTTTCTATTTTTTGATTTTTTTTCCCAGTTACTGATGTGTGTGTGTGTTTGTGTGTAAGAGGAAAATATTTTATATATATAATATATAGCAGCTAATGAAAGATGTGTCTTA
The DNA here is from genome assembly GCA_964034765.1 of Knipowitschia caucasica. Lineage (NCBI taxonomy): Eukaryota > Metazoa > Chordata > Actinopteri > Gobiiformes > Gobiidae > Knipowitschia > Knipowitschia caucasica. The sequence goes on from OZ035831.1 coordinate 28,634,527, forward strand.
TTGCAGGCCCCAATGTAGCCTGTTGAGGTATATTGCAGAACTTCACTCGACCATTAGATGATGGACTTTGTTGTGGCATCATACTGAGTGGTTATGGGTCCAATCCTCTGTGAAAAGTTTTTACATAGCTATCCTTGTCTGGGTGGGTTCCTTTCGGGCATTCCATTTTTAATGTACACATGCAAGTGATGTACATGATGCCTGTGAACTGCTGCAACCATGATCTGATTTTTCTAGTGCTAATGATGCTTTTTATATTTCTTGTAATGTCAATACTCTCATATGACAGTCATCATCAAAGTCAGTAGAACTCTCCTCCACTTCTGATCCAAAACTGCCTCTTGACATTACTCAACTCCTTCAGTTTGTTTGTGTTAATAGGACTGAGAAAAGAGAGAAGCAGTGTTATTTGTTTCTTGAAGACCTCAGGATGCCCATTCAAGTCAAAGAGAAGCACTTAATAACACATGCCACAAATTAGCCATGTGCCACAAGCACCAATACGGACCAGAACTAGTGGACTCATTCTAAACCGCATAGATTGCATAGGCTGTCAGTGCGACTTTCTCTATGATCCTTTGTACAATTTGAGCGGTTAAAACTTTTAAAATGAAAATGAAAGTATGAATCTATAGAAAGCTCATTTCAAAGATACAAAAAACACCCAATGGAGAAGTTGGGAAGCTGAGGTGGCTACCCACCATGCTGTTGATGTGACAGAGAAGCAGCTCTACGCCAAGCTCCTCCATTGTGACTGAGCTCTTCAGATTGTTTCTAAGGGAGCACCCAGCCACACTGAAGAGGGAAACTCATTTAAACTGCTTGTATCCATAATCTTGTCCTTTTGATCATTACCCAAAGCTCATAACCTTAGGGGGCTTCTGAATGTAGGGCTGCTGGTTTTTGTTGATGGCATCTTAGTCTACCAAATGTATCAGTTGGACAGTTATTTCATTTAAAAAGTAAAACATTTACTGCAAAAATAAAAGCGTATGGAGAAAATATGCGGATACATTTGTTGGTTATTCTATGCAGATAAAACTCATGTAAACACAATTGAGTCAAAGTGCAATTAAGGGATGTCAAGGCTGCTATTATTCAAAACCTTTGCCCACTACTTAAAATAAGAATTACCAAATAAGAAAAAAGGTTCCATTTCAAGTTAACTAAAATGTATTTCTTATTTCAATTTTCAATCTTATTGTGTTTTCACAAAATCGGTAACATTATGCTTGCTTTGCTCAAGAATGGTATACTTTATTTTTTTTATTTTTTATTTGTTTATTTGGTTGGGACAGTACATGTTAATAAACACATCACTCCGGATTGTAGCCATGGGCTAATTTGCCTCCGTTGTCCCACATTCGCACTCACAAACACTCACTCATTCACCCAGAACGATTGCACATGTTTTTAGTGGTAGGGGAAACCGGAGTACCCGGAGGAAACCTACGCAGACACGGGGAGAACATGCAAACTCCACTCAGAAAGACCCTGTTCCGACCGGGATTCGAACCCAGAACCTTCTTGCTGAGAGGCGAGAGTGCTATCCACTTTAGATACATTTTCTTAGTTCTTTTTCTTACGTGTTCAATAATGTTATGATTCTTGTTGCTAGTTGTTGCCGTCTCTCTGACCTAGAAAACTTGTGAGAACTGCTCCCTTATTGTTCAATATTATCATTTTCTCCCCTCTTATGATTTGCACACATGTGAATGCATTATTTCATTATAATATGATGCTTTTGGAGTCTGTCCAATCTTGGAAGGTTCCTCATATAATTTCTACATTGCACCAAGGGGACATTAAGGACCTCTTTAAATAAATCTGCAATCACAAACACACTTTCTCAAATGTCCCGTGACAGTCATGGCTGAGGGATGCTGGCAACAGGTGTGGAGCTGAGACACTGTTGTGACAAAGCTGGCGAATAGAATCTCAGTGAAACAGTGTGAAAAATAAACTAGGTTGGATGCTGTGCAAAGTGCGGTGCAGATACTGTCTCTGAGGTGGAAGCTCCAGTGCAGCTAATTAACCCCAGGAAATAATTGCAACTCTTTCTAATGGTGTGTAGGTAAATTGTGCCACCATACCAGGAAGTGTGTCAGTCACACACCTGTTCTCAAAAGTTATTGTCGGAATTCTAACTCAAGCTACAATATGCAACATGGCAGTTGTTTATGTGTAATCTGTTTGACTGTTTTTAGAGTGTTTGGTTATTTACTTATTACAATATCAATGTTAACTGTAGTAAAGTTATATTTTATCTTCCCTCGAAAGGGGATTTCCACACCTGGTTTGTTTTCAGCCAGTCTTCCTGAGATAAAAGCCACATTTGTTTTTATTTGGTCCAGTTAATGATTATTTGTTCACTATGTCACCCTTATGGGGAATGATGGGGGCTGTGGTCTAATGGTCTAATGCAGTATGTTCTGTTGACATAGAGGTTAGACGAGGAAGACTTCAAAGTACTTTGATGTCACAGCCTTTCAGACAAACAGTGAGCGCACACACGCACACACAGACACAAGCACGCGCATGCTAACATGCAATCACTGTGAACTGTGCACATGAGGGGCAGGGCAGAGCCAAGTTGCTGGCTCTTGCATCACATTCCATGGAGGTGGTGGTTGCTGACACTACAACCCTTTCATGCTAATCTCCCAGTAAACACAAACACTCTGACAGGTTAATTTACCTCTAAACAAACATGGCAACAAAAACACACATCAGCACATAATCAAACGCAACAACCGTGAGCACACTTACCTACAGGAACACTCAATTACAAATATTTTTGAATGACAAGATTTGTTAAAAAGATCTGAATGTGTGTTTCTTGACAAAACCGATTAGATTTCTTTGATAGTGCACTCATCAACACAATGTTCCATAAGACCCTGCGTTGTCCATTGATTAAAAAGAACAATAGTTTTGAACTATCCATCAATGTTCTTCCCCTTTATCTGGGGCTGAGTCACAGAGGAGACTGGGCAGTGGTCCCCTTTGCAGGTCATCAGACTAGGCTCAGTCAGGCTCCAGTGGGCCCCGGCTGTTCCATACCGGCTGATAATATTCGGATCCAGGCAACATAGCTTTTAGGATCATCTGGGAATGCAAACCCCCCCCCCACACACACACACACACACACACAGTTGATCTAGAGATATTCAAAAAAAAATTTAAAGAATACAAAAAACATCAATCTGTTAAGTAATTGATTAAGATAATTAATTGTTTGACTGTATTGAAATAATTACCAAATAATGTATTTAACTATGGATTAAAAAATGTATGTTTTATGTGGGCTGCATTTGTGGTCAATCTCAGTCAGATTGATGTTCGTCTTGTCTTGTACCTATATAAAGTTAAACATAAAAAATAAACATAAAACGTATAACAGGGTTGTATGTAAGGGATAATTTATATTACGCAGGTCATTATCAGAAAATAAGTACTGATAGGGCGAAGCGGACCCAGACCCGCCTTGAAGGTACTTATTTTATCCCTTACATATCAATCAGATTCTATGCAATGTGTATCATTATCCAGTAACGTATGCAAAAATGCATTGTGTTTTTTTCCAGGGTTGTTAGCTTCTAGGGTGATTATGTTATGAAGATAATACTGTGTAGTTATTATAACCCAGGTGTATCCAGTCCACAGTGAGGTCCGTCATACAGTGTAACCTCGTGTGAGAATGTGTTGTTGATTTCTATTGTAAACCAGACAGCTTGAAAGGAAATCAAAGTCTAGAATCAATGTCACAAGTTCATTAACGGATGCCCTTTTCTTTCCTGCACTTTTGCTATTGTTCTCCGAAGCCCTGGCTAAGTGCTTACCTGTGTGCTTAATTAAACATGTCTCGTGGCCATGCGGGTGTGTGGCCGGGCTGGAGTTGGAGACTGAGGACATATGCAGATGCAAGTGTTTGTGTGTCTCACTGCTGTTGCCTTTTCATTTGACCTTCCACTCGTGTGTTCCCATTATGCCTCCTCTGGCGTATAGATGGGCCATCGATTCAACAACAGGGAACAAATTAAGATTTAAACGTTGCGTCACCTCGCCTATTGAGTTTTACATTTGGGGCATTTGCAATATGCAAGGCTTATTGATTACCCAGAGCAAGGCTGTTTATGGAAATAACCTCTGGCCACAGCTTTTTTCCTTCTTTCATTTAAATCTGTTTTTTAATTTGTGATGACCCCGGGCTTGAGGTTTGCACCTGTAGCCTAAGCTGGATATCTCTCTTCACACACCTTTTTTTCAAATATCCAGCCAACTTTTGTACCATAGAGGCTGATCAGCAAATATGTCACCCTGTTCCATTTTATAAGTTTACTTTATATTTTTTATATGAATGCCTATATAAAATCAATGTATTTTTCTGTTCAGGTTCTACATAAATATCATTTGACATAAAATGCATTGTTTTGCAGGATAACGGCTCTTCTGAAGACCATGTGCTCTATGTGTGGGACCACTTTGTGTCCGGAGCTGCAGCCAAGAATGTCTTCATCATTGCCCACAGCTATGGAGGCCTTTCATTCGTTGAGCTGGTGAGTGATTAGCTAGCTTTTCCGTTTGTCCTTTTTATCTCCCATATGACAGGAAACTAAAAACAGAACAGTTGTCCATTAAGTCATTCGTACAGGCTTTATTGTATGTACACTTGCATTTAACATAGAGGGTGAAGAAGAAGTAGAGGAAGTTCCATACACATAACATGGCGAATTTTCCGTGCAGTGTTGTATTATTTACTTAACTGCTAGACAGTCTTCTTTGACAATAAATCATTAATATCATAGATTTCTGATATAATCCTCATTATCCCCTCAATATAGTTCAACAGTTCTGCTCTGGTCTTTTACCTGTTGCCAAGTTTTTCAATCACTGCAATGTATTACAATATCTCTTTCTATCAAGGAAGTGCTGTACAATAATAACTAAAGGGAAGCTTAAGGTAGCTACATGTCCCATTGGTGTTTTCAGGAATATTTTATTTATTTTCTTCCACCTACTCTTTTTTTTTTGTTTACTATTTTGTCATTTTAATTTTCCTGCTAAATATTCATGCAGTGTTTTGTCCGTGACAGCTCCGCAATCTCCAGGGCTTTCTCGCCTGTGTGACGGAGACTATCTACTCCTTCTATTTGTATTTTTTTGAATGCTTTTATTTCCTTCACTAAGACTGTTTTTTCCTTGCTACGCAGTACATGCAATACTTCTTAAATGTAACAATCATGCAGTTTTTTTAGCGCTTTCCAAAATAACTCAAAGATGCAAGATTTGATGATACGGTAGATTTAAATGCATGCAGTACATGTACAGTATATGTGGCTAAGTTGACAATGGTAAGGTACAGATTGAATGTATTAGCCCCTCAGTGTGGAAATGTCAGTGTAATTTAGAAGTTCATTGTTATTGGGGGTTTGAGGTCCAACCCGTGAGAGGTAAGAGTGACTGGAAGAGCTTATGGAGTATGTGTGAATTTATAGTCAATTGGATCCTGAAGGTTGAGTTATTAATTTCCCGTTTTGATTGATCATTTGGCATTTTATTGTTTTAGAGGCATGACGGCGTATATACTGATTATTATAATAATCAATGACACAAGCAGAAACATGCACACAATATAATTGTGAAGAAAGCAGTCCACAGGGACAGCAAAGGGGCATGTGCGCATGAGCAGAAGAGTGGAGTCTTGCAGGATGAACCATTTGACACATGAGAAGACCCAGAGAAAACAAGCTGTCTGTGGGTTAATTACTACTCCCCTTTGCAGTTAATAAATACATTTCTGATCAAGCACATCAAAAAGGCCAGCCATTAATTTTTCCTGCTCGCTCCCTTGCTCCAGAGCATGTTAGCCCCGGTTTGGAGCACTCAAGTGTTTCATTGCAATTTGATTTCTTTTAAAACACTTCACAGTGTGTACTGACTAATTATAGATACATCAAAGAGGAGCTAACTGCCTTTAAACGAGAGTGTGAGTAGGAAAGAGAGCCTAGCTCCAGGCTTCTCTTCCGCTGCTCTGCTGCACTATTTACCCTTTTCCTGGTTTCTTCCACTTTCCATTGGATCTTTAAATGTACTGTAGGTTCCCATTTTACTGCATATACTTTTTTATCCTTATTACCTTTGTTGCTTGATTCCAGAATAGGCTTTCTTTCTGTGCCATAGAAGGGGAACGAGTTGTCTTTAGGCAAGATCCTTAACCCACACTTTCTTCTCCACGGGCGGTAAATTCATGTTCATGTAATGTTGTCCTTCCATGAGACTCCATGAAAAGTGTTTTGTAACTAAAAGAATAGTCATACACAGAAGTATTTTGCGGCCAAATGTGTATGCACTAACTAACTATCACTAACGATGGGCCAGAGGCTTCGTGAATGTCTTTGGGAACATTGTAAAAAAAACATTCTCCTTTCCCCCGATGAAAATCATGTAATCTGTTAAGTAAGGCCCAGCTTTAAATTGGCCTTAGACCATAATATTATTGCAGTGCTCTGGTCTTTATGTGCATGTTTATCTGTAAGAAAACTTATTTGACAGTGTCTCAGTGTCCAGTCTGAGCGAGATGTAAAGAAATATGACTATGTGTTATATGTAAACCTTACATAAGAATGTTTATGTGTGGATACCTACCATCCAGTCCAACAGCCACCATGTTAGACACACTATAAAACATGTTTTTAAGGTGAGCAAACAGTATTTACAATTGTGCATTTTAAGAATGTCACCATCTGTTTGTGACTATAATGAATATGGCTGGATTTAACTGTTTTGATGTTCTGTATGTGTCTGCTGAGACTCGGTGTCAGATGGGGAAGGTATGCTTGAGGTAAAGACAGATATAGAGGATATCTCTGTCCTTGTGGACTGCATGATACTATATAGCGTTGTGTGGGGGATCAAACACCCGACGCTGAATCACTCAAAGTAGGAGAAGTTTCTTTCTCTGAGCCTCCGGTTTTTAACCAGACTTGCTAATTAAAAGTTGTATAAACAATGTTGTTTTTAAACAAGGTTAGCTCAACTTTCTGAGATCATCCATCAGCTCTGAATGATTATCAAAATGCAATAATATATATATTGTATTGTATTGAACAATGCGGGTGAATGTGACATGTTTGTTCGATGCTTGATTCCATTATATTACTGAGTCTAAGGTCCAAGGCGACCTTTATGGGAGACTGCTGGGAACAGCAGGTGCCACTGTGGCTATATAGTGTGAAACTTATGTTGTGCCTTGAGGCAAGACACTTGAAGGATAGGTGGTAGCTTGACACCACTGTGTGTGTAGTGAAAGAGTGTTGTGCTACAGTATATTCAAATTCAGATTCATTTATTTGCCATTTGCAGTAAAACCACATTGGAAAAACTGTGCAAGACTACCCCAGTGTGCACCAGACAGAGAGGACGGCACACACCAGAGCTCTTGCCACATTATCATTGTGTCTGGTTGAATTGTAAGTTGAACATAAGACTTACTAGAGATGCTTTCACACCGCCGACGCTGGAACGCTGACGCCTCGTGCGACGCACATTCTCAAATTTTCAGACGCATGGGTCTTCAGACCAGATGTCCTGGGCTGCGGTGGCACCCGCCGGAAGTGGCGGAAGTAGCGGGCGGACTTTGATGCTAACGGAGTTAAGCTAGCGGCTTTTTGTGTAAAGTTCTTCAGCGTCTTTGTGTCCAGAGACCTTCCAGAGACTTTATATAACAGCAGTATGTGTTCACAGTGGTGTGCCATATGTTTATTTTATTATTAGACGGTACTTCCGCATTGGCAAAAACGATCGAAGCAGTTGCATAAAGTCATGGGAGCATGAAAACGCATATGTTCACAAGCACTATGTACCCCATTGTCAACCCTGGTTTAGTCCTGGTGTAGCCCCTGTTTTGGCTGTTTACGAGTATTTTCTGTCTGCTCGCTCAGACCACTAATGTCCCCGTGACCACTTTGCGGCTCTCTGATTGGTCGCTGCACAAGCGTCCCGAGGAAACGTTTAGCAATATTTATCTCCTGCGTGCCTTGATTTTTCGCTCCTGTGCCTCTGCCGCGCAATCCGTGCGTCTCTACCGCGCAGTCCATGCGTGTATCCAGGCCGCACATGCAGTTTGACGCTCAAACGCGTGTCACCATTGACTATGCATTGAAAGTCGACACAACGCATGATCCGGTGTGAACGCGGCATAAGGGAGTTAATGCAATTCTATGGTCATTTATTCATTTTAAGTATATAAAACCATCAGGATCTAATGTATTTAGTTGTTGATCTAAATTCGAATCTCCTTTTTTGTCTTGCACACAGACGGTTGCTTTTACTTAAAGAAGCTATACCCGATATTTTTTCTAAGTAGTTCATAAAAATGCTTTTTACTACATACAAGTTGTATCATAATACATCATTTAATTGAAAACTTGAGGTAATTGATTCAGCTGTGTAAGAATTACAAGCAGTGAGAAGTGCTGAGTAGAGTCTGAGCGGGACGCTCGTTCTCCTCCGCTCACAGAACAAGAAGCGACCAGCCTGCGTCCTCTAGCCCCTACAGTAGTAGTAATCTTTATTTATATACCGCCTTTTCACTCCAGATCGGAGTCTCAAAGCAGTTTACAATTATTTTTGGGCATTAATCTCTCACTCCTCACAGAGATGGGAGCGGGGTCGCCAGTACAGGAGGCGCATGCCATACCTATTGTACATGTTTTTAGTGGTAGGGGAAACCGGAGTACCCGGAGGAAACCTACGCAGACACGGGGAGAACATGCAAACTCCACTCAGAAAGGCCCTGGTCCAACCGGGATTCGAACCCAGAACCTTCTTGCTGAGAGGCGAGAGTGCTATCCACTCTGCCACCGTGCCGCCTACAGCGCTGCTTAACACCAGGGCTTCGACTTCAAAATTTGAATATAATTCAAAAATAAAAAATGATGAACAAAATAATTGGATAAAAAAATGTGAACAAATATTAGACAACCCTTGTAATTCGAAATGTATTTAATGACTGCAAATAAAATAGTTAGCTCCCAAAGGTTTCACCGGGACGTGTTAGGCAGGTAACAGCTAAGCTAGCTAGTTGTTTCATGGTAACTTCCGGGTTTTTCGCAATCGCCTTTTGTCACATTGAAACAGTATTTTTGTCATGAAAACGTTTTCAGCAAATTCTGAAATCATCCGTGCATGTGTATTAAGGATGTATATGTATACTGTATTGTCCGATTGACGTTTAATGGTGTTGATTAATAGATATGTAGTTGTTTATTGAGCGTGGCTAGCTCCGCTAGCTCCGTTGGCTTCTCTACACAGACGAGTGATAGTGACAGGTGCTGATAGCTTGTTCTTGCAGAGTAATGGCAGTATTTTACACACCTGAATTACAAACAGAGGTTGCATTGGGGCTTCGGTCATTATTGGTTTGAGAGTTCTGTTATCAAGAAAAAATGATCGGAAGAATTGCTGCTGCTGCTTTGAGGAGCTCTATAACACATTATAATTAAATATTAGAATATATTCTAAGGTTTTAAATTAATACATTCGGACGCGAAACTAGCGGTATTCTTTTACCTATATATTGTGTTAGCAGTGCGTTGCTTTAGTGCCATTTCATCAGTGATTGTTGTACAGCTTACAAGAAGTTGCGCTAATGCTAATGTTAGCATATGTATCAGATCGCAAATAAAACTAGATGGCTCCGTGGGATGAGAGCGTAGGGGAAATGAGAAGCCATTGAGCGAGTTGGGGGGCGGTGCTAAACATTCAAACATTGCAGAAACAGGTATAGCGCCTTTAAGAGTTGATTTTGTATACGTTTTTTTTTCATCCATTACTTGAACAGAAAAGTTGATAGAAGATTGAGAAGACATTATTTTTGACATTCCACAGGCCATGTATCTTTTTGCGAGCTTTTGGCTGTCCCAGAATTACAAGTCTATTTTATCAAGCTTGCATGAGAAATTCTCATAGACATTTAAGGTAGGAGATGAGCAGGGGTGACTGGCAATGATAAATGGCTGGAGCATACTAGCAGAAATTAGTGGAGCCGTATGCAAAGCTGTGGCGTTTTGTTTGATGTGAAACAAAAGGACCACCATGACAAAAGTGGCTGCCAGCTTGCACAGCAGGACAGCAGCCCTCAGGACATTCACCAGTGTACCAGTGTGTTTTTGCATGTGTGTAGTCGAGCTGGTGCGAACTTGCTATTACGTGTTTGCTGTAAAGCATCTATCAAGCATTCCTGCTATTTTCTGAAGATATCTATACAATGTATATTATCTTCCTCTTTGTTTTCGCGCTTCATTGATAATAACAGGCAATGGCTTGGCTTTTGTCTACCATAAAAAGACATGGTTTCTTCCTTAGCTGAGCTACAGCATATTTGCTCTATTAGGCAGCTGAAATATAGACGTCTAATTTCTTTGAGAATGAATAGGCATCCAGAGCGCGGCTCTCCTCTTAACATAAGGATGTAAATTGAACTGTTTAAATGTCACGGCTAGCAGGCTGATTTGATTTGAATTGATTTGCTTGTTTCATGAAAAAAGCCCCTCTCTTTGCCAAACCATAGGTGCACTGGCTGCCGCAGATAGACCAAGGTCTTTCTTTCCACCTCAACAACACATTGTAGGTCTTCTGAATTCTTCTATCTTCTGTGATTATGTACAAATGGCCTTCATTTGCCATCCATTTCAAAGCTGTACTGCTGCATTGTGACTAGAGGCAGATGACGCAGACCAAATTACAGCGGGTTTGCAGCCTGAAAAGGATACTCGCACAATAGGCTTTGTGAAGTATTCCCTTCAATACGTCGCCATTATTCGCACCTTTGTTGGTGTTTCTCTATGTTTCGGGAGCATCTTTGGTCTCTAGATTACATTTTTGGCTGTGAAGAGGAGTGGAGAGGTTCAAAATACTCACCTCTTGTCTCGCCAGGCTTTTCGCTTTGAAATTAAAGTAATGTATTCTCTCATAATCTGCTGTAGGAATTTAATTGGTTGTTTTATTTATTTTTACCAGACAAATGTTTTCTTCTTTGTAAGCCCTACACAGTATTGGGTGACAAGAGACAATATGGATTATTTATCATAAAACAAAAGCACTAGCACTTCACCCAATGGACTATCACCCCATGTATTTTGTCACATGCCATACTCTATTGGACCTTTTTTACATTTTTGAAGGCTTAGTTTTATGTATAATTGTATTTTAGGAAAATTATTGTTTCTCCAGTCATCTTTTTTTCAGTGCCATCCCTTCTGCCACTCTGTGATAGGAGAATCCTTACTAGTTCAAGTGAGTTCGAGTAAACTCTTAAGGGAATCATCATTACATATTTACTGGCTCGGGCTGATCTTGCTGTAGGTTCTACCCCGTCTGCATTGATCTAGTGCGCATGTTCGCTCCCGAGGTTACGGGACGTGCCTCCATTTGCATAAGGCCCTGGGCAAGGTTCTTTCCACCATTGATTGGCCTGTCCATGAGCGCCCTGTGCCTTCTCAACATTGATCACTTTGTTTTGTGTGCGTGTGTGTGTGTGTGCGTGCTTGTGTGTGTGTGTCTGTGTCTGTTTTCTTAATTTCCCCGAGACAGTGCTAGCCAGGGTTCAACTCCAGCACCAGAGTAGCAGACCTGCCTTAGGAAGTGAGATAGTGTGTAGGAAAAGAGAGGAAATGGTAAGAGTGAGAAAAGTTTAGAGTCAATATCATAATTTAGCATATTTTAGCTTTGATTTGGAATTCACAAGGTATATTAAAGTCACCACTTCTCCTGCGTTTTGCCCTCTCAGCATGTGTCTCAACTGGGCTGTCTTTTCAATCCTATTTTTCTTAATTTTGCAGCCTACTTGTGCATTCTAGGAAAATACCATTTCGAACAGCATTTCACTCATTTTACTCATTTATTTCTTTGTTAACCACATTAACCCAATTATATATTCTGTTGCAGATAAGACTGTCTGTCTTTTGTTCATGTTGTGATTTGTGGCCTGTCATGATAATACGTCAACTGTATTATATGAAAATAATAACTTTATTGTCAATATTTATGACTACTTCTAATGTTGAGGCAATGTTTTTTGATTCATTTAATATGTTTTAAATTGAAATATAAACGCACGCATAAGGAACATATCTATGACTCAGAAACATCAACACAAGTGCTATCTATACTATGCAACTCATTCGATTTGTTCTTTTCACCTGAACCTGAACTTGAACATGTGGTCGTAATGTTTGAATCTAAAACACAATCCACTGTCGCAATGAGTAAGTTGCAAAGCCTGCAATTATTTAATTTATTTGCTCTACAAAAAAGTGATTTAAGATGGCCAAAAAATCACTTGAATTATGGAAAATATCTCTTGTCTCTGTGTATTTTGAAGATTTGTCGATGGAACAAGTATCTTTTGTCTTGTTGTCAGGCAGAAGCATTATTGTCTCATTCAAATCTTAAAACTTTTATATGAAGTTATATATACTGTTTATATAAATTGCATTGCACAACTCAGATCTAACTATGAAAAGTTAGAAAAGATAAAGATTTACTTCAATTTTTCAAGCATTTTCAATCATTATATATATTTCCCCCCTTATTAATTTCTACATGAAAAAAGTACTACATGTTAGAACTCAGAAATGTGTGCTTTATCATTATACTTTTTCATTTTAACTCTTTTGACGTTGATTTTAGATTGTTTTAACATAAAGGATATACACAATTGCATCACAATTGCAATGTTAGTGGAAAATATTATAATTAGGATATTTTACTTACATTTATCTGAAAGTTAGTTCTACACAAATAAAGTTGATCCCAAATTTGAAATAGATCTGTATGTAATTATTATTAAAATATTTGATAATATTAGTATTTGTATATGTATGTATATATATATTTATTTTTTTGTATATGTACTCAATTTACCATTCCACTCAATCTAAGTCATACTGTAAGTGTACATTATAACCTACAAATAAACATGTATCCAAATTGCTTTTGTGCTGTGCTAATTATTGGCTTTTTGTGTGCCACTCATTAACGCGTTTGAATCCAATCCTTTATAATAATAAGATCTCACATTGTCTGAGTGTTACAATGTATGTTTACTGAATGTTGTTTTGGCGGCGACACACAGCGCCACAATTCCCATCATGCTTTGGGGTGCCTTTGTTGTGCTGGGCAGGAGCATTTGGGTGCTTTGTTCGTTCCTCTCGTTCTCTCAACGCGTTGCATCATCGCCGACGTCTGCCTGTTTCTTTTTCTGTCCAACGATCTATGTCTTTTTCCCCCTGTTTGCTTGGTCAATGTGCCCGTTTCATTTTTGCATGATCTGAATTCTAATTTTTATTAATTCATTTTTGGGTTTTTTTCACACATTTTGAACGTTTTCTTATCTCATCTCATCTTTTCCGCTTACTTTTCATGGTATGCTATTCATATTGCAAAAATTTGCCTTTTGATACATCTGAAGAGATATAAATAAACTCCAAAGCCCTGAACTCACTCCAAAGCCACTAAAATGTTGAATTGCTGTGTTCAATTCTCTTTATTTCACCCCATATCTTCTCTCCATCTCCATTGCCGTTTCCCAAGGATAGCGTCTTCCTCCCATTCACCTGCTGTGTCTGGGTGTGTCAAGCAGCTACGACCTAGGTCACCTTCACCAGCGCCAGAATACAAGCGCCTGACGTGAGGTTTGAATGTGCTAAAGATGACATCTTGACAGCTCAAATGAATCCGCTTGTCACATGTCATTTTTTTCTCCCTCCCCCCTTGTTAATTCTTTCATACGAATGCATACAATATCCGAAAGGAATCTTAAGGACATACAGGGTTGCAAATTGTCACACAGGCATCACTCCGATTCAGTCCGTTTGAATTTTCTGTCATTTTCTCGCCCTGACGTCAAGACTGTGAATAGTTCTGGAGTGAATGTAGGAGGGGAGTGCGTTCGAATTATTGAAAGGAAGAGAACAGCTATGTGGTGTATGGTGCAGAAGTCAACAGCCCTCTGACTCAAAAGGTTTAAGTTCAGCCCTCCTATTTTTTTTTCTTTTTGAGGCTTTTTCTTCAGCAAACTGTGGCCGTCACTCTGAGCGTCACATCTTTCATGTTCTTTGTATACTGTCTTGACTACTCCAAACCATCACTAGCAAGGTCAGAGTAGTATTTCTTTCACATTCTGTGGGTGGTTTTTGAGTGAATACCTGTAGCTTTAGAGACATGCACTATATTGTATTCTTTGTTTTGGCAAAATCGAGTATTAAGCTAATACGCTCTGCATCAGTTTGACTATTTTCCCTGCACTTTGAGCTTTGAACATTCCTCATGGACTATTCACTTGATCTATAAGTCATTCTATAGCCTCCAATAAGGACAGTTTCTCATGTGTACATTTGAGTTTCCTACTGGCAGTAAAACCTATTTAATTTTTGAAGCCTAGAAAGCTGACAGTGAAAAGAGATGAACTGTTTTATGTGCCATTTTAAGGCTTTATGTGCTGTGAAATACGATGGGGGGTTATGGTAAGAGCAAAAGGGAAAGGTATAAGAGTGAGTAAAGCAGAATGAAATTGTGAGATTGCTGGTGTGGATACTTTGAGGTGTCGTCTCGAGCTTTGAATGAGCAGTGGGCCATGATGCAGGATAGAATATAACACTTATTTCAACAAATACATAGTTTTCCACTTCAGCAACTAAACAAACAAGCAAACAGAAATGTATTTATTAATTTAATATCAGATTTTGCAATGTTTCATGCCAACACTGCAATTAAAAACAACAGTTTAGAATTTACTGGAGGAACACATGTATTTATTTTAGTATATATTTAACGGTCTTCAAAGATGATTATTTTAAGAACAATTGCGTTCTCCAAATGTGAAATCAAAACCCGTGCCAGTGGCAAACATTGTTTAAAGACAATCAAAATCTGCTCAAATCAAAATTCAAAAACATGATAATAATAATAATTAATGTAGTTATTACCCATAACGTCAGTGCAGTTGCCCTAATTTTCTCATTAAATTTGCTATAAATGTATAATATTCTGTTTGTTTTTTGCATTTTTTTAATAATATCAGTGCTGAAGTATGTTTCAAAGTTAGTTTCACATCTCCAAATGTAATGTAAAATATACACTTGTCATACTTGTTATACCTGTTTGCCCCTTACCTTTTGTCCATCATTATTAACAAAAATGATCTCCGTCACTCATGCCGTTAGATCCTATAACTTCTGTCCTTCCTCCTCCACATCAAGCACTCCTTGTTCCTGGTATTGTCACCATTACTCACCACTTGTTCCCATGTCCAGTATTGACTTGTGTGGCTTTGTTTTAGGGGGCTCGTTGGTCGGATCTGTCTTTGATGAAAACACTAGGGGGCACTGCCTGTCCTTTGTTCCCCCATCTATTTCCCTGCTTCACACTTGACTGTGTTTTTTTGTTTTTGCCTGGCAGAGTGGACATGCACGGGTTGCCGTTTGTGCTGGCATTTTGTTAAAAGGCCGTCTTGATCCTGTGCTCAGACAGACAGCGAGGTGGGTCTCTGGTGGTCAGTCAGGCCAGTTCTGTGCGTCTCTCTGACATGCCTCCCCCCTGGTGTGTGTGCGCTGTAACCCAGGGGTGCGGGTTAATGAAAAGGGTGCAGACTACAGAGAGGGGCGACAGGCATCTCCCCGACACCTCTGCTCACCTCTGGCCCGCAGAGACCCACTGTGTGTGACAGGTCCCCCCTAAACGCTGCTCGGTGGCCGTCCCATGGGCCGCCAAGTGTCGTCTGGTCTGCTCGGCTGCTCGGTCAGTGCGGCCTGCTGTAAGCACAAGTCAGCTCAGCGTGCTACTACAACAGGGAAAGAGACTGTGGCATGTGGGGCCATTTATTGATTATTATGAACACTGTTTTGTTAGCCCCTCTGTCAGGTCGGATGTGTACGCTGATCAACCATTTTCACTTGTCATTAGGCACAGTAATAACTACAAACAAATATTTAATTTATAAATGTACATAAATGTTCAAGAATAAATGCCTTTATTAGTCCCACAGTGGGGCAATTACATGCGGTCTTTTTTGATTTTTTGTTTTCAATATACATTTTTTTCTTAAGGCTTTTTTATTATTATTATAGGCTCTTCAAATTGAAAAACAAAAAAGATTTATTTTGGTAGTGAGAGCTCATAAGCAAGCTGTGCTGTGTTATATCTGTGTGTCTTTATTCATACCACAAACAATATATTGCAGACTGTCAAGTAGAATATCTGTAAGTAGTAAGTACTTAGTACTAGTTTTAATATCCAATTCATTAATTGTGAGTTTTGATTTAGGTTTTATTTGAAGACAAGTTTATTTTTTACATTGTTGTTATTGAGCTATGTTTTAAGTTTGTTATCGTTCCATAAACATTCAACTTTATCCAAAGAAAGTTTGCTGAACTTCATACAGGGATTTCTTGGACTTTGAAATAGTCGCTTGTACATGTCACTACAATTTCACTCATCTATATAATCTATAAGTAACAACTCACAGCGGTCACACTGACGCCCTTCCAATCTGTTAATGAGTGTGATTGCTTTCGACAGAAATTGTGAATTATTGATTTGTTGTGGATTCTTTTTTTTTTCTTTTTGTGGTAAGCAGACAGCTTATGATGTCTGTTTGATAGTGCTAATTGGCAGCTCGAGTCCATGTGGTGCGCGGCTGCTGCTGCTGGTGGGCTGTGGCTGGGGTGAAACTGAAGCGCTGCTATTGTTTCGATGTGTCAAACCCAACCCAGAACAAAGAGGATGAGGAGAAGTGTGCACAACGCTGCACATGAATGTATGAATATATAGTGCACCATAGACACACATATAAATGCACAAATATACGTCCACAGCAACTTAGTATCTGGACACCCAAAGATGCACACTGACACACTCTCTCAGAAAAACAGGCTGAAAATGACAAGATAATCACCGCATTCAAACTTACCTTCAGCTCCACATAAATGGAGCTTTCTGAGATAAACTAATAAATATACTGTGTTTTCTTTTCAAATGTTCTCCAGTGGAAGACCCTAATTACCATACGCTGACAAAGACCTGACAGAGGTGTAGCAGTTAAAAAGGTAATTTGACTACTAGTTGGAGTTTGGGTTGGGATTGGGGTCAGCGTGGCCCCCTCTCCAAAAGCCCTCCACCTCTTTCAGCCCCACACTATTCAGGCTTTCTGAGGCTTTTTTTTTCTTGCGTGATTGACTGACAAGGTCTTTTGCCGAAATAGCATCTTCAGTAATGAGAAATAATTGACTCCCCTAATAAAAACGGTTTATAGAATCCACAGCTGTAATCTTCTGTGGCATTTCCAGCAGAATTGACAGTCCACGGTGCTTCAGGCACTATACCACTTTGATTTAATTGCTTTTTATGGGTTTAATGCTATACTTTTCATCCCGTGTATGCGTGCACATATTTTGTATATTGTGTGTTTGTGTACAGACAGTTTTTCCTCGGCCATCTCCCGGGCATTGAGTTTAATCAACAATAACACTCGAAAGACAAGTCATCAGTACTAAGTTGAGTTTGCATTTAATTCATTAAGAACACTTTCAATTTTCTTTTTGTTGTAATTATCCATTCCTTATTCCCTCATATAAAAATGGGATCCCGGCATTTATCGTGTAAACACTTTTTTTAAATTTCCCAAAATGTTTTGTAAATCCTTTTTTCTTTAACTAATAATGGTATTTTTTTCCATCTATTGTTTTATTTAGTATTTGAACTATTTATTTTAGTTTTTGTATTTTCATTGTTTTGATATTGTTTTTCTTACAAAGTTCCCCACTTTTTGTAACTTAGGAACGTGTTTGCATTCATTAGCCCTTTCTTCGTCTTCATTTTGAACAGCTCTTTTCCTCTTTCCCAAACTTTTCGATGGTTTTCCGTGTTCCGTGTTCACTAACAATAACAATGTTTTGGCTTTAATTCTGCTGTGTTTTTCTCAACAAAGAGGGGGGAAACAGTCTGCACCTTTTCAAAACACTTCAAAAACAAAATGTTAACTAAAATAGTTAACACAACTTCTTTTTAGAAAAAAATATACTCTAATTTAAGAAAGTCTCTTCACACCAAGTTTAGAAGAATTTGGTGAAAATTTCACACTGCACCCCAATTTAGATTTTTTGGCTGCGCTGCCAACTGTGATCTCTGTTAGTACAAGAAATGAGTGTTCATCAGCCCCCAAGGCAGTGTGTAGTCCCGGCGATGGACAGCAGTACCCGATGGATATTTAACACATTAGCTTTGGCAGCGCTGAGAGTGGTGTGAAAACACACTGATTTCCTAAGTGGCAATCATATCAGCCGTGCCGTCAGAGAAGCAGCAACGAGCAAACATCTGTGTGTGCTGGATCTGTGTGCCCACAAGATCATGTGCTCACTTTGGGCTCATCACTCATGGCTGTGCGCTGATGCAAGGGTATATGTCAAAGGCTAACTTTCAATTCAATTGGCTATTTTCTAATCATTTATTTTAATGGATGTATGACTAATTGACTGTTTGAATTCTCTGTGTTAATATTTGGCTGTAAAGGCTTGTCCAGGCTCTTCCTGCCCACAGATTTGAGTGTGCCTGCTGGTCGTCCAGCCTATCCCTCGGCCTATGGCCGTCTGCGTATGTCTTCTCTGCATGCAATTTCCTCGCTCTGTCTGAGGGTTGTATGCTTCCAGCTTTTACTTCTCGATGTCAGTACCAGGCTGAGTTACGACACAAAGGTCTCAGCCTTCTCCTCCTGTCTCCCTTGTTAGGCCCTCTTATGCCCCCTCCCTCTGTCAGGCGCCTTCTACTGCCTATCCATCCTCATATGTAGCCAGTCACCCATCCGAAACTATGTTAAAACAGGCTATGCCCTAGCGTGCACTTAAACCCTGTGCCTTTAACCTGCTATCAAATACTTATGGCTATTATTATAGCTTATAAATCATTAAGAAAGTTTAATTATGAGGAAATTTCATGGTGGAAATGTGGAAGCTGACACATGGGAAGGCAAATTTAATGGACCAGTAACTCCCAGCACCACCAGGAAAAAAAAATGAGGTTAGGTTTATATATTACAGCATTGCCGGAGGGTTGGGAGACAAGGAGAAAGACAAGTAACACTTTGAGAGTAAGAAAAAGGCAGAGAAAACAGAAGGGCTCAAAATAACAATGCCTAGACAGTCTTTGACAGCCAAAAGTAACTTTTTCATTTCAGCCTAGCGTAGCTAGTTAATGTGGTCAGTTGATCTGGGAAAATGAAAACATTGCCCACTGTACCATGTTCTCTTTTTTTCTAAGAAGTCTTCTAATTAACACTACAGCCTAATTAGTTGCAATGCTGCAAATTTGCTTCGTTAAAGGATGTATCTAATTAGAAAAATAAAATCATTCTGAAAATGCTTAATTGCTGTCAATAAACTGTGCGAGATACGCACAGTTCTCAACTTTGTGAACATTCCCCTCCATCTTGACTCCAAATAAAAAATACCTTTCCAAAAATCCAGAGAAGTAACATCATACATTTATACTTTGTAATTAACATACAGTATATCCCACTATGGTGAGTGATGTATTTTAGGACAAAGTCACAACATAAAGTTAAAATAACCAACAAATGTGCATATTGGTCCATGTAGTGCTTTGCAGATATCTTCTACCCTTGTTTACTCTGATGGGCACTAGCGGCTTCAGCTCTTGCAGCACTGGTTTCCTGGCACGCTGCACTCCATCCTCTGTCTTTTGTTTCAGCAGTGGAGTCCCATTCTCCACTTGTGCTGTGTCAGTAAATATTTATTGGCCTTCCTTTTCCTCTGTGCTTGTCCTGATAATTGTGTGTTTGCATGTTCGCCGACAGGTATACGCACACACACACCCGTTGCAACTGCCCCGTGTCCGGTCCTGTCACTCATATCGTTTAACAATGCCCCTTTGAAATTTCACCCTGCCTGTCCACCCTCCATGTCCCCTTTTTCCACTCGTGCATGTGCATTCAAGGAAAGAGGAAAGAGAGAAGGAAGTCATAGCTGTTTTCACCCGATGCTTTGCAGCCTTGCCCGACATGTGACCACTCCAAATTTGAGAGAAGGGAATATACCAAGCTTTGGTTAAAGGGCATAGCTGATAGTTGGTGGTCAGGGCATGTTTGCATAATGATAAAATAAAATAATTATGGTTATTTAGTTATTTCAAATCTAACTTAAAGGGACCATATGTAGTTTGCACTCTTAAGGCAAGGCAAGGCAAGGCAAGTTTATTTGTATAGCACAATTCATGCACAAGGCAATTCAAAGTGCTGAACAAAACAAGAAAGCATTAACATCATAAATAATCACAGTACATTAAAAAAAGATACAAATATAAAATCCTTCAGTTGTATGCACAGCTAAACAGAAACGTCTTTAACCTGGTTTTAAACATTGTCAGAGAGGACAATGGGTAATAAAGGGTAATAAAGACACAACAATTGCAATCCTACTTTAGTTGCTAGAACTGCCTCACAAACATATAAGCACTGATTACAGTACAAACTCTGTGCTTTATGTATGACTAGTTATGTTTGTATCTGCTTTCAATCAAATACAATACATATGGTGCTGATTTTATATTATAATAAAATAACAAAAAAAACACATTGGATAAAATATCTGACTACTGTGGACATGTCCGTTGTATTTTTAATTAGGAATAAATCCAGTTGAACCATTGTTCAGAAAAAGCCAAATATGATTTTTACATATAAAAGATGTAGATGGAATTTAAGATTAATATATTATATACAGCCCTTTAAGTGACCTGTCTTAAACCAGAGCTCGTAATGGCCTCCAGAATCTTGATCTATCATCATCAGGAAAGAATCTACTGATTGGAATAGGGAAACCAGCAAACTACTATTACTCAATACTGTTGCTGTGAGTAATAGTAACCACCCATGCCTTCCCGATGTCGGTTTTGATTATACTTAAAGACACAGATGTGTCAAAACATGTGACCTCAGATGAGCACTACACTTTTCTTTACACTGGCTGCCACACATGGATAGCTACCAGTCCTCCCCACCCTCCAGGCATTGTACCCTGCTGCCCGAGAGAACTTCCTTCCTGCGGTTAAGGCAGAGGAAGCCTGGGCCCGACATGCGACCTGGGACTGCGACTTCAAAGCCACAGGAAGCACTAGCATTGTCTCTTCCTGTGGAGGGTGTCAGAGCGTGGTGGAGCCAGCTGCCTTATGTTTATACAGTCCGACATTGACAGGAATGAGTGTGTCTGCACGCGTACTTGTGTATCGGACATAATGGGAATGAAAGGGCCCTGAACACACTATTTGTCAATATACTATGAGCTGTGATTGGTTTCTTTGTTGTTGTTATTGGCAGCATGGGCCTGCACAGGTAGTCTGCCTTTTCTGCCAGACTAATTCATTGCCTATTGATCCCCCACTGATCTCTCCGTAAGATATATTTTAAGGATTTGATGTGGAGGAGCATTCCTTGTTTTTACTACAAGAAAAACAGTATTTTAGCTAATGTGTTACTTCTGTCAAAAATAAGACTTAAACAGCAATGTTCTTTTGCTGAATTTTGAAATAATATTTATTCTTACAAATTTTGTTTTTTGTTTACACCAGACGCCTTCACTTGAGCGAGTACTTTACATTATTTTCATGTTTATAACTCTAGGTTTTTATTATGGTATGCGAATGTAGTGCAGCTTAAATTTTGTAGCAACCTTTTTATTTTAAAGAGTTAGGCTTCTTACAATGTATGGGTTGATTTTCTTAACCCTTTTGGTGCTAGTTTTAAAAATAGGAAATCTGAGGATAAAGGTGCATAATAAAATCAATTGCAGAAGTAATCTAAAACAAAAGAAGCCATGTTGCTGTACAGAAAGTGTCCTGGATTCAAAGCTCATGAAGAACTCTATTACAGGCTATCCGCCATTGGCTGTTTCCGTCTGTATGTTAACTCCTATTCTAACGTTGTTCTGTTGGGATATATGGGTCAGTGTCCCTGTATGCACTTGTATTCATGTTTGTTTATTTGTGCTGTGTTGCCTGGCTTCTCCTCCGCTGTTCCTCTCGTGCTCTCTGGCAGCGTCGGGACAGTTAATCAATCAAATATTTAAGCAGTGCTTCAGTGCTCAGTGGGTAGTCCTAGATTATCTGTGACTGTTGGCAGTGTCTCCGTAGCCACATCATGAGCCTGGTTACTGACTGGCATCGTCACAGGGGGCCCTCTCTCTTCCTCTCTCCCTTACCCCTATTGGCCTCTCACAGTATTTTCCCACATCCCACACCAACCATGCTTTTAAAAAAGAATATAATTTCATACACTCTTCTTTTTCTGTCTGTTGTCCTATCTGTTGTTTAGCGTACACATTCAGCATGTATAATTGTGGCTTTTCACACAGACTATCTGACAGTGAGCAAGGCCTCTTAAAGAGCTCCCATCTCTCTTTTCTATGTCTATTTTCCCCTTATTTTCTGGGGACTTTACGGCTTGTCTTCCCCATGGGGAACTCCATTGTGAATTGCCATTCAGTTTTTGCCCAATTATCTAGTGGCATTTTCTGCCTTTGACACATAATTATCAAAGTCCTAAATAATTGTCTTTATTATTGCCTGTGTTTAGATGTTGCATCAGCAGAGCAGTCACAAGCAAAAAGAGCGTCAAAGGGAGGGGAGAGAAATTAAGTATTTATTTCAACTAGAGATTAGCTTAGCATGCTGTTAAAATATGTCGTTTTGCCTATTTCAAATCCTCATCCAGACAAATAAACATGAACATGCTCTTTTTTTCTTTGTTCATACACATCTCACACCTATATACAAACACACACCCATCACATATCCCACAGTGAGCCAGTGGTGAAAATAAGATTATGCTTCACAAAAGGTGCAATTAGCAGTCTTTGTGGCAAGAAGCAGCTTCAAAGGCTAAACACTGTTCTATACCGAGGGCCATGTGAAAGGTCAGTTACAAGGTATTGTGTAAATGGAGCTGTTTTAGAGGTTGTGAATGCTCTCAAGTGAATATAGAGTAGGTGAACAGCTGCATTTAGAAATATGATAAACTAATGTCCTTATGGAGAGTGATTTTCAAAATATATGAACATTAAATTATCTTCTACTATAGCCTTTATATTTTCTTTAATATTAAATACAGGCGATAAGCAATATAACACACTGGGAGGTTAACAATATGTAATATAAAATGTACATTGATTTACACGTTACTCTCATGAGCCCACTCGTGCCAGAAGAAGAGGGCTATGAATGTTCAGGAAGTCAAATTATGGAGCAGCTACGTTCCACAACTGACATTAAGCAGCACCAGTGGAACCTCGTGCTCAATTTCTATTCATAGACAATATTTGTTATTCAGTCAGAAAGCTACTGTATATTGTTGAACACATTTGGGTTTCCCAGCGCAATTTAGTAAAATTAATATACATTTTCCATCTTTTGTATTCCTCACATCCAACATGTTTTGGCTAACAGGAATACTTGCACAAAATCCGAAACAAGTACTGAATCGGCTCTCATTTGCCCTAAAAGAATCTACTTTCTGCCACTTTAGAAACATACTTCATTGCTACTCTTCCAAGCCTCAAGTGACTATCATCCAATTATGGAATATTTGATAAATGGACCTTTTTCTTCATTTGTCTGCTTGTCAACTTCTGGTTTGATCAAATTATCAGTTAATAGCCCTATGCACACGAACACCTACGACTATCCACACACTTTCCCCAAGTGAGGGTCCATCCATTGTTGTAAATCCTGTTCCCTATTCTTCCCAGTTTTATCTCAAAGCTTAAAAGGAGTTGAAATGCTTGCTCCCAAGGCCTAGCTACAGTACTCTTGGGGTGAGACCAGCAGTATGGGAAGTCTATTGTAGTGTGGTAACAAGTCCTTTGTGTGACATTTTCCTTGGCATTGACATTCAGAAGGGAATAAGAAGATTCACATTCACATGCGCCTGACATGTGAAGGGAAAGGGTATTAAACATGGAGACCAAGGTATTTCAACGTGCACGGGAAAGGACATTTGCACAAAACGTGACAAGGACACCCTTTGGTTATACAGCTTTTTCATTATGCAGCTGACAAAATCAGCATAAGTCAATCTGCTGTGTTTGGTTTGGATTTGAGTTACAATAGTATTATAAACATTTTATATACATAAAAAAGGTGATTGCGGTGTCATGTTTATGAATAATTGTATATGAATTGTCTTGTCCTCTTGTATTGTCTTCCAGATGAACCAGAGAGAAATAGAAGTGAAGAACAAAGTGTGTGCTGTGGCCCTGACTGACTCTGCGCATAACATCTGGTTACAAGAAACCACTAAAGCCACACAGGACTGGATGCAGCAGGTAAAAGTGTGTGGAATCTGACCTGCATGTTTTGGACTGAGGAGTCAGATGCAAGAGATCTCTGCTGCCTCTTTGGTCACATTTGGATATATTGTGTCTATTGGCACAGTGGCTCAGTTGGTAGAGCATTGGCCTTTGAGCCTGGAGGTCGTGGGTTCGAGCCCACCACAAGACTCCCACTGATGCTGTCGTTGTGTCCTTGGGCAAGACACGTAACCCCACTTTGCCTGAAGCCCCCACTGAAAGATCAAGGCTATGCCACAGAGCAGCCGTTCTCCTGGACACACCACCTGCAGGAGGATCAGTGAGGGGCTGGTGCTTTGTGTACTGGGTGGCATCTATAGTCACCCCCCGACCCAGAAATGAATTAAGGGGTAGAAAATGGGTGGTGTGTATTGGCTAACGCAAAAAGTTGTTTTTCCATCCCCTGGTACATTAGAAATTTAAGGGGTTAAGAAAAATCAGACATTATTTAAATAATTTCAACCAAAGAAACTACTTAATTGCTGTACTTTGTGGCCTACTTCACTGAAAAGGACATGGACATTGCTCGATGACAGACATAAAATAGCACGGGCATTCAAGTGTGGAGTTTTCACGTTTCTCCCTGTGCCTTGGTGGTTTTCCTCTGGGCACTCCAGTTTTCCCAATCACTGAAAGAATCAACAGCTGGAGATGTGTCCCCGGGTGCTGCATTGTTTCTGACAGGTTGCCCTAGTGGCTTTGAAGAATGGGTCAAATGCAGAGGATAAATGTCACTACTGGGACCTTAACCGTAACCAATTTTCATTTAAATATTTTTTTTCCTCAACTTCCATCCCCAAAACATGCTTCAACAAGCAAGTCTTATAGGTTATATCTATAATCTATGTGATAGACTTGATAGTTTTTTGTTCAGACTTCTAATTTTTGTCCCTGGATCATGTCAATGAATAAGTTATACAGTTAAAGCAAAGCGGTGGGTCTGTGGGCGGGCATGCATATATCTTTAGAGCGGCAGCGTGTGTTGATGTGCATGTGTTTAAGCGTGTGAGATGGAATACACGCGCACATGTGCATTTGTGTTAGCTTCATTTTAGGACTTGCCCTTTCTGGTGTGACCTCTGCGCCATACGCTGCACCTGGGCTCACTCAGTATGCACATACAGATGAGGAGCAGCCCAGACCAGAGCAGCTTCAGAGCCAGGGATGCAAATGTCACACACACACATGCTCACACTCTTTATTTGTATTACATCCTACTTTATATCCCTAGCCTTTTGTTTCTAATATTTCTGTCATCTCCCATTTTGGCTCTGTATTTCGTTTTTACTCTCAGGTGTCCTGTTCGTCTGAGAATGTATGTGCATGTTATTTGACTTTGCATTCAAGGTTGTACTCTATTCCTCCTTGTGTGAGTTATTTTACATATATTTGATATATAATATATATTTTACATACAATATATATATATATATATATATATATATATATATATATATATATATATATATATATATATATATATTGTATGTAAAATATATATTATATATCAAATATATGTAAAATAACTTTACTGTGTGTATGTATAAGATATAAACTAAACTAATTAAATCTGTGTTGTTCTCTTACACCAATTTAGAGAACAATATTTCTCTCAATTATCGTTCTCTAAATCTGTGTTTAGTGAGAACTGTTCCTGAGATAAATCCTCCACCTTTTTTGTCAAGGGTATCTGGTGTCAGTCAGTATCTGGTGTGGTATCAGAATTTCAAACTCTATTTGCTCTCCACAAGATTGTGTACGCACCCCCTTACTGTATGTGTGTACAAATGTATGTTTAATGCTTGGATCTTAATGAGACAAAAATTTAAAGAAGCTAATACCTAACATGTTTCGGCGGTAGACTTCTGCCTTTGTCAGAAGTGACACATGATGTTGTAACGTGTCTCTGTTGTTACCAGATGCGGCCAGTCTGATGGATACAGATCTGTTAGACCACATCATGTAAGAACGTACATTGTAAATCAAACCAAATATTTTTTTTTGAAAGTTATATTCCTATTTTCTGCTCACTGGCTTCTGTAAATGTAGAGAAGTCTTGGGAAGACCAAACTCTAATAGCAGAACAGGAATGTAATTTTGATATTCCATGCAATAAATAGTCTAAATAGTGTTAGGAGTACAGTTTGTCCTTGAGAGTGAATAGATGCCTACATATACTGTAGATGCTTGAGTTAAAGGCACTATGAAACTGCACGAAACCCTATGTGGAGTGTATATGATTGCATGAAAATACACAGTGCTTTGGCATTCCATTGCTCTGTTTTGGACAGATAATTCTCTAACCTCAAAGTTCAGGAGGTTATATTATGGTGGGACAGACCAAGGGAGAGTGGATAGTAAATGCAGTGGATACTAGGGTTCAAAGATCTTTGCCTGCTGGGCCTTGTTATATAGGCCAAATAGGTCACTACAAGGGCGACCTGCTTCACTCCTTAGATATATTATATAGCTATGTGATAGTATTGAAAGAGCATGGGCAAAGGCAAACAAGTGCCAGAGCAGAAGCATGAAATAGGCAAAATAAAAGTGTGAGGAACTATCAATTATTAAAAACCCCACCCGCTGCCTAGGTGGCGTAAGGGGAAGGTGCAGGAAGACAAAAAGACAGGTAGCTTATGAATAGCCAGAATACAGATGGGAGGAGATGAAGAGATGTTTCTGGAGGATAGATGAGTAGCATGGAGAAGGAGAAGTGAGTGAAAGAGAGAAATGCCAATGATGGTGTACAGCTGGCAGCCTGTCACAGTCTCCAAGGTGTCTCCTGTCACTGTGCTGGCCTGCTGTCACACTCTAGTGGCCTGCCTAGAGCTCACACACACATACTGAGTACACTACAGTCATGAATAAACCATCCTAATCCATAGAGTTTATACAGCGACTGGAGAGAGCAGGCGGGGAGACGGGCACACTTGGGGATGAGCAAGGCTGGATACTTGGGATGAGTTTCTGAGAAGTTAAGTTGTGGGCTGTCATGTGTGTTATGGTTACACTCACTTTGAATCGCTGGACCCGGTTTGGTGGGTTTGTCGAGAAGGAAGAAGAAAATTTTTTCACATTTGAATGAACCTAGTGGTTTTGATTTGGAAATGATTGTCATTGAGGAAAAAAAGTTTGATATTTGCATTTATGGCATAATCAAACATTGTGTATACAAGTCAAATGATCTTGATACAACATCAAACAAACACTTATCCTTCTTTTCAAGAATTATGGGTGACCTTTGAAGGGACGATAAGTCATCAAATTGTACTGTATGTGTTTTTAACCAGGTTTTATGTTCACTTTTTTATATTGCTAGGTTGCAGCTGACGTCACGCAGTAGCGTGAAAGTCCTCAGAGTGACAGGAAGTAAATCTCCCCATTAAAAACTGTGTAAATCTTCACTTATTCTGGTTTTTCTGTGGCGTGTACAGTTGTAGCCACTGCTCAGATCAAGTAGAGAACAAACAGAGTCTCTATTTTGCTAAAATACATTTCTCTATCGGGTGTTGATTTTTAAGAAAATACCTAAAAAGTAATGGAAGAAAAGGGTCTGAGACTGACCAGGGTATTGTATTCGAGCTCTGTGCCACAAGGTTCGGCTGCGTTCATTGCAGTCCCCCGCTGTTAGCGCACTACTGTGGATCTTGCCCCTGGAAATTAAGTCCAAACTTTTTTTTAAAGCTCAACAAATCACTGCAATGACAATAAAGGGTCATATTTCTCATTCCAAATGTTGTTAAAAGTACTATTTATGCCTTATTTATTATATTATTGAACTTTCATCTTCTGTTCATCACAGGGTGACGAGCTGCCGCTTAATCCTCCTCATTGTTGAAAATATGGAACTCATTCAAACTATACAAGGCATGCGCTGCATTGAAAGTAGTTTTCACTCCAAATAAGACTTGTATCAAGCCGCGAAAAGTTCCTATGTGCCCGTTTTCCAGCATCGGCCTGTGTAACTAATAGGACAAAAATATTTCCTGTCCTTCGGCCCCCTGCCATGCCCCCTTTGGACCACGTGACTGCAACCCAGCAATTTAATGATTTAAGCCAATTATGTGTATTCATGCATGTCCCCAATTTGAGGCTTGCCGGATCTGATTTGCTGCATACCCCCATATCATGTCTGATGTACGTACTTACAATGTTCAGAAAATCAAAAAAATTAAGATTAAGAGATCTTTTTCCCACAGTGGGGAAATGTCAATGTTGCATCACAACAGTACAGTAGGAATGAACAGCACACTGCACAAGATAAATGAATAACAAATCTATACTGAAATAAAATACAATCTCTAACCGTAGCATAAAAAGAAGCAGTATAAAATCTCAATCTTTAGCGTAATAAGGAATGAAGTTGACAATCTCCAACTTTAGCATGATGAAGAAGCAAGACCCCGCAAGAAGTGGTTCAAACATGTCACTCAGCAATTCTATTCTTGTTGCAATGAAATACCACTTCAATGAGGTTGCACCAATCAGTTCTAAACAAGGCGTTGAGGAAACAGTTTCTAATATTTAACTCTTTGAGATCATTATTCTGGTTTATGATTAACAAAATCTGAAATAATAATCTGAAGTTTTCTGAAAACTTTCCAACATGTAGGTGTGAGGATAGTTGCATTGTACTTTCAGTGGTCTATTTACCCATCATTACAGTGCAGTCTGTGATTAGGTAATAGTGCAGCCATACCCTTAAAAGCATTCTCTACTATTATCCTCCATTACGTTTATCACCAATGCCTAAATTCTGGTGATACGAGAATGAGAGAGTTGCCTTCATCCCAATACATAATTCAAGGCAAACGTGTTTATGCTGTTGTTTCTCCTTCCCTTGTACTTCTCTGGCGGCACTGATAGACAGACACAGGCTTGAAGTGACTATGCAGTTCGTCAGAGGCAGCTTGATGCAATGTGCCATCCTTTTGTCTTGTCACCCGCTCTAATCCCACCCAGCAGGCCCGCCCTTGTACCACTGCTGTTCTGCCTGTGGTCTGCCACAGCTCCAGGCCCGTGTGTGTAGTGGGTTTGTGTGTTTGTGTGTTTGCATGTGTGTTGTTGCCTCGACAAATCTATTCAAGACACCACAGCCATCCCGCCATTGGTGGTTTGGAGGGAAGGTTAAGGGGAGAGTTTGAAAGAGTCCTTCACATCTCTTCATCCACCATGAGTCCAGTGCCTCATAGTAGGGCTGACATCTTCCTCCAGACACACTGAATGAATTAAAGGAGAAATGATGAGAAACTTGATACAACAGTGAACGAACCCTTTTGCTCTGTGCAGCTACAACACTGTGCCCTAGAGACCTATCTTAAAGAATCACATTGGTCATGAAGGAAAACCATTTTCACAAATTGACATCTTTTTCTATGTCCCACCTCCTCGTTCAACCATTCTCTATGCTCTTCTTGCGAGAAATATGTGTATCTTTCATGGAAAATGTTCTTCCTTCATCCATCTTCCAAGCGTGGAAAAAAATATATAATTGCCTTGATTAAAGTGGAATTATTTGTGCACACCTGTTACTTAAATCGGAGGCTAATCTGTGGAGGACGCTTTTCTCTTGCAAGCGTTTAGGGGAAAAAAGTGAAATAAACCACCTTGTTTATTTCTTTTAGACATTTTGTGTCTACACATGCACATTTTGGACATATCATCTCATTATCATGTTCAGTGTTAGGGAGTTGGGGCTACAGAGGGCAAAATGTACAAAGGCATTATGTAGTGTTTTCATATCTGGAGAGCTCACATCTTGGTCGAAGACCCCCTGCAACGCTATCATTGAGCCACACACACATGCACCCATAAGCATGTGGTGCACTGTAATGGCTGTCAAGGGGCCAGGCAAAAAGTAAACAAGGGCAGATAAGCAGTGATTCAGAAGGACGCCAGCTGCACATTCTAATCTCGTTACATTTTCTCTTTCTTCTATTGAACTTTTATCTTATCTGGGGAACGTCTTCTCCAAGCATGCCTCCTCAGCCCATCTCTTCACTCCTCTCTTTTCACTTGTTTTTGTTCTGGCCTAACCAAGCTTTAGAATACCAATAGCCTGTGTATGGTCAAGGGGAAAAAAACATCCTTTGATATGTTGTCATAAGCAATTTGAGACATGGAAAACTCAAGAGAATATGCATTTTGTTTGTACCTTCATTTTAAGCTATTCCTTATTGATACGTGTGACAAGTCTTAGACCTTGAAAAATTGATATGACAGAAAATGAAGACAACAGAAAACTGGATGAAGAGGTATTTCCTTTTTTCTGACAGTAGAGTTGTCAACCACAGAGGCTTGAGAGAACAAGGGGTGTTCGCAGGAGGTTATGGGTCAGCAAGCTGGGCAGACACCCTCCCCCAGGGCACCCACTCATCCACCGTGGTAGAAGGCCTCCGCTCTGCACCGCAAATAAACGCCAAGCTGTCCAAGCAACATGTCACAGCGCTCTTAATTGCTCGTTTCTGTCGACCCCCCAGGATTCCATGCAGTTTTTCTATGTTATAAACAGCACTGTCTTTCTTTCTCATCTTGAGTTTTTGTTGTTTTATTACTATTAATGTTTTCATTATTTGTTGTATAAACTGTATGTATTTTATGTGTTTTGTGCAGACCTGCTGTAACTGGGTGTCAAGTCCGGAACCGTTGGACACGCCTTTGGATTCCATGCTGCCAGACTGCCCCAGGGTCTCTGCAGGTAACACATTTGTTTTTGTGATGTTTTAATTTAACTTATACACAACTTCACACACTTTGTGTTTTTTTAGTATATGGCTTTTTTATCTTGAGATATACAGTACCAAATTACTGTTACAAATTCAGAAATATAGAGGAATTCAGGAGAATATTTACTTTAAAGTCTTAGAAAGAATTTCAGTCAGAAGAGACAGTATAATGAACAAATCTCAAATGTACAAAGTATGCCCTCTTAAACAAGCATGCAATCTGTTTTGCTCTGTCTGTTCCTGAATCTTCCTGTGGTGTTTGGCACTCTGCTCTGTGCCCTCTCTGTAGTGCACTGGTCTCTATGATGTGACTACATCATGAGAATGTGTCCTTAATGTGGGATTAGTGATGAAAGCGGTAATCCTCCATTTGACTGGTGATACTGAGTTTTTTTTAATCATGCACTTACAAATGTATGCGTAAACATGTTTTTACTTGAATAAAGATACCCTTATTTCATCAGAAATTGCTCCTTGTACCCTCATGATAGTCTTCTGTTGAAAGTATAGGTCATCTGACACATGCTTTGCATTAGACTGAACATTGTTATCTCTTCTTGGTCACTAAAATGGCAATTTCTATATATGGAGCGGTGTGGGTGAGTAACTTGTGAATCAGCTTCCCCAAATGTCGCCGAGCCTTTCTTTCTAAACCTGTGTAATATTTCATGTTCAAATGTCATTTTTTTCTTGAAGTTCGATATCTACTGTTGGTCTGAAAGACATGTAACCTTTGAGCCAAGGTATTGGCACTCATTTCTGAAACTGCGGGTATCCCTTTCATTGTTCTGACACTGACCTGCTTGACTCAGTGTCCATCTGTATGTTTGAACTATTGACTTGTGCTCTATTGACTTTTACTATTTGAACCGAGCTGAAAAGATGAGAGTTTGTGGCACGTTAACAGAGCTGCCAACTCTGCTTGTCTCTGGTCTTTTGGTGGCAGCTTCAGAAGTCAAAGGTTGACACGGTCATCTTTGTGTCCTTGGCAGCCAAGCAGATTCACAGGCAGCACCATTGTGGTGTTAGGCACAGAGCCGCAGAGAGGTGAGGAGGTGGAGGAAAGGTTGAGGGGAAGGCTGTCAGGACATCATGGCCAGAAGCTTCAATCGACTCACACATAGCTCTCAACAGCCTTCTCTTCTTCTGCCATGGCTGATGTTGTCCTGGTAGTGCTTTGTGCACGTATCCTATTTTCTCTGCCTTGAAAGCCGGCTTCATAATCCTATTGCCGCTCAACAATACATTCCATGCAGTCAGACCTGGCAACTGTGTTGGAGGACACTCAAGGAAATGCTGTACTAGACTGTTAAATCATAGTCCTCGGGCCAGTGATTCAGAAATCATTCAACACTAGTGTATATTCTGTCTGACAGTTAGATTATGTGCATGATTGATCCATCTTATATAGTTTATTATAAAGAATTATATTTTTGTCCAAATGTCTTGCTTTACAAAATCTATGGCATTTAAGACCACACTAAGAGTGATCACTCTTGTTAGCTTTGAACCTAACGAGGGCAGTGAGATGATGGTCAAGGAAGGTTCTCAGGAGTAAGGTCCTCCACAATGCACTTACTATTAGTGTTGGAAAAGATGAAACAAAAACTTCCACACAATGTACTTGTCTATACCCGTGTTTTGTTTTTTTTACAGAAAATGAATGTGTCACGTAGACAAACACTGGTGTAATGTACAATATAAGATAAGATGGACTTTATTGATCTCACACAGGAGAAATGTACAATATACAGTGTTCTACTTTTCAAAGTTTTGCTAAGCTGTGTATTCAGGGCCTTCTCTTATGCACCTTTCAGTTTTCCAGCTTGTTTGGGAAATGTATCCACAAATGTATCACATCACATTGTTATTTTGATTATAATCGGTGAAATGTGTAAAGTAAAATTTCTGTTGGCAGTTTTAAAATAATTTCACATTCTGTGCTCTGCTTGCAATAGATACTTTTTATGAGCATAGACAAAGTGTGAGGGTTAGTTTGTGAACATTCTATGTTGTGATTGAAAATGCATACTTTTTTAGCATTTCCTTGATTTAATGTTGCAAATACTGACCATTGGAGAGGCTTTTGGACTTTACTTTACACATGTATACAAGTGTATAGGCACACATTCGCACAGACTTTGTATTTGGTGATTACTCATTGTCCAGGCTGATTATTAATTACAATGGGAGAGCCTTCTGAAGGTAAACACTGATTAATGACTAACAAAAGTAAGTTAATGTCTTACCTGTGGTTTAATTACCCACCCTGCTCTAGTACAAGCAATGCAACACAAGGTTGTAATTATCTCTAATGGATTGTTGAAAAAGACTTCCCAATACAAACATGACTGCTTTGCACAATATTTTGATTCTGAGTTTTTAGAACAAGCTTCATGTAATTACACAGGGGTCTGTTGTTCATTGTTCCTCCCTTTTATTATAATGGCAAAGATTTGGCTCAAAAATGATTTATTTGGATATCAGACAGACAATGTGCACAAGAACGTCCTTCCTCACACAAATCTCATCCTTATTTGGCTTTAGGGATTAATAATGGATAAACAGTGACAGACCTCAAACCAGATCCAAAAAAGCATTCTTTACTATTGTTAGGGAAAACATTTCTTCATCTTTCAAAAACCCAAAACATTCTCAAACACATCCCAGTTTGAGAAGCGCTAGACCTTTGCCTCAATGATCCATGCTCCGCTGAACCTGAGACATCTCTATCTGTCGGCACCCATTCACCACAGACCAGCTTTTTCATTCAAGTTCACTCTGAGAGGAAACTGCACTCAAACTAACCTCACCCCATTCCAACCACTATTTATTCAGCTTTTGCTTGTGGATGTCCACCAGCATGTAGGAAAATGACATAAAGCCAAGTTTCTATGTTTGCGTTGGTGTTTTTACATATGCGTTCTAGTGTTTTGATAGACTAAATAAACATTGTTAGAGGAAATGGACCAGAAAACTCATCTATCCGGCTAGCTGCCCCTGTCACATTTGTGGCAAAGCAATTGAATATAATGAAAGTAATTGGGACGATGTCGGTCCATTTTAATTTTACTATACAAACTAATACCCCTGAAATACAAAACAACTCACCCACCTAATTGCGTAGAAGAAATCACAATCTAATGATCTGTTATTTTTAAATATTTTCCTGTGACATCCCTGTCTTTGACCCCTAACAGGTGGGAGGGGTTAACTCTTATTGTAGATTGAAATGATTGGATTTGCCATGACGTATGTAATGCACCCAAGTGAGTCGCTAGCCTTTAGCATTTAACCTAGCCATCTCCTTTGCCACTAACGGAGCCCGTGGGGAGAAGAACCACAACATCTTTGCTAGCAATGACATTTGCCAAACATTCCTCTTGCTCCGGCTTTACTTTCTTGCTATTTGAGAGCCAAACCAGATAATATTATTTTACTATCTTATTCGCCGCCATTGCCAAACTACAACCAGCTATTTCGGCGCCAACTCTTGACGTCACAACACCTACATACAACACCCGCCTCCCCCCCTTGCTGAATGGTCGGATGGGATACAACTGAGGTAACTGCTGCCACTAGGAGCAGACCCAGATGTAAATGTAGGGAAATAATAATTGACCAGAGTTTATGGATGGCTAAGGCCACTTTGATGCCACCACATTTCTAGAGGCTACTTTGATGCTATTCTTTTCCACATTTCTAGAAGAAGGCTGCCAGGACATCATGGCCAGAAGCTTCAATCGACTCACACATAGCTCTCATCAGCCTTCTCTTCTTCTGCCATGGCTTTGTGCATGTATCCTTGTTTATTGATTCAGCGTGGCTTTTTGCTTGTATCTTTTCCCAGATTAGAAAGATAAGTCAAAAAAGTCAATTGACATGTGTCTGCGCCAGCTGAAGACAAAGCTTTTCACCATTAGTAACTGACAAAATGAACATGATCAGCGACACCTGCTTCACTATCCACTCTTTGATGTGACAGAGAGTCAAGAGTAATTGTAGAAACCCTGGTGTGGTGGAATTTGTCCACTTACAGAAGAAAAAATATGACCATATGGGTCAGCCCATAAAAGAGAGTATTTAATCCCAACATGATTTTGTGTGTACACGTCTGACATGTGCATGTGTGAAAGGAGTTGACAAGGTGTGACGTGCTCTATAATCCCATCTCCCATACAGTCACCATAAATTATCTGTGAGGCCATTGTGATTTTGTTAACTAGAGTTCTGCCTAGTATAAGCCCTGTCTGATCTGCAGTTCACCCTGAACTAGGTAAACTCTTCATAGCCGGTTTTCTTTTTTTCTGTATTCTCACTCACAAAGAAAATGTGTAGGGTAGTAAGAGGAAAGGCAGAGAGAATAAAGGGAAAATGTCTGCATGCATAAATGAAAGTTCAACAAGGTTCAATGAAACACTTATACAATTTGCTGCAATATAGTACGCTTTTATAATCTTATTATCATCTTAGTACCAGATTTGCCCATGAGGGCTGTTCAGTATTCACTCTTATTAGCTCCACAGATTTGTCCATTTGTCCTTCCACTACCCACCATGCAACCAATCACAAGAACCCAATCTGTAATAAATACCCCCCGCCTTCCTATTTGACTTCTTTTCTTCTTTCCATGCAGCCATGCTTTGCCAGTGGCAAAACACAGCATATCCCTCCTTACTCCTTTAATAATGCCATATATTTTTCTCTGCAAAAGTAATTTACCCATAATCACATTTGGAATTACAGTATATTATTTCAAAAATATGTTTATGCCCAAAGATGGACCCTGGTGCTTTTAATATGTACAGTATTTATGATTTTTTCATCATAAACTCCACGTTTCTTTGATTTTTGTCAAAAACATTTATCACCACACTTATCTGGTTTGGTTGGTTACTAATCTCTGCTGTCCAGGCAGATATTTCTTCAGGCAGATTGTGTTTTAATCTGCTTTGGTGCTCTGCTGTTGACTCTTGTCATCCTCTGTGTTGCCAGGTCAGATGGGGGAGCTAAAGTGCAGGCTACAGTAGTGCGGCGGGCCACAAGCTTGTGTTGAATTCCCAAGCCTCTTAGCTGCTGTAGGTATAGTGTCCATCCCTGGTCACTCAGAGGGCATCCCCAGATTAGTGCTTCGTGGACATGGATCTCATTTGCCCATATGGCCTCTTTTCATTGAGTTGATATAGGCTCTAATCCGCCCAGCCTTTACCCCTGACCTCGACATGTGGCAAACTACTTAGAAAAAGCAACATACAAACCAAATCTTGTAACACATACTGGGTTATACTGGAGAAAAACAAATATGATAAATGAAAAATATTATTACTGAATAAATAGATGTGTACAATGTCAGTGACAGGATGCCATAATTTTAGTTGGGTTCTTGTGTCTATAGATTAGATGCAAATATAATCCAATGAGCCGCATATTATTCTGCCCCTGAATATACCATATAGGGCTATAATAATAATGATAATATCTCTATTTTTGTTTTACAACCAAATAAAGGTTGAAATATTGTGACTTTTTGAATTGATAATTCTTATTATCAATATCTTTTTGATATTTATCCCCTGCCTAGGAAGTAAAGCGATCAACAACTTCTGTCTGTCTATTGGCGAGCAACGTAACTTAAAAAGTTATGGGAGGATTTGGACAAAATTCAGGAAACGTGTACGATGACCCAGTGAACGAGTTCTTCCATCAACTGGATGCAGGATTTTTTTTTTTTTTTTAGGAATTAAATTGTGCCTCTTGATGGAGATGTGCGCTCTTCGAGGGCTTTTCTAGTTGAATATGAACAACTGGAAGTCTGTTTGCTTTTTTTTTATTATTTATAGTAAAGATATTGTAATTATGAAATATGTGTATTGAACCTCCTGCCAACGTATGCTATCATATTTCTGTTGTGGTCTCCGAAATGTTGTTTTTGAAATGGGTGATGACAACCTATTTTTAATTATTGTCAACCCTTTTCACACTGTAGACTAATCTCTGCAGACCACTGTGTCTGTGGTATCGAAGAGATGTTGCAATTATAGAAAGTTTCACTCTAGTTCTCACACACACACACACACACACACACACTCGCACATTCACGGGAATAGTACAGAGGAATCAAATGAGTAATAAACACAGCAGCTTTATGGGAAGGAAAGCAGCAGTTATAAAGTGTTGAGGGAGTTGTTGTGCATATTGTACCTGGGAGTAATGAGATGGACAGCACCAATCCCTCACTGATGCTTTTAATCCTCTGCTCTGCTGTTTTACCTCAACTGTGTATTCCACCATCATCCTCTGACCACACTGGCCTGACCCTGTTCCAGGGCAGCACCCAAGCCCCGTCTGATCTCTGGGTCACTGACGCTAATGCTGTTTGTGTAAATAATCAAAGCTGGCCCGAAACAAATGGAAGAGCATATCAACCATTTGTCACAGTTGCCAATTGAAATAATGCTGTTAAAATAACTGTTTTTACACAAACTTACTGTTTCTGTTGCATCGTTGCACTGGCTTCCTGATCATTTTAGAATGGATTTTTTAGATTTTACTGTTTGTTTTTAATGTTTTAAATGGACTTGCACCTTCTTACATCTCCAACCTCCTTCAAATTTGCCATCCGCCCTGCGCGCTGAGGTCCGAGGGCCAGCTCCAGCTTGTGGTATCTAGGACGAGACTTAAAACCCAGGGGGGACAGGGCCTGTTCTGTGGCTGGACCAAAGCTATGCAACGCTCTGTCCCCCCATATTCAAACTGCTCTCTGTGGAGTGTTTTAAGTCTCGTCTTAAGACCCATTTTTATGCTCTGGCTTTTAACACTGCGTG
Source organism: Knipowitschia caucasica (assembly GCA_964034765.1). Lineage (NCBI taxonomy): Eukaryota > Metazoa > Chordata > Actinopteri > Gobiiformes > Gobiidae > Knipowitschia > Knipowitschia caucasica. The sequence continues at coordinate 28,672,489 of OZ035831.1, forward strand.
AGTTGGATGGTCCGTATATTTTATTTTGTTTTATTGCTATATTTATATTTATTCATATATATGCACACACGGTTTTTCCTACTTGATTTTTTATTATTTTTCTATTTTACTGTGGATTTGTTTTAATTAATATTCTATTGTGCAGCACTTTGGAAATTGTGTTTATAAAATGTGCTATGTAAATAAAGTGGATTGGATTTCTTCTGTAAATCTTGCAAACTTGTTTCATTAAATACAATAGTGAATACATTTTTTTAAGCTTACATATATTGATTGTGTATATCAGATTTCATATATATATTTATGCTATATCTATGTATTTTTGTAATGCTGTCACGATTGTAGCTACTCACCTCCAGTGTGTAAAGAGTTGGCTCCCACGAAGAAGAATGTTGTGTGTTGGGCTGTTATCATGTTGACCTAGAGACACACTGGTTATCACCTCTGTTAGCCTCTCAGGGCTAAACTACAGAGCCAACGGAAAAACAGCACTTTAGCTCCCCGGCCCCTGAGCATGTATGCTGGTCAGCTGGTATGTCCGCCTCCTATCTAATCAACAAAGGACAGGCCGCTTGTACTGACAAACACACACACACACACACACACACACACACACACACACACACACACACACACACATACACGCAGGCACTGCATCCATGATCACAGATTCAGGCATGTTCCCAGATTGTATTACACATGTACACACGCTGATACACACCAATTTGTTCACTCAGTGTTGATAATGACTGACAAGGCAGCAATGTTTTTGAGGCCACCCGGGATTTCCCAGAACTGACAAGCTTTTGGAGCTACTAAAAAGAGTTAAACCAAGCTGAAGACATAAACTTTGGACAATGTATGATGAGGGAATGGCTGTGTACACTCCTCATCTAGAAACCTCATATCTCTCTTTGCCAAGGCGTACATCTAAAAGCTTGATATGCAAAGAGGGGAGGTCAGTTCCAGTTTCAAATCCATCTATGACTCATTTTTAATCCCCTTTTGTTTGGATTATAAAGTGCTTTCTTCTTTTCATTTGCTTGCCTGAAGACCATCAGAAAATACCTCTTTGGCCCCAACGTTTCCCTGTGAACAACATGTGGTCAGATGAGATGACAAAATCATAAACAAAGGAAACGATTGCCTTCCATAGAGGGAAAGGTGGGGTCTAGTGCATTATGTATAAAACACTTCATAAGCACTAAGTGAGGTTGGCACCAGCCAATCGCACTCAGTCCAGTAGACTTGAGGAGATGTGAATTGCATTTGGCACCAGGCTGCTATCAGGCAGTAATTAGTATAGCCAACATCCCTCATGAAGGAGTCAAGTCTAGGTCAGGGTAAAAAACTTCAAGGGTCTTAGCAGGAAAGGGTTGGAGGCCACGCCATGCCCCTCCCTGGCTGAATATAAGCTCATGCCGTGCCTGTTCAGATTTGTTGAAATCTGTATTGACCTTTGATCTTGAAGTGTCATAGTCAGTCACATGTCAGACTGGCTCCTCACGGCTGCTGTGAATGGGCTCATATTAGATCATCTGGAATACTCGAGGCCATCACCACTTAGGGATACAACAGGATGTAAAGTTACTCTATGTACACTGCAGCACCTCAACTCAAGTGTTTTTCATATAATGTTCCTGTACTTGTTTCATGTATTCCACTTGAAATGGCTTGCTGAATTACTTTTCTTATTTTATGTGATTGTACGTCAATGTTTTCATGTGAGACCTTGAATACTCTCTCGCATCATTCATTGTTTGTTATTTTCAAATTAGTGGACAAATCACATGATAATTTTGATGAATCTATGAATTTATTTTCATATGAGAAAGTGTTGTTTGAAAATTCATTGGAGATCAAGGGTTTTACTCAAATGACTGATTACTGTTGACACTTGGTACATGTGCTTCTGACCTTGTGATAAAATGTTGATTTAAGACTGACCTGTAACCTTGACTCAGCGTGGGCTAACAGCTCACAAGTTTATTCTACAACAAAATATCTGTCCTTTCTATAAAACAGTACATTTCAGTCCTCTTACTGATACATAATAATTTTACTACAATATCATTTATTTTACGTTATAGAAAGCTTAATGCTGTCCACACCTGTGCACTGCATATCTGACCCCCTCATTAGAACATGCCCTGCTTTGTTGGCAAACGTTTCACATCCCCTCTTGGAAATTATATTATGGTGTTTAGATCATCTGCCTCGTCTTCCACCGTAATCCTATTTGCTCCGTCATGTGTTGGTGTTCACAGATGGTCTGCTTACAGTATATGCGTGCTGAGCAACAATATCCACTTTTTCAGTTCGAATACTTTTGGTACAGTCATTATGACTGAAAAATATAGTAATATTGTGGAAATATTTTAAAGTATTGTTATCAGTCTAGTAGGCTTTGTTCTGAACTCAGTTCAAGAATATAGGATGTGTCCGGATTAGTCAGTTATGATCTACACTTTTGTACAGTGACATTTGACGACATTTCATTTTTTTCATATCTTTGTTAACAATTTGAAAGTTTTGAAAGATAATTCCATGGAACCCATTATTTGTTGGTGTGAGTGTTTGTGTGTGCCTGTGCATGTGCATGCGGGGTTGTGGGAGTGTAAAATGTGGCAGAATCCTTGTCCTCAGGCTTACTCTAATAGAAATGTTACGGTCTACGTCTAAATGAGTGCAAAGTATAGAGAAAAGGCTGGATCAGGATTGGGCCTAAGGCTGAAGTTCCCACCCATTCTGAGCAGAGACTGACGGAACCCAGCAGGGAGACACTTGGCCGGGCTCCAATAGTTGGCGTCGCAGTGTCCATATTTAGTTCCAGCTGAGTGGCCACAGTCGGCACGGCTGCGCTGCCTTCACTCTGACCTCCCGGCTGAGGACCACTGCTCGCCTGTTCCACCAGCCTTTTTCATTTCTTCTTTTCTTCTCTGACTCTTTGTTGTCCTGTAATGACTTTATAACAGGCCAATTGAGATGTTTGATTGGAATGATATGTCTATAACTGTATTTAAAAACAGGTGCATTGGATGAAAAATTTGAAAATGATGTTGTTTGCAATAAGTTTTTTAAGACCCAAGCAACCAAAGAAACCCAAATAATATTGTAGAAACTGCTGTGTTTATGTTATTTAGACAGAAGTCTCTGCCAGCCATAACATACATGTTTGTTCAATACTTTTATTATTTAAGCTTTGTTGTTTTCACAACTGTTTCGGCCATTTAAGGGTTTGTGCTGGTATTGATTTCCATCGAATGTTTATATGATAAAGTAATCCTTTAAAAGATAAATGTGAGGAGTGGAGGTTTGGGGTTAACGGAGGTTAGGTCATGCAGGAAGAGAGCCGAGGTGTTTGTCAGAAGGCAGATAACAATATCAAGATTGGGTATTGATGAGATAGAGAGCAAGCGACTGAGTCACAGAGGCTTGAAATCAACTGTTGGAAGCACACGAGCAGTCATTACAGTGACACCGGCTGGCCTGGCTCAACCTTGGGCCGCTCAATAAGCTATTATAACCATGCAAATTGTGCTCAAATCAAGAGCTGACATATTGGTCTTATATTTCTGTGCAGCCACTGTGTTATGCATCATGATTGGGCTTTGGCTCGGGCTCAATATAAATTGCATTGTTTGTTAGGTTTTCCTATAGTTATGTTTTCCTAAAATTATTATTTTTCTTTTAACATGTGTTTCAAATGCATTATAATCATCATTGAGTATATACTGTATATTATGCGCTCTCTCTCTATCTCTCGGTGTGTGATAGTGTAGTGTACATTTGGATGATGTAATTTGGGCTAAAGGCTTTGTAAACATGGCTAGACCTTGGTTTTAGATTTGTCAATAGGACTGCATTGGAGAATAGAGAAGAGAATTGTGTGGGATTGAGAGTGATGAGCCCAGGCTCTGATCACTGGAAGTCTCTTTGGCCACAGTGACACTATAGTTTCACTATGATACATTTTCTTTTCTCCTAGCATGATTTCAGAATTGTTCACAAAAAAAATTGGTGACCATACTTGCGGCTTTAACAAGAATAAATACAATTTAGACGTTTGCAATTTAATCTGCTTTAGTTCATGGGATGCACCTGACCTCAAGGCTACCAACTTCTTCCATGATTATGCTGGGTTTTTTTACGACCAGTTAAAGAGGCTATACCCAATTTTGTTTTTTTTTTTTTATGAGTTCATAAAAAATGTTATTACTACATACAAGTTGTATTATAATCCGTAATTTAATTGAAAACTTGAGCTCATTGATTCAGCTTGTGTATGAATTCAGGCCGTAAAAAGTGCTGAGTAGAGGCCCGCTCTCCACTCACAGAACGAGGCTGCGTCCTCTAGCCTCTACAGCGCTGCTAAACACAGTAGCATGTTAGCATAATTGGCTATAACTCCTCTTGCTGTAACTGCATACAGCAAAACAGCCCAAACGACACAACAGTGAGGAAGAGAAGAGGGAACTAAAGCGGAGCAATGATCAATGAAGAAATCAAGCCCGGGTGAACAAAGCTAGCTTACATCGTATCTTCTGGAGAGACTTGTCAATTGGAGAGACCTGCGGGACCGCCTCGGACTATCTATACTTGGACTATATTCGGACGCGGAATTAGCAGTAATCTTTCAGTTATATATTTTGTTAGCAGTGCGTTGCTTTTGTACCATTTCATCAGTGATTGTTGTACAACTTACAAGACGTTGCGCTCATGCTAATTTTTGCATATAGATTGCAAATAAAACTAGATGGCTCTGTAGAATGAGAGCCTAGGGGAAATGAGAGACCTGTGAGCGAGCTGAGGGGCGGTGCTAAACATTCAAACCTTGCAGAAACAGGTATAGCTCCTTTAATGACTACACACACACTTCTTACAATGGCAGCTGGAGACCTGCTCAAACCAAGTTGGTTATTTTTCATTTTTTAGAATGTGATTATTATAATCATTATCATTATTATTATTATTAAGAATGATAATAATAATAATGATAAAATCTACAGTCATTCCTGCATTTTCAAAAACAGTACCTGGAAATTACCATTGTAGAACAAAGTTTTGGGGGGCTGCAGATGGTCGATAATTATTCAGGAAGGTAACTATGAAGAAGTTTGCAATTAGACTGAAAGCTCTGAGGCATGCTAATTGAATCAGAAAATTAGCAACAGCTTTTTACTAGCTTGTAATAGGGTAGCCACTTGCAGCAGGTGCTAGCCCAGTCAGCTGTGGAACAAGGTATTTAACTCACATTAGTAGCAGTATAATGTATCTTGATATGGAACAGTTAGGTGTTCTGCTTGTACACATGGCAATGTAAGTGGATTGTTTAGAATGAAACCCAGAAATCAAAATTGCAGCTTTCTTGATGCGTGCAACATCGCCACCGTGTCACCAAGAATATACATCTAATAATATAGTTAAGTACAGTATAGTTAAGATTTCTGAAGTAATCCACCCCCACCTCATAGGTTTGGCATATCAAGATCCATCATGTATATATTAATAGTACTGCTGTCAAAATGATCGCTTTAATTCACGTTAATTACATTTTGCATTAATGCGTTAATAAAACATAACACTTTTAACGTATGTCTGAATGACCCGTCCATGCATCCCATAATATCACTCAGAATGCCGCGGACACATGCGTGTGTGAGATGGCAACAGAGCAGGTAGAATTCAAGTTTTAAAAGAATACGCGCGTGTCCGCGGGGCACTTGCTGTTGTTTGCTGTATGAACTGAAGTCCGCATCCTTATTGTTAGCTGACTTTGACCGGCTAACAACAACACGGCGAATGGTGCCGCGGTATTTGTGGTCATATCCAAGACCATACACGCGCAGAACTATTCTCTGCATCTGCATGTTGTGTGCGTGTCTTTGCGTAACCTGTGCGTAACCTGTGCACGCAAATACACCACTGAAGCTGAACTATGGAGCCTCAGGAAGTAAAAGGTTGTGAGCAAATCAAACAGATTTAAGTACATTTGAATGCGTCATTACATTTGACAACCTCATTTAACATCAATTAGAGTGGATTTGAAATAGAATGTTAAAAATGCAATTAATCATGAGTTAACTCACCATTACTTTGCGATTAACTAAAAAAATTTAATTGTTTGACAGTCCTTAGATATTGTGTCAATGTTGTGGACCGAGTGGCTCATGGTTGCAAAGGGGCTATAGTATGGACAGGCTTATGTTTCCGTCTATTTTTTTAATTTTTGTTTATTTCTTTTTAGTAATAGGGCCACTGCAGTTGACCTTACTTGTCCAAGTGCCGACATCACAGATAACAGCTTTGACTGGATCAGGCTGTTCTGAGCTTTAAAATGAGGATTGATATGTCCAAATAGATTCACATTTGACAGACGTTTACTAGCTTACTATCACATTACATTGGCACCATATATATGATTTTGGAAGTCAAAAACAAATGTCAGCATATATGAATAAAATTTACAACTGAGTTCCAAAGGGTCTGAACTTCACAATGAGGTAGAGCACGTCTATAATGATGAAGCTGAAGCTGGATGAAACTTGTGTTTATGATCTCGATGGCTAATTTGGGTTAGCCAGGCCGAAGGCCACATGACATGACACAGAGGGCCGCAATTGGTTCCCGGGTCTTAGTTTGAACATATCCGGTTTATTTCGATAAAAAAATTGCTGCTAAAATATCTTTTTATATACAGTGTGTGGCATTTTCAATGTACAAAGATCCTGAGGCCCATTGTTGTGCCACTTATCCACCATGACCAAATGTTGCAGACTGATGATGCCCGGCCTCATGTTGCATGGATCTGTAAACAATAAAGCTAAAAACCACACCATTCTCATATGGGATGCTCTGGATCACCGTTCCTCCCAATATCCAGCAACCTCATTGAAGAGGACCAATATACCACAGGCCACAATCAACAACTTGATTAACTCTGTGAAGGAGGTGTGCTGCACTGTGTGAACGCTAACCCTGGGGCAGATGATTCAAACACCAGATACTGACTGGAGGAAGTGTTGCATTTATATTCTTGTTTAGTGTAGTGTCTAGCCAGGGATTCTAATGTAGTCCTTCTTTTCCTGTACATGTGCAAGGATGGAGACATGGTGTTTGCATCTGAGTCCTCTGTGTGGTGATCTAAGGGGTGCTGCAGACTTTTTGAGAGGCCTATCACACCAGCGATGACTGTGTTGGATTGCAATGCCCCTTTAAGTGCTGCACTCTGATGCAATCCTCTGTAAATACATTAAACAACGCTGCAGTGGAGGAAGCTGCTTATTCTGTGTCTCAGTCTCAGTTCACCTCTTTATTGTCTTTTCTCCTACTCCCTCATTCTTTATAGTTCGGTTTATTGTATTTCTTCTTTTTATGTTGTTATCTCAGACTGTATTTAGACTTGAGTCAAAGTTACATTAATCAAACCCAATCTCCTGCTTCTTTGGTTTACTGCCCGCCACCCTTTTTGCTCTCACCGCACCCTAATACCCCTCACCTCAGCTGGCCATAAGTCCTGCACTGGGGTCAGCGGGAGTGCCAAAGGTGTGATGAGTGACGTGGCACTCTGGCTGACCCCTGGCTGCTTGGCAGGGCTGCCTCCCTAATGAGATTAGCTGAGTAATGCCGACGCTGTGTCTGTTTCTCCTGCCGCCCAGCCCGGCCCACCCTAGGGCCTTTTATTTAGCCAGCAGCAAGAAAGGGTGTGCCAGCGTTTGCAGGTTGAGGGCAGGACAGGCCCCTAAGCCTAGTGGCCTCCCTTTTCCATTTCCCTGCGCGCATCTATCTGAGCTTTGCATCTATCTGAGCTTCACAGATTGCTCCTGGAGGATTGCAATATGACTTGCAACGAATCTCAATAAGTTAAAACCTTTGATCAAATATCTTTGGGGGTTTAATTGAGTTTGCTCTTGCTTTTTGTCAGAAAGTGCAAAGCTACTTGTTATATTTGCTCCATTTCTGCAGTGAGGATATACACAAAGGCTCTATGTAAAGTAATAATGCCGACATTAACAAAGGTAAAAGAACCTGACTCCCTCTTGCCCCTTTAGTCTATTAGCTTCCATGTGACTGGCAGTTATTGCCCTCAGAGCTGTAAGTGGGCTGAAGTGCCAGTTAAACAGCCCTTACATTATTCACCGTGACAAAGTTGTGATGCGAGGGTCTGTCAGAGGCACAGGTGTGCCCCCCTCAGCTCCCGGGTCAGTTTCACTCTGGACATTCTGACAGCTCTTTGTGGGTGTCAGCGTCGCGGAGCCCAGGTGTTTCTGCTCCGTACATGTGATTGCACTCTAACACCTGCTGCCAAGGCCCCGGGGCACAGACAGGTTCAAGTTCCACCCAAACAAACATGCTGTATCAATCGCTTATTAGACATGTGTGTCTGTGTGCTAACAGGGCAAATGTGGACGTGAAATCTCAGCTCTCAGTGTATGCTCTCTGCTCTCTTCATTTACACGAGAGTAGTGTTACAGAGAATGTCAGTATGCTTTGTGCTGTCAGACAGTCAGACCTTGCGATTGCTCTCCATCACAGCAGGTCTGACATCATGTGTCCCTGCTCATCTGTGGTCACAAGAGAACAAGTACCATCTTCAACCAAGAGGGCTATGAGTGCGGTGAATTAAGCCTTAACCTTCAAACTATATTGCCACTTTTCACACTCTTAGAAACTCGTCCAATTTACCTCATTATCTCCTACAGACCAGGTAAATCACCACATATCCTCATACTGATACAAGCCTTGAGACAACACAAAGGAACTTGTCTTGAATATAGATTTCTATGGGAATTTTCCAGCATCAATGTTAATCTCCAAGCATAATAGCGATGCTGCTGGATGAGAGCCTTAATTAACAGAAGCCCTTGGCCATTAATGACAGGTCACGGGAACACCACTCACACCTTATTCTTGCTACGTTTTTTTTTTCTACTTCAGCAAGTCCAAGGTTCTTCTCTGTTAATTTCTTTATATCCTAATCCTGAAATTAACCTTTGGACAACACAAAGGACTTTACTTGATGAGGGTGTATTTTGATGGGAATCTTGCTGCTTCTATATAGCAACAATCCATTATGTACCAAGAATAGCATGTGTAGTACTCCCACGCAGCTACATCTTATTGCAGAAATGCTGTATACTGTAGATTTGCGGTTGACTTGCCTTGTTTGCCCTTATTTGGGAATTTGGTTAAAAACCGGCACAATCTCACAAAGCTTCCCGTGTCTCTGTGCTCTACCAACGTCACTGGTGTGTTGCTCTATTGAGGAAAAATGTGCCACAGATAAAATCTCCACTAGTGATAACCCTGATAGTGACAATAAATTCATAGTACAGAATTATAGGAGGATTGTGCTGTGTCGTCTGAGAGCGAGGAGCAGAGAAAGAGCATCTGCAGGGAGAAGGGCTGTAGACTCCCTCTGGATATATTGTACCATCACACTGTGGGCTCCCTGATGGGACAGCTGCACACAGAGCTCTGCAGCACAAGAACATACAAGAAATACGCTGAGCACAGACAAATTATGTTTTCTAAGGGGCTAAACAGGATTTTTCTACCAAGCAAACACACTTTCTTATCAAATGTATATTATGTGGTAATAGAGAGCCTGGGTTGGACAGATTAGATTGTATTATTTTTCTACAACATTACAGTACGTTATACTTAATTCAATACCATGTTCTTGAAGCCTGTTTATGGGCAGTTAATTTATAGGTAGGAGTATAAAGGGTTTTCATAAAAATTCTATACGCCCCACAGTAAACACATACACATACTGTATATTCGTTCCTACCAATGGAGTGTTGAAAACAGAAAGGTAAAGTCCAAAAATTCAATGTAAACATCATTTCATTAGATATTTGATTTAGTCCAGTTATTCATATTTATTTTCTTAATAAAAATGCTTTTCTTTAGATTATTTTGACAACTTTAAAATGATTTATAGTTACATTCAATGTACAATTTTGAAAAACAATTGTAAAGAGCTTTGTGACTCTGGTCTGTGGAAGGCGTCATATAAATAAAGAAAACTTTCCGTCTGTCCGTACACTGAAACTCTACTGCCCACGGACTTGCGCTGCTCTTTCCATCATAAATTTGCTCTTGTGAAAATATGTTTGAAAATGTTTATATGGCGTCACGTGGATAAGAGTGCATTGATGTTACCTCCTGAACCCGCCTTTAATGCAGCTCTATATACTGTTGACACAACTCTGTATTTGTACACGGGTCATCAATAAATCGGTTCAAAAACATCAATAATTACAACATTCAAAAAAGTGACGAACAATAATTTGGGGGGGGGGGGGGGGGGGATTAGCCCAGACAGATCTGCTACATCTTATGGCCAAAGGAACAAAAGATTACTAGGGAAGGTTTACAGCCCTGCCATAGCCCCGGGGGAGTCTGTAGTTGAACACCAGTGAAAATCCCACTCCTCTGTTTAACTACAGCCTGCCTGGTCGGGACGGGCGTGGGGGTGCTTCTTTAAAAAGAGAAATGATATCACTTAGTTGGTGAGTGAAGATAAAGGCCCGTTTGAACTGTGTGTTATAAATTATACATTGCACACAGAGTACTATGAGACTTTGGCAATTTAAATTATGACACAGACTTATCTCTCATAACGCCTCCTTTCTCATACTCTATTTCACCTTCTCATATTTTAACTTCTTCACACACATTCCAGCGTTCCATGGTTAATTGTTGAAAATAAGATGTTAAGATGTTGTGTTTTTGTAGTATTGCTTCACAGTCTCTGCTGCTTTAATTGGTGGAAATGAATAATGAGAATAATTATTCTCTTTCAGACTCACATGTAAAACATTTCCTCACAGAGTGCAGGATGAGGATTTGTTACACACTTTACAAAAGTAATTCAGATCTTTAAAATGTATACACTCATTTTGGTGATTGAGTTTACATGAACAGTACATCTTGAGATTGATTAAAATCTCCAAGATCCAAAAAACACATCTGGAAAATACCCATAGAGCATTGCTGCAGGTATACAGTGAGCCACTAGGAGCAGACAAAAAACACAATCAACTCACAGAAAATATCAAGACTTAATTCTCTCCTTTTTTAATATTATTTTGTTGTCCTGTTTTGAGAGTCCTCTAAACACACATGAGATTTCAGAATCTCTTTTCAAGTGGCCAGGACTGTGGACTTTGACTTCTCTGTTACAACTTTAAGCACTCCTCAAATTCAGAAACTAATGGAGAGCCAGATTTTGAATTCCCTCATTTGTTTTGTGTTTAAAGATTTCAAATGTGTATCTCAGCAGAGACTACAGTCCCTCCCCTGCAGACTTTTGCTTGTGTTACTGCTTTGGTTTTGTCTGAAACAATAAATAGAAAGTAACATTTAGCAGAACAGTGACTTGTGAGAAACTCATTTGTATTACTATAACTATTTGGGTTTTTAATTCATTATTTCTTTCCTGTCACAAGATACAGTATAGACCAAAAGTTTGGACACACCTTCTCATTCAAAGAGTTTTTATTTTATTTTCATGAATATGAATATTGTAGGTTCATCAAAACTATGAATAAACTCATGTGGAATTATGTACGTACTAAAAAAAAAGTATGAAACAACTGAAAATATGTCTTATATTCTGGGTTCGTCAAAGTAGCACCTTTTGCTCTGATTACTGCTTCACACTCTCGGTATTCTCTTGATGAGCTTCAAGAGGTAGTCACCTGAAAGGGTCTTCCAACAGTCTTGAAGGAGTTCCCATGTTGGCCCCTTCACTCTGTGGTCCAGCTCACCCCAAAACCATCTGGATTGGGTTCAGGTCCGGTGCCTGTTGAGGCCAGGTCATCTGGCCCAGCACCCACCACTCTCCTTATTGGTCAAAGAGCCCTTACACAGCCTGGGTGTGGATCTACAGTCAATAGTCATGAAATAAAAGGAAACTCATTGAATGAGAAAGTGTGTCCAAACTTTTGATTTGTACTATACAAACACATCACAATCCCCCATTGTTGTTCCCCATTTTTCTTTTCCAATGAAATACAGTTCTCTTCATTGGTTCATCATCACCCACGTTTAGTCGCTGAATAAACTAGAAGTCAGTCATTTGTTTATTTCAGTGTCCTCCAGAAGTGTTTTTCTAGTGTGATTTGTGTTTCAGTATGCAGGTCTTAAGTATACTTAAACATTAGACACTCAGTTAATAGTCACTCAGGCGTATGTAGAAACAGTGGTGCCTGGGAAAGTGATAGTGAAAGAAAAGAAGCTCTAGAGATTGACTTATCTGAGTAGATGTCATTGAGGGGCGCCTTTGCTTCCCTCTCGTTATTTTTTCTTTCTCTGCTTCTCTCCCTTTCACTCGTTCCCACTTGCTCTCTCAAATCATGCTTGCCTGCAGTGGTATTCAGACAGTCCAAGGACAAAGTGGAGATATGCTGGGAGCAATGGACAGTCCGCTGTGTGTTTGTGTGTGCGCCCCACTGTGATGTTGACTCTTTGAAGATGTTCTCCCCTTGTCCTGACAGATCGCAGCCTCGTCTCTCTCTATTTAACCTCCTAATGGTACATCTGGCACACACATACACACACACACCAATACTTTGTTGTCTCACCCCAAACAGAGTACAAGATTCTCCTGGGGGGCTGGTTGCATCTCGCTGTACAGAGTTCATCATACCCCTTTGTTAAGGACAACTACATGTGTTTCAGTAATAAGTCTTGACTTTTCAAGGTGACAGTCATGTCGTTTCAGTAGTTCTTTTGCTTAATCATTGGAAATATATGTATAACTTATTCACATGAATCAGTAGTCCCAGCAAGCCACAGGTCCGTTATTAAGTCATGCAATGTGTTAATGTGGCCTTGGATTGTTGGACTAAAACATAGTTAAATAGATGGCCTCAGGGTTTCTGACCCTGAAACAGACACGCACTCCAAGATACACAAACCCATCTGCAGCTAGCCTCCTCCCTTGCTTCTAAACACACATGAAATCTATGGTGGAGACAGCCTTCTCCTGCTTGTGCTTCTGACGTGGCTGTTCCGCTCACTCAGACAAACAGGGGAAATCCTCTTTGTCTTGCCCTGTCCATCACAAGCCATCTCACTGTCTCGCGCACGTGGGTGCTTTGCAAAACCTCCAGTGACCTCAGGCCTGTCTCCAAATGTGTAGCTTTTTTCTGCCACACATGCACCGGAGTCTCCAGCCCTGCGGCTCCAGTCCAGCTCCCTTGACGCACAGACACACGCAGACAGGAAGTTTAAGGAGAGGCTTGTGTCAGTTTGCTTCTCTTAGAACACCTCAGGTCTGACCCCCTCTTGACCAGGCCATTTCCTCCTGTGCCGTCTCTCCGTAAACAAGCATTGTAAAGGTGTACATTCTCGCAGTGTAATAACATCATTCATGTTTGATGTGAGTTATGGAGTCTGACTTTCACATTTCTGAGTTTATGCTTTCTTGATTAGAGTGTTTGTCCAAAGATGTGGAGAAAAACAAGTTCATGTGTCACTTTACCTCTTCATTACTCACTTTGTGCTTGTAAAAACTACAACATTGACACATTTGCCAACACACATTTATATAAAAAGATTTCCAACTCATCTTGTTGAGTGCATGTCAACTCCATTAGCACATTCCCAGATAGTACCAGAGCCCTCTTATCTGTGGCGACCCATTAATTACACTTTGTTCCCTTAAGTGATCTATTTCAGACCTGGCCGACCCTCAGCACCCACTCTTCCATCACCACCTCTGGCCTGGCTCTCCCCCACCTGACCTTTCCTCCACTGTCCTCTCCCCAACACACTTTAAGTGCCTCTCAACGTATGCCATAACAAGGTCAGATGACAAGTATCTCATCAGAAAAGTGAAATTTACCACTGCTTTTAAAAATGAGATGATAATGTTCTGTCCCTCACTTTTCTGGAAAACCTTTCTTCCCTGACTCCACATATAAACTGTTGAGTTGAGGCATTATGTAAGGTGTTGCATATTTGTATCAGGTCAGTGTGGTTGTGTTGTATAGATTGTATCTTTACATGCACTCCATCATCATCAATCTTTGGGTTGTTGTGGCCCAGGCATCATCTGTGCTTGTGCCTATAAGGGCACACATACATATATTTATGCATGCATGCATGCATGCAGTGCCTCCAATGGACTAATAGACAGTTTTTGTGAGGGCCTCTCTTTTCATCCACAGTGCTTTTGAGACACATTGTGCCCGGCCATAGAAACAGAAGCTCTCCATTGGTCCTCAATAGGGCAAAAACAAAACCGTGTCAGGCGAGCTAGCAGCCCCCAAGTGTTTGCCATTTAAGATCTGACCAATGGTGATGCAGAAGGAACAAAGAGCTTGGACATTGAAGGAGGCCCACACTGTTTACAGTGCTAATGTCTGGGTGGCAATAGAGCCCCTCCGCACATACACGCAGGTCCACTCCATCTGTCTTTTCCTTGTATCATTTATAGATTATAAGGTATAGTTATTTGTAGGGATTAGTTAAATTCTATGTCTTTAATATTTATTCTACCTTTCCCTTAAAAAAATCCAACATCGCAACTTTAGTCATGTCTTAAATACGTACACAAGGTCTCTGGCGATCATGTCTCTGTGGTTTAAGTAGGAAATGGTGAAACAAGTGACACACAAAGGTCCTAATGCAGACAAGGGCATCATGTTGGAGTTTTGAGTTTTCACTGATGAACAGGGGGGAGTGTGACACTGGTATCAAATAGCCAGCGCTGTCCTTGCACCAGGGTTATCTTGTAAATACTCCGCTCCAAGTCTATAAAGGCGAGGGTCCTTTATGACAGCCAAGGCCACTCATTCACGTTAAAATAAAAAGCACTCAGGATATTCTCGGTGTCTAGGTAGAGAGGCTGCAAATGGGGAAGGATAGATGAAGGGGGCAAGAGTGCCAGCCTGTCTTTTGTAGCACTGGTATTTTTTTTCTTCATGGATTTATTACATTTAATTGAAAATCGCAAATTCAAATACCAACTTTGAGTGGATTTATTTTCTCTGTGTTTGCATTTATGTAAATGATAAATCCCAAATGCTCCTCCTGTAACTACAGATTTGTTATTTTGTTCGCCTTATTATTGAATATAATTAAAAGCAGTTGGAAGGTAACGAAAGAATGTTTGAAGTTATAACTATAAACTCTCAGTCAGGTGACATGGCTTAATGTTTTCCTTATGAGAATTTGTCCACTTAACCCTATATGGTCCCTATCTTTGCAGAAACACACCTTATTTTCTTACATTCATACTTCTTGACACTGATCATCTGGCTGCCCTCACCTGTGCTAAAACGTGCTGGGGATGGGGAAGGAGACAAAACGCAAGAAGTTCAATTTAATTAATGTTGTGACATCTCTGTTTGGTGGCTGTTGGCAGTTTGGCTGAGCTCCTGTCATTTGATTGGCTTTTTCTGACCCCGTCTCCTGTGGCAACGTGTCCTGCCCTCCTCCAACCGTCAACTACCGTGGATAAAATGACATTGTTGACCTTTGCGTATGTCGGTGCAAACCAGATGACAACACACATATAACTGACTTCCATATGGATAGACTACACAATGAGCAGTGTTACACGCCACGCACACGGATCATCTAATATCGGTGAGAGGCAGGCGGAAATCCGATCGTCTGACAACCAGGATACAGATAGCGATTCCCTTCAAAAGATCCATGCACAAGATAGTTTCCACAAAACAGCAGTCTAGTTAAGGTTACACCAGACCCAATCCACAATGCTCTACCCCACATCAAGATAAAACAAAAGCTTAGGTTTCCGCCTCCTGGAATCGATAAGACGACATGCTACCTGAGTGATTTTTGATGAAAACTTTGACAAGAGGAAATGAGAATTTGTTTACATCCACAGCCAATAATATCATGCATATTAGCTCTGAGATGTAGTCTGCTTTTGCACTCATCACATTCTGATGATATCGCTTTTCCAAAATTGAAGCTCATTAAATGTTTAACCCAAATGTCACTACATTTGATTAAACAAGGACTTTTATCATTGTTTAAAAGAATTCCATTTCCACTAAAACTATCATAATTGTATATTTTCTTGCCTTGAAGTCCTCTTCAATATTTGAACTAGTATTTGTGTTATAAATGGAGTGTATGAGTATGCCCCTCTCACATCAGTATAATTATGAAAACGCAAAAGAAGAGTTTGATTCAAGTAAAATAGGCCATTTGTACACAAGCAATTAACTGGTGAGGCTTTAAATAATGTAGCCCAGATGGAAGCTAATTATAGACAGCATGCTTTGATTTAAGCTTTCTGTCGAAGTATCACTCGAGGCATCACTTTGGCGGTACAGTCACCTATCGTTTGTTTGGAAATTTGTGACAATCAGTGGTGATTACCATTTGTAACACCATGTCGTGTTTGGTGCACAGGGAAGAAAGCATGGCCCATAGCTATGGAGGATTTTCCATGTTTCCTTTGTATTCAAACTCTGCTGGTCCTTTGATAAAACAACTGCAGTGGTGGAGCTGTGGGACATTTTCAGTTTGTTTTTGCATACACTTACCTGTTCTGTATGCTAACATCAAGTTTATATGTTTAAGTTGTCATGATGAGACAAATATTAATTATTGTGGTGTTTTTTGATATGGTTAAAAATAATTATTTCAACACAAGAATGAACACAGGACCGGAACATAAAATCAGCAAAAATAATACAAAAATCATTTATGGAAGAGATCACTTGAGTTTGAGTTTGTCCACAGCTCTGCTCCAGATGTGAAAGGTTAGTTTAGTCTTGTTGGCAAAGTGAGGTGAATGGATGTAGCAGAAATATAACAGAAATATAACAGATGCGCTTTCTTAATAACATTTATTTATTTGATATTTATTTATTTTTCAACTAAGAATTTCCCATTGTAGGATGAAGATGACGCAGAATATGAATGAAAAAGAATTTAAAGAAACATCCACACAAAATAATTAGTTTCGACCAGGTCTAAGGGGTTTTTAAGGCATAAAAATCAGGATGAGCAGGTCTTATTCACACTGTTTCTTACAGTCTATAAAGATGTGCTGAACATTTCATTTAATAAACAGTTTTGATCGGTTATTGTTACATCCCTTGTGAGTAAGACTTTGAATTCTGTGAACTGGAACTAATTTATTGCTTTGTAGCATATCTAGACCACTGAACACAAGATAAGTACCTCACTATCATAAGCTTATTAAAATTGAAATGTGCGTGATAACAAACACTCCAATTACCTTGAAAGGCACTCCCATGCTCCTCTGATGGCCGAGCGTCCCGGATCAAATGCTCTGGTCTCTGTCACATGATGAGGCACTGGGCAGACAGACTACACGCCGTGGTCAAGCACAGGCCAGGGGTGAGGGGCAGGCCAGCCGCACAAGGGGAGCTTTCACTGCTCGCTGCTCCGCTACTTTCCCATTGATATATTACTATCGACATGTGTTCTCGTGCCAGCCATTATGAGCCCCTTTGCTCTAATCGTTCACCTCTAACCATGCTAATAGTAGGATTTTTTTTAATAATAGATTTATTATTTCCCATGACAATATTCAGTGTTGTAGAGCTTACAATAATATTATTATCGCAATAAACTTGAAGCTTAATCCTGTTATAGTTGATTGCATTAATGAAATTACAGTGATTGCATTAAAATTAACACAGGGTAAATTACAAGAAAACACACACAATAGGCCTTGAGTGCTGGCTTTATTTAAAATCATAATGGATCACAATTACCAAAAGTGCACTGTAAAAAAATGCATTAAGTGAAGTTGCTCTGAATGCTGAACAAATACAATTATTGTTGACCTTGCAAAGAGTGAGATGAAAACAGCGTACACAGAGAATGGAGCCCATTTACTGTTAAGGCTGTAATTAAGTGTTATTGAGATTGAGGCACTTAGTAGTTTGTTGCATCGTGTTGTAAGTAATGTAACTTAGTTTATGACGCTCTTTAGGCTCGAGAGGCAACAGTTGTGATGCGGTAACATATTACCTTCAATCTGTTGCCAGCGCTTTTATACTTGTGACACACTTCAGAAAGCTACAAGTGTCAATATAGGCTCAGGTAGTAATTGTAGTAATTTATTTTTTCAACCCTTTGTAAAAAGCAAACAGAATACAAAATATATATAAACTGCAATACACAGGTTGGTGTTAATTTCCAAGTATCTAGATGATCTTAGATGACCTATTTCTAATATGGGTCCCCCTTCAGACCAGTGGCAGAGGCCCCTGTTCTCAGGATTCCTCTGGTCAAGGGACGCACTGAAGGACAACTAACACAGTTAATATCTTGAAGAAGTCAAATGTGCATTGATTTCCTCATCTTTAATGCAATTAGAGTCATTCAATAACAGTATTTTATTAAATAATTATATGATACACAATCAAAGCTGTTTTTCTTCCATTTTGCTAAACTGTGGATAAAGTCGTGCTCATGGTCTGTTAATGGTTTCACTTTACACGCAAGACGGAGCCAGAAGTCACCCCATCGATCGTGGCATCTTTTAAAGATATTACTTTGATTTGTGGCACAGCTGAGGTAATGCTCTCTCGCCCTTTCTCTTTTCGCCTTTAGTGCCTAGTGAAACCTGGTCATTGGATCTTCTCCCTCTAAATCAGCGCTCTTAGCTTTGACAACCTCCATTAGGTTCAGCACACTTTGGCTATTAGCGGGTGGGGAGGACGTATGGCTGTTAAGGGTCTATTTAGAGTGTCTGAGAGTGCAAGCAGAGATTCTGTGTTCTGTGTGAGTGTATGTCGGGTGGGATCTACGCCTTCTTCTTTTTCCCCCAAAACCATCCACTGTACAGTGGTGGGCGGAGCTTTGTGTCAGAGTCATTGCTGGGCCACGGACTCATCTGCATATTGGCACAGCGACGCCCCCCTGGTGACCCTGAACCGCGATGGGAGATGGGATAGCAGGGTGGAGAGAGCGCAGAGAGGCTGGCGGCGCTCCGAAGAAGTTCACCGCCAGTTCAGGGTGAACGGCAGAGCACTACTGCATTGATCGCTTCTTTCTGCAACAGAGAGAAAAACAGCACCAGAAAATACAAGTAGAAGAAGTGAGATACTGATGAGGAGAAAGGGAAGGGAGTGTATATGAAGGAGGTAGTGGAAAAAGGATCAGAGCGCCTCAAATTGGATATAAATGATAGATTAGAGGTCTGAGAGGGCTGTGTCTTTGTTTTCCAAGAATGGGTGTTATGTTGTGCTTGACACAGGTAGCACCGTTACCAAGAGTGCAAGGTTATTGACTCCTGTGATTGCCAGGCCAGTAAATTTGACCCAAGGCGCATGCGAGAGGTCTGTTGGTTTTATAGCTTCGAGAAACGATCGAAATCCCTCCTTACATACTCGTACACACAAATGACACACGCACACAAGTACAAACCAGGCACACGGATGGACCCATTGACCAAAAAGCAACATTAGCCACAATCCTCCACAGAAACACACTATCTCCATTAATGCGCTCAGGCAGGGGTCAATCTAATAAACATAGGGTCAGTGCGCTGGTCAGCCGAGGCCCGTCTATGGCAGCAGACCCTCTAAGGTGCTTCCTAATTGTATCCCTGCGGCCTTCTAGTCTATCTTTTTATAGCCAGCACCACATACGCTGAAGGGAGAGAGAGAAAGGGAGGAAGGAAGGAAAATCCCCTGAATAAAAGTCTGGGGATAGTTCTAAAAGGCTTTCTGGTAAAGGTCACATTTTATTTGCTTGCGGTGTCTATCAAAACCTTCTAATTTTATCATAATAAATTAGCTCCATAGGTTGACTAAATGCTTGATACATTACTGTTCATAAAAAGAGATTATAATTTCTGACAATGCCATACCCAGACAACAAAGGTATAAAAGTTAAAAAAGGCTGAAGCACCTTTAAGTGTTCAAAAAAGCACTATATAAGTATGATGTATTGTTATTATATATAATACCACATATAATCCATGTAATTTCATTCTCAAAACAGTCTCTATTTTTCACATGCTTGTATTTTTGGCCCCATATCTGATCATCTTTATCAGACTGAACTGTGAAAAAAGAGGGCCACTCTCACTCGGCCAATCAGCTCTCACCCCAAATGTCTTATAGAATACTTATTTTTTTTAAAAGAAGATATTAAGACAGCATGAGTCGTAAAACATGCTGATTTATAAAAAATAAAAAAAAATTGTTCAGACAAACTAAATTTTCTATTTAAGAATGTAATTAAAAGTTAGATACCCCAGCTTTAAAATACAAAATATACAAAATTAAGGATTTTACACCTGTAACAAGGCTTTATCTGGTATATGATAAAGCTGCTATCTTTTATCAACCCTACACTTTTTGGAAGTATGAAGGTTCCTGGAGTTTGGCTTCGTTCTTTTGCTGGTCTTGCCGAGTATCTGAGATGATAGTCAAAGCCAAGGACATTATCTGTTAGAATTTTGAAGATCGGTATGGTGCAAAATTTAGCCCCAAGCTTCCTGTCCAATGACATGCAAGGTGTTCAGTGGCACGCCGGTTTAGCTGGCACACTGGGTGAACATAAAAACGGCCTTTGAGTGTGCAACCTATCCAACCAGAGTGCTGCCCAGTGATACGGCAACCCCTGATGCAGACAGGAACCTGAGGCGAATGGACCAGATTTCAAGCTCCAGTGTGACCCCAACTTGGGAACAAGCTAACCTGGAGGAGGTCAGCGGGAAACCCAGTACCCCTGCCTCCTGCGTACCGCTGTCGGACCACCTGATACGGCCGCCTGCTGCAGCCTCTCCCCAGCTCTGTCTTCACTTTCTTCAATCAGCCCTTTAGAATGAATGACTACCGCTCGGCTGGTTTTGCTTAGGGAGCCTATTGTGCATAACTCTGGTTTTGTCCGAAGCTCTGAAATGGAAAGACGGGCATGCGTTGGTGTTGATTTTCAAGTATCCGCTTAGATAACATATTAAAGCCTTTCCCATTGGGCGGATGGGTCAGAGGCCCTGATGGCTCTCATGATTCCTGTGGTCAAGGGATGCACTGAAGGACACCAACACACAGTTTAGTCAATACCTTCAGCTTATGATACAGATAAAGAGAACGCACTCAAGTTTTCATGAATACAGCTTTTACATTGCAGAAAATGATATTGTGTACATTTGCAAATTGAATTAATACATTTTTATCTTGATTTTAGCATAGTTTGTTAGTCTTTAAACAAGATTTGACATTGAACTATGTATAATTACTTAAATTAAGACTGAAGCTATTTCAAACTTTAAATGAGAAAAGGTGCTTGATATAACAAACTGGTTGTTCCATTGTTGACATTGTTTTAAGACAGCTATATACTATAATTAGGATTTTTTTTTTCTGTGCTGTTTTAGTGCCATTCTGAATAAATACTCTCTTAATAAAGTTCTGTGTTTTTTGTGTGTTTGCATTCACATAGGCACAGAGAAGCACGAACTGACTTCTTGGACAAGTTTTGCCTCCATCTTTCGCTTCTTCAGTGAAGTCCTGGAGGCGCTGGAGTACGAAGAGTCGCAGGAGACCTCCAACATTGTTACCACCCGCAGTGGCACCCACAAAAGCAAACACCAGGATTTATAGAAGATCAACAATGGACTGGGAGGGCTCGGTCCCAGATTAAGATCGAACAAAGAAATACACCTTGCATTTCTATTCTCTCCTATAATCTCTCTATATTTCCCTTGAATGTCTCCCAGGCTCCAAGCACAGTGCGTCTTGCTGATGAGAGAGCAAAAGAGTACATCAGGTATAAATCACAATAACGTTTTGCATTATTTCTAGATGAGTGGAACTGTCAAAGCAATATGAAGCTGAGGTGTTGGTGCTTCTGTGGCCGTGGACCGGAGCTGCAGAGATTAAGGCTGACAGCCGCTGTGCACTGCGCGCTGGTGTGCAACTCTAATTGTCCTGACATGACACTGGACTGAGCTAATGGCCTTCTCGCTCTCCGTCTGAAATACTCTATACGCCTGATCCTTACTGCTGCGCTCTGCTCCTGTATACCAATATCAATGCAATGCTGTTTTTACATTTTTATTTTTTTCCCCCTAGATACCCATTGTAACTTGCTATGGGAATACATCTTATCACACACACACACACACACACACAAGACGACAAATGTTTTAATCATATTTTTAAGCATCATAGATTTTATACCTGAGAAATTATGTCTATATGCAGTATATCACAAACATCATGTGATTTAAAAGCAAAATCCTCAAGTTGTTCATCTGATTTTTAACTCATGTTTTAAACGATTTATCAAACTGCTATTTATACTTGTCAATTGTGCTACACTATTTGTGATTTTTTTTTTTTTAAGTTACTTTTCTATCATTTGATTTGAAAAAAAGAAGGTTTTTAATGCACATATGCAACTCTCTAATGTTTTGTGAGCTAAACCCTATGTAATTACGTTGCCATCCCTGTTTGAAAGGACAGAATATGAAAGTCCATCAATGATCTATGTATTTCTTCACTTGCTCTCTGCGTTATTGATGTGCAGGGTTCATTGAATGTGATGAGACAAATAAAACAAACCTATCCTGCGCTGAATATGAAACATCACGAGCATGAAGCTTATTTAAAATCACTTAAAATCAAGCATCAAAATAGCTTTGAGAGATATCTCATTTTTACAGGAGCCAGAAGTCTGCTCACAGCCCTCATAAATCCCCACTATATCCTCTATATCGCCTTACACATGTCACAAAATCCAAGATCTCTATATTATTCTAAGCCTGAGTGATATTTCCTTAGATCTTGTGAGTATAACATATCTTTTCTCCCCCTTTTTCTTTCATTTAGACCTGACAAAGTAAAGCTCAGCTCATAATCTGACTTTGTGACACAAACACACTTTTTTTCCCCCATAATGCAGTTTTATCAAACACTTGAGGCTAAAATATTTCATGACATTTGGAAATCTCCAACTGGATAGTAAATCTTTGGATACCTAAGACACGTTCTCAAATATGTATTTGGCACTTGTTTAACTTTTTCCACTGCGTGCGCCTGCCTCTGCTGCCCACTGCGTATATGGTTTAAGGCTTTTGTGGATTATCTTTCCGCTGTAATGAGACAACTGTGGCTGATGGTTGCAGGCCTAATTTCCTTTTAATTTGATTCGGATCTCCCCAGGTTTGAGCAAAGACATTGGCTTATTATTTGATTTGATGAGTTTTGTTTGCAGAGATACCATTGCTCATCTTTCAGCTTTTTAGCTCCGAACCACGATTGGTTCATTTTTTCCTGTTGTAATTTGTACATTGTTGCCTTAGGAAACAACACATACTCACTGTTTTTAATAATAGAAAGCCATATGCGAATGAATGAGCAACCAAATCTGACACACAAAAGAAGAAGATTCATTGGCAGATGCTTATTATCATTTTTAATATAACAGGTTCGACAATGTGCAGGTGTTTGATTGATTTTTGTCTTATTTTCTGTTTGTTTTATTATTCTGAAATATCAGTTTGAAGTTGCCCTGATGCTTTCCTTCAGTTTGTTCAAACTATTAAAAGAACTTGTGAAAATCAAATTGCCTTGTGTGTGCTTGTCTAATAAACCCTATACGATTCATTATTACATTATTTTTACTTAATAAACTTTTTTCCAGACTAAGAAAGTTTTTCTGGTTAAAGTTGGGAAAGTATACCAAGTGTTCAAAACTATACGTATTGATAAAACTGTTCATTATACTACAAAATAAAAAGTTTTGATTCAAACATTCAGTGAAAGCAACCAATCAACAACTTACGTCTTTGGTCTTTGGTTTTTGCGAGTGCGCGTTCATCCATTACGCACACGGACCATTAGTATTCACGTGCTCAAAATGATCAGGTCATTAAACGCCCCCTCAATAAATCTTTAGAAATCTTCACCAGCAACTTCTAAACAACAAGTGCAACCAGCCGCGTCCGCCCGGCTCCGTGTCAGCCTGCTGATTAAAAGATCTATTCACGTGAACAGGAGCACAGCAAGCCACCAAAATCCACTTAAGAGGCCTGGAAAAGTGTCCTGCTCAACTTACAAAGGTCTGCCCAGTCTAGCTGAAAGTTTGTGAAATAGTTCTTTTCGGTCCAACTCTTAACATTTTGTATTCATATAATCCTATCTGTTTTGATTTGACTATAACGAGCGCAACAGATAACCGCTCACGTTATACTTGATCTTACTTGATTTCAGCCCATTTCACCTCAAATGTTATAAAAGTTAAACAAAAGGGAATGTGATGACGCGCCCTTCAAGTTAAATGTCAATATTTGCTCATGTGACATCACTTAGAACGTCGATAAGCCGCGACATGTCATAGCCCAGAATGCACCCAGAATTATATTACTCAAAGCAAATATTCTTTCTGTGCCGCTATCAAGTTATAAAGAACTTGGGTCATTATCTTCAAATGATTGAAGGGGGGGTAGAGGCCTAAAATGGTGGAGGGACAGGACCACCAAAATAGGGACAGGCGGTGTCTTTATTCAAGGGGCTACGTTTGGAAATATTGTTAATGCGTCTTGCGTCCATCAGCTCCTCGCGTGTCTCACTGTCTTCTGGATGTGACGCTGCTTGGCGGTGGGTAGAATGTGTTTGACATGTATAAAGTAGTTAGGTGGAATGCGGTGATATTTGAATGATTTTTTTAAGGAGGATCGTCGTCACGCTTGCCCGCCCCGGCGCGCTCTGATACGCACCAGAAGATGAACTCTCCCCAAAAGAAACAGGCGCTGAGCAAAGTTGGAATGTCACCCTTCTGACAGCCCCCTTTTACGCACACGCACACTACTCCAGAGGATCACTGTCAGATCTCTATTTGCATAATTATATGCTCAGCTAAGAAGAGAAAACTCACCCCCAAATTTTACGGGTCAGCAAACTGCAACAATCAATGTTCTAACGGGTGTAACTAAGAAACTTGGAGAGAAGAAATTATGCCGGGAACTCTCTTGTTCTATGAGTTCATTATTGGCGTGACTGCTTAAAACTATATGTTCTCAAAGTTAGAAAAAATATATATTAGCACCCTACCCCCACTAAAGCGCGTTCCCTATTCTTTGAGCAAATACTTTTCATGTGGCCCCATTGACTGAGGCAGAATGTGCTTTAAGCTCATGGTGTATTCAACATTGTATCCCTTCTTTATTTGCGGCTCCTTTTCTCTCTGCCTCGGCTTCTGCGGGCTCCAAGTCTTTAAAATGAGAGGCCCTTATACCACTGGATATAACTCGCTGGTTAGACATCATTACATATTCATTGACTTGCACAGAAAGCCATTTATTCCAATAGCAACAACTCCTCTTCAATCTCCCTTTTCCTAATAAGGATCCGCAAACACTTTGTGTCCACACCAGCACATTTGGTGGATATTTTTTGCATTTCGACCTAGTCACAGATGCAAGAGGGTCTCAGGTGGAGAGACACATAAAGAATATAGCGAGGCTGTGTGGTTTTAGATGTACCCCTCCAAACGCCATAAAAGTAGACCTCCAGACCAAAGAAAGAGCACTGTGATAAATGCAAGATTTTCTTATCCAAAACTACAGTCCATGACCCACCACCTGTGTCCCATAGAAAAAATGTAGGCTATAAGCAGTTTGTAGATGAAACACCAGCGAAAGTCCCCAGGTTCTAATAAAAAGGGAAGAGCTTGTGGAGAAGCGAAAAATGCCTTTGGAAACCACAAAACCTCAAAACACAGACCTGAATCCTATGGGGACATGACTAAAATACGACTATTAGATCAAGCTTTGAGTTCCCCGTTCTGTCTAATGCTTTTAAGTGTCCACTATGTCAGCAACCTGGCCCTAATATGTAAGTGTACGTGTGTTGTTCGTGGCATATATAATAGTTGGATTGTGGGACAGCTGTTGGCAGAGCCGTTTTACGGTGTTCAGTCCATTTGGCTTTAATAGCAGCTTTCAGGCGGAGCGCTACTCTATCCCCTGACCGCCCCCTCAATTACACCTCCTCTGATACTGCGCTGGCCCAAGACTCCGCAGTAAAACACCGCTCTGAAACGCAATACATTTGAAGAATGGACTGTGACTTTTAACATTCACAGGCTGCGCTCTGTGATCATCCGGGGAAGTGAAGGAGGCAAGGGCGCAAACGAATGGCCAAAGTGACGACAGTGTTTTTAAACTGGGATGAATTGGGCCTCTAGGCCTCCTCCATAAATATTAGTCCACTTTCACATCTTTTTGCGAAGTCTGTGTATCTCGATTAAGGGGGATGAAAAAATACATCAGTCGCCTGACAATATTCAGTCTTGTGAAATGATTTTGGAACTTATTTTTAAAAAAACATAATGCTAAATAAATAAGCTGTGGGCACATAAGGAGTTTTATGTGTTTGAGTTTTTTAATTGTTAATTTAAGTTTTATCTTTTAGTTTTCTGTTTCTCTTTATGAGTCTTTGCAAACTTTAGGAGTATGTCATATGTATATGTTACGCTATATTTTTTCCAGCCTATACAAAAAAAAGGCCGGTTAAGGTTTAAAATGATGACATATATTTTGTTAAAATTCTTGGCCTCGGTGAGTAAACATTTTCATAAAGAATGAAGTCAATAAATGTATTCCCAAAATGATTTGTGTAAATGAAGAAATAACCTTATTTCTTTTCTTTTTTTTTGAAGCTGTAATGACTGTAATCTGGTAAATTGCAGAATAATGCAAAGGCTTACGGCACAATTTATTGGAGCCATCGATTAGACCTGTCTCACGTAAGGACTCATGTCGAATTCAAAGATGAAACATATTTTATAAACACTGATATGAACGCGCTGCAATATTTCAACACTTTCTGTAATTTGACAATATAAACAAAATATGTAAATTATATTCAAAATCCCACTATAGCAAATATGTGTGTATTTGCGTAAAGTCAAGTTCTTTAAGACTTGTTTTTCATTCTTTCTTTTTTCTTTTATTGATAATTGTATTTCTTTTCCGGAGCTTGAGCCTGTGCAGTAGACGTTATATTAAAGCACACATTATAGATGAGTTTCATCATGTGGATGCAGCCCTCGGAGGATAAACACGCTATCCGGCGCGTCAGGGAAAGAATATCCAACAGTCAGGTTATTACAGCCGAGATGAGAGGCCTTTTGGAGGCTGCACTCTGCCTTTTCATTACGCACAGCCTCCAAAAAAGAGATGAAGCTCTAAATGAAGTTATTGCCATCCAATGAACTGAAATTAGCCGGGCCAGAGCGTGACAGACAGCTCGGCTTAGAGGGGTTAGAGGGGATGCGGAGATGGAAAGATACATAAAGGTGGGGAAGATTGGCAGATACGTTGTGATGTGCATTTCATGGTTTGGCAAGGCCCAAAAGTGACGTCCATTCAGGGATATACCGAGTTAAATAGTTAATAATGTCCACGTGTCATTTAATAACCCATAGTTTCCCTTGTGTGTTTTGTTCTCAACTCTTTCAAAGATAGTTTTTATTTCCTCCTCAAAAGCCTCTTTCTCCTCATTGTGTCCGCTACCTGAGTCAGCAGAGAAGATGAAAAGCAGCTCCGTGGACACAGAGAGAAGAGTGGGTTTACCTGTCTCTCTGCTGGACCCGGCGTGTGTGTTGGTGCGTGCGTGCGTGCGTGCATGCGTGCGTGCGTGCGTGTGCGTGTGCGTGTGTGTGTGTGTTGAAGTTAACGCTCTACTTTATTGCTGTTTATCCCTGCAGCAGAAGCTGTCAGCCGCTGACAGACTGGCAGCACCTCTAATCAGTGCCTTCTTCATCTCCTCTCTTCTTCCTCACTCCCAGTCAATCATTGTGGATCTGTTTCCAGTGCACTGCATGGGAGAGTTTCCCTTCGCCTCTATTATAGACACATATAATCCACTTTTCTAGTAAAAGTGTGCCTTTAAAATATATGAAATATGTGTTATTATTTGTGATTTTATTTTATCATTTTTGGCAACCAGAACTTGAATACCTTGTTTTGGATTTGTAACTTTACAATCTACGTATTTAACAAAAAAGAAATAAAGGAAATCAGACGACTGTCTAAGACCTATTATTTTCTATAATACAAGAGTCAGCAGTATCTGTGAGGAAAACAACATATAAGAGAAGATTCCATGGCTCAGTTTGCTCCTAAATCAGTCCATGACGCGATTGGTGGATTGCTGCTTATCTGCGCGCACTGACCTGTGCTCCAGCCGCAGCATCAGAGGTGTGTTTGGGTGTTGACCTGTCAGGGGGGACTTGTTAGGACTTTAACTCCTACTGCTGCGGTCTCCAGACATCCAGGGGGTGGCATCGATTTGGAACTTGTCTTGTCTAATTTGATGATAACATCCAGGCTGCAGCGACGCAGCACCATGGACAGCGCACTGTCTTGACCTTCTCCTGCTATCAAATTACCCCCGCGTGGGCCACCAACTTTACTGCTGCCCTCACGCAGAGATAGAGATTGGGAGATGTGAGATGTCGCCACGAAAACGACTGCCCACTGGTGCTTTTAGGGATAAACGCAGAGTGGTAAAACATTTGTTGGACTTCACGCAAGTTTATCAGAAACGTTGCATTTTAAAGAGTAATGCATGAAGTTAATTAACAATTACCCTGTGTTAAATAACCACATACATACACACACATACTTTTTGGGACAATTTTTTTTATCCATTTTAATTGTTTTACTCTTTCATTTGACGCTTGCTAAACCAATCTATGCTTGGAATAAATCCTCTCAAATTTGTAGGGAGAGTCTTAAAAAAAAAAATATGATACAGCTTTCCATTTAAACGCACGTGTCATGACTTAAATTCTTGTCACAGAAATAAAAAAATAAACAAATGAAAGTTGTTATTTTAAGAGCTGTGCGTGCCGTGGTAACGAGTCGATTTTGGAATAGCGTTCATTTAAAGTTTAGACAGAAGGCCCAAGGCGCGGACGGGAGGTGGATTTACATGAAGACACACTCCCAGACTAAGAGAAAGGGGAAGAGAAAAAGAAGGCTGTTTGATGGAGCTCTACGGCTTTGAGACAGCTTGTTAATTAAAACCCCAAGAGACGAGGCTCTGCAGCCACCGTCCATATCAGAGCACTGCTAACTATACTGACAGCAAGTTACTTAACAAGCAAGTGCCTCAGCCTCAAAACCTACCTTTCTCGCTCCCTTTTATCACAGGCGAACAGTAAGATATTTTAATTCGTTAAAATCCCAACTGTGCCACTGCAATAACTTGTTTTTTACTTAAGAAATCATGACAAACCTCACTATTTTCTGTCATTCCTCGCGGGATATCACCCAAATGACAAGCTTATGGCTCACAATCCGTATAGGAGCTTAAATGTGGCAAATTTGATTAAGTATAAACGGATAGAAAGGTTGTCAAAATGAGGGAATTAGTCTAGACATCACAAAGTCGTATTCAATTGTATAAAAGCCTATACAGTAGACTTCTCTTCGCGTCTGAACAATGTGTCAAAACAAAGACACGCTCATGGTGGTGTTTTTTCTCTTATTTCTCTGCGCGTTCGCTCATCCATCGCAGGTTGCCGTGCGCGTTGTTCCACTGCATTATTCCACCTTAATTGAACCCATAACCTCTGCTTTTGCCTCTGGAAAAGCTGTGCGCGCGCTCCCATCTCTCTACATGCATGCGTGATGAGAGCTGATGGCTTGTTAAGGCGCAGAAAAGCAAATAGTGCCAGAGCCTTGAACAAACATTGAGATTATGAAGCATCGTAGCCAGTGTGTTTACCAGCATCAGGGAGAATCCAGCTCAGCTCACACAGCGTTAGTGAGGCGTTGGTGAGGCGAGTGCAGGCCGGCGTTGAATGGGCGTCCGTGGGGGTCCTGCAGGTGGACAGCTCTGATCCACAAGCAAATGCATCGCTGATTTTTTTTTTTCATTGTAAAATTGCATTTATTTCCATGTTCAAGTGTATGATATAGAAAGCCTGTACTTTTATACTGACTGTATATTTGTTAGTTGCTGATCTTATAATTATGTGATATTCATTTAAGTATATGCACAATATGTCATTATAAAACCAGTAAAAAATATAAAACCAGAAATTTTGAGTATATGAGCTTTATAAAGACAATTGTTATTGCATTTGTTGTCTATAACACCAGATTGTTATACATTTCTCATTTCACGTGAATTCTCGCTCAATACTTTACTCAAAATACGTGTCTTTGTATTTCCATTTTAAATTTCCCATTATTGAAAATATTTACTACTATTATTATGTATTACTATTTGGGCTTCAGAATGATAGTATAGGCTGCAGGCGCATAAAAACGTTGTTACTTTTTTTTTTTTGACTCACATCACTGCTGTTTTCTTTTATGTATTTTTTGTCTGACAATTTGTCTGTGTGTGTGTGTGTGTGTGTGTGTGTCTGTGTTTCTGTCTTTGTGTGTGTGTATTCGTGTTTGTCTGTGTGTGTATATAGATGTGTGTATGTGTATCTTTATGTGTGTGTGTGTGTGTGTGTTTGTGTATTCGTATATGTTTGTGTGTGTATGTAGTGTGTGTCTGTGTGTATGTAGTGTGTGTGCCTTCATCTATCTATGCATATGTATGTGTATGTCTGTGTGTATGTGTGTGTCTTTATGTATGTGTCTGTGTCTAAGTATGTGTGTATGTAGGTGTGTGTGTGTGTGTGTCTTTACGTATGTGTGTGTGTGTGTGTCTGTGTGTATGTCTGTGAGTGTATGAGTGTATGTCTTGTGTTGCCTTGCCTTGCCTTGCCTTGTGTATGTGTGTGTCGTATATACATGTACGTATGTGTGTTTGCATGAGTGTGTGCGGTTGTGCAGGGGCCGCGGTTTTAAAGACAGCTGTAAAAGGCTCCGCGAGTCTCCGACACATTCATCAACGTCAGCCTCCGACAACACGCTATTTAGTGAAAGTGTAACTGCAGCAGTATATCTCAGAGCAGAGTGGCCACTCAGCACACAATGCCACAAACCAGATTTTTTATTTGCCTCCCTGCTAACCTATCTAAAACACATTATAGTTACTACTTGGATAAGACCATATTTTAATGACCGATGGAGACGTTTAGACGCTTATGGTCCAACCAGATTTACCCCCACATAAATACTTATTGCCAACGACGTGACTAAATGAATTCTCCTACTTCTAGATGTATTCATTTTTTTAGTTTTTGTATTTGTTCTTGTGATTCTGCATAGCTTATAATGACATTACAGTCTATACAGTATTCATCTTTAAGTCTGTATGCGCACATTTTTATAAGCTGGATGTTCTTGTTTTTTTCTGTGCAGGTACAAGTTGAAATCCTTTCGCTTGATGCTGCTGTAAATCTTTGTTAAACGGGGAAAGTGTGTCAGTGCGTTGTAATGTGTGAGCTGAGCAGGAGAGGGCCGCGGGGTCCCATAAGGCAGAGCGCCATCTAGCAAACAAAGAGAGAAACAAACGGTGCTGATGTGCGCGTGTGTCTGTGTGTGTGTGTGTGTGTGTGTGTGTGTGCGTGTGTGTGTGTGTGTGTGTGTGTGTGTGTGTGTGTGTGTGTGTGTGTGTGTGTGTGTGTGTGTGTGTGTGTGTGTGTGTGTGTGTGTATGCGTGTGTGCGTGTGTGCGTGTGTGTGTGTCTGTATGTGTGCGTGTGTTTGTGTGTGTCTTTTGCAACCCTGAAGCACACAGGTGGCTCCACAAATCTTCAGTGCTGCTGTCCATTTGAGTTGTGTTGTCAGTGAAAACACACAGGACTGGGTTGATACTAAATGTGTGCACAACAATGCTAAATGCAAAAAAGTAGCTTGGACGTATCCATCTTGCGTACAAGTTACATTTTTTATTATATATTTTTAAAATAAGTTCCATTCTCACTCCCTGCTGCTTGAGAACTCCTGATGGCTTAGGGCTGATCACAGGGACAAGTGGTGCAAGCAACGGCATATTACAACTTTCACTTTTACTTAATATTATTGATAATGATGAAAGGCTATTTCCTCTGACAGATCTCATGTGACTGAGTAATCTATAGTCACTGTGGAAATGGTGAATTCTGCAAACCTGTTTGAGGACAACCTGTTCTCCGTCTTAATCATTATTTTTAGATCAGAATATTCTCATCTCTGTGCTTATTGTGTTTACTTTCATTATTATTGTTATTATTGGGTAACTTTTTCCGTCAAAACTAGCCAAAAATATTCTATATAAGACTCAAGGACTCTACAAAGAGTGTGTTTTGTGTTAAATCCATCCTCCTTTGTATACGACATTGTGTTGCCTTGTTGGTGCTTTGTATTCTATTACATGTACTTCCACGGTTGGCTGCAGAAAGCCCACCCGTCACAGAATGACCGTACGCATGGAATGGGCCAAGTGAAGATGTGACAGGGCGTATTTGAAGTATGATAAGCTTTGTGGTCCACTTCTTTTCTTCCCTGGCCTCAAATATACGCCGCTTTTAAATAAGCCCCTTTGGCAATCTCACGCCGACTACCCCCCACCACCCCCTGCCACCTTAACAAGAATGGGCGACTGACCTTTAGGGCCCAGTCCACTCTGTGGTCCAGTTTTATCCAAATAAGACCCCCACCATACCTCATACGGTGCCAACAATTCTTTACTGATATCATCAACAGATGCAAATGAATGTGGACAGCTTTGAGAAGGGGGTAGCTTATAGTTCTGCGCGGACAAAACAGCTCTGTGACTTGCGAATGCAACGTGTGGAGAGATTGGAATATTGAATAGCCCGCCACCAGAACCATCTCTTGATTTTTAGACTAAAAAGAACACATTCCTATTCCAGAAATGTTGGCTGCACCACCGAAAGAATAAAATCGCCATTCAAATGAGATGCGTTTATTTCTACATGGCCTTTGAAGAGGAGAGAGAGGTCGTGTCACTCAAAAGAAGGAAAGGGCCACTCCGTTACCCCGCCTTCTCCCTAACTCTGTCCTTTCCCCTTTTCTTTCAACCCCCTCTCCTGCGCGTGCACACACGCACACATGGGCACGGTGCGCCTGCTTTGGGAGCGACACAGAGGCTAGATTAGAGCTTTTAACAAGGGAGAGGAGGCACTTCTATAATCACAGCGGCGGTATGTGGGGCCACAAAGAGTTTGCAACCAGGGCGAGTGGTCCAAGCTCTGAGCAAGTCCCACAACATAGGATCAAAAACGCACAGTACACAGCTACAAGCTGGGCCAAACACACTCAGACGAATAATCTCATTATGGCAATGTTTTCAACGTCCATATGTGTCTCTTTTTTCTATCTACGTGCGGGAATGGCAACGTACAAAAAAAACGTTTTTAATAAATTATGCTGACTCAGACGGAAACAAACACCTATTTATCATTGTGTCTATAGGGGGATATGGGAAAGGAAAGTTGCGCATCCAAAACTTTGGTGAATCGATTCAGACCCTTACACAGAGCAGGTAAAGGTTGAAAATGTATAGACTGTAGTTATTGAATCATTGTCAGTCATACAGTTACATCCAAAACTATATTGCAACATACTGTCATGCATAAATACGTGCCCATGTACAATCCAGCAAGAGGCTCTTGCGAATTTGGAAACTAAAGTCTGGACTTCCCATTATTAAAATTAAACTAAACTCTAATTAACTGTTGAAACATCTATATAATGAATAATGATTGTTTCCACATGAGGAACTCAAAAGGCAACACATGTGTCAGCATGTTTACCACTACATTTAGTATAGTACTGAACCTTAGAAATTACTTTTAAAAAGAGGTTCACATTTTTTTTCTGTCGCAACAGCTTCATTGAAGTAGCATCATTGAAATAGTTTGGAGCATAAACATAAAGTTGAAAAATGAAGTCAAACCTTTTAAAAGTAATTTATGACGCTTTTATTCGCAGAGTTTGGTCAAAGGAGCTGTGACTTCGACTGCTTTTACGCAGGACATCTCAAACTTGGAGTTTATCTTGTAGAATCCAATTTACTTATTAGTTTATTTAGGTGTTTTGCCGCACTTTATCCGCACGTGTATCCTGAGATGAGCCATATTTTACCTACAGTAGAACAATCTACAAAAAGTTAAACTTTCACCATAGAGGATACATTTATTGGAGATGACACACACACACGCGGACGCATATTCCGCCCTCCTTCACATTTTACGTACAGTCCTCCTCCCCTTCCTCTCACACTCCCTCACTTTTCGTTTCAAGTTTGAGAACACACAGCACCGGGCAAACGCGCACTGCACGCACACAAACTGCGGAGGACACAAAGTGAAAGCTTGTCTTACTTTCCTCTTGTTCTTCTTGCGCGTCTTCGTCCATCCATCCAGTGACAGAGTTGACTTGATCCAGTCACTCCTTTACCGGTTGCTTGAAAAGTCTGTATTTTAATGAATGTGGTGTGTCTGCGTGGAGCTTTAGAGGGAAGAGGAGTGCAGATTGAGACATATTGAGTCCGCTTTAAAAGGATCATTTCATCATGTGGGAGGTTGGGACACACAAAGTTTGGACCCGTGACTGGCATTCCGGGGAGACATGCATATTTTAAAAACAACAAAGCAAGACAGAGACCGGGGGGCCCCGGGGTGGGAGGAGAGAAAAAAACTTGGAAAGAAGTTACTATCAGATGAACAGCTGTCACAACTTCAATCCATATTAAGATATAGCCTGAAAAATACCTCAAAATAATCATTAAGCTGCCCGAGTTAAAGCAAACATTATAGTGACAGAATGTGGATTACATATTACATTTGAAATGTTCCCAGTTCTAAAACAATGTTACCTAACACTAAAAACCTTTTATTAGCTGTGATGCATTTCCATGGACTAGTCAACCCCAATCAATGTCTGTGTAATTTTCTCTATTCAAATAATTATTCATCTTTGCCATAGAGTTCCTTTTTCCGACTTTCTTCTACATGATTAATACGATTTCAATATTTAGAGTATGTGTGTATGTGTGTGTGTTTGTGTGTGTGTGTGTGTGTACGCGTGCGTGCGCGCGTGCATGTGTGAAACGCTCGAGTGAGGAAGACACAAATAAAAGCAATGTGACGACGGCAGACAGACATGGGTGTCCAGTGAAATGAAGGGCCAGGGGCTATAAAGACACACGGGTGTGGTGTGGCGTAGAGCTGGATATCTCTGTTAGTTGTCAGCGTTTAGTCCATGGCTGTGGAATGCTAATGAGTGAGGTCTCCCTGCCTTTCTCTCCGCTCTCTCCTTTCTCAGCCCCCTCCTCTCCCTCCCTCTCTCCTTGTGCCGGCAGAAAGCGGATCGATAGCTGACCCAATGCTTTTGGCCAATGCTTTATTTATCTGGCCAGGCAATGATATTATCAGCCTTGAACGTTATATACAGCAAACGTCTTCCTAAATCAACACAAAGAGATCCGCTTACACAGCTATCCGGGCTTTCCCCCCAATCTCTGCCTCTCTCCATCTCTTTCTGCACGCGTGCGTAAACCGTGGCGTTTACGCGCTTTACGCACAGCAGAGGGAGCGCGCATACATGTCTCCAGAATCAAACAGCCTCTGCCACTGCGCAGCCGTATGTTCGGTTGATCCTTTGGCTTTAGACAACACTGTGACGTCTTTCTCAATTTTATGGCAACTCAACGAGGAAGTCAGTCAGTTTGGAGTGATACAACATCCCTGCTTAATGTCTGCACTGTTTTATGCAACAAGCATTACGTGTTATATGGCAAAGTAAAGCACTTATAGCCATTGCCTTTACGCGCTATATGAGACAATATGAGAAATAAGCCGCGTCATACTTCACAGCCCCTCGCACATCTCACACACGCGCACATAAAGGAGACGCTATTTGAAAATGGTTATTGTCTCAAACAGCTGAATTTGTCAAATGTGTCGGAGGAGAAAGAAAGCTCCTGTAAGTGAAATGAAGTGACGTGTAACGCCAATAGGACACATCCATTGCCGTAGAAAACACGACTTGCACAGAGTTTTTGAGAAATAGGTTTCCTGACAACATGGGATAATAAATGTTTCGCTTTCAGACAGATATCTCAAACGTGAAATCGCACCCAGCTGCTTGTGTAAAGCAAACAAATAGCCCCATGTTAGGAGTCCTCCACTTGTGGTTTGATGAATGAAACCAGACAAAGGTAAATGGTTATTTAACTCATTTCGCAGTAACACTTTGGTAACCGGAGTTTCCGAAATTACAGAGGCACAAATGGGGCCTACAGCGTGCCACAAATCCATCTCCCTACCCACCACAGCTCTGACAGGACAGGCCATTTTTTAACCCTTTTCTTTGTGTGTGCCATTCAATCAAACATTTGCCGTGGATTATAAACTGACAAGAATTATGATAAATGCATGTTCCTGTTAATAAAATGCAATTACATGAATATTTAGCCCGCTCATTTTAGATCTTATCACACTTGAAAAATGAAATTCCTCTTCTTTGAGCTTTCTCGTTGAAGACACGTTAATTAGGAACACATGGTACGTTTTGTGATTTGCAGCTCAGGCTTATTTGTTCATGCGGGAATATTCTACTTTATTGTATATCGTTTGAGAATGTATTGTGATGTGTAGCCTCAAATACGAAAGTAAATAGACGTTTAGATGTTTCTTTCAAAAGTAAAAAAATTATAATTAAAAAATACAACCTGCACACATATTTAGGAGGATTACAGGTTTGTAATTTCGGATTATGTATAATGCAACTGAAGTCATCATTCAATGCCATGTTCATTCTCCAATGTCAGAGAGGTATCAGGTGCACACGCGTTTCAATGTAGCTATAGTCGTGACGCACTGAGCCTGATAAACTTCCATTATCGCCTGATGAAAATAAAACTACAGGAAAAGCCATGCCCTTTAACTATAGAAAAAAACTGCAACAATTACACGTGAATGCATCATAAAAACAGAGTGTCTATATTTTACT
Organism: Knipowitschia caucasica; assembly: GCA_964034765.1. Taxonomy (NCBI): domain Eukaryota; kingdom Metazoa; phylum Chordata; class Actinopteri; order Gobiiformes; family Gobiidae; genus Knipowitschia; species Knipowitschia caucasica. The sequence goes on from OZ035831.1 coordinate 28,709,353, forward strand.
CCTCTGAGAGTCTATATAGCTCTATAAGTGGAATGTTTAGACGATGAATAAATAAAATGGTGTGAGAGCATGTGAGGACACCCGAAAGAACAACCTATACACACACATGAGGAGCCAAGTAATTAATAGTTTCATAATAACGAGTCTGGACGAGACATGCAATACTGACAAATAAAGCCACGGGGCGCACATCACCCATCCCCCACCCTCAGCCAGATAACAAATATGGCGATATTAGATTCAGTCAGGGCTGCATGTGTATAAGCAGGCTTCCATAGTTATTGCACGTGACGAGGGAGATGTATACAGAGCAACAAGCAGCAACACAGGAATGGCAGCAGTGATGGAGGCGATTGTTCTAATTGTCAACAGCAAATGACAGCGAGGAGGTTGCGGGGTCCGTCACCATGGCCCTGCGCGCACACACACACACACACACACGCACGCACACTTACACACGCTCGTTCCAAGGACACCGAGTGTATGAAAAGCATCCACACGCTGACGACTTATCGATGTACTCATTACAGTGTGAATGCATCAGGCAAAACCAAGGCCGCGTCTCATTTTGATGCTGTCTCCCCGTGCACATTCTCCTCTGGTTTGTCTCCTTACCTCCCCTCCCCTTTAAGTCTCTCTATTGCCACACAACGCATCCCGCTCGGTGTTCATATATCGACTGGCTTATACATGTTGTAAAATACAGATTGATCACAGCAGCTTTGCACCAGGGAGGGCCTAAACCTGTATTTTTATTTTTTTGTTGCTGTTGCCTTATGTGTCAATACATGGGTGAACTGCCATTATGAAGAATGAAGGAACCAGGTTTGGATTGTGAGGGAGATTAGGGGCAGAGCAGACAGCATATAGATGTGTTTTATACATGCAGAGACGTGTATGAGGTTTAATCCCATTTTGTATAGTTTTGATAATCCGGTATTCTCCTTATAATTAAATACAAGGATAGTGATGTGATGTCGACAAGCAAATACACAGTTTTGACGTAAGTGCAGCGGCAAGTAAAGGCGTGAGAAGGAGACATTGTTGCCTGTTTCATTTTTAATAATACAGTTACCATCACACAACTTCATCAACTGACCCTTCTGCAAAAAGCTGCATCATGAAGTAAGCAAATTGAAGGCAACAACCAATCAAATTCAAGAAACAATGAAAAGCGTTTTCGTTCAAGACAAAACAAACAAAATGTATTTGAAATGATATATTAAAAGTGCTTTTGATTTCATGTCTCTCCTTTGCTCGCTCTTGCCGTCCTTTTTCAGTCAAATGTCTTGGAGGTCAATGTGCTGCTGCTGCTGAAGGTCCATCGTATCAATTGGGAACAAAAATAAAAAGTTCAACCATCATCGTTATTGATATTGTCATTGCGATTAGACTGAATCTTATTGTCTAAAATTCTTTATTTTTCTGTTTTAAATTCTCGCTTCAATTTTAATTCTTGGAGAACATATCTTAGACAACATATATCGCACTTATTATAAGAAGCAAAAGGTTATATCAAAAATGATTAGTATAGAATCACAGAAAGCCTGGTTTAGAACCAGAAAAAATACAAAACAGAGAGGTACATAGACACAGGACAATTCTTATAATTGCTTGGAAACATTGTTTTCCTGCTAAGTCTTTTTCTTACTGCGCATAAGATGGTTTTCATTTTATTTGTGTTTTTCGTTTTTTACAAAAAAGAAAAGAAAATAAAGACTAGTATTTTACAAAATGAAGTGTACTGTTCTTGAAGATGTGAGTAAATTTACACAAGTCCGGTTCCAATATTTTTTTTCTGTACATTTCGTATTCCATTTCAGTCCAGAAGACACAAAAAGTACTGCCTTCTAAGTTTATCACAAAAGGTCCTATAGTAGTAGTTCTTGGAGAAGCATGGGTCTGGGGTCTGTGTTTGGTCCATTTACCCCCTCAGCTTGTTCCACCTTCTCTTTAGGATCATTGGATGGACATGTAAGGCCAGTTGAAGCTGCTCCCGGATAATAGCATATCCCTGATGAGGGTTTCAATAGGAGTTTTACCTACCAAGCGGACGAAGAACAGCTGCTCGATTACCGACGAGGACACAGTGCGCAGAGAAGGCAACCGCAAGAGAAGCTTTCCAAAACGGCTAGGCTGGTTCGGGTACTGGCTCCTTACGTACTCCTCCAAAGCGCACTGGGACTTTTCCTGTAGACTTTCGATGTGGGCAGCATCTGACAGGCCGCAAGCGTCTGCGGGACACAAAGTAACAGTAACGTGGTTAGACACTTACATCAAGTACAATTTCACACGTTTATGTTCACTCTACAATCAGGGCGTTGGATTAATATGAGCAATTGTGTCCTTTAGACGAATAGCCTTTAGAGCCAACATTAACAATGCGTTTATTGCAGGGATTATTGTCAATGCTGAGATATAGACACGCCGACCGTTGAAAGTCCCTATGGATAATAATACCTCCCAAAAGTGCACTGTTGGGTAAGAGTAAAACATGCTGAAAAGTCACGCCTCTCTGGTCCAAAAGGCAACATAAATGGCGCTGATGAATCCGAAATTACACTGGCTGTAATGTGACCTAATTAGTCTGCTGTAAGCTGTTAAGTCATTTACGCGCTCGTCTCTCCAAAGACCACTATTGGCCTGTTTTTGACGAACTCTGAAAGACAAAACCTGGTGGCCAATGTGTCGCACGAGGTTAAGTCAACACACAGTGATGCAGAAGTCAGAGGAAACTCTATGTCAACGCACAATCTGCTGTTATCCATGGTTCAGTACGTCACCAACGCGTTCACTTGAGAACCCCAGTCTTAAATGACGCATCACGCACTTGCAGCCATTGTAAGTCAAATCAAATGAGAAAATGCAGTGTGTGGAGCAAAAACAAGGGTTTCTTTCAGCAAACTGTATACAATAGGAATATGTTTGTTCAAAGTGCTTTTAACGTTATTTGGTGATTTTATTCTGCGCTATAACTCACTTCCCCGGGACACAATAACCTCCTGAACCCGGGAGCCTCGCTGCAGACCCGGGCTGATTTACTGTGACCTTTGGGGGCCGGCTGTGTCTTGTGTAGGCTATGCAAATGTTCCTGGGTAAACGCTGAGAAAAGCTTTCAACTTGTAGTTCGAATTAAGTTATGATGAGAATGACTAAAAAGCTTTAATAAAAGTAAAAAGAAAGCTCGAGATTACAGCGAGTCTAACACGTGCACCCCATGACCCCAGTGTAGCCAAAACAACAGCCCATTAAAACGCGCATTTTTTAATAATGACTTTTTTCAGTCAAATCTTGAACAAAGTTACCACATGAAAGTGAACTCTAAAAGGCAAAAGTTCACGGTGGTTGTGTGTTGTATCTACATTCTGTGTGTGTCATGCTTGGTGTGGTCGAATATCCTTTTGTTTCATTCAAGTTAATAATTGTATATTATTTACATTCATTTATGAAAAAGCCCGAAAGTCACGTGGTTTCCTTCTTTTTACACACTTTTGTTGAGCACATTCTGTATTTACACATAGAAAATGTGAAACACACGTTATTTGGCTGCTGCGTGTAATTATGATCTAGAACGAAACATTATGAGCATTAAACATTCATTTTTATAAACATTAAATAATGAAAATAAAGATAAATATTTTGTTGAAGAAAAACCTCTTAAAATAAATTGTATTGTATTATATTACGTTGTTTCTATTGTTAATTTATATATTCGTGTATAATGTCCACTTAATATCCTATAATCAAGCAGCTGTGGAAAAGTATTTAATTATTTTTAAGGAAAATATTACTTTTTATAAGAAATAAAATACAATAAAAATAGACTGAATAAGCATCATAAATAATTGAATTCCCCTTAAAGTAATTTAATTAGAATTATAATGTTATTCCACAATTAAAGCTGCACTAAATAAGTTGTCTTAGTGAGTCCATTTCAAACATGGCACCACTGAACAATCAGAAGGCACCAAACACAAAAAAACACGTCTAACTTTCGTCATTGAAAGTTTGAACATGAGGTCCTGAAGTCAAGCAGACGTCCTTTAGGCTTATGTACTGCTTTCTACCGAACCCACGGGAAAAACAGGAAATATAAATAACCAGAAAGTAACACACCGATGGTCTGTGATAGAGCTCTGACTCAACTTCCATTTTCTGCTCCTCTGCTGTGGATTATTTCCTGCCCTCCCAAGACATGTGTTGGTGCACACAACAGGGATAAAAGCACGCACCACAATGCGTCAGCCGTCAAAATTAATCACCAAGATGGACTATTTCATCTTTACGCACAGTTATCTGACACCTGTTCCAAGTCCATGTTATATTATCGATGTGCCCACCATGGATACATCAAGAAGCCTTATAGGGGACTCTGTTTAAAGAGAGGGCTACACTTAAAATGCTTTTGATTACTTATCAAATAGTGAGTGTGAGTGAACGTGATTTACAACCAGCTGTTGACAGAAAAGCCACACTATCATGACACGCAGCTCGTAAAGACTGCAGGGATGAGCTCGCTGCCTGTGGACATGTTTGGTCACGGGGCCTAATATGTTTGTTGTTTTGTCATATTGACATGTCGAACACCCACCTGACGTGAACAGGACGATGGCCTTAAGGCAGCTGTACTCTGCTGAGTCCACGTGTAGTGTCTTAAGCTTCTCCACTTGCTCCTGGAAGATCCGGATGTGGTCCATGAAAGCCACGACTCGGTCCGCGGACATCGGGGAGGCGTGTAGGCCCGCAGCGGCCAGCAGAGGGGCTACGTGCAGAGGCATGGAGCACTGCGCCGCGTTTAGAACAAATAGCTCGCTCCACGTAAGCCTGAGGAGGGACACCTGGTCGGTGATCTGCAGGTCGGGGAAGAAAGGGATGTTTCTCGCCCACTCCACGGCGCTGAAGAGTAAGCGAGCCGCCAGCTCGCAGATGTTCTCGATGCCCATGATATTGTTAGGCTGCATGCACTGGCTCCCGTAGCGGGACGTGGGGTAAGGCTCTGCCCGCAGCAACAACGAGATGTATCCGGATAGATAGCAGTGGCCGTTCAGGGGGTCCCCGTTGGTCAGCGCGTACTGGCCTGGGTTCGGTTGGGTTGGAGGCATTCTTCCTCGCTGAACCGCTGACAAAAAGAAAGAGAAAAAGAGGAAATGTGCATCCAGGACTGGTAAACATTGTCCATAAGTAAAACAAGCTCAAAGTCAAACGTCAGAAGTCTGATAATAACATCACATATTTGATAATGTATTTCACTGTCTGAATAATGAAACAAGTGTGTTTGTGTTGAAGGGCTGCTATCTAAAAGATAGAGTGTGTCTCCATTTGTTACACTTCTTAATGATAGAATAAAAAGCACGAGTCAAAGTACAATGTGATGATAGATGAATAACAGTGGTGTTTGAAGAAGATCATTATTTCACAGTTTGACCCTTTGGGCGCATGCTGCACATGGACACTGCTCATGGTGCTTGTTTACACAATGCTATTGGTCAAGTGTTTGTTTAAAACACAATTTACAACATAATTATCATCGCAATCCATAATTTAAAAATAAGTAAATGACATTGGCAAAAAGTAAGTAGATGTAAAGAGTTTCGAGTAATTTAAAGTAATCAACCATCCATTTACTATAAATGATCACATGTGAACGTGAGTGTTGCTGAGGCGTGCAACTGCTACAAACAGCAAAGGGAAATTAGCCAGGGAGTTTAGTATTTATAAATGATAAAATGTGGCCGTATGTTGATGTTGTAAAGTAGTAAAGTTTTACGGCCTAAGATGCAGTGAGCACACGAACACTGAGCCTGGTCAAGCTGGAGCAGTGTGTTAAACAGATTACGCCTCTATATTGAGCCTAATACGTGGATTTGTAGTTTGTTGATTGTACCATCAAATACGCAACTAAAACTCATTGGACAACAACCAATGTAAACATGTGTATACAGTCTCAGAGCTTGGGGACGGCTATTGGGAGCACTCTAAACCATAACCACTGGAACCATCTCTGAAGTAATATAACCATAAGTATTGCTGTTGTGGGGTTTGCTTGGTGAGTTTATGCATGCTTTTGCAGAGGGAAAGACAAAATACAGTTTTGCTCCTGCTCCAGAGGCGAGCTACGTTCAAACGCCTCTTAGCTCCTGTGGCTAAACTGGCCTTTTACCTCATTTCAAATACAAGCACTGATTATAACCTTCACCAAAGCCTCCTTCTAAAATCTATGTGTATATTTGAGTTCAGGCCGACTGAAAGGACGAGAGATGGGAGAAACATTATATTTCATCCCCATAAGCCTCCTGCTGCTAAGATGCAATGACTCAGAAGGCTGAAATATACTACAATTTATATATTCACCTTCCCGCCGCATTCCCACTTTTAAACACTTCTTCAGTCGACAGTACTGGCACTGGTTTCGGTGGTGCTGGTCAATGGGACAGTTCCTATTGGCACGACATGAGTATGTTAAGTTCCTTCGTACACTCCTCTTGAAGAAACTTTTGCATCCCTCGCAGGTGAATTGACCATAGTGTTTGCCGCTTGATTTGTCTCCGCAAACCACACATTCAATATGCTGCTGAGCGTTCCCAGAGTTCTGACTGCCCTTCTCCCCGGCAGTCCCCGGTGTAGACGGGGGTCCCGGCTGGCTGGGGGTCTGCGGGGTGTGCGGCGCTGCAGAAGCCGTCTGCTGCTGCTCTCTCGCGGGCTGCGTGGCTGGGTTGGGGCCGCTCGGAGGTCCTCCGGCCACATCTTCCTGCGGATCTCGCCACACGCTAACTACCATTGCCATATCTCGGCCACGGAAAGTGCTATAAAGCGAAATGGTCGCTGATATTAGTGAAGCGCTCAGAAGAGAAAAGGACGGTCTCAGACGGCAGGACAGTCAAAGTCAGATCGGTGCCTGCGCACTCATGTGGAATACGCTGGGTACGATGCGATCAATACATTCAGCACAGCGGGGCGAGACAGAGACACCCGATCAGGATACGCAAGTGTCGGGAGGCCAGTTCCAAGGTAAATTGCAGCCAGCCATTCAGGAATCTCTCATTTTGAAGGAAAACCCGAGTCCAAGCGTGACAGATGCAGTTTGTTATAAAACAGCCACAAACAAACGACGAGCAGAAAAAGCGTCTCCGCTGGAAGACGCGATCCACAGAAGTGCAGCTGCGGAGATAAATTCCTTTCTCTTCTCTTCCCCTTGCTCCTCAACACTCCCGTCTTCGTCGTTCAGGAGAGGAGGAAAACTGAAGCGCTGGAGCTTTTTACATCTATGTTGAGATAAACCTCATCACCTCTCCCGTCTGCGAAGGCAAACCACGTCGCGGAATGAAGTGCCCATGTATAGTTTCTCCTCTCCCGGCAGATACGAAGAGAAATAGACTCAAAAAGATGACGAAAAACAGCAACAACTAATAGAATATGCAAGAAGAAGGAGAGAGCAAAAATGAATGCGCTTAAACGAGAGGACCAGCAGAGCAATGTTTCCGAAACGGGGGATCTGCGCGAATGTCTGTATATAGTGAACTTTGACACTACTATTGAAACTGACACGTTTCTATGGAGATCGCTGCGCCTTATATGGTGCTCATGTCAAGGAGCCAAGAGAGGGGCTGCTGGAGACTGATAATCAAAGGCGACTGACTGGCCAGAGCCCTGCATAGAGGAGGAGGAGAGGGGGAGCGCGAGAGAGAGAAAATGGGAGGCTAAGGTTATAGCCAAGCCCTCTCTTTCTCTCCATTGGTTAGAGTCCCCCTCCGCTTGTGCACTGTAAAAAATGTCATGCTACTGAAGTCAGAGCTCTACGCGGTCCGTATCTTCGAAAGTCAAATTGTTCATTTGAGGAAAAGCCAGCTGAAATTCCATATTAATGTTGTTCTAATGGAAAAGCACGGAGACGCGTTTGAGACATGAGAGCAAAGTTCCATACGCGTTGACACGCAGCTTCATGTTGGTATCAGTCGTCTACATGTTCAGAGCATTAGTGAGAAAATAAGCAATAACACGCACTTGTCCTTTCCCTGTCCAGTTTTCTTAGTTGCGAAGCGCTGATTTGCTTTGGATGTGGATGTTTTTATAGTGTTTTCATCCTCGGCTGAAAGGTTGGGGGGCTCTGACAGCCGCAATCTACACTGAGCTCGCCCCGCGCTGCTATTTACTTTGAAACCTGATTAGTATGGGCCGTCTATTGTCACTAAAAAGAGGAAGAAGCCCTGGATATAATAGGAGAAAAAGCGGGTTAAAGGCAGAAAAGGGGACAATACACTTATACACAAGACAAATCAACTGCACACAACTAGAGCAGGACGTTGATTGAATATCGTCCCCAAAAGTTTCATGCGTGTAGCGCTGTCTCTTTTAGCGAACACGACCGCGTCAGAGCGCGTCTCTGTGTCCGGCGTTTGGCATGCGCACTGCGGTACTGTATATCGTCTTTTCTTCTGGTCAAACTCATATAACAATGTGCATTTTGGTTATAGAGCACGTAAAACGAGGATTACCAGCCACAGACCCAGCTGAAGACACATGCGGTATGCGCATGGTAATCATTTGTCTTTAATATTAAATGGAAATCTATGCTATGGCATGCGTCGCAAGGCGCTAACACGTTATGTGTGGCAATAGCGAGAGTACTGTAAAATCACATAAAGTTCCAGGGGATTTGCTATGGGGATCCCGGCTTTTTGTGCATCTATGGGTAAGCTGTTAGGAAATGTCTGGATCAGGCTGCCATCTAGCGTACAATGTACAATTACAACTACAACTGCTGCAGACAAGCAATAAAATATGAAATCAGTAAAATTGGTTTCTCGATGTGACTGGGTAAAGTAAAACAGCTCTTAACTCCCTGAATTTTAAGATAAATAATAAGTCCACTTTGGTTTCCACTAAATGAATGTCATATTCTTAGAATGCAAAGTTATGCAACATAATCATTGAATTTTCACATTATCTAATCAATTTTACCAGAAAAAACACACGCGCCGTTGTTTACAAAGCTTTTACGCAAACAAAGACATTTAGAGATTTAATATAGTGCAATTATACAAGTGGCTGTTTCCAAAGGCACGGGAGGGATGGGTTGTTTTAAGTATTCAACAAGAGAACTCAACTTGGACACATGCTAAAAACTGCACGGCCGTGTCTTGGACTCTTTGAAAAGGTGAAACCAATAAGATTAAATCGGACAAAGATTTCTTTCCCCTCCGCTGTAAGTGAATCATTAAGATTTAACTCCACAGATTGGGGGAGCTCCGCGGGAGCAGAGCAGAGGAGAGTGAGAGGGACAGCGAATGGGATCAGAGAAAGAGGCTCTAATAGAAGCGGAGCGGCGAGAGTAAAGAAGGAACCGGACAGCACAACATCAAAAAGAGCAGACGCACTGGAGAAAGCTGAGCCACGGAGAAGAGCCACGTTTTACTGCAACACAGGCGTCGTTGGACGTGAGTACGGTTTTACTGCCCTTTACGCACGCATGACTGAAAACGCACGGACCTGTGCGACATGCACATGACCGCTGACCTAACTTTGCCTCAGCACAACTTCTAAACTAACCGACTCCCGCGTATTTTACTGCGCACAGGACCCGTGTATTTTCTTCGGGTTGTTTCATTTTGTGCAGTTTTACTCCAGCGACAACAGGGCGCGGTGATTTTTCCTTTTGGCTCGTAGCACAACGGGTGTTTGTTGTAATGAAAAGATCAATACGAGTCTGTTTGTTTGCGTGATAGTGTCAGTCGATTAAAGAGCTGAACGGGGATAGCAGTGTGTCGTCCTCGCTCCATTCAGAGTAAATAAACGCTTTGCGGGTAAAAGCACTTTTCATGGAAGCAGAATGAAATGTTACATTCATAATTAACCAATAGAAAACTGCTTATATGTTTGCAAGAGCTTTCATGTATAACAATGCTGTATCAGGTTGCATGGACATTTTGTTATTATTGATATCGATGAGCCTCAAGTACTATTTTATTTTGGGAAATTTGTGAAAATGAAGTGAGCCTACAGCATTATAGATTGCATTATAACACGTGCGTTTTCTGGAATGATATATTACAGTGTATTCAGGCCTAATAATTGTCGGTGTTTCCAAGAAATAGGCTATCATAAAGAAACAGCCTGAACTCTACTCAAAGCAACTAACGTCACAATCATTTGGACGAACAGAGGTCAGAAGTGCAAGGCCCCTCATAAAACAGCGACAGAAAATGCGTTCAGGGCATTTACTACAACAGCACAAAGTAAACATGTCCACAACTGGTAAACGTCCTGTTGAGTATTGATCAGATGTAATCACATCAGCGGGTTTCAGTGGAGCAGTGTGCGTAAAAGTGCCCAGACTCTCTCCGTCCACAGACTGAAACTTACTCTATGTGTGTGTGTGTGTGTGTGTGTGTGTGAATCTACACACACTCATGAGGGAATACATTGTGACTCGTTATTAAACATTTCTTAACTTTAATCAAATCCGAATGAGTGTATTTACGCACGGGGGCTTCGTGCAAAGTTACAGGCTAGTCTGATAATAAATGTTGTCTGTTGATGTGCATCTGTCACTTTAACCAATTTCAGTTCAGTAAAAATATTAAACCCTCATATACTATTATGACTTATACTGCGTTGTTTTGTTTACAAAACCTAGTGTGAATGTTCCCAAAGTGTATAGGAACGTATACGTAACATCTGAACTCTCTGATTTTGTCTCCCTTTGCCCCACGTAAGATATTATCTTAATTATTTTATACTTTTTTTGGAGCTGTCAGATTTAGTGTTTTGGAATAGCTGTGTTTTTACAGAGTGCTTAAGAGGAGGAGGGGGCACCATTTCCCACTTTTTGTGCGGATGATCCCCCAATTATTCTGCAGGGGTCAGAATGGTGTGAAAGGGACAAGAAGGTCACTTGAAATCGCTTTTATCCGCTGGCTTTTCCCTCCTCTATGGACCAGCAACTTACAATAGACATAATTGTTCTTAATGGAAAGTCTATGTGCGCAAAATAGTTGAAAATACCATTCCCTAAAGTCTTTTCAATAAAAAAGCGCCAAAGGCTAATTAACGCGGGTAGTTAAGTGCGCGGTGGTTGTGCTTTCTTATCGCCCATGGCTTCTCTGTATGTGGGTGCTCATCCACAAACACTGCTGAAGATTGACGCTTGCTATTTAACCTGAGTCCCCATGCCTTACTTGACATGAAGTTTCCTCTTATTACTTTTAATATGTAGTGATATATCTCTGGGGAGTTTCTTCAGAGTTTGAGCTATAACTAATGGCCATAAGCAATGGAAGGCAATTACACAAGTGTTTAAAAGTGTCGATCACTAATTATTGTTTTTAGAAGCACTATTGTACCTTTGCCATTACGGCAGAAAACACACTTCTTTATTTCTGTGTGCCAATTTATATTTCAGGCTACAGGATACAACAAGTAAAGCTCATTTACCAAATAAGATGCTTTTCTTAAATTATGTACGAATAAATACATAAATAAATAGGCTACAATGAAAGTACACATTTAAATGAAATGTATGAAAGGCAACTTTTCAAAAACATGCATGGGACGATATGCGTAATAGTACCACCTCGTTCCGTCATTTATTTCAGGAAAAGTTTGGGGCAAAGGTGGAATTCTTGTGAAATCAACAGGGATAGAGAGCTATTCGGCACGAAGATCACTTTTCATCTCACCCGTGCACATTTACGGACACACGCAAGAGACATAGTTTATCCCAAATCTGAACATGAACCACTCGGAAACTCTGGTGTGAAGAGCAAAAATATATATCTAAGAAAAAAAAATATACATATGAATATATATCCTTTTCGAATTATGTATATATGTTTCTTCTTTTTTATTGTATTGCACAATTAATAATTTGAAATAAAAGACTACTACTGCTAGCATACCTGCATATCTGTTTATAGAAAACACATGTGTGCATGCTTGTGGTCAGTCAATAGTAAATAGGGCCTTAGTTGTCCATACCTGACAGATTGTGACCTTATCAATGCAAAACTTGTCCCATGAATTATGCATAAAGCTCCTGTGATATCTCCAGCTAAAAAAGTGACACCGGTGCACACAATGTTTTGTGGATATTTTACACTTTGATATTCACCTCTTTAATCCATCAATTATATACAGTTTGAGTCACAATATATGAAAGGGTTTTATTAATCCTTACTCATAGCATCATGTTTAAAATGAATACAATCTTAAAGTGCTATTGTTGTTACTTGGTTAACCTGTGTTTGTGTTTGGCACTTTTACAGACGGCAGCGAGGAGCAAAAATGGATTTGATAGTGCACTACATCGACCGACAGCGGGATAGGTTGTTTTGCACTGTGCCTGCAACATGTAGGTTTGTATGAGCATGGTGTCCAATTATCATCGTGTCCAAATAAAAGTTTTAGCTGATTGCATTGGGGTTAAAGCCAAATATTGGTCATTATATTATTTTATATATTATTTACATAAGACAGAGCAGTCTTCCTGCTGCAGGCCACATGGTCGTCACTTTGTACCCAGAAGGAAGCTTGACCCACACTCTCTTTTGTAAAATACTTTGTGTCTCGCTAAAACCATTCATTTAGCATTTAGAGTCATTCAATATCCTCTTTGTGTTTACTCCTCAGTGTGTTGTAGCTAGATTCATTTCTCTCAGATGTTCCCTTTGATCTTTGACCACAGATTTGGGGTCAATCTCTGACAAACGAGAGCTGCGAACATTCCACAACAACTCTTATTTTCCCTCCTCAGAGACCTCCTTTCTCAGCTTTACACTTCATTATCTGGTAGTCAGTGTTACCATTTGAAACAACACAAACTGCATTCTCCTGATTCTGTTAGTAGTGAATCGATTACTATAGATGGATGTAACAAAAGCAGGGAGAACAGTGAGTGTGGGTCTTTCGCTTTGCACTCACATTGTGCCTGTTTGCAGAGCTTGTCAGCCATGTCAAGGATGAGAAATGTTGCAGTGTGGTTTGTTACACACGCTACTGGCTCCAGCATTTCCGGCAACATTTCTCACTCAGCCTCCCTCACACCATCCGCTCGGCTGCAATAATCCCCTCTTTTTCCATCTCCTACACCCCGCCCCCCTCCCGCTCTCCCCCCTCCACTGACCACCAGAGTGCTCCTCTCCCGCTGCTCTCTCTGCCTTCTATTTATTCCTATGTATTTAATGTTTTTGCTGCCTCATGCTTAAAGCGGAAATCTATTGTTCCAGGAATAGATCTGCACAGCTTTCATACATGTTTTAAATTCAGTAACTATTTCCATTTAAGACAGGCTGACAATGTGAGTGTGTTTTTTCCCAATGTGATTTCATGTGAGTATCAAATTTAACAATAAAATGAATAAATCAAACTGGTTATGTATTCATTTCTTTACAACACCATGGTGATAATATTTTGAATCATGCAGAGGACAACTGTTCCCCAAAGATTTTGGCCTGGACTGGCGTGCTTCCTCATAGGACATCTGGTCACGTGACCCACGCTGCACACGCTCAGATCCGTGCTCTAATTGGCTGTGCACAAAAGCATCGCCATGGCAAATCAGAGTGCCACTCTCCTTTGAATAATAAAGCAGTGTTATGATTTAGGGCCCTTACTTATCTGGGAGCGAGGGCAATGAGAGCTGTTTAGAGCAGTGCGGGAGGTGACACCTGGATGCTACGAGGCTAATGATGGGTTGAACAAAGAAAACAAGGCCATTTTGCAAAACCAGAGCAGTGTATATTTTACCTCTGTCATTTTGTAGTACAGTACTGATTTGTTCAAATATCATAACAAATAAATCATTACCATAACAAGATATATTATAATAAAGCACGACATTGGTCACCATCATGCTTCAGGTGAGACCCCAATATATTTGAGTAATAAAACAAATGATTGTTTTACTATGTATACAATTTATTATTATGGTCTGATTACATTATACAAGTACAGCACATACCGTTTGTCTCTTTCTATTAGAACTCGGTTTCTTTGGCAATAACAGAAATGTCCCATCTTTAATTTATTATGTCCGTTTTATAATGTTATTGATTGCCTTAATAGTAATAATAATAATAATATGTTTATTGTTTTTTTCTATAGCAGACACTTTTTTCAAATGACATTATTCATTCACTCCTTACGTGCAGATTAAGTAAGTAAGTAAGTAAGTAAGCTTTATTTATATACCGCCTTTCAGAGACCAGAGTCACAAAGCGGTTTACAATTGTTAATTATGGGCACTTGTCCTCTCACTCCACACAGAGATGGGAGCGGGGTCGCCGAACAGGAGGCGCATGCCAGAACTATTGGACATATTTTTAGTGGTAGGGGAAACCGGAGTACCCGGAGGAAACCTACGCAGACACGGGGAGAACATGCAAACTCCACTCAGAAAGGCCCTGGTCCGGCGGGATTCGAACCCAGGACCTTCTTGCTGAGAGGCAAGAGTGCTATCCACTCAGCCACCGTGCCGCCCAAGATTAACTATTACTGTAGCCACAGCTGCCCTGGGGCACACTGACAGAAGTGAAGCAACTATCTGTACACAAGCCACAGTTTGAGAAACATTGTGAAGGTACTCAGTGTTGGAATGTTTGTGATGTTTTCTGGACAGTGTTCCAAGAGTGTGTGGCTCTTACAGAGAATCTGTTCAAATGTTGTCTTCCTAAAGGAACATGACAGTCCCCTCTGCTCTGAGCCCGAGTGCCTACACTCTGCTTCACATTGATACATTCTTGAAGAGCCGGCCCATTATTAGTTTTATACACAAGAACTATATAATTAAATTGAAATACTTATTCTGGCTGTGGATGTCTTGCCAAAAAACACAAAGGCAGTTTGGCACGTTACAGCCGCAGCTGCCCCACTGTGGTACCTCGTGTTCCCAGAGGTCTCCCAACAAAGTATTAACCAGTGCCTGCCCTGCTTAGCTTCTGACGGGATTTGGCTTTCACCTGCAGGTCTTCTGCATCACCAGCACAGGGTAAAAGGACATATATTTTCACTATAATCTGCCACTGTAATGGGATTATGTTCATCAACGTGCATTGTCTTTAGCAGATAAATAAATAAATAAATACAAAGAACTGTTCATGTCATCATTTATTTACAAATTCAAGCAGATTACAGTCCACAGTAAGATTCATAATCATATAAGTCAAATGATTTACATTGACATGCATTTTTTATGCCAGGACAATGTACAAACATTTAAGGCAGGACAGGACAGCCATGTATCATCAATGTCATGTGTTGATGCCGTTTCAGTCTGATCCATTTCTTCACAGCACATACAGTATACAGGAAGTGCTCGAAGCGGCATGATTCCATGCTCCCACCCACCAGGATGTGTACCCGTGTCTCCCAAGGCCCTGGACTCCCCCATCCCTCCGCCAGCACCCCCTTACCCCATTCCCACTATCCCCCTCCTCCCTCGCTTGCCTTGCTTCCTGATTCAGTGTGTAAAAGCACCCCCTGAATGATGGATTACTGTGTCACCGCAGCCTGCGAAGGATTAATTTGTTTCATTGATTTCTCTTTAGGCAGAATGCCAGCGTCTGCCGCTTCCCACCTTTTCCCCAAGACTTGCAGCTGTAATAGACGGTAATGGTCTAAGACAAATCAACCAGTTTCTTTTAAAAATAGCACCACATAATGCTCCCCCATACCCCGATGCCTGTGCTCGGCTTGGAAGCATATCAAGGAGGTTGGTGTCGTGCAATTCGATTCATCTTGGACTGCGTCTATATCAGTCTATCTGGCCCGTTATTTAGCAGTATCCCTCCTTATCCAGCACTGAGCCATAGGAGACCTTCTAGTTGCTCTAACAAAGCCATAAGTCTAGTATAGTTACAGCTACCTCTCAGGCTCCACAATGGATGGGTAATGACAGCGCTGTCTGGAGGGGGTTGTGGGAGTTGGGCCATTCTCTTCAGTAATGGAAGCATTTACCAGCGTTCCCTACACACCTGCAGGAATACCCAACTGCTAAGTATTGTGATCTATGATGAAGCCACAGGACCTTTGACTGAAGTGTTGTATGACATCACTACATAAGAGTGGATGTGAAATGTTTTCTGCTGTATGCTTGTGAGTACAGGTTGCAGTGATGTGAATCAATTAGTCTGTGTGCAGCACTCAGCATTATGAATAAAAAAACCAGCATTCCTGACATTTGCTGATTTAACAAAGACATAAGATGCAGCAACATCTTTACTACCCTGTCACAGCTTTGAAAGATGGGAAACCAAAACTGCCTGTAACATTAAGCACACACTACAGAATGACCGTCCCAGAACACTTTCCATTACCGGAAAGATTTATGAGCAGAACCACATCCATTAATCCATTGTTGATTTGCTGTGGCTGCCCTGCAGGGTTTGGGGATCTGATATCATATAGTGCTGAAACTTAGCCTGTTGCACAGCGAGAAGACTTAATCATCCTCAGCACGAGTCAAACCAAGTGAAAGGTAACTAAATATTTAACTACGTTTTGACACCAATCCTTCTAAATCCACAGCTGAACCGTGGTCATGTTTAAGAGTCATTTATTTAACAAAACATGCTCTTATGAACTCCTGAAAAGAGTAGCCCTGCGTTAAGGATTGCACATCTTCACCTGTACAAAAAATACATACAATCCAGATGGAATTGTACATTTTGCACAGTTTGATCTTAAAACATTGTTTCAAAGAGTCAAAGTAATCAAAATTACAAATACTATTTCTCTTGTTGAACATTGTTGGATTGTTAAATGTAAAGATTAAACCATATTCACCACGTGCAATGTTCCCTCCAGTCTCTTGGAAACAACCAAATAAATAAACGATTAACAAAAACTGTGGAACTACTTTAATATTTATATACTGTATTTCAAACTTTTCATCATTGTCATTTCTGTTTTCGATAAAAGCATTTTTCTTACATTTTGAAACTCAATCAAAATCAAACTGCACATTTTTGCCATTATTCAACTGGTGCATCGTTACATTAACTGTCTGACTCCTAAGCACAAATACAGCTTGCAGATATAAATAATAAGGATTTTTTTTAATAAACATGAATCCACGTTATTGATTAGTGTTGCTGAGATAGAGATGAAGCATTTTGTGGACATACTAAAAGATTCAATACATAAATCAATATCTCTATGCGACTTCCTCACCGGTAAGCCACAAAATTCCAGAATGATCATTTGTATACAGTGTAGTAAAGGGTGGGCAGCAGGGAAATCTGGGAAGAATCTAACTTTAGTTACAAAGCAGCTGAATTTGAGCGCTCGGGGACAGACACCTGGTCAGCCTCAGTTTTCCGCTCGATCCCCTCTAAGCTCACCTCTCCTGGGCAAACGCTCACAAAGCCCTCACATGTCTGACACCACCAGGTCCTTCAAATACAGCTCTCAGACAGAGGATTAGGTAATCTCACCATGATACTGTCTTTTTCTCCTTTTCGATCATTTTGGTCTCATTCTGTGGAGCGCTCTCACTGCGACGCTTACCCCTTCCTCATCCCCTCTCTGCAGCCCGCTCAAGTGCCCACGTCTGTCCTCGGGGGTCCTTATGTTCTTAAGTGGCTCCAGAAAAGGTTAGTTGTCAGGTAATTGTCCAGCTGTGGTTGGGCTTATCTTAATTGTGGGTGCTTCAGTGCCAGTGACAGTTCTTCCAAAGGTTGCGAAGAGAGGGACTTAAAGAAGAAGACATTTAATGAATTATATGGTGTGTTTAGTCACTTACAAACTGTACATCATCATGTCTTACATTCTTAGGAACCTCAATACTGATCTAATGCAGAACTGACAGGCCCTGTGTCTGAAGAGGCATTTCTTTGAGCTACACGGCTATGTGAAGTTATCTAGTCTACAATTTATGAGCAGGAATTATATGAACAGTGCAACTAAGATCAGAACATCTATGAGTGGAAATGGGTGAAAACATAATATTAACAAAAATATACTATGACTTAATTCAACTTAATTTGTTTTTGTACAGCCCTAATTCACACCCGTATTCGCCTTGGATGACTTTACTTTACTGTAGTGCATACAGTATATACTGTCTGTACAGAGCGGCTCAGCAGTTAGAGCCGTTCTGACACTGAACATGGACAAGCTTCTTTCCCCACAGCAGAATTCTTTTGTAGAAGAAGACGTTTTTAACCACACAGAAAGAACACGCATTTTATTATTTTATTCACAGCCATAGGGTTATGGCTCCGAAATATAGAATTTCCAACCTTTGAATAAAAACATGCACGGTACATAATTTATCCTCACCATTTCAACCATCACCCCTTATCAAAACAAGTTTCATATTCGAACGTGTTACCCTAACACGCATTTGAATGAGTCACTTGCCACCTCAAATTGTACAGTAGATAGTTCAAATATACTATGGAATATCTACTTGAAGTTAACACCAGCTTTGCACCCAAAGATCCATCTCCGAATGATGATGCTCGACTGGTCTGGAACTCCGGAGCTTGAGGATTATACCTATGGTGCAAACAACCTCAACTTCCTCAGACAAAATGTTGTTTATGAGCCGTCATGAAAACTAGTATTGAAGTTGTTTTTTAGAATGATTTTACATTTTTTAATCTTATATTTCATGCCAGGATTTTGAAAAGGCCATCCATCCTTTCTAACATCTTGTACATAGCCCAGACCGAGCTAGCAAGGCCTTCAAACAGCAGCAGCTCGTCTTCTGCCAGGGAAGAATGGTAGGAATCCCATCACTCCTGTTCTTATTGTAATGTTATTGTAATGATTACAAGTTTCAATGTCATGGCTCCTTGTTATTTATTGCATCTTCTCCAGCCCCTTGCCCCTCCAGAGCTCTTCTCTCTGCTGATCAGCATCTTCTGGTTGTGCCCAGGACCAGACTGCAGACCAGAGGAGACAGGGCCTTCTCTGTGGTCGGTCAACAGCTGTGGAGTTGCTTACCGTCACACATCAGAACAGCACAGTCTTTTCAGCCCTCTAAATCCCTCTTGAAGGCACATCTTTTCTCACTGGCATTAGAGAGAGATTTATAATAGTTATTAAATTATCTTCTTTTTATCCTTTTTTGCATTTGTAAATATTTTTTTTGGATCAGTCCTGTGTTCTAATGTTGTAAAGTGTGAGAGCTATACCCACTCAGAAACTGTGCCACCAAAAATTCATTCAACTATTTACATACTTAAAAATTCTACTATACTTTCCAAAATTACTCTTGCTTATAACATTTTAACAAGCTTCAGATCGTCACGTTTCAAAAAGAAATTGACCAAAAAAAAGTAAATATAAAAACAGTAGAAGCAGAAGCAGACAGGGAGTGAAGACAAGAGCAAAAACAGACGTGGAATTTGGAAATTACAATGACGGGACAAAGAGTGAAGGACGACACAGGGTTTAAAAACACAGGACCAACAAGACACAGGTGACGAGGGCGGGGCAGGTGATCACACAACAGGAAGTAGAACTAAGGAAGACAAAAGGGATAAACAGATGACAAAATAAAACAGGAAATAAAACCTAAACCATGACACAAATTGACTACAGAACAACTAATACATAGCAATTAGAAAACCATTATGCTCATGAAAAATATATGTATTGCATGTCTGGCTCGTGTTTCATTGATCGGACATAC
Organism: Knipowitschia caucasica; assembly: GCA_964034765.1. Classification (NCBI taxonomy): domain Eukaryota; kingdom Metazoa; phylum Chordata; class Actinopteri; order Gobiiformes; family Gobiidae; genus Knipowitschia; species Knipowitschia caucasica. The sequence continues at coordinate 28,728,986 of OZ035831.1, forward strand.
TATGTGTGGTTAAAAAAAAGAACGCACTGCTGACCCTGCAACGCTGAAGTCTAAATTACTCCATCTTATTGGGCCATTCTAAATCCATAGTTCTTTTAGCCAGCTGATCATATCTATGTATCCCTGTCGATACGGAGCTTTGGCGGGGTTAGTGTTTGCATTGCCCCAGCCAAAGGTCATGACTGACCATTAAAATATTTCCAAAGCACCATCAATAATGCAGACATGCAGACTAATACAGTATGTGATTGAGGGCGGGGGGAGGTGGCCTTTGGTGCTGGCCATAAGCAGAATGGATGAACGAGAGGCCAAAAGGTTACAGGACAGACTTTGGCCTCGTGCCCCTGCTCCTGCTCATATGTGCATTTGATAGCGACAGGGGCAATTATAAAGGTATACTTCAGACAGGTCAAATGGGCGAGGGCAAAGAGCAGAACCTTAAAGCACTGGTTGAAGTCAAAGGTTAGGGCAGACATAGGACATCATATAGTGCCGCTGGGAACATGCTAATGGAAGTCGTGCTATAAAAAACAAAAACAAAAATATTAGAATGGTAAAAAAAGACTTGACCCTAGGTTTGATCTCTGGCCAAGTAATGCAGTAGCAAAATCACAAATTGCTTATCGGAGGTTTGTTATCTGATTTAGATTCAACTTCAGTACATGAGTCAAGTGACCACAAGCTCTTTTCGCCTATAAAAAATGAATAGGCGAAGGTCAGAGGAGGTCGAGGCGTGCATTTAGTACCAGTGACCAATGCCAAACGCAAAGGTCAAAGTAGATCCGCCTGAGCCAGGGCTGTACGACATTTGCTCATCCACATTTATGCATCCCATTGGCAGTGATTTATGGCGGAAGATAAGCGCGTGGATGGGAAGAAAACACTCTCTTTCTCCTATCCCGTCAGACTCGGTAAATAGACTACTCACTCATATCAATCACTATGTCACAGGGAATCGCCACTGGATGCTTCCTGCTCAGATTAAAAACTGCCTTTGTCTTGCTCACGATTTCTTCCCCTGCAGCTCTGGGGAACACAGCAGCATTATTGTTGCTGTTTCACAAGCATTATATTAGCATTTCAAACAGATGCCGTACAAGAGACTGTGCTCAAAATGGGCAGTGTGATTCATGTATAGCTGCCTCAGCAGAATCAAACGGTGAGAATTAAAAACAGATTTTCGAAATACTGTGGATTTGTTGCGACTTTGTAGGCCCTTTAAAGACCAAATTCTCCCACGATGCACTCTGTCACAGCATACTAATGTGTGCTTAAAACAGTGGCACAAAAAAAATAAATGTAAATAATGTATGCTGTATGCCTATTTAGTCAACATTGCTACATTCTGTTTTTGCCAACAGGAAGCGTCTTTTTAAAAATCATGTTATGAACAGATCAGACCACAAGAGGATGTCTTCATCTGATTCTCTTTTGGCATACTTCAATGATTGACTCCACTAAATCAAAGTATAATGTGAAATATGGCCAAACTGGGATGAAAAAAATCCTAATCATTTTGAGGTGTTTTGTGAAAAGTGAAGTCCAAGATGTAACCCTAACCCTAACCCCCTCACCCGGGGAAAGAAAGTGTGAATTAATATTTAGTCAGGGAACCCTCCATTCATTTTCTGGAAAGAGAAATGTGGTTTAAGATTGTCCATAGCTGTTTCTTGGGTGCTACAAATGTCTACCATCACACATTTTATGTTCGCTCATGTGCGGCAATCTGAGCAATTCAACCGGTAACAAAAGACAAACAAAAAATTTGTCAAGAGGCGAAAAAAAATCAAACATTACCTTGGAACCTGGCCTCCTTTATCTACACCTGCGGACTGCCCTGCCCGACCCCCCTGGGAGCTGCTTCAGTCCTGTATCAGACCTGTCCACGTTCTACGGCCGCTGCGTGGCCCTGGTCCATGTTCTGTTGCTTAGGTCCTGGATGGTCCTGTGGTGATGATCCAGGACACTTTTACATTCTACAACATGTATGGACATTTATCAACATGTGTTCTATATTCTGTTAATATAGAACTCGCTTAACTGTTGATCCTCTGATCTGTTTTGGTGATTTCAATGGTTTTGTTAAGTCCTCTGAGATGACTTCTGTTGTGATTTAGGGCTATACTATAAACTATAAATAAGTATAAATTTTATTGTAATTATAATGGTAACGAACAATTTCTTCTGTTTGTGCAAGTGAAACATAGCTTCACATTTGCTGCCATCATGATGGATACGTATATCGTTTTTGCCGTCCCTCCCCACTCTGTGATTAGTCACCAAACCCATGCAAAAATTGGCCAGGGTTTCTTTTGTAAAGAAATGGAAAGCTAGGCTGGTAAGGTACAATAATACCAAAGTCTGTATTTGTCTTTAATTAAGTAATTGATTTTTATTAGAGAGAATTGTAATCGGGGACATTTACACTCCCAAACTCTGGCACGCTTCATTTAAATGTCTCACGATTTTTTATATCAAACAAACATGAGAGCAAGATGGCTTACTGTAAGGATAGAAAAAAACATTGTAAATTTGATAATTATATAAAGAGTTTTTTCTTCACTTATAATCCAATATAATAATATTTTTGTTAGTGAGTCGTATAGCCTTTTGTACAGGACCAGCCTGTTCAGTCATCCATCTCTATTCGCCACCCCCGACAGCGTATTTGATCCACATCAGAATCTATTACCAACATGCAGATTCAGTCCCTGCTGTCAATACAACACATGATAACATGAAGCGCAGAGTCCATAACACCGTCACTTACCCATCACATCACATGGCCAGTGCTGAATGTAGCTCTGCGATCAGATGGTATCCCTGTGAGCCAAAGGGATACCATCAGAGGAGATATATATTTAACCGATAGTGTCCCTTCTAAACAGTGCATTTTCAGTGTATGTTCTGGGTTGTTTATCTAGAGGTCCATCAATCACTCAGAGGAAGGCTGCGAGCTTGGCTGCTTGTGGGGAGAGATTTATGCTGTAATGCATCAAATCAACAGACCTTTACAGTAAAATATGAGTTTATCAATAGAGCTGATCAATAGCGCATGCAAGACGCTGTGTAATTATTACAGAGGTCCGTATCAATAAACTTGTCATGCACAGCCCTACTGCCAAAGGCTATGAGCTGTGGGGAAAAAAAACATTTGGCCATGAGATGTTTCATCACCTCAACGTTAGATATGTACATCTATCTAACTTATCAGGGTTTGCTTAGCTGGAGTTGGGAAAATACTGCATTGCACCATATAGGACACCAATCAGGATGAACAACAAGACAAGTGAATGCAGTTTGTGATTCTTTTTGGGCAGTTAAAAGTACAGAGGATGAGATGATAGTGTCTTGTGCAGTGTTACTTGGCTTGTGATATATATATAATTAAAAAACAAAGTAGTATTGTCTGCGTGGTTCAAAAACCTTGTTGGAGCCGCATTATGTCAAGTAAAAATGATTTATATAGCACATTTAAAAACAACCTCATGTGACCAATGTGCTGAACACACAATATGGGCAAACATCATACAGTAAAACAATCAAAAAAAATTGTAAGGTGCAGCAGGTCGTCTGAGTTAAAAGCAAAATTAACTGTTTTAATTCAGACGTATCAGTGATTGTTTATTCACAATTACTGAGACGCCTAACAGTAACAGTAACAAAGTTAAAACAGTGAACAGTCAAAAGCAGTCAGCTAAAATACACCACCAAGTTATGGTTGACATTTGGTCATAATGTTATTCTTGATTGGGGAAACTTTTAGCTTCATAACTCAAGCCAGGTGCAACTAAAAGGTTATACACCAGACCCATTTCCTTGGACCGCAGACGTTAAGAGATTATAAATGGTTAAGACACGGATGAGTGTCCTGAAAGGAGCAAGGATCATTTGTCTTGAAACCAGGCAATCTGTGAAAAGAGGAAAGTATGTGTCAAATGCTTTGTGTTGCGCCGTAATGTGGGCTACTTTACCACATAGACACAGACAGGCACACGGCTCGAGAGAGAGCGTGAGGCAAGGACCAATGAGGCAGTTTATATCAGGATTTGGTTTCACAGCCACAGCCTCTTGGGAGAGAGGGGTCTGCCAATAACACTTAAGAGACAGAGCAGAAAAAGTAAGTGCTTTTATTACAGCTCATCAGTCATGTAATTTCTGGCAGCATTTGTGATTACAGATCAAGTGATTGACTAACTACACATTCGGCAGCTGAGTTACGAACTGTGTGCCTACCATCGCACCCCCGGCAGATTCTCCGTGTCAGCTGTAACTCATCCTCTCCTGCAGTGCTAAATCAAAGAACCACTGCAGCCTGGAGGAGTTCAATAATAACTTTATTGCAGAACCTTTTTTCAGAAAATGTTCAATGTTGCAAGACATCAGATGTACATAAAACAACCAGCAGGTCCAAACAATATAAAAACAGCAAACATAAACACAATCAGACGATATACCACAGGCCACCAGATTAACACCAGGTAAAACATTGAAACAGTGCATGTTGTTGAAGAGAACGATTACAGATTACTGCTGTTAGTTGCAACCTGCCGATTTGGTAAACGGTGATTACATTTACAGCAGTGTTGTAAATGTGAGGGCTGTCGTTTGGACCTGGCATTGTACTTGCATGGGGTGAAGAAGTTGGGTGGAGCAGATCAATAACAAGCTCCAATAGGTATTGACGAACGAGAGGGGAGTGTGCGAACGTAGAGCCTGCATGCTGTGTGTGTGCACGTGTTTGTGTGTGTGTGAGTTTGGGGGTGGGGGGCTGCGCGATTGGATCACCCTGGGGTTAGGGAGAGAGCACGGCTCAAGGTGTTTAATCGACAGGTCTCACCTTGAATCGATCTGGTGGAGCCTCGCAGGGCCCAAACGTGATACACACAACCAACACTCACTCACACTCACAAAAACAAACCACGGGGAGCACAGGACGCGATTGTCCACTATCTGTTTGCATTCCTTCATGGAGTTCAAAACCTGTCTTTTTTAGTTTTCTTTATTTTTACTATATATGTACTTCTTAAAGACAGCATTTGAATACACATTACACATTTTATCCTCAAGTGAACCACAGTTCACTTCAGGTAAACCCAGGTTCACTTGGGACTGAATGAACGCCCCTCATTCGTTATACTTATATTAGTCAAAACATGAAATGGATATTCAAGGCAAGGCAAGGCAAGGCAAGTTTATTTATTTAGCACAATTCATACACAAGGCAATTCAAAGTGCTGAACAAAACAAGAAAGCATTAAAATCATAAATAATCACAGAACATTGAAAAGAAAGATAAAAATATAAAATCCCTCAGTTGTATGCACAGCTAAACAGAATCGTCTTTAACCTGGTTTTAAACATTGTCAGAGAGGAGGCCTGTCTCACATCTTCAGGAAGATTGTTGCAGATTTTAGCCGCATGAATCTGAAAAGCAGCCTCCCCATGTTTAGTTCTGATTCTGGGCACTAACAGGAGTCCAGTCCCTGTGCTCCTCAGAGTCCGGGCTGGTTCATATGGGACTAACATGTCACTAATATATTTTGGTGCGAGGCCATGGAGAGACTTGTACACAAGCTTGTACACATTCAAGTTATGTAGGAAGATTTTCTCCTTCCGGGTGGATCATCTAGACTATTGGTCCTTCTAATTGTCAATCATTCTGGTGATATGTGACAATAGGCAGTTGTACGTGCTCGTCAAACAAGACCAGAGTGTTTTTGGGAGATTATTTCACACAATGGCGTGCGCTGAAATCACAGGTCGGTCTACACACCACAAGAGCAGCGAGCCTCTGCAGAGTAGGCTCGCGTCACACCAGCAGATCGGCTGCCTCTGCTCTCACTGATGCTTCAAGTTTCTACTCAACAGGTAAAGTTGGGCATTCTATTTGGAGAAATCCATTTAAGATCATTTCCCGTTAAAAGTCTTCAACGTCTATATTGTCTGACAAAGTGGAAAAAGTGCAAATTTTCCTGGAAAGTGAGCTTGTGTGAGTGATGCCGACAATGATTTGTAAACAGTGCACATGTGTAGGAGGAGAACTGGGTTTCGGGCATGTCTCTAAAGCCTAGCGTACATCGACAGAGAAACTGGAGACAACTAGTTGCAAGGCGGCTTTTGGCAACTGAGAGGAGATGATGGGAGATGATCAGTTGCCGAAATCGGTCGATGTGAGCGCTCTTACAACTGGAGATAAACAGTCGATCTCCAGTTTCAGTCAGTTGCCCGTGTTCTACTTTTCGGCAACTAGTTGTCCTCAGTTTCGAAGATATGACCCGATGTGCGCGCTCCATGCGCCGCTCCGACAACGTGTGTGTATTGCGTGTATTGCGAGCCCGCAACAGTTTATGTCAGAAAACACACTGTAGTTGAGGCCAGTTGCTGTCGATGTACGCGCTGTTATTCCCGAGACTGGTCTGCTACTGGGAGTTGCCCGTTTTCGTCAGATTGTCGATGTGTGCGGGGCAGCAACTCATATGCAACGGATATAATCAGTTGCCAGTCCGATGTACGCTAGGCTTTACACACATTTTAGTAGGCCTTCCCTCTGGAGAGAGTGGTTCATTCCAAAAATGTGGGATAATCCACGTATATCTAAATACATTTAATGGCACATTATTTCTGTTACCATTTAAAACTGTAGTTTTTGAGTGGCACGGTGGCCAAGTGGTTAGCTCTCTCACTTCTTATCAAGAAGGTACTATGGCGACTACTGCTCCTGACAGAGGCGTAGGTCAAATGCAGAGGATACATTTTCCCAACGGGGACAATAAAGTGTCCAATGGGGACAATGAAGTGTAACTTATTAAACAGTAATAGCACAAAATACACATTGTTACTTTCAACAAAACTAGACATGTATCATCTTAGTGCCAAAAACAACTAAAAAACAATGTAACCTGTTTAAAGAAAAACAGAGAGGACGACACAGTACGTTGTTGTCTGTTGGTGCTTGTGGTTTAAGTCAGGACTTTTCTCCAGGGTTTGATCGTATCCATGTTAAGCATGAGAGCAACGCTGAAACACGTTCCAGATCTTGGGACCAATTTGCGAAAACATTTTTCCTGAATCGAAACACATACAGCAAATAATCAGTAAAGAAAAAAAAACAAACATTGGAGTTTGAACAAGCTCTCACTATTGGCTACAATCTGGACATCAAGAACGTGCAGTTAGAAAACATCTTGTGCTTCATGGTTTATGGCCTGTTGTGTCCTTTCACCTTGTTGCTGTGAACATTTTGCTGATGAGTATCCTTTTGCTGTCTGGCCCTTTCCACTCGCTGGTCACAGAAAAGCCTGAGTCAGGCAATGTCAAATCTGTCCCATTTATATTCAATTGTTTTTCACACTCCAATCCACACAAAAAAGGAAAAAAAGGAAAGAAAGTTTAATACTAGTTTCTGAAGCAACTAAACTTTGAATAAACTATTATAAAACTTGTTTTTTGTTTTTAAGCCTGAATGATCACACTTTTGAATTTTGATTAAATGTGATAAATCACAATTATTTTATTCAAATAAAAAAATATTTTGGAGAAAAAAAACCCTTTATTAACACATTTATTTACAAGTTGTACAGTTGCCTATAGTAGAAAATGCAAACATTTCAATAACTCTGTAATATTGCAAACACTCGTGCCTAGGTACTGGTGGAGGTACTCCTCCACTCTTAAGGCCTCAGCAGACTTCTCCAAAGCTCTACAACTGTGTCTGCGGAGGCTCGGAAAGCCCTGGGACCAGGGTCGGTGGTGGTAATACGGCACTAGCACAAGGAGATAAAGACGTAACTGATGCACAGGGCTGTTTTTGTGTCTGCACTCGTGCACATTGTACTTTTGGCCTTAAATTAGGACTAATACCTGACATACGTGGTTTGTCAGGTATTACAAACCACCCCGTGGCTCAGTCCACTACTCTTTTATGGACCAATCGCAGCCCTTGTCTTTCCCGAGCATCCTCGATGAAGTCACACATTTCAGGCTTCAAACATAAAGATATAAAAAAATGTATTTTTTGTCAAGCATCAACAACAAGTGGGACACAATCGTGAAGTGGAACGAAATTTATTGGATAATTTAAACTTTTTTAACAAATAAAAAACTGCGTGCAATATTATTCGGCCCCCTTGCACTAATACTTTGTAGCGTCACCTTTTGCTGCAATTACAGCTGCAAGTCGCTTGGGGTATGTCTCTATCAGTTTTGCACATCGAGAGACTGGAATTCTTGCCCATTCTTCCTTGCAAAACAGCTCGAGCTCAGTGAGGTTGGATGGAGAGCGTTTGTGAACAGCAGTCTTCAGCTCTTTCCACAGATTCTCAATTGGATTCAGGTCTGGACTTTGACTTGGCCATTCTAACACCTGGATACGTCTATTTGTGAACCATTCCATTGTAGATTTGGCTTTATGTTTTGGATCATTGTCCTGTTGGAAGATAAATCTCCGTCCCAGTCTCAGGTCTTTTGCAGACTCCAACAGGTTTTCTTCCAGAATGGTCCTGTATTTGGCTCCATCCATCTTCCCATCTATTTTAGCCATCTTCCCTGTCCCTGCTGAAGAAAAGCAGGCCCAAACCATGATGCTGCCACCACCATGTTTGACAGTGGGGATGGTGTGTTCAGGGTGATGAGCTGTGTTGCTTTTACGCCAAACATATAGTTTTGCTTTGTGGCCAAAAAGTTTGATTTTGGTTTCATCTGACCAGAGCACCTTCTTCCACATGTTTGGTGTGTCTCCCAGGTGGCTTGTGGCAAACTTTAAACGAGACTTTTTATGGATATCTTTGAGAAATGGCTTTCTTCTTGCCACTCTTCCATAAAGGCCACATTTGTGCAGTGCACGACTGATTGTTGTCCTATGGACAGACTCTCCCACCTGAGCTGTAGTTATCTGCAGTTCATCCAGAGTGATCATGGGCCTCTTGGCTGCATCTCTGATCAGTCTTCTCCTTGTTTGAGATGAAAGTTTGGAGGGACGGCCGGGTCTTGGTAGATTTGCATTGGTCTGATACTCCTTCCATTACAATATAATTGCTTGCACAGTGCTCCTTGAGATGTTTAAAGCTTGGGAAATCTTTTTGTATTCAAATCCGGCTTTAAACTTCTCCAAAACAGTATCTCGGACCTGCCTGGTGTGTTCCTTTGTCTTCATGGTTCTCTCTGCGCTTTAAACAGAACCCTGAGACTATCAAAGAGCAGGTGCATTTATACGGAGACTTGATTACACACAGGTGCATTCTATTTATCATCATCAGTCATTTAGGACAACATTGGATCATTCAAAGATCCTCACTGAACTTCTGGAGTGAGTTTGCTGCACTCAAAGTAAAGGGGCCGAATAATATTGCACTCCCCACTTTTCAGTTTTTTATATGTTAAAAAAGTTTAAATTATCCAACAAATTTCATTCCACTTCACGATTGTGTCCCACTTGTTGTCGATTCATGACAAAAAATTAAAATGTTATATCTTTATGTTTGAAGACTGAAATGTTGCGAGGTTCAAGGGGGCCGAATACTTTCGCAAGGCACTGTATGTTTATTGTAAGCACCATAAGCGCTGACCACCACTGCATCTATCTCTGGGGTTCAGGTGCACCTTCTTTTAGCATTTGATTTGAGTTTCCAATACCACTCCCCTATACAGTATGCTGGTGGCAGGCGCCTGGGGTTCCTAAACCGTGGATCCAAGGCCAAGCCAGGCCAAGTTCATGTTCTTGTTACCTTTGTTGAGATCCTTTGTAAAAGCAGCCTTGAAGCGGATTAGTGTACATGCACTGTCTTGCCAGTGGTTTCAAAGACATGCATGGGTCTCAGCTGGTATTTTAAAATAGCAAAAAAAAAAAAATGTATAGATGCAAGTACATTCATTTTCTGGAGTTCCGTTGGAAGGTTTTTTGTACTGAAACTTGCCATTGATCACACCAGACGGGGTTTTGCCGCTCATTTTTCCCCTGGCGTATGCACCTGATCACTGAACTTATAGTAAAAGGTACCATCTTCTGCATCAAGTCGTGATTAATACAACACAACAATCACATGCCATAATACAATCATTTTGACAGCTCTAAACACTCAACATAACATTTTTTTCCTGCATCGTCAAATGGCAGAAGCTTCCATTATTGTAGGAGCTCACCAGCATTCTTGTCCACTTGAATTACAAATACATATTTTGTTTCTCAGCCTAACTTTACGCTTTACAGATTTATTGATAGAGACTTAAATCCAGTATAAAGCATCTTCAAAGCACACAACACTTGACCTCATTTAAAAACTTGATACCAATTAGAACGCTGTGATAAATAATTCAAGAAGATATCTTACTCAGCACACACATAATTTTAATACAAGAAGGAGCATGCGCTATATAGCCGCAGTGTCCCACATTAACCTGTGAGTATTTCCACCACATGCACAAACACACTCCAAAAACAGACTTCTTAATGAACCAAAGTAGAGCAGAAATACACACTGGCCCACTTCTGCCTTCTCTTCTCCCTCCTCTCTCCATCTCACACCTTCTCCACATCATTTGTTTTATTCATGTTCCGTTGTCTTTCTCTTTTGTCTCAATGAGTTAAATCACAAGCCCTAATTTATGGCTACAGGCAAAGACACTTCAACAAACAAAACATCTGATGAGGGGGAATGACTGAAAACATAGACGCTGCGTGTAAATTCTCACAAATGTCTGTTATGGTCGTTTTTTTCTGCGGTTATTTACATAGAGGATGACAATGTGGGTAAAGAAGATGGTTTGTGATGCAAAATGGAATAGGCTGGGAGGATAGAAGAGGGGTCGTGCGAGAGACAGGAGCTGTGGAGTAAAGGAAGTAAATCCAGTGACACAGACTGGGGCGCACTCAGGTGTGGGGAGAGGATTATACAAAAGCCTGAGTGTGAATGACAGTAAACACCTGAATGACAGAGATGGGGCGAGGTGAGCGCTCTCTACCAAGTGTGTGGTGAAGGGTGACAGCTTACTGGGTGTCATGTATTCACAGTGAAGAAATACATTTTGATTTTAAGAGCCAAGTTGTTTACTTGTGTTGCATGTCAAAATAACTGCTAATGGGTAAACAGCTTCTGACATGAAAATGACTAATAACAGGCAGAGATCATTCACCATTCACACTTTTATGAATGCCTGCACTGGCCATATTAAGATTACTGTCTCAATATGAGGCTTGTTGTTGGATTGATCATTTCCTCTTGGTCAGTAAAGCTGGGGTACCTAACTTCTATTTTCATAAATAATACATGGATAAAATTTGTTTTAAAGTATTTAACATGTGAATGTTATGAACAAATTGGACCATAATTTCTTGATTACACTGGGTAACAAAAAAATATTTTTTGAAAATAGTCCAGGGTTTTCCAGCTGAATTAGACTAATTTTGATGCTCTGAGTCCGAAAATGACCTTGGTTTTGCTCAATCAGGTCAAGATTTTTTGCTACAGAAATATTTTCTTTAATCGATTTTGCGTAAAAAACACATTTCTGCGGATCATCAGCTGAGAAACCCTTAACGTTTTTTCCGTTTTCCTCAAGAAATAAAAGTCAAAGTATCCAAAGTCATTCAGTTTTTATTTACTCAATCAAATTTGATAAGCAGAATTCATAATAACGTAGACGTACGTAATCCGTACTATGGCTGTATCTCAAAAAGTTGACCTGATAGAGCAAAATGCATGTGATATTCGGACTCAGAACACCAAAATTAGTCTAAATCAGTTGAGAAACCCCTGACCATTTTTTGGCTGTCAGCTTGTGTTAGATTTGAAAACATGTTAACTTTTGCATACTAAGAAAAGCCCTGTAAGTCACTATTAGACGCTTGGGGCTGATAGCTGATTGGCTGAGGGAGTGTGATCCTCTCTTTTTCACTTTTCTCTCTGAAAAACGCGGATCCAAAGATTTTACAGAGGGAGGCATGACAGTGGTCACATCTTGTTTTCGAGAGCAAGGAACCAGATAGAAGAACGTTATTATATATACATTTTTGTGGTTTGAAAGTTAGGTACCTCAGCTCTAAGTCAGTAAGTTTAGCCTGAAGCTGCAGTTATATACACACAGTCACAAAAAAACATTTCATACCAACTAATAAAGGGGAGGTGTTTGCATCTGCCATCTCAGAAGTAACCAGGACCAGACCTGCTTAGCATCTTTGTTGATCAGGCATTATAAAGGTTGAATGGCTATATTAAACTTGCATGCAGCAACACTTGTAAAACAAAACCATTTCCTCTGAATAGTGCACGGATTAGATTTATGGTCTCCTAATGAATTGACTTTTCTTTTATTAGGAGCAGTTTATTCCCTGTCTCAGTCTCCTCCGCCTCCTTTGGACAAATAATTATAGATGAAATTCATATATTCTAAATTGGAAAACAAATCAAAAGTTGATCATGTTACTTTGCATTTGTTGGACTTGCATTAGTCTTTTCACCATCCGTTGGAAATGCGTAGGAATTGGTCGGAAAAATCAGGTGCAAGATCAATCAGCGCTGTGTAGATATAGTGAATAGACTGTACTTTTCTCTTGTAAGTCAATAAAAAAAGACCAGAGGGCAGAGGAGGTGCATGTTTATCTAACTTGTTCTCTGCTTTCTCTCCTCAGACTACAAAGGTCCAGGAGTGATGACAGGTTGCGTTGAGAGAGCCCATTCGCCACTCTTCTCCCTAACATAAACAATTCCCAGTAGCAACTATAACAAAGTAAATGCACATGTGGCCATTCTATCTACATTTGTTTCGTTTTTTTGGGTTGGCCTAACGCACGGCAAAAACAAAAAAAACTCTGCAGAGCTATTTCCATTCACACTTTGGCATCGTTGTTAGGCATATTTGAAATCACTTTTTGAAAACCATTAACAACAATCTGCCTCCCTGGCTTGGCGCTCAAATATGTGTTTAACCTTTCTGCTTGAGGTTAAATTTGGAGAACAGCCCTGCATGTCGATTCCTAGATCCTCTGTTGGAGAAATCGCTTATACCTCTGGAGCTAGATCACTGTACACCGCTGACTCTACATGAAGCGTGACCCCATTTCCCCCCTGGCGACCCCCCTCCGTAGCCAACCCTACAGCCTTGGAAGATAGAGGAGTATCGGGGGAGGCATGCCAAGGCAGTAGACACTTTTAAGCAAAGATTAAAGGTTTTTCTTTTTAATCAGTCATTTGGCAGTGATGTTAGCATTTCACCCCGGTGCAGCTAAGGATCAATTTTTAATGCTGCAGTGCAGAGAGCAGACAGGGTGATTGGCAAGAGAGCAGCTATTTACAAAGGCTCTATTTACAAATTTCCCATAGATATATGCAGGGGGCACAATTGACATCTCGCACAGAATTTTAAACAGCCCCGTTCTTTTTTTTTTCTTCACTTTGTCAAAAGCCGCAACCTCTGTGGGTCCCCAGTGATTGCTCCATGTTAGGCAGACTGTATGGGTATTCTTCTCATCCGCATCTCACATGTAAAAAGAATAAAGCGGATACGGACATCTCCCCTGCGTTGTTATATTTCTTACGTTGAGCTGTGCCAAGGGCTGAATAACTAGGTCAATGAACCCTGGTGTAAACAGCAATCTACTGTGAAGATGCTAATGACAATAAGTCTTTCTTCATTTGCAGAATATATTGACTTCTTTCTTTATAGCACTATGCATATTTAAACGCAACTCCTTGAGGGATGTCAGCCATACACGCAATATAGTTCACGCGAATAAACACACTCACTTAATAATGTATTTTCACGATTATTCTAATATAATTGTGTCCTTTATATACAGAGTTCCTCATCCGTAATTGTGTTGTAGTATTTAAAGATTATCTATGGGCTCTAGTCTACAAAACAAGAATATCGAGACTGTATATGAACGGCCATGGACGGAGTGTTTGTGGCTATTGGCTGTGGAAGAGTTCCTATGGTCCCCTCTACAATCCATGCTGGGTCTGGGTAAGTCCATAAGCTCCAAGGTAAAACTACTGCATTTGTCAATCAATGTGTGCTTAAGGCTTTCTGTTGAGTGTCACTGAGAATTGTGTGGCAGCGAGGGAAAAGAATTACAAATGTCAAAATATGGTGTTCGGTTAAACATGTATTGATTTTAAGTTTGTGTTTTACTGCCCCCACTGTTTCTCTTGGACAGTGTATAGCAGGGATGCAGTAACAGTGTTTTTCAAATGTCGAATCTGTGTTGTTAATAAGTTATATGAATAATGTGAGTAAGATCTAAGGTCGTATTCAAAACAAAGGCAGGTTGCTCACCCATCATGTGTACATCAGTTTGCAGGTTTTCCGACAAAGAACTTTCTCAAGGAAATGAAAGCAAATGGAGATTATTGCATATTATTTTAATTTGAAGATCATTTGCATATAGGAGCTAATTTAATATTACCATACTGCAACATAACTGAAAAAGTGATTAATCTGTCACGTTAAAATCTTGACATAAATTGATCCAGGACTTGATAATGAGCCTGCTATATTTCTATACATACGTCTTCTTTACTGGTAGTCATTATCTTGCCATCATTCAACCATTCATCTGTTCTCTAACTGTCCATGCATTCATACAGTCAGTCAAGTCTCCTGCCAAACCCTACAGTGCATTGATCCAATGATTGACCCTGCACCAGGAGGATCAATACACTCTTAAATGGCATCATTGTAAGCACTTAGACACAATGGACGAGTGTTGTTAGTGCAGTTCATTTTCTGGGTGCCACAGCTGTAGAGGGCTCTAACCTCAGTCACACCTGCATTATCTGCAGAGAAAATAGTACTGGAAAGAGCCGACCAGCAGCACCCAGAATAAATAAAACATATTACCCTGACATGTACAATAGAATAGTACATGCCAGTTGCTACTTTAGTAATATGGCATGGGGTCTATGCGCATATACTGTATCTACACATATATTTATTGGAAAACACTAAATACACATGGTGAAAAAAAATGACCCAGTTTTCTATTAGCGGATGTGCCACAACGCGCTGCTGGCACGTTTGCTGTGGATTTACTATACTGCGTGAGGCAAACTCCAGCACAAGTAAGGGACAAGAAACAGAGGTCGGCGGTGAGTTGTAGGACACATAGACACAATAGATTAGGGTGATGCAATCGCCTAACTTTACCTTAGCTGATCCGGTGTAACGCCAGGCCGGTTCATGGGCAGATGGAGGAGTTCCAGTCTAACGCGAAAGTGTGTACTGAATACTGTAGGGCTTGCCTGATGGTCTTGTAGACATGGCTACATCCGGAAATTGCTGATTCCCTGGTTGATATTGAGGGTTTTCATTGATCCGCGTGGACAGAAGCGAACAATTGGGGAAAAGCCGGGGGGCAGTGATTAACAATGAGTGGTGTAAACAGTATACCGCTACAGAAACTACTTGTGGCCCTGACATGGAAATACTGTGTGTAACTTTGAGACCCTTTTAACTCACAAGGGAATTTGGATCAGTGATTGTTACTGCTGTGTACGTTCCACCCAGTGGGAATGCGCCAAAGGCAGCTGTGCAGATAGGATAGAAAAGGGAGGAAAACCCCAGAGGAAGAGCAGTATTTTGGGCCCCGGTGCAGACGAGAGGACGAGTCTCTATTAAGGCATGAATGTGACTGACAGGATGAGCAGCTCCTCGGGCTATATGTGTATACTCAGGCCATATTATTTCATCATTACATATTTTATTTTATATATTTTTTAGGTCGTGGCCTAAACACAAAGCACCTGTTTTGAAACATAATTTAATCATTTAAATAATTAATATATTGCATTTAAAATTTAGGTATAGGATGTTCTCATTGAAGATAGAAGACCTTTGCATCTAGTTTTTCTTTTTTTTTCATATTTTTATTATAATGTAACATAATTGTAAAGAACAGCCATGAAGACAGAGTACCAGTCGCCTTTATAACCCCACCCCACTGTTTATGTAGAAGGTACATGTGGGTCAAAGGGTGTACTCTCTAAAATATATTCAAATTATTTGGGGCATATACATATATTCCACCTGCATACCTGCGGTATGCTCCAGGCTGGCCCTGAACTTGGCATTATGGGAGCGGAACTCTGACACATTGGGGAGGTATGTCACTGTAGTTCATGGGTCTTGTTAGCTGAGGTGTCGGCAGGACTGCAAACCATGGTCTGTAAGTCTTTTTCAATGTGTATATACTCTCTCTATATACATGTGTGTGGGCGAGGTTAACATTAGACATTACACTGATACCTCCTCACCTGACACCAGTAATAAAACTAAACAGTATGGTGTGCTCCGCTGGGTGTGAGAGTGTGTGTGTGTGTGTGCACGCAAGCACCAGGGGCATGTGAGCTGTATAGTTGTTTCTGCTGTCACCAATTTGCTGGGCCTCCAGACGGGAGAAGTAGCAAGGTGACGGAGCTGTGGCTTGATAAACACAGAAGCCCTGCTTCGATTTCCCATCCAGTCCTATTTGGAAACACATGGCTCTTGCTGGGTGCTCTGAGCGCAACTCAAGAAGGGGGAGGTGCCACAAGAGAGATGCAAGTGTCCAAGTTTGGAATTACAAGAAAAACAGCAATACGAATGGAATAAAAATGTCCTTAAAATAGATAAATATTGCATATTTATTATCATTCTGTTCTTTTAAGGTAAAAAGGACATGAATCTGACACTAGTTGAAGCAGCAGAAGCATCATGTTGCTAGGTGGGCTCAGACCTTAGCCTCTGCACCCTGGAGAGTTAAAAAGATCACATTTGAAACTCCTACAACTATTTCCACTCCTGCTCCTCTCCACCATGCCTAACACCAACATAAGAGGACAAGTGTGGGCTCTAAGCGTCAGTGATCAAACAACCGCTGCTGGGGATGCTAGGCTCAGGATGGTTGGCCTAATAGGATTGGAAGCCCCCAGGTGAGCCAAAGGACACCTCCAATCAGCATGATCAGCCAAAGGCTAAGAATGTGCAGGTATACGGCGCTGAGTGATGTACAGTACTGAGGAGATCACAGGGAAGTGAAGAATACAAGCAGGGAAGCAATGTCATGGTTGACTGTGTGTGTCAAACAGCCATGTAGACTGATGGAGTTTAAAGTTGTGTGCGGTTTTAAGTTGTCAGAATGATCCTAAAAGTTTAACACTCTTATCATCCCTAAAGTTAGCAACGGTGTACGATATAAGGGGTGTGTAAGTGTTTTAAACGTGTGTGAAAATCCCCTGTGACACTCTCACAGTAAAAAGAATATAAGAAAAAGTCTCAGTCCACATTGATACTGAACATTCACAGTCACACAGGCTTTCAGAAACTCATCACATTCACAAAACAATTACCAGAGTCTGAGCTCATCACTGACTAAGCAAAAGCCATTGGGCGTGCAAAACACACAATATAATTAGCACACATCAAGCTGCTGGTTCCTACTGCGCATTAATGACGCCTCCCTCTGAAGTGAATTATGGTTTGATGAGAGACAAGTGCAGAGAGGATTTCACACGTAAAAAAGGACAAAAATATACCTATACAAAAATAATACTGATGCAAACCTATACTTAACCTATACTAATGCAAACCTGATTAAAACACATACAAAGGGTCCATCTTTTACTACTCTTTAGCAAAAGTCCAATGCACCTTTTGCAAAGCAAGCTTGGGGGTCCAAAGCCTTCAGAGGTTGGAATGCTTACTGACCCACGAAACAGATTAGACCCCATAAGGACCCACTATCCACCTGCAGAAGATGAAAGACAGAACAACTATGCAATCTTTTCAATTTGGTACTCACACTAAACTATTTAAACCAAAAGAGAACAAAAGTCTAATTTATTTTAATGGCTGATGTACCAAACCATGTTGGCACCAGCACACAGGCCCCAAGGATTATAGAAAGAACTCAAGCATCCAGTCTGCACATTTAAACCTGCCACTAATAAATTTCTATTTACTGCCTGCATTGAGGACTTTTAAATTATGGCATACAATAAAGCTGGCACACACATCTCAAAAGCTCTTTCAGGGGATGTTAAAGCAATATCGTAAGCAATTTTCCAAAGTGGATTACAAATTTCACATCCAGGTTTTATTGCACATTACGATAACTTAACCACATCTAAATGTTCTGCATAAATGGGAAATATGTGCTGCTTAATATGCTATTTTTCATTTTTTAAGAAGCGCTGTGCACACTCTGCCAAGCGAGGGAGCCTGCTGGTTTGTAGGGTGGGGGAGTCAATAATCTTTATGAGGTGGATTTTAATTACAAGGAGATAACTGAGTATCCTCCTCACCGTAAGCCTCCATCAATCTCTATTTTGCATCAAGCCGTACATTGCTGTCACGCACTCGCGCGCACACACATACACACACGCACACACGTACGTACACACACACACACACACACACACAGATAACCTTTCAAACATGATTGATCAATCCATCAGAGGGGCATTATTTTCATCTCTGTGAAGCCAACCTTAAAAACCATACAAGAGGCACTGCAAGTTGCTTTACATTACACATATATGAATTGAATATGATCCCGACAAATATCACAAACATATTCATGTAAGCACATACACAGGCGCTGGTACGGAGACGCTGGCAGGGTAATCCAACTAAAAAGGTTAAGGTTGATGTTTTTCCAAAGAACGACGGTCTCTGAAAGGTCAGATCAATCATGTGCTAAGCATGCCTCGTAAGCAATCCATAAAGAGCTTGTTTTAAATAATAACATTTTATAGATCACCTAAAGACATAACTGTAGCAGAGCCAGGTAAGGCCCCAGTTCCAAATACTCTCTAATGCGCCATGAATTCAAATGGGACTAAACTTAATATGTCGGCTGCAGTGTAATGAAGCATTTCTAGGAAAAAAGTGCACATAGCAGCACCAGCAGCAGACGTCTCTGTCTCTGCTTTTTTAACACAATAATGTGGTGCAGCAGAAAGCTGTAAATATGCAAGAACAAAGACTGCATCAGGTCACATTTAGGGTTTGACACTTTAGCCTTATTTGGACTAGAGCGAGGATCAATCTATGTAGAAATACTTAATATAGTATGTAAAATCAGATTATTTGCTTGCTGAAATTGCATGATTATTATTATTATTTTAGACACCAAAGTATGATTCAAGGAATGTTCGACCAGGCATCACACAAGTATTTCCCCTATATATATATTTTTTATTTTTGATCAAATAAAGAACCATGATTTTTTGTGGTTTCAAAATCAATATTCCAAATGTAAATTCAATAAATCCTTTTATAGCACTTAATGAAAACATCAGATCAATAGAAGATTTCTTTTAACTACAAAACTCTCGTGTTGTTCTGTGGATGAAATTACATGGAGTTGAGTTTTTTGTCGTAAAACAGTTTGATTTGACTTAGGAGACATAATAATATAATAAGGGAAAGTCTCTGATCTAAGTGATGTCATCTGAGGACACTGAATCCTTGTTGTGTTAATTAAAACTCAACTAAATTATGTGCAGCAAAAAGGCTGAATAGCTCAATGCCACAATGAGGCATACTTAGGGGAAAGTATAATTTTTGTTTTAATTACCTGAATTTTTTGGAGAGACTGTGTGCAAGGATTTGTTTGATTTATTTACCTGAAACTGCATCGTAGCTTCTTCTGGCTTCTGCACGAGTGGTGTGATACACATTGTATCTATGGCTAACCATGTCTGCCCTGAAAGTATAATAACAAGGACAAAGATTCAACCAATACAACAGATTCAACCGAAACAATTCTTACAATTTTCCGGTCAATAAATGCATGGCAGCGAGTGTGAGAAAAAACGAAAGAAAGAATGAATGTTTTTTAATTGGCATTTCATATGGGGCACTGTGAGTATTTGTGGATGAGATGTGGCCTATGCTCCAGCTGTGAGTGTTTTTAAAGGGGCAAGGATGTGTTGTAAGTGTGTAACTTTATGTACAGTAAGTGAGCAGATATATTAAACCCTAGCTGCTGGCAGTATGTGTGTGTGTGTGTGCGTGTGCATATATGTGTGTGTAAATGGGCACGGTCAGGTGCTGCTCCATGCTGTGCCAGCTGTAGCAGGAGCCATCTGTGTCAGGCGCAGTGGGAGGCCGGCAGATGACTTCAATGTACTTGAACTCCAGACAGACCTTTAGCAGACACTCGTCAGTACAAACCAAGACAACTGGGCCCAGCCGAGCTGAACGGGCTGATCTGGGTGGTGAGCAAGAGACAGACGTGTGGGATACACTGTAACCCCCGGCCAGACTCACCAGGGAACCACTGACACTGACTGCACACAAACACCCAAATCTGTTCATGTTCACAATGTAATGACATCCGTGTACTGTTGCTGTGAGTTTAATTGGCACAACAGACAAGGCTCACATGTTCCGAGATCGCACAAACAAATGAATGCTGTTTTATGGATTACAACAAAACACTTTTGTTGTTACTATTTAGCCGTTTCACAGGGTCTGTACATTTTAATTAGCAAGTTCAAAAGACTTGAGAAGGAAATATGTATTGACAAGCACCAAAATAACAATGTCTACATGAAATGATGTTGCTACAATAATATGATTACAGAAGCACAGTCAATAAAATATGCTGTTGAATCAATAGGTGTCTCTCAGCATGTATGTCCTTCAGTTAATTAATAAACAAAGAGAAATTAGGCCGTGGAGCAACAGAGTGTGGAAACCACGGTCATCAGTCACTTGTTCTACTGATGCTATTGTGGTAAACAGTGACCTATGTACTGCACAGGTGGACAAATGCAAGACAAAATAGTATTAATAACCTGGCCTTGTGGAGGTTCACATAAACACATGTGATAATAACTATCAGCAGAAGGTGAACGCACAGACAGATATAAATGTGACCGTGAAATACCAGGCACACCTAGAGGCTAACACAGTGTACATTTTGTTTAAAGAATGCACAGGGATACACAAGCAAGCACAACAACAGTGTTTCTTTTATATTTTTAACTCTCTCTTTATACAAACAAAACACACTCATGACCTTTAGCTCTATAATATCAATATTGCTCTTTTGCACCACAACGGAGGTCCAGCATATTATACCATCAATTTGGAACAAGACCAAGGTTCGATGAGGCCTGAACTCTGTTGGAACCGGGCCCGGGGGTTTCTACCATCACCAAAGCGGCTGTTTTATTATTTACCATGCTCACTGATTCAAGCTAATAATTACATTATGGACAGTACTGAAATCAACAGACTGAAACATGCATATGCCAAAGAATGTGAAACAATAGGAATTATTTCATTTTGCACTTGCAAATCATTAGTTGTCTCTCATGGCACATAGGTCCTAGAATACGGGACAGACAAATAGCCGTCTGGATACTTGGTTGTGAATTGTAGAGAATTGTGACGTTGTCTGATATGGCACAGGCATGGCCCATACTGGTTTTCAGGCAGGTTCAGCCCTCCTGTGGGCTCCCCACCTGGAGAGGGCTTCATGGAGATTGAGTGCAGGGAGGACAGGGCGGCGGTCGAAGATTGCAGCCTCTATGACCCGGCCCGAAAATATCCTAGAGAACATTACTTGAAAAACTTGCCACTTCAAAATATCCCTTCTGTAGAGTCTTTGTTCTTACAATGCAAACAGCTGTTGTTTCCAGTCTCCCACTCAAAGATTAGACATAAGGCTGATATTGTGTACAGGCTCCTCTATATCCTGTACCAAATGTCAAATGAAGGTCTCTGGTCTGATGAACTTGTGCAGACAGTTGACCCTGTTGTCATGCAGCTGACATTAAGAACCCAGACATGATCTCGGGATCCTGACAATGCCTCTGTCTGTGCAGGTTATAACCCTGGTTACAGTGGCACATGAGCTAATTCATTATGATATCGATAAGACTCTATAGATATGAACATTTTAATGTAATTTGATCTAATGTAATTGATAAACACTCAGTATGTTTTGATGAAATGGCTTGTTTTTTATCTCTATAGTTTCATTCATTCTCACCTCATTGTTTCTGGAGTTGCAGTTGTTCATTTCAAATGGAAAACAAAGAGATTTATATCTTAAAAAACTATTACCAGGCGTAATGGGGTTAGACCTGTTCCTGCCTGTCTTTTTAATGTAGCAGTGACTTTATTAGACCTTTTGCTTGGCTTCATTCACAGCTGCTACTGATACTAAGAAGCCCAAAGCCCCATGAGACAGCAACTATCAGCAATATGTAAAAAAGAAAAAGAGAGAAAAAATACGAAAAAACAACTTTCCTCTCAAACACTCACAATAAACAAAATGGTATCTTCTGGAGGCCTCTTTGTTTTTATTTTTGTGCACGTTGATAGGGTTGGGTTTGGAGGGGCACCATGCAGCTGAATACAAGGGGAGTCTTAATCAGGTGGTGCAAGTCTGCGAGGGGCCCCAGGGGCAGCCAGTGTGCTACATCCTGTCAGACTGCACAGAGAAACAATCAATCATCAGAACAGCTCAGAGACAGAGGAGAGAGAGCCAGGAAGATGGGAACAGAACAAAAAAATGTTGGTAAAGAAAAGCAGAAGTATGGGTAGAAGAAGACGTACGGGCAGGAGAGAGGGAGGACCGAGACAAGTTTGCCCTTGCTGTGAAACTAACTAAGACCTCCAGTATATAAATGTGCTACGCTACAAGGACCCATCTGTAGAAAAGTAGAAAGCCAAGGGGATGTCACGGCTCATAATAACCCACGTCAAACACTTTCATTGGTCCCCCTGTCACCTTAACCTTCCCCTCAATGTTTATTTCACCATTGTGCCAAAGCATTGTCACCCAAGTCCCCTCGTAAAACAGATCAGCCCCATATAAACACCCAAACTCAGAAGGAGAGGAAAGAGGAGATGAAGCTGTGTGGGCTGTCGAAAATCAAGCAACTGTTTACTTAAAAACAAATGACCACAGTAGTCTTAGGAGATTTGTTTAATCAGGAGAGCCGACACAAGGCAAAATACATATACTTTCAACCATAAAGATAAAGGCACTGTGGGATTCTCCATTGCTGTGCGTTAAAATGGACAAATCTGAATCCACTTGTATACACAGAACACTTAAAGTTAAAAAAGAACAGAAAAATATAAGAGGTGAGGCAGAAAAGGGAAATGCACAGCTGACAAAAGTGGCCCAAGCATCATACATCAAGCACTTGTTACCTCTCCCGGTGCTTGTGATTGCACATGACTGCAAACAAGTCAGTGATAAAAATCTGAAGAAAGATGAGACCGATCGGGCTAGCTTTAAAGATCATCAATCACAGGCCTGTAAGCTCAGATATTATTAGTTCAAGTAAAGCTGCACTCTTCCATTTTATGGACATCATAAAAGACTTTGGCGGTGGAGGGGGAGTGGGCAGATCCCCCAGTGTTTTAACTAGGACTGCGATGGATGTATTTGCAAAAGCAGTCCGGATGGATGGACAGCTCTAATGTAGTAATGCTAACTAAATCACTCACACACAGGCATGTTCCCTAGGGAGGAAAGCACTTTATGAGTAATGTATCCCCCCTGTTTTTATGATAATTTTTAATATATTTTCACATTCAAATTTTATAAAACAAAATTACGCAAAGACTTTTTGTAATAAGTGTGTGTGTGTGCGTTATACATTATTGTTTAAATAATCTATAATACATGAAATATTCCCCACAATTATTACAAAACACAACATGTAATTATTGCCAACTATTTTTTCAAAGGATATGGGATAGTGGAGTTTCAAAGATAACAACAAAGATTCCATCAATGTCTTAATGAATCTTTTCTCATCTTGGTAAGAACATAAAGCTTATAAGAGAAGCCCATCACTACTGTGAATAGCCTTTGTGCTTTAGAACTTACGAATTCACTCACTGAGCGGGCCCCAGCCGAGTTGGGTCCTATGTGCTGCTTGACAAAGCTTCTCGTTGTCTGTTATATAGCGTGCATGCATCCATATATGACCATAATGGTCATATATGTTGTTATGTTCAGCACGTAACATTTAATCCCTAATGGCTAAAATGATGAAACAGCATTCAAGACAGAAAGATTCAAACATTAACAATAAATATGACAACAAAATGCATAGACAGTATGCAAAATGGAAGGTGTTGAACATGTTCATCTTTCCACTTCTCTCTCTGGGACGTCTACTGGGCTTGTTTGGCCTGACACGGCACCTAGTGAACAAAAGGCTGCACGGCTTAGGCCTGCCCTGGAATGTCAGCGGGTTCACATTTCACATGCAGATGCGTGACCCCAACGCTCTTTAGTGGGAAGGTGTGCTTTAACCCCACAGAGAAGCCGAGGAGGGATGAGGAGGGAAGAAAGGGGCACTTAAGGGGGAAACTGGCTCTAAATGTCACTCTGTACCAGAATCGGTACACACACCCAGATATGTATCAATAGACATTTTCTATGTCAAACTTTATCTTTACAAAATCATTCAAAAAAGCTGTCTCCCTTTGTGATCTCTAATGCCTTCTCTCTGAGAACACATACACGTATTAACTTTTAGAAAGTGCACATTTGAGATTTTCCCCAAATAATTGAAAAAGCATACAGGGAGGGGTTATGTAAGGCAAAAGTTCTGTTCGCTCCACCAAAGAAACCACTGTGACTATTGTCTTCTCTCTGTTGGCCCAGGCTCAGGCTCAGGCTTTTACACATCTAACTCTATGTTCCCTTAGTGTAATTGCTAACATCTTTCCTTCTACTGTAATATATAGCTTTTACAAAATAATAGAATTACACTATTTAAAGAATATCCCTAATTCTGAAGACTATTTTGTCTGGGGTATGGTTGTGCAGATTAAGTATGTGCATGAATTTTATGAATTTATGCTTCAAAACTATCTATTTGAGTGGAAGATTGTTTAAGAGCCTTTCACTCCTCAAAGCAAAGTTTTACAGAGACAAGCAGGTGTAGAAACCTCCTGCAGAAAGTTTATAGAGCCCTATTATTGCAGTAACCCTTCAGGCGCTTGAGTAGCAGAAATGCTGTGCCCACGACTCAGAAACAGAGGTCTGTTATCCAAAAGTTTCTCCATTTGTCTGTTTTACAAAGAACAGTTCACAATAAAATGCAATATTTAGTAAAATAATAGACACTGGCGGCATGGTCACTGAGTGGTTAGTAGTGCTCTCACCTCTCATCAATAAAGTCCTGTGTTTGACCATAAACTGTATATCTGGGGGGATTGACTGTGTTGACGTCACCCACAGTGACAGGAGGATGCTGATTAGAGCTAGAGCTATTTGAGTGGGACTGAGTGAGGAGCCAAAGTCTAGTGCTACTCGCTAGTTAAAGCCGAATTCAGGTACAAAAAACAAAAACAATATTTCAATATATAGACACCAGGAACATAGAGAGGGCTAAACCATGGATTTTTTAGCCCAAACTGTGAGTGTGACACATGTTTCTGAGCCAGAAGACTTATATTTCAATGTAAGTAAATAGGAACAAGAGCTTCGTGCATGAGAAATTCCCTGTGTGCCTTCATTCTATGCTAGCGGATTAGCATTGTACATTTCTATACAGTCTATGGCTTTGACTCTCAGAGGCACAGAGTCGTTCTGAGTGCAGAGTTGCATGTTCTCCCTGTGTATCCATAGGTTTCTTTTAGGTGCTTTGGTTTCTCCAAAAGCATGCTGGTCCGAATCCCAGTGGCTCAGTACAAATCATCCAACTGATCTGCTGCCTTGTACTTAAATGATAATGAAAAAGAATGTATCTTAACTAACCTAAATCATGTTTGTCTAAAGAATATGGAAATGTTTCAGGGAGGAAGAGAGAGATGGCCTGTGTTGAGCTCTGCTGCCCTCTAATAGTTGAGATATCTATAGCATCCACAACAAGGCCAAGGGAGTAAGGGAGCAATCCATAGGCCAGTGTATCCATGGCAACTAAACAAGGAATAGGCTAGATGTCAGGCAAGCATGGCTAAATTACCCATTAGAGAAAGCAGGAAGAGGGAAGAGGGAATACTGGTCAGGGCACAAGAGGCTAATGGGGAGATAAGATGGCCAACATATAAGCTACACACATACACATGGGCACACACACACACACAGACACACAGACAGATATAAGCACAGAACGATCGAAGAAACAGACTATAGTTGTCACATAAAAGTGCTGCGACTAATACATTCTGAAATAGAAAAATCTAATTAAATGTATTCAGCTTCCCACACAGAAGGAGAGGGATGAGAAAAGGGCTTCAGTGCAGACATCAAGTGCGCACAATTATACAATGCTGTACAATTGTAAATACTCACAAGGGGCACACAAGGAGGAAGTTTAAGTAGTGACATTCACTGGGAAAGACTGCTTCCAGGGACAAATATACTGTATTTATGGAATGTATTAAGTAGTGTTCTTGTAACCTCATGTATGTACAATGTGTTTCTATTCTTATACTGAAGCTTGGTTTATTCAAAAGGAACACAAGCGAGGAGAATAAGTCAATCAGTAGAGACACGCTTTGGCCCGGGTTTTTGAACTCACATCCGTTTTCAATGCATGCATACACATATTAATGCCTCTATACGGCATACAGTCACACACAAAGGCAAGTACACAAGCCGTCTGCACACAAATCCAGACAGACTCCCCCTGCCTAATGCCGCACATTCATTTGCATACGCCATAATTAGCGTCAGGCTCACAGAGGCTGGTCCTGGGGGAGCCCTGTGATAACCGCTTCCCCTTCTATTAGCGCTCTCATTCCAAGAGTGTCAGGCTCTGCACATCTTCATTGTAAGGCCTGCAGCACTAAAGCCCAGCAAAAGCTCTGGCACACTAGATACTGGTGAGTAAGGACATGAGGAGAGCAGGTTAAAGGTGAAGGATGCGAGGGTTGACAATGGCTATTAGCACAGAATAGGAGGACTGAAAGGTGCGCGGAATAAAAGAAAAATAGCAGATAAGTTCGAGTGTGAAAATGGTGAGAGACAAAAGGAGGTATCGTGCCGCAGATGCACATTGTGGAACAGACAGACAGAGAGACAGGCTGGACAGAGGTAATGATTGTGGTTATTAAATTGTTTCAGCTGCAAAGAGCTCTTTTCTTATGCCAATATAAAGGGAACAATTTATCCCCACTGATCGGCCCTGTCTCCTTTTCTCCTTGCTCACTTTGATCTGCCAGCATATTGCCTTGATGTGTCCTATTCAATAGCGAATCTGGGGCAATTTTAATGCTTTTGTACCTCGCCACCGCTCCACTTCTCCCTCCCTGTTTAAAAATAGCTGTTAATTATAAGTGCAGTTTAAATGTCTCTAGTGACCCAGAAATGCAGGTTTGAGTGAGGAGAGGGGGACTGAGAATCACCAAGTTTAAAAAGAACCGGCTTTCTGCAATCACCCCCTCCTACTCCTTTGTCTTCTCCTTTCTGCTCCTTCTGATTTAGCTCCTTCATTCCTTTACAGTTCCATTTTTCCTGTAGTTCTTCCATTCTCTGGCTCCTCTGTGGTGCTTCCTGAGCTCGGTGGGAGTGAGCAGGGCTGGAGGATAGGGGATTCAGCGCTTTCTCGCCAACACACGAGAGAGCTGCAATGAGACAGGGGAGACCATGGCTGTGAAAGCGCTTCAGTCTGCAGATTGTATGTGCATCACACTGTGTCTTTGTATCTCTCTCCATAAGTTCCTCTAATGCAGCCGCAGGAGTGGGATGTTGAAAGGAAAGGCATGTGAAGGTGCGCTAGGTAGCACAGTACAAGGTAGCGGTGCTGGGTATACCTGTGGGGAAGAGCCAGGGCTGCGCAGGGACCCGAGGTGTGCTCCTAGGGGGTGCAGTGTTATAAATAAAGCATTAGCCTCTTGAAGGAAAGCAAGATGTGAGGGCTGTCTCTGCTCTCTTTACCCCTCTAACTCTGACTAACAGTTAACCCGCAGGCATGTACATGGCGGGCTTTCGTCAATAAGAAGAGAACAAAACTTTTACAGAGGTAAACTGTGGGGCACTGCATTCAACCTAAAGGCCATTATTAGAAAGTTGAGCAAATGCTGAACGAAATGTGGCGTAATTATGACCAATTCAACTCAATTTGAACATGTTTATATTATTTATAAGATAAGAAATGCTAATGTGTTCTCATTTTTTGCCAAGAGAGAGACTGTTGAAGAAAGTCTGATTTCCACTAAGATCTCGCCCAGTGGTTCTCAACTATAGGTTTGGGAAACAGAAGTGAGTCACAGGATCATTTTTAGTGCAAGCCTTTCCAAAATATTTATTACTATTCTGAATATATTACAATTCTATCTGGAAAGTACAGTTTCTGTAATATATGTCCTTCATTTAAGAACATCATATTGACTAATAAATGTCCATAATGTCAATAAATTAAATAAATTAGTTCACTCAAAGACAAATTTACTTAAAAAATCCATCTCTTTCTTCATTCCAGAGATTATTGGGGTTAGCTTTTATCAATGTTTATATACCAATTATTTGTCAATATGGTTGTGGCGCACATGCATGTGAAAGCCAGATCTTGTCAGATTGTTCGGAATTTGTATTCTGCCGTTGTAATAAAAACTTTTTTGTGTCTTTTGGCAAGACACTTCACTAACATTACCTAGAATGAATCTGGTGCTTGAATGGTTGGTGGTGGTCAGAGGGGCAGATAGAACATACTGGTTGCCTCGCTTCTGTCAGTCTGCCCCAGGGCAGCTAGCTACAATATTAGCAAAGTAGTGAATAATGACATCCATCCATCATATCAATCAGAGCTGCACCCAATTCACAGAGCACCAGCCCCTCACTGATCCTCCTGCAGGTGGGGAGTCCACATGAGGATGGCTGCTCTGTCGGGGACAGCATAGCCTTGATATTTCAGCAGGGGCTTCAGGCAAAGTGGGGTTAAGTATCGGACATTTAACTTCTCCACCGATTCTCAAGGAGTCGGTGGAGAAGGTCTCGTGCCGTGCTCGAACCCACAACTTTCAGGCTCAAAGGCCAATGCTCAACCAACTGAGCCACTAATAATGACATGTGAAGCTCTATATAAAGCAGAAACATTATTACATAAGCAAAGATAAAAACAGAGTGACATTAGAAACATATTTGAAAAGCCTTTCTGCCCTTTACAAAAGTAGTGTTATTTGAAATAACAGATCTATTTTAGCGCCATACGCACTTTCTTTCGCAAATCCTATCAAATGGACTGCCAATAACATGATAAAATATGTTTTTGACAAATTTTAAAACTGGAGAAATATGTTTCTTCAGAAACAGTGTCTAAACTAATGTTCTTATGGGGTCACAGCTTGGTGTGTTGATGGTGAGTCCTGTCACGTTCCAGTTGAGAAACACCGATCTAGACTGCATTGTGAACAGAAATATGTGTCCTTTAAGGTCAATGCTTCCCACTTTGTATAGATTATAAAATTAAATATTTTCTGATATTATGTTGTACTGTAATTTAGTGATACAAATATGTAAACTTGAGTGGGTAGTGGGTGGTTCACTTGATTGAGCTCTAGACTGTAACATACACAAAACAGCAAGGAATTGTTGTGCATTGTATTGTTAAAATTCAATGGACATAACCTTTTATGCTGAGCTATATCTTAAACATTCACACAAACATATATTCAAGCTTTCATCGGTCTGACATTCTAAAAGTTCCTATGACATAGATTCTTTGACCCTGGGAGGGACCATGACCACAGAACATAATGTACTGCATTGGCGTGTCAGTGGTGTCATATACAGACAAGTAAAGCTCGGAGCCAGAAGATCAAAGGTGAAGCGCCAGTGTGAGCGTGCGGATGTGAGCAAAGTGTGCTACAAAGACATCCTGGTTAAGGCCTTGACACCAGTGGCTGATACCAATCTAATGAGATAAGGAGCGTATGCAAATGAACCTGGCCGCAGTTCGTAGTAATCAGCTTATCTGTCGCATTGCTGCGGCACACACAATCACATCTTTTTTACAACAGTCACGGATGAGACTCACCGTGTGGAAATACAGCATCACTAAACAAAATCCCACTTTTAGAGACACCTATTTGCACAACAGGAAGTCACACTGATCACACTTATTCCAGTCTACACGACTAAAAACTAAATCCCCCACACACCTACAATCGACAAAAGGACACTATATGGGAATGTTTCACAAAAGACATCAGCCAAGGGATGCCCATAACGTTGATTGCGATCCACTGGTCGCTTGCAAATGCAGGGTGGGAAGCTCGTATGGCATATTTGAGTTCACACACAACATGTACGCGTTTCGTTGCAGCTATATATATCTACAAACAGCATAAACGGATCCATTACTGATTCTGTTTTTGAATCTTCTCTGGCTTTGTGCTGTACATACTAGTAAAGTCTGCGTAACTTCAGTATTTTGTCTCCTGAGAGTGGTGGGAAGCACATCAACTCCAACTCAAAGTGAACTATAGAAATAAGCGCATTTCCTCAGAGATGTGGCAATATAAACATTATGTGCATCTTACATAAGGAAAAGTGAAACAAAAGCACTTGGCGGGATGGATTTTATGCTCTATTGGCAGCTCTGTATAAACAAACAAAGATCGGGGGGTTAGCTGAACACTGGCACTTGAAGGTGCGACTATACAAATAACCAGTGCTTGGGATTTTAGCTGGCTTAACTCCAGAGAAACAACACACATATTTGTTAATGGCTCTATACTGGCACAGGACTGGCTGATAAACTGTCAAATACGAATCTGAAGAGTGATCATTGAGTTTGATAGGCCTGAGATTTGAGTGATTTGATAAGCTGCATAGCCATTATGCAAATGTTACAGAGTAAGACTTCGTAAAAGGATTGATCAAATCCACAGAACAAACAAGCAAAGACCCACAAGCAAGCACCGCCTCAGTGCTTCTCAGGTTATCAAGGAAAGGATGGTGGGACACTCGGGGACAAAGAGCGACAGTGATGTAGAGGAAGTGAATAGAGAGCACCTTGCTATAACTATATTGGTTGGCTCCACATGTTGGCGCCCTTCTTATCTGGCTTTGGTCCCACACAGCATTCATCTAATGAAAACCTGGCCAGCAGTCTCATCAAGGCCCTTTGCCAAAGGTTGCTCTCCCCTGCATGAAAGTCACTCTCTTTTAACGTGGCTTTTATCAATAGCCAAGTGAAAGCACATAACTTCACAGAATGTTAGAATGGATCCGTAAAAAGCAGACTAAAGAAAAGATTAAAGACATGTTTTTGGGTCCGTGGGTCAGTAACTGTGGTACCAATAAGAAGATAAAATGTGTGTGAACAGACAAATATTATGGATTCAATGAAGTACAGGTAGACACTGGTATCATGTCCAAAGAGCATGATTGGATAAGAGTTTAGTCAATTAAAAAGTCCCACTTCAACTAGAGTTCTCAATAGCTGGAGTCAAACTCATTAAAACATAAAATTCAAGCCCCTCTGAACCAACATAGGTTTTGTGTGAATATAAACACCCACACAAAAAACAAAGAAAAACACCGTCTACATTGAATTTGTTGTTGTTTTACTTTTAAATATTATATTTGTATTAAAAACAGTTATTTCACCTGTTAACGTGAAAATGAAAACCAAAATGAACCGTTTTCTAGAAAGAACGCACCGTTTAAAGTGCTTTTTAACACGACAATGTGAGTCATTTCAAGACACACAAACAAAGTTATGAAAGCTAGTGTACAAACAAGATTGATATAGAGTTGTACTAAATGTCCATTACAAAAGGTACACCGTTATCTAATCTTTCCAATATTGTATCCCATTTGTCCAATGTTCAATTTGTGAAGGCCATTGTACACACCGTTTTACAATATTGACTTTTTTTCTGAGCTCTCTCTGCACTTGACCTCCATGAAACCCCAGAACTCATGTATTTCCTTCAGGATGAGTTCGGCCGAGAAGATCATCAATTGTTCACTATCTTTGGGATGATTTAGCATGCACTTTGTCCGACCCGTCACCTTGGACCTGTTTACCATTGGAGACCGGTCATCTATAGAAATATTGGTGCAGTCATGGTTTGGTCCAAGCTCAGAGAAAGTTATAATGTCCTGGCTCCACATAAAAGATGAATAAAAGAAAATATACTGTAGATGTATGCACCCTGGCCCACCATTCACCTCAGCCAGGTGACTTGATTTGATACAGATCCGTGACATCATGAGGACTGGTGATTCTTAAGTGAGTCTGAAATCCATTGGCAGTTTCGTCTCTTTAAAAACAGATGTTTGAAAGATACACAATTATGCAGACAGTCTATGAGACACCTGAACAGTAATGCTGCCGCTCCCTGCCACCTTCAGTGCCCCTTACTCGTCCTTTGGCTGTGAATCAAGTGGGGAGAGCAGATTGGTATTGGGAATAGGGGCTTGCCAAAGTATTCTGGGAAGGACTCCAAAGCATACATTTGTTGAGTATAAAAGACAGAGGGAAATGACTCTGTGTTTAAGAAGAGGTACAATGAAACAGTCAAATGAAGTTGTAGTTATTAACAGCGATCTAAGTAATATGGATTTAGATTGGGCGGGACAAGAGCCGCAAATGCACACGGTTAAATCTGCTAAGGACTACTGTTTTGTCATAATTTGGCCTTTCACAGTAGCCACTTGTTGGTGATGTAGGGCTGCCCCGTGACATGTCATACTCCAGTGCCAAAGGTTTTGTAGGGTCAGTGCTATTTCACACGGTTTCAGGAAAGTGAAAAGAAACTGGAGCAGATACCACTGTCCAACTGCTTTATTTTTTTTATTTTTATTTTTTAAATATAATCTGTATAATGCCAAAACTATACAGATTACACTGGGTAACAACAAATATTTTTTGAAAATAGTCCAGGGTTTTCCATCTGAATTAGAATTTTGATGCTCTGAGTCCAAAAATGACCTTGGTTTTGCTCAATCAGGTCAGGATTTTTTGCTACAGAAATATTTTCTTTAATTTGATTTTCTGCGGATCATCAGCTGAGAAACCCTTGACGTTTTTTCCGTTTTCCTCAAGAAATAAAAGTCAACGTATCCAAAGTCATTCAGTTTTTATTTACTCCATCATATTTGATAAACAGAATTCATAATAACGTAGACGTACGTAATCCGTAACACTATGGCTGTATCTCAAAAAGCTGACCTGATGGAGCAAAATGCATGTGATATTCGGACTCAGAACACCAAAATTAGTCTAAATCAGTTGAGAAACCCCTGACCATGTATTGGCTGTCAACTTGTGTTATGAATGATAGCACGAGAAGTTATCTTTCAGTCATTGTTAGTAGTTAAGCAAATATTGTGTTAATGGTTTGTACTGTTGTTATCTAATAGCAAATCATAATATCTTGGAGCTGATCAGGGGAGATCTCAAACGTGCAGAAGAAAGTTCACCATCTGATCCACAACTACCGCAAAAGACTCCAAGCTGTCAAAAGATGAATGGCCAGACACGCTTTTGAGCACTGAGGGATGTAAACTCCACATCAGGGTCATTAGAGAAGTTTCACACAACCACTAATAATCGGTGTAAAACAAGTATTTGCACATAACAGTATGTTAAGAGCATCTTATGAATCGACAATTAAGATTAAGCCCCACAAGACTTTAATGATTTAAGTTAATCGGAGCACTGCGAGTGTGAGAAAGACGTAGAGCTTTAAAAAAAAAAAAAAAAAAAAGAGATTCTTTCTAATTTTTCCCCGGAGACCTCGGTTGTCGGATGTGGTTTTAGGTGGTGGAGTATTCTCATGTGACGTCAGTATAGATTCATTATTTTTGGAGTTTTTAATTTTGTGAAACTGATACCAAGTCTGTGAAGGAAAGAAAACAAATACACTCCGCTTATTAACTTATGGTAAATGTGAGAACTGGGTCAAAAAGGGAAGTAAAACTGTCAAACTAAATTTTTCTTCAGCCAAATGGACCACAGAAGAACACACTAGTAGTTATGCAAACCTCAAACAACAGCATACGTACAAAAGATCACTGGTCTCACTCTACAAGGAGGTCTCCCTACACGCTGACCTCTAAAGAAGTACTTGCCTACTTGACAAATACCGTCATGTAAGAAATGTGTTTTGCTTCCATAGTTCCTCATGCCTGTGCAGTGCATAATAAGGCAGGATGTATGCTCCCACACCTCACAAGGTCAGACGTCTGAGAAATGGTCCTAGGTTTTATGGATCCTTTGTCTATAGATACATCTACAATGCGTACAAAAATAAGACGTACAAAGTCATAGCGGCTCTCTAAAATGTGGCCCATCACTTGACCTCCCCCTGACACACAAGCCCTGACTACGCGAGCACGGACTGGCATGCACGGGTCATACATAGCACATAAAGTGGAAGCGGCACCTTCATGTAAATTCTTCTCTCTTGACAACTGAGCATTCTCATAAGCTTCAGTAGTCAGCTGTCTACTGCATTCTCCAAGGGCCAAGCATGACATTATGTTAATTTAGGGGGCCTCCAAGGTGCGTGCGTGACTTTGTGACATTGTGTGTGTCCAACCATAGGAGAATGTTTGTTTTGTAAGATACGCTTTATGGGAAATGGATGGACAGTGAGTGCGGTTTTGTTTCTATTCATTTGAAGTGGTTATCTCTATCAATTTATAAATATATACTATTCTGATAATCAATTACTTGGCTGAGAATTATTCGATTATATTAAGTGAATTAATACATTTGATCTATCAATGCTCAAGTGATGTCCCTGGAGAACGTCTTAGAGATGACTTGTTACACATTGGGTTGATTGATTTTAATATTTAATTCTGCAGTCATAATATAATTCATAGTCAATAAAAAAAACGTCTTCTCCGCATTTTGAAGTCAATCCAAGGTAAAACAAAATCATTAACTAATAAAGTAGATAATATTTCAGATTCAGCCCTAATACATACTCATAATGATTGTTTTAATGGATTTCTGTGAAAGAAATACGACCATTTTTACTTCAAATGTAAAAAAAGTGGTGTTGCAATAACATTTGGTAGAAGATGTTGGCAAGTGTGCAACAAAATCTCTGAAACGGATCATTTCGGGGAAAGGATTCATAGCATACTTGAGACAGTATTGTGTTATTCTCTCGGCCTATCACAATTAATACCATATTGATGAATCGTTTAATAACCGAGGGATTAAACAATAAATTATGGGTCTCAATATCTATCGTCTGTACATTTTCATTGCAAAAACATTGTGATTTTGAGAATAGATAGTTCAATATGACTAAATATGACATCCCTCTTCTGTTGAATTTCATCACACATTCTCTAGGTGAAATGGACACATGAAAAACTCTTTAGTGAAGTAACATTAATTCAGTGCAATATCATTTTTTATCGCAATACATTTTTGAAGCAATACATCCTGACATGACAGGCCTCTCTCTATGTATAGACATGCATGTTGTTGTATCTTTATCCAGAGATTACTGTGAAAGTGACATCCGCTGACAACAGACAGAGGCCAAATAAAGTCTTAAGCCCATCACTTCCTGCTGATGTTAGACATGATTATAACGCTATCTTGCACCTTCAAGGGGTTTGAGTTCATCTTTGAGACAAGGGCAAATTGAAGAAATAACATTTAGAGCTCCAGAACGAATTGAGAAGCACATTGAATATAATCTTTAAACAATTGTATTTATTTTTATTTCCATAGCTATACTTCCTGGGGGTCAAGCATTAGTGCAAATAACACACAACCCAAGCATGTAAAGCAACAGTGTGTGCTTAGTTGTGGTTTAGAAGATTGTGCACCTGCTTGCACTGACCTACACTGTTGTCTATCCACACAGAGAGAAAGTTTCACAAGTAACCGCTTTTCCACAGGGGGCCATACAGTCCTTACTGGGGCTGATACGTGGGAAGGGCAACAATTAGTCTGTTAGTAAACAAGCTGGTCACTTTTGCTCTCTTGCTCCGCCTCAGTGCTTAGCCTGGCCCTCCCCTCTCAGCGTGAGACGTTTGTGAGAAGGTAGAGCACTTGACATCCACTTAAGAGTGACAAGGAATGGGCAGATCACATCGGCTAACACAGATCTAACTCACCGAGTGACATGATAATTATTATTTGATTGTTTTTAGATGGGGATGGGGTGCTTATGTTATGAGTGCTATAATCTGTGTGGCTGGATGGAGATTGTCCAAAACAAGATGTTGAGAGTTTACAAGCCTCTGTGTGCTGCTGTTACTATTTTGTCCAAAGTGCATCAAAAATAGAACATGGAAGCTTTTTGTGTTCGCATTATAATTATAAAATTGTTGCCTTTTAGTTAATCGACTGATTTCGGAATGATTCTTTCGATTAGTTAATTTAGAAGGAACATTTTCTATCTCTATTTGGCCCCCAGTTTATCATCAAAAACTAGACAAAACACAATTACAAACACTTTTTTAAAATTAAGATTGTGTGTTAGTTTTAAAATCACATTTCACATCAAAAACATGTCCATATAGAGCAGTTAATGATAACTGACGACTAAAATACTACTCATAATTTAAATAACGGAATTATATGCAGTCAATAATAAAACATAACATAAAAACACATACATTTTATAAGGAAATAAAATGAACCTAAATTCATAAACTGAAGTTGAGCCGTACATCTTTCTGGACCTGTCAAATACTGGTGAATAACAGTCGCTGCTGGAATAATCCATACAAGCACCACCATTTGTGAGCTCAGATATAACAGGCACTAATATAAAGTAATTACACCATATTG
This sequence comes from Knipowitschia caucasica, assembly GCA_964034765.1. Classification (NCBI taxonomy): domain Eukaryota; kingdom Metazoa; phylum Chordata; class Actinopteri; order Gobiiformes; family Gobiidae; genus Knipowitschia; species Knipowitschia caucasica. The sequence continues at coordinate 28,765,672 of OZ035831.1, forward strand.
AGAAAAAGCATTTGGCGTTGAATTGAAATCATATGCCGCAGGTTTGGGCCAATGTAGGGGGGAAGCGAAAGGTAATCCTTTAAGTGGAGGACTTTAACTCTTTCAGAAAGTAAACAGTCCAGCAGTTGAGAGGGTATTGTCGTAGTGTAGTGTTACAGAACTGGTGGAGTGCCTCAGGCCATTGTGTGAGTGACTTTACAAAGCTAAGTGTATATTTGAACCAGTGAGGGTGGGAGTCTGCATAACCTCTGAAGCCGCTACATCCCAGGCTGCAGGGGGCGAGCGGATTCCCCACCAGGCAGCCAAATAAGAAATATCACTGATCATGTCCCAATTCAATTAGAGGCCACCACCAACTGATGCATAACAGAATAGTCTTGTATGCGGGTGATTGGGTGTGTCCTTGAGTCCATATGCGTTTGTGCATGAGGGCGCGTGTGTTATGTGAGTGCGGGCATGCGTGGCTGCCATGTTAGTATTCCGGGGGTTAAGGGGGAAAGAGGATGACCCCGACACAGCTGACGTTCAGTCATGCAGCACAGGACAACACAATAACACTCTTGTTAACCAGGACATAGCATACCCCCACCTGTTACCGCCGCACCACACACAGACCGGGACAAGCTCGCACAAGAGTCACAAAAGTGCACTGGATTTGGCACCTATAGCAACCTCTCTCCAACTCCATGTACGGCCTTTCCCTGCGACGGCTCATTTGTGGCCTCGGCTTCCCTCATTAAGCGGGGCAATCGTTTATCTTGAACGCTGTCAGGGAAGTTCTCATCGCATAGCCTACTTCCTGTCTAGTCTAAATAAACATACATAAACTTGTTGCAGAAAACTCTTGGAGCAGTCTATCTTGGGTGAAATCTGACTGCTTCCACATACACATAACATCTTTTCCGCTGAAGTGCATTATGTATTGATGACGCAGTAACTCAGCAATCCTTCATGAACAAAAATAATCCATCTCAACTCATGGCTGGGGACTTTACTGCACAAGATTAATCATTATGTTATTTTATTTACATGTGCCACATCACAGTATATTCAAAACCGTTCTTTGTTTAAACATCGGGGCAGTGAGAAATTGTTTACAGACAAAATCTATACATACTGGAGACTGGACTTGTAGACGTAGTGAAAGAGAACAGCTTGTCAGCGAAAAGAGCCAACAAATATTAGTGTCCAACAGAAGAAATATTAAATAAGTCTGTTACAAGTTTACTTTTGAAACGTGTAACACACTTATTCCTAAATACTGTAGCTATGAAACAGTGCTTTACAATTGTTTTTTTTCTTGCTTTTTTTCTACCTGAGATGTTGCTGCAGTTAAGTGTTCATGGTTTTGCACTGGTCCAGACCAGAGCGGAGAGGATACAAGCGGATCAGACAAAAATCCCCTGGAGAAATGCTAACTTTTGAAAAATGCTAACAAAGCATTCAGCATCTCACTTAGGACTAAAAAGTGGTCCACGGCTCCACCTCTGCTGCTGTGACCCGTCCTGCTCCACCCAGCGGCTACTCCACCCAGCGGCTACTCCACCTCTGCTGCTGTGACCTAAAGGGCTGTTGCCTTTTAATACTATTGTTAGCTATTTTTTAGAATGATCTATTTATTGGTTTTGTTTGTAAGAATGCATGTGTTTCTGCTGCTACTGGATACCTGAATTTCTCCAACGGCGGATAAATAAAGTATCCATCTATCTACACGTATTATATTCAAGATTTCTATTCATATTATACACCATAATATTGTGATTGAATTTCTATAAATGACATTAGTTATATGTTTTCATGCAGACAAGTGACGTCACTATCAGTAAAAAAAAGTGGATAGCACTCTCGCCTCTCAGCAAGAAGGTCCTGGGTTCGAATCCCGGTCGGACCAGGGCCTTTCTGAGTGGAGTTTGCATGTTCTCCCCGTGTCTGCGTAGGTTTCCTCCGGGTACTCCGGTTTCCCCTACCACTAAAAATATGTCCAATAGTTCTGGCATGCGCCTCCTGTACTGGCGACCCCGCTCCCATCTCTGTGTGGAGTGAGAGACAAATGCCCAAAATTAACAATTGTAAACCGCTTTGAGACTCAGATCTGCAGTGAAAAGGCGGTATATAAATAAAAACTTACTTACTAAACTTACTTACTTAAATACAGAACTTCATCCATCCATTGCTTATTGGATTGCAAAAGTCTGTAAGAGATGAGCTCTTTAAGTTTTGGGTATACTTGACAAGTTACATAGTCTAGGAACAGCATCAATCTAAAAATGTAGTTGGTTGAGTTTAGTTAACATTTTACAATGCAAAACAATGACTACAGAGTGTTCAGATCAGTGGTTGAGATAGATTTGCGAATAGTTCTGCACTTGATAATCCACTACAGGACTGGAATGCAGGTGTAAATTAAGAGCACATGGCGTACCGCTATGTTTGCGTGTGGTAGCTTTCGGTAAAGAGGCAAGAAAACGTGTGGTGAGCTAGAAAACAAATTCACAATACCAGCCCTGGGTCCAAAAGTGTGAAAATCTCTATAAACCCATCAGCTTCAATAACAGGCAGGAGTGAATAGACGAGGAACAGAGAAGGCGGAGACAGAGGCCGAGCTCCGCCGCAGAATGGACTGGCCGCCCCCATTCACTTTTAAATGTGCTACTCCACAGTCCCCTGCACACTGTTAATTACGGGCCAGCATTCCCCTGCCACCTTTTCACACATAACAAGCACCAGAGCCAGACCCACCACTGGAATATGCTCACAGCCCAAGGATCAAGACCAATTATAGCCCTAAGCTGGACCCATTTGTGTTCAGCCCGAGGGGGGCACATGGGGTGTTAAACAGCATGAGGTGCAGAGCAGAGGTGCTGGATGTGTTAGTTTTCCCACAACATAAATGTGTTTGTTTCCGCGTGCTTTGGGTTTAGTGCTACGTTCAGGAAAAATACCAATAATGTCAACTTAACAGCATCTCATTGATCTCTTTGGAAAAAGAAAAAACACAGGCCGAAAAAAAAAGCGTTGAGCTAAAGATGCAGGAAAAGATTATGAAAAGTTTAACGAAAGCATCACACTCTCGAGTTGCAGATGTCAAAGACGTTTCGGCCACTGCGCTGAAAGAAAAAGTATTTGACAAAAGGCATTGTGGCGATTTTATGAACAACTAATTGACGTCTGAAACTTGAGAATGCAATGACTTCTTTAAACTTACCACATGGATCTCCACCCCGCTAGATATCAAGTTGGTGGCAACAAGCCAACCCAAGGTTTATAGAAAACAAGGACCTTATAAAAAATGTGTTTAGCCTGTTTTATTAGAAATATTAAAATGATGTGTTGTGCAAGATAAGATGAGAAGTTTTATTTGACCCATCCAAGGACATTTCTCTGTCAAGGCACATACATGACAGTAGGAATAAGAACACTCAAGCGATAATAAAACTAGTAAATATGTATTATTTAAGAGAACAAAGCAATCTGGTCTCTAGATCAAAGCGGGGCCATACATTCTAGCTATATAGTAATTGAGATTGGGAGACAGTAGGCATATACTGCCCTGAAATTAAAAAAGCAAGTGTACAGATTTATCTACTTTTGGTAACTGCAGGTAGGACTGAAAAGGGATTCATTTGACCCAATAAATGATGGTTGAACTAATGAAACTTGTGAAGAAGATGACAAAGTCTGGGATCGCGTCTTTAAATCAGACAGAAAACATGTTTTATTGTCAATGGTAGAGACAGCACGAACAACACAAACAAGGGATGTTACGACAGCAAGTGTATTGTGAGATTTCATAACACTTTTAAGCAACTTTTGTTAAAGTTAAACTCATCATTCTATCAATGTGCAGAAGCCAGTACTTTTCCCTTGTTTTGACTATCTGAAGGCCAAGCTACATGGCACCGTGGCAGCTGCTGATTGGAGGTCTCCATGCCTCCGCTCTGTATAATACACTTGCATTCATTTGTTCGTGTTTTTTGTGCTGTCTCTACCATCGACAATAAAACATGTCTTCTGTCGGAATTAAAGACGCGCTCCCAGACTTTGTCATCTTCTTCAGTATTATACAACATGGAGGAATGTAGTCCTCCAATCAGCAGCTTCCACGATGCCATGTAGCTTGGCCTTCAGAAGTCAAAACAAGTGGAAAAGTACTGGCTTCTGCACATTGATAGAATGATGAGTTTAACTTTAACAAAAGTTGCTTAAAAGTGTTATGAAATCTCACACTTGATATCAAGCTGGTGACAACAACCCAAACCAAGACCAATAGGGAGGTTTATTGAAAATGAAGACTTGATAACAAAATAATAAATAATAGAATCAATATAGACAACATGCAGATATACTTTTCCTGGGTGGAAATAGAACCATAAAATACATAGATGAATGCACACATGCACACAAACAAGCATATGCACTCACACTTTCAAATTACGCCTGTGAAAGCCATTAGTTTCATATATAAGCAGAGCTGCTGATGAAAGCTCATAAAGGCAGCTATGTAAATAAAACAAATGAAAAGCCAGTGCTCAGAGGTGAGGGGGAGACGGAGAGAAGGGACCCTCAGGGATTTATTATTTGTGAAAGGCTGCTCCATTTACTCCCAGGAGCGAAGAATTGAGTGGTGCCATCTCACAAGCATTACCTCGCATCTTCTAATGGCTGCAAACAGCAGCGGGCATCGCTCTCACACATCACTAAACCCAGGCAGGTGAAGTTGAGCTGGGGCCAGGAGCTCAGGCTATAGGCACAACAAGGCCATTTACTGTATACACTGACATGCCAAGGTTTCACACTCCTCTACAGGTGGAATATGTAATGCTTCATTCACAAGTTGCCTTTATAAGTGACTGCATTTTTTACAATAACAAATGCACTTTCATTACCACTTTATAGACATTGAAACATCCACAACAATGTTATTTTTAGAAATCTATAATTGTGTTTATGAAAGCTGTGCAATGTAAGCCATTTAAGATCAGCCCAAGTTAGCCTTTGTTTATTAATACATGCCACACAGGTGGTGAAGTCGACCATGACTTTCAACACAATGCAATAACTCTGAATTTTGGTAATACAGTATTGCTAACAACATTTGCAATGTTTAAAGCCCATAAGTCAAACTTAAGTGGGTGCTAAAAGCTTTGTCATCCAGACTTTTGTGATTTAATATTATTGTGTAGTGAGAAAACCTAGAAATAAAACTGATTTAATCTCTCTCAGTGCGCAGGGACCAGCACTTCAGAGCTGAGAGAATGGATGAATAAAAATAAAGACCACCTACAAATATGTTAAGCTTATTCAATAAACAGTTGATTGACTTGGTAATATAGGGCTAAGGCCTTACAGTTGTACGGAAAGAGCTTTCTATCTGGTACAAGTATGAGAAGGGAAGAGAAATGGTCTTTTGCCCTTCCCCTGACACGGCCAAGCTTCCCATGGTGTGACATTTAGCATAAACAGATGAGCTAATCTGAAGTGCGGATAACACACCTGCCTCATTCCGCTAAATAAATAAGCACCGTCCCCAAATCCTCCTCCTGTCTGCTCTTCCTTCTTACCCCCGTCCCCCTGTTCCCTGCTGCGGACAAGCCCCCCATTTATTTCCTCTCCTCTCCATCAGCCAGTGAGATGGAAAGAGGGAGCTAGGGAGAGTAAAAGTGGAAAAAATAGAAAAGGGCTCATATCATTGGTGGGCCAAAGGTGAGTCGCCTGGGGAGGCAGCGGGAATGAAATTCTCCCAGTCCCATTTTACCAGCCATTCAAAGCACATTACTCTGGAGAAGGAAAAACTTATAAAGCCCCTTTACTTGAACACATTTCTGTGTGTTTACGGCAGACAGAGAGTGGCTGCTGTACCCAGGCCTCAGTAATAGATTCCCAATTTAGGCTTATACCTCTCCCTTCTCTTCCCCTTGTTTCTGCCTCTTTGCTTTACCTTAGCTCACTATCCCCTCATTCTATTTCTCTCTCTCTCAAACCAACATTTCTCTGCAGGCGTGTTGTCCTCCCCTCCAGCTCGGATAAAACCAAATTCTCTGGAAAAGCGTATCAGGAAAAGGGTTTGTTTGTGTCTGCCTCTGTAGACACTCCAAATCGTTTCATTGATGGAGCAAAGGAAGGTTTCTCACCCATCATCTGTACTTCTTAGCAAGTTTTCCCGACGTTTCGTCCTCAACCTGGGGACTTCTTCAGGGGACTTCGGGAAAACTTGCTAAGAAGTACAGATGATGGGTGAGAAACCTTCCTTTGCTTTGACTAATCCCTGTACGACTGAGGGCTTACACAAACTTTCATTGATGGAGGTGATGATAAAACAGGCATTTTCAGAACTCAATTGTCTATAGTCTCATAATGTATCATCATTATGAAGAGACAATGAACTGAAGTGCTAAGTCAAATCATTGACATGAATATTATATTCAATATGTAAAAAAAATAAAAAATTGTATATACAAATGGAATTCAAAACGGCACGGCATTTAAGGCGTGCAATGCTGTCGCCATAACAATTATGGAAATATGTCCCGGGTTAGAGCAATTGTTCTTATAATGATTCCAATGGGCTTATCACTAAAATATTTTAGTGATAAATATGCTTGTAGCAGAAAGCACTCATTACTGTCTTCAAATGTTCTTTGATAGAACGGCTGGGGGAGTATATTTTGTCTGCAAAGGTTTGTGTGCTCTTGTATTTTGACACAAATCTGAACTAAAAATGAAGTAATTATCTTGTTATGGTTCCATTACAAGAGTGTGCTCACAGGCTATGATTAACCTATGCACCTCTCCCACTTTAACAGCTAATCTATCATTGAGCATTATTTCAATTGGTTTAATTGGGTCACTATGCTATGTTTCTGGATTTGTATTGGTCGCTTGGAGGTAGTTAAGCACATATTACTGTATTTTGACTTCATGTCATAGGTCTTACTTATTAACTTTCTGTAATAGAGTCTAAAATATAACGTATTAGGCCAGTTCAGTTTGTGTCTGCAAGGAATGTCAGGCTATTTGAAAAACGCACATGAATATGAGTTAGGGAACACATAAAAAGTGTGTTGTCACTAACTGTTTAGGGCAGAATGAGGCTTATATTATTGGAGACTTGGAAATGAGCCGTTTAGACTGGACGGCAGGCTGCCCGTCAGTGACAGGCCCTGGGCCAGTGCACAAATAGAGGAGGCGATAGGAGCTGGCAGGTGAGACCTGGCCTGGGGTCTGATCTATGGGCCCAGCTGGGGCTAACACACTACAGACAGCAGTGCTATGCAGGTGGCCTGAACCAGGCACAAATATGCCCCGCTAACATAGTCTAAGTACATTTGGCTTCTTTTAGACAGACCTCTGCATGCAAACTAACCTCAAAGAGCTGGCTCACAACCAAACAGGGTTTAATCTATCTATCTTTTTTATATAATCTTACATAATAGTTCTATTGAACCACTTTTTTCATAATGTAAAGAAATAAACAACATATCCTTTATGTGGCAGACGGTTTTCTCCCAAGGTCCGCAAAAATTGCCTACACCTCTTTTTTTCTTAAGACCATAGGGTGTATTTTAATCAACATCATGTGCAAATGAAATGTCATGGCCTTTAATGTGAGAGCACTATAGTAAATGTCGATAGAAATGTCAAGTGGTTTCAGGGACGCCAGACCCGTGGATGTCATCTATGGAGCACCACAGGGCCAATGGGCATCACCAACCTTCATGATGAGAAGATGTGGGTGAACCTACTAACCACTAGAAGAGCAATGAATATGTTATTGTTTTAGACAAATCACACAAAAAGGCAAAATAGAGAGTATACCCCTCTTCACTTATTGAGAAAGTGTACTGAAATACATAGTATGTAACTAAGCAGTATTTACTGTATCTAGCGCATTTCACAGCCCAAGGTCACAAAAAGCGCTTTATAATTTATGTTGTACCAGTCATTTCTAATCCCTCCACACACGGTGATGATAGATGCGAGACGCCCAACGTTCTAGAGCAACGAAGCCCTTAACCATCACCATCCGTTTAATCTCTCAATAGAATCTGACGTAATGTACATGTTTTCAGTAGTAGGAAAAACCGAAGCTCCCGGAGGAAACCTACAAAGAACACAACCTACAGAGAACATACAAACTCCATACAGAAAGGCCCTGTCTGGAAATGGAATCGAACCCAGGACCTTCTTGTAGTGAAGCACAAGGACAAACCACTGCGCCCACAGAAAGGGTTTCATCCACTTTGAAAGAAAAATACTTTATATTAACACTGTTATGTGGCAATTATGGGATAACTTCAGGTCTAGAAACTTGAAAATAGGACATATAGGTCTAAACTTAAATATGGGATAACTCTTTCAGGGTAGATTTCACTAAGAAGATTTCTAAACACTGAGAAATATAAGTCAATAAGTTTCCCAAATCAATCAGCTTTTTCAATATTGTCTTTCATTAGGAGATGAGGACAGATTTACCTAAGAGGCCTTTCTCTTCCCTTCTCCCCAAGAGAAGAGTTAAAAATGGCTGGTCTTAACGCATGGAGGGATTATTTTTCTTTGCAGATATTGCGGTTCACCTGTCATATGGAGTTAGAGAGACGCCCTATCAGTGACAGGTACACTATCACCCAGTCCCAAAATTCAATAAATCCCAGGGGAAAATTAAACTATAGGAAAAATAAGGACGCGGAGTGTGCACTTAGCAGGAAAGTCACGGGTGTTGGTATCTTGCTGACGATATAGTAGTTCTCCTGCCACATAGAAATAGGAGCACATATGTAGGCAGATAGTGGGGACCAGTGGCTCAAATTAACTGTGTGGCAGACTGGACTGTCAACTGCAATTACCTGCTTCGCACTTCTCCGACTATCGCGGTAATTTATTTTCCTCTCCCCCATTCTCAGGCCAGTCCTTCCATCCAAATATCAGCAGCAAATGTAAACAGGACTTGGCCACCTTCCCGTCAACTTGGAAAGGCCTAATAATGGGAGCCATGCCTTGCGCATTTAGAAGCTATTCTCAGTGAAAGAGATGGGCCTTGACTGACCCTCAAGCTCTCTCAGTCCTCTTTGCCCTTTCGACCACATTACACCACAATTATCTCAGTCTAGTCGGGCAGGGCAGGCAGGTTAAGCTGAATGCCCATTGTCTGTGGCTGATTGCTTTTTTAGATTTATTAGATTACAAGTTAAACCGTTACTAGGAGTCAGGAGGCTTTGAGATTAAATGGATTCTAATTAAAATATTGTGCCTCTGATATGTACAGTTCACATGAACGTGTGCCGTTATACTTGAAGTTCAGTCATTTAAGCAAAGACAAATATTTTAGAAAACAATATATGATTTTAAGATAATGGAAGATGCAATTATAACACAAAATAAATAAACATGAATCAATGCATTTATTCATCATAACTTCATGGTAATGCATTCATGAACTCATCATGAATACATCATGAACTCATCATAGTCATGATGAAAACCAGAAGCAACCAGGGCTCATGACGATCATAAAGTATCATCAATCATTAATGAGTCATCTTCATGAGTCATTAGAGAACTCAATTCATTAATTAAGATTCAAATATTGTGAGAACATAAATGTCCGTCTGGCATGTTTACAATAAATATAATATTACCAAAATAAATACATAATAATAATAAAATACTAATTGTTTTTTATATTTAATATTACAATTGTGGGGCATAGTTATGGATCTATTATAACATCTGGATAGGGTATTACTAGCTTGTAGCTGAAGGACCCATGTGCTCGTGGGATTCTCGCAGTGTACTGCAGTCAGAGAGTTTACATGAGCAGCAGTAAAATCAATGTAAACTAAAACAGCGCGACCTCAGCTGATAGAGAACCTACAGCTTTCACAAAGGTCGGATTTTGTGGATATTTTAGTGTCCCTTGTCATCCTGAACTTTTTTCCTTCTTAAATCCTTCGGTTTTCTTTAAATCCACACTTTACTGCCACAAACTCTGCTCGTTTGGCTCCGCTCTAGCTCCGCTCTAGCTCCGCTCTAGCTCCGCTCTGGCTCCGCTCTAGCTCCGCTCTAGCTCCGTTCTAGCTCCGCTCTGATCATCAGTTCTGATTGGTCAGAGCGCGGCCGACCCCCTCTGTGCATGTGCATGAGAGCCATACACGCATATTTGGCGCAATGGAGCTCGTCCACTGCACAGGACCGGAAGGACCAGACGATGCCAACAATGGGATTGCTAATTTCTCGTCCAATGGTCACATCCCAAGAGCACAAGAAATTTGATTAGAACTCACTTGATGCGTTGATAGTACACCAAGTGTACGTCAAGTGTTTAGCATGAGCACATAAAATGATAGAGTCCAATTTTAATGGACTGATCAAAATGTAAAGTAGGGTTAGTAAATCCAGGCATGTTGATCGGAATTGATTAATACAAATGTATGTTTATGTACATGCAAAACCGCTATGAGCCAATAGCACAGCACAACGCATTACATAGTGCATTGTTGGCAGCTTAACTTGATGACATATGCACTGAATTGATTCGGACAGGATGCAATCCGGAAATGGTGGTAACTCGGGTGAATTGTGTCGTGTTTATTGTTTCTGCACTGAGCGAGTTGTTGCATGTGCTGAGCAGAAAAAGCAACACAATACATGATTTAATTGTAATACCCAAATAATTATAATAAATCTATTATATTACTCATAAAATAACTATTCGTAACATTCCAAACATGTGCGTCTCTTACGTCCTGTCCTGCGTTGGGGAAAAACACAGAAGTGGGCGGAGCTTTGATGCAGACGCCGGTAACGGCACTTTTACAGTCATAGAAGACACTCAGAGTAAAGACGTATGTTTACAAGCACTGACCCCGTCCTCAGCCCTGGTTTAGTCCTGGTTTAGTTGTTTTCGAGCGTGAGTCCCCGCGATCACTTTGCTGCTCTCTGATGTGGAGCGAGAATGTTCGCTGCTGCGAGCATCTCAGTATGATCCATGCTTCAGTGATCAGAGGAATTTAGGGGGGTACTGTGGCGTGCGAGAACGCAAAACTCCGGTGATCTCTGTCTACACACAAATGCATTAACGGAGTTTTCAAAAATCTCCACTTTGCCCGGAGTTTTTTGTATATATTCGTTTAGAATGTGTAATTTGTTATTTATTTAATGCGATCTACCAATACTACCTTTGCGATCGACTGGTAGATCGCGATCGACGTATTGAGCACCCCTGATATAGACGTTTGAGCACTGTAACTTCTAAAGGAAATCGGTTGCACTCAGAGAAAAGGGTTGAGAATATTTTAGCCCCAAACTTCATCCAAGCTCTTTTCAAACCGTGTCCTTGTATTTCTTTATCTGTTATTGTATGTTACTATGGATTGGTGTGGTTTGAAATAAAAACCTTTACTCCAACGTTTTGCTGTTGATACTGCAATCATCAGTACGACCTGCAAATACACAACACAAAAGAGACAAGAGTTTAGGAACAAATATGTACTGAGTTCTATTGTAGTGTCGTCCATTTTCTCTTCCCTTATAAACATATTGTGTGTAGAGATTTTTATAGGGCACAGCGGGTGATGTTAAGGTTAAGGCCCTCCTAGAGGCTTATATTCATCCTTATAACATGGTCATTGACATGATCCCATGATGCCAATGTCCCTGGGGCAAAACAAACATTTAGCCATGATGAAAAACCATGTAAGAGAGCTTTGGCTTGGCTAAAGTGCATTTATGTGTATCCTTGCTCTGCTCTTTATTCGGTTGCATCAGCTCAGGGAGAGGGTGGCATTGCAGGCAAACCATGCAGCATACATTTATTTAGCTATATGAATTATCTCTGGGCTAGTTGCCAGCTGTAACAGTCATTGTAATCATCTTTATGTCTTTCCAAGTCTTGTTACAATTTAACCACCCTGGTCATGGACGCTTACTGGATTAAGGATATCGTTAATTATACAATGCTTTTAATATAAATGTTCCTTGCGGTCAGTTTGTGTTTTATTTTCATGTCCAGATTTTACCACATACATTATTGCCTTTACAAGAACTTTGTGACGTATTTGGTCTAATAGTCCACGGCATAGAATTTATCCGCCCTTTCCCTGCAATTCACTCATCCATATAAGTTTGCCATTTTCAATTACTGGTGCACTTAAATCCCTAATGATTTTCATATAATTTAGAGCAACTAAAGTGTTTGCAATGTAGATACAATAAAATGACAGTCACAGAAAAAAACAGAAATTAATTTAAAATTGTGAAAATATGAAATGGATAGCTTGCAGAGAGGCGAGAGGGGAGTAGAGCAGCGGTGGAGGAGCAGATAAGGGCATATCACTATAGCACCACTCTATTTTTAGCCTAGTGTCAAAATAAATTTCACATCTTCATAAAGCGAAAGTGCTTAGTCTCCAAAAGATTCTCCAAAACTGTTTCTGGTATAGCACTTGAAGCAATAGAGGAAAAATAAGGACTCAAGAAGAGCTAGGGATAGAAACAATGACTGGAAAATGTTATAATGCTGACGTTAAAATAAAAAGAGTGACATCTCAATTAAAGGCATGGAGTTGACAGGGAGGAGGTTAGCCCTTAGGTGCAGAGCAGGCGGGACAGATAGTGGGGGACTCTCCTGCTTTAATGAGCTTCGCCCCAGGGCCTGGCTCACTGGTTCGCTGACAAAAACCGGACTGACCAATAGAAGCAGTTCGTAATGTACTGCATAACTACACTGTCACTGCTCAGAACTCCTTGTGGATATTAATTAAACATGATTTTAACATAGCCGTTTGTAAAAGTAAGTCCTGACTGCTTGTGTTTTAATGTATCTGCTGGACTGCATTATCCTATGTCTCCCAGGGATAGAACCACTATTCATATACTGCAGCTGTAATGATTGGGCTGCTGCTGCAACTAACCATGACATTAGCACAAAATTACTGTGGAAATGGTTGGAAAATAGAGAGGTTAGTGGATAATAAGGCTATTTTCAGCAATGTTTTGGGACCAGACCAGTATTATCCTAGTTCTACAAACAACAAATCATTTCACAAACCACCCATGTTTGTATGTTGATTAATATTAAATCTCCAAGTCTGTAAAAGCCCATTTATTTTCTCCAATTATTTCCATGCATGAAAAGAAACCACAATTATTTATTTATTCCCTCCCCATTCTACAATTTGTCTTCACCAGCAACTCTTGCAACAAACTCTATTGGAATATTTCGTTTTCATGAGACAAAAAAAAAAAATCTCCCCCTCACAATCCTGTATGTATTTTCTGTTCTCTTTATCACCACTTTAACAGCAGGAGTAAAAACTAGAGACAAGCATAGAAGTAAAAAAAAAATCTTCCAAGGCTGCCAAGTGGCAAAGTTAAGTTAAAGCTGGAGCGTGGAATCACATGAACTAAAGCCCCTCGAGGGAGAAAGAGAGAGAATGAAAAGGAGAGAAAGGATACGAAGAGGGAGCGCAATGGGCTTCTGCTGTTCAACATTGGGGATGATAAAACAGTGGGGGTGAATGAGAGCCCTAAGCTATGATAAACACACACACACACACACACACACACTTTTGGTGATGCCTCCTACTCGCACTAACACACTCCATGGAAGCACTGCAAGCACCTGCCTCCCTCTTGCTCTGTGGGTATGATTGCGTAGCCCTGACTCATCCTTGGCTACATGTCCAACCCACGGGGAGTCTCAGATTGGCATGGAGATACTAATGGGAGTGGAGCACAGGGAGAGCTGCTGGGAATGGCACATCTCAGGCTGTGGGGTTGCAGCGGAAGTCTACCCGGGATCAGACTGGGAGCCCGTCAGCGCTGTAGTTTTGATCTACAGTGCGGCGTGCAGGCTTTTGATGTCTTAATCATCTCTCTCGATCGAGCTCGGGGATGCTGGGGAGGATAGGGGAGAAACACCGGGGAGAAGAGTCAGAGCAGAGGGAGAGCAGAGGGGAGAAGGGGCAAGCCCAAGGATGCAAACCCTGTGTGGGTTGAAGTTCCAGAAGGATCCTGCCTCTGCATAAATATGTTTTATTTTGATACTTACAAGTTACAATGTTCGTTTAACTCGAGCGTTGTGCAACTTTAGCGGGCCAAAGGTTGATGAGGTTATGTAAGTATCCATCCATCCATCCATTTTCTTCCCCTTAATCCATTTCTGGGTCGGGGGGTGGCAGTCAGAGCTGCACCCAGTACACAGAGCACCAGCTCCTCACTGATCCTCCTGCAGGTGGTGAGTCCACAGGAGCTGAGATCTTTCAGTTGGGGCTTTGGGCAAAGTAGGGTTAAGTGTCTTGCCCAAGGACACAACGACAGCAGTCATCAGTGGGAGTCGTGAAGTAGGTCTTACGGTGGGCTCGAACTCACGACCTTCAGGCCCAAAGGCCAATGCTCTACCAACTGAGCTACTGTCGGCCTGTAAGTAAGTAATATTTATTTATATACTGCCTTTCACAGACCAGAGTCCGTGAAAGTGTCGTAGGCATTTGTCTCTTACTCCAAACAGAGATAAGAGCGGGGTCACCAAACAGGAGGCACATGTCAGACCTATTGTACTTTCTTTAGTGGCAGGTGGAAACCGGAGCATTCTGAGGAAACCTACGCAGACACAGGGAGAACATGCAAACTCCACACAGAAAGGTCTGGAGGTGGAATCGAACCCATAACTTTCTTGCTGTGAGGCAAAACCACAAACCACTGCGCCACCGTGTTATACTATTCAACGAGCCAGAGAATGAGATTGTGGTCCCAGGTTATACAAGGAACTTTAACTCAAGCTGAAAAAAGTATGATTTTCGGTTAAGAATGTTGAACATAAAGTTGAGGCAACTTTCCATCCAACATGCTAATTTTAAACTTCTTCTGAGTTATATTAGTAAAACTTATAATTGATAACAAATCTCAAGTCTGTACCTGGAAAGTTGAGTTTTTGTTGCAGTTGTACAATGATACAAAGCCGAACTTCATAGGAAATCTTTGTCAAAGAGAGGCTCTGCGATGATCATAAGAAATATAACTCTGAGCCAGAGTTCAGCACAATCCAATTAAAGCAGCCACCAAAGTGAGGTGAGGTTGAGCAAGGAGCAGAGGCCAAAATAGGCAGACAAGTAGAAATTTGAGAAAACATGAGATAGAAAGACAAAAGTCAAGATTAAACAGGCAGATAAAAGTCAAATGTATTCATTCATCAAAAGTTACAGACCCCCACAGCTTTTCCTCAGGGCTAAGTGTTCCACCGAGAAGTCGCTACAACTGATGGGGAGAGCAAGCATAGGAAGGAGAAGGAGTCACAGACAAAGGATCTATCTCACTCAACCCCAAGCAGCAGTTGAAGAGAATATCCCAGCATGCAATTTCAACCCCGCTGTGTTCACTTAAAACGCAATTAATAAGTCAACAAAACCAGCCCTGATGAAATATAATGTTACAGTACAAGCTCCCCATTATTAAGATCACAGAAGAACAAATGTACAAGAAATCCCTTTAAATCAAGATCTAATGGAGCTTTTAATCGACAAACTTGAATATAACATTATCTATATGTTTGTATCATCAGACTCCACAGGTTGCAAGGGCTTTATTGCAATTCACATTTACACATTTTGCTCAGTCTTTGTTACACTGAACCTGTTTCAGCCTCTTTAGTCAGTATGCCAACATGAACAACACTGATACTAACCACCTTGACTATACACAGCGTACACAGGCCTGAAATGAGATGTGCAATCACAAATGTAATCACATTACTTTAAATATGACCAAAACATTTTATTGAGATTTCTTTTCCCTAAATGATGGTGCACATTAGCTCAAAGCCCTTAGCCACTGAATTTAATCCATCAATTATCCAAAGAGCTGTTGCGAATTCTTCTCATTGCCTGCAAATTGTGACTTCCTCCATCTCTCTTTCACACACACACACTCAATCTTGCAGCAGATTTGCCGCTTGCTATATTTATCTGGTACCGATGCATATTTATTTCTAATTCTTACATGGCTGCAGGCAGCGCCGTGATTCGCCATCCTCAACCGGCATTAGTGGCCCAATAATAGGGCTTAGAATTACATGTGGAACCCTGTTGGAGTCTCATGGCTGGATTTAAGGTGGGATTTATCATGTTCAGAATTATTCACTGCTCAAGCTTCTTTCCTCACTCTATAAAGGAGAGCGACTGGGCTGCTAGACCCAATAAGGCCAATATGGAAACGACAGAGATAGAAGGATGACAATAGGATAGGATGGAAAGAGGGGAGGAGTGGAGGAATAGGGAAAGTATAACAGTGTGAAAGAAGCCAGAAGAGTACAGATGGGGGATTTTAGGAAAACTTAATTTCAGCTGAGCAGACAAAATATCTTGATGATGAAGAGGAGAACACGAGCTGCAAAGTCAGAATGTTAAATTTGGTTTAGGGGCAGTCTTAATACCATCCTTTCATATTGCCCAAAAGTATTTCATGCACATTTAAACATCTCATGGACTTCTGAGACTTTGTAATATGAAATGTGAAAAAAGAGCTGCTCTCTAAACTTTAACCAAAAACACAACGAAGAACGACATCAAACTCTTTCTAGTGCCAAATAAAATAATAATAACAAAACAGATCCCCACGTTATTTTGTCCAGAGGGTCCAGAAGATGTCTTTCTTTCCAAACAACAAAACCTTTAACAAAAAGATCTTCTTTTTGGACAAGGAGAACATACATTTTATTAGAAACCAGTACAGTGTAGCTCTGATAAAAATCAATGTAGAAATGAAATGTAGATCTGCTTATACGCTTGTTGTCATTAGTAAAATGGCCATTACTCATGTATCAAAACCACACTGCAAATGCTCTTTGAAGGAGAGAACTTTCTTTGTCTCCTTCCATAAACTTAATAATTGATGACATCTGCCTAATATTATCTTCAGCTTCTCATTGTTTCACTTGGGACTGTTCTTAAGGACTAATTAGTTTCCTCAGTTTTAATCAGTAATGCTATGTTTTGATTTTTGGCAACTGATACGAGCTTTGTATGAACACCTGCTGAAGAAGAGTCCTATCTGAAAATAGAATCGTACAAACGGCCGAATACTAAAAATAAAATGGTGTGTTGTTATAAAAGATTATAAGGGACATGTTTACAAATGGAGAAAACCTGGCATGTTCCATCCACTTCCCACCACTGAGCGCGGTCATAAAACACATTTGCTGTGGAAAAAGTGAAGATAACTGTGACTGTGAGAAAACAACAACAAAGAGCAACAGAGCAACTTGACCTTGGACCTCATTGGCAACAAACCAATCACTAGTGCCCATATCTGAACATGCGCCCAGGGCCTTCTCACTGCAGTGCTCACACATGAACAGGAGGAATTTGGTGAAGGCACACGAAAGAAAGACACAACCACCAGTCTCCTCCCAGAACAACTCACACAACTCTCACCACCCCAGCAGCAGCCAGAGGGCGATTCCAAACACCTCCACACACACTGGCAGCCATACAGGCCAGTTTTCAAGAGGAAAAGAAATCTTTATCTCGCCAATGAAGGGGATTCAGGAACCTCATTTTACAGTTTGTGGGTAGTGAGTGGGTAGGACAAATACACTGAATATATATATATAAAGGACACACATGCACGCTGGCACATGCACACAAACAAACACATATATTCTCTTTTAAATGTGAGCCATGTAAATGCTTATGCTCTAGTCCTGGTCTAGATCTGATGTTCAGTCCTAGTTCTACAGCATATGTGGGGAGTACATATCTCAGCAATAGTTGTTTTCAAACGCTATTTGAGCACACTGTTGCTGTACTGTGCACATATGAGATATGCTTTCCGCCTCATTCGAATGAAGGTCTTTATAGCGGATATATTCTCGGATTATCGGATCATTTTTGGATACTTTACAAACTCACACAAAGCTTAGACTCTCCTGTTACTTAATGTACAGTGCACACATGCCAATGATCCACCTGCTGTGTGGGTGAGAGAAAGAAGACAAGAGGAAGTAGTGCAGAAGCAGGACCACGCACCTCTGCGATTCAGGGATTTTAGCTAATACACGTCACCCTAGTTATCAGCCAGAAAAAAATAAAATAAAAAATAAAAATAGCTGTTCCTATGACTGCACTTTTCTGGACTGAAATTATGTCAGATATTGTCCTTGGGATCTGCTGTAGCCATTCCTCCAGTTTAGGGGTTACTGCCCTGAGTGATAACTACGGGCACCACTGATGCTTTCACTTTCCAGACAAGTTTCTCATGTTCTTTTTTCAGCATGTTCCAATCATTTGGTATTGCAAGGTCAACCACAACAGTCCTGTCCTTGTTTGAGCTGTGTGTTTGGGCAGCTGAGTCTTGGTAGATTTGCAGTTGTACTATACTCTATCCTTGTATTCTTGAATACTTGTGCATGCTCCCCAGAGGCAGGTCAGTGTGGAGTCATGACAGAAGCAGCTGAAAAGCCAGAAACTACTTCAGGTCAAAACCAAGAGATAAGATAAGATAAGATAGACTTTATTGATCTCAAACAAGATAAGAAGCTGAAGTGGTGACCTTCCACAGAGGTCTAGAGAGAACGGGACTAGCTCACCCTGGACAGAAAAGTATGCCCAGCAGTGCCTCAGTTGCAGGAACAGAACCACCTCAGACAGGCATTGTTGTTTCACGGTGGCAACAAGTGAGGGGAAGGAGAGGTCATCGTAGGGCAGCAGGCTGGTCCATACTGTCATGATTTGAAAAACACCCAAGGACTCAAAATGCAGAAATACAGAGACAAAGAGACAAAGACATATACAGTAGGTGCTGTTTACACAAGGACGCGGACGTAAGAGTTGGGTATCGGATTGACCTTTCGTTTACATGAAGACAGTGTTTCAGGGGGATGAAAACGCAAGCGTTGAGAAACAGCCGCTAGAGTGGAACATAACATATACGCTGCGCGGCAGGAGGCTTTTTCACAGGCTGCTATGACCTCATCACTGCCCCGCACGTATATTTGGACATGTGCAGTAGCTGAGAACAAACGTAACAATGGCGGCGGATGAACTAATGATACGTGTGCTTCCAGTTGCTTCGTTCGTCCAAACGAAACCACGCAAAGCTGTAGTTTGCATTGTCGCAGCTGCAGTTAAACACAGAATGATGTTGGCAAATGCTTTTTTCGTCTTTGCCGTGGCCTGTGGAAGATGTTGTTGAGAAAGTGATTATACTGCTGGGGGTCGCGTGTTTCGTGTTGTAACGTTCGACTGCCCACTGCTGGCCGGGCACAAGAACTTCATTGTTTTCCGTCGTGGTGTAAACTTTGTGCACTTCGAATAAGGAGCCTGGTCGTTTTTGCTAATTGCTTTGCAGTGTCTCCGCAGCGTCTCCGTCTAAACGGGGCCATAGACAGAGACACAGGTGAAACACGTTAGGGCGGGGCAGGCAAGCAACACAGGAACAGGAAATAAAAGTATAACAAAACTACAAATAATAACCAAAATCCACACCGCAGCAGTCTCAGCTTCAAGAAGAGCTCAGTCATTTATACTTCAAAGTGCATTAAATCAATGAATAATTGATGAAAGAGAGTTTTAACAAAACGTTTCCTAATCGTTACCTGAGTAATTTACACTTTTGATCTAACCTCGCTGTATTGTGTTTATGAATAGATCATCTTGTTTTAGGATGACAAATAGAGACATTTGTCTCCGATGTCCACATCCTTAGCAAATTGAATAGCGTATGGTCCTTGGCTCAGGGTTTGACTTGGCTGCAAAGTAGTAAAAAGGGTAGTTGGTGGTCTGGATCATGTTACAGGGCCAGCTGTCTCTCTCTGCAGTAGGAAACTCCAGCGGACAGATCCCAATAATAAGACCGCAACCAGTTTATTGCAACATGACCCTAATCTCTTCCCTAATAAAATCAACTCCATCGTCACTGCGTCTGTTGACTCCTCCAAATAGACAGATACTATAAACACAATCAGAGGAATGCTTGTATAAAGATTTATCAGTAATGCAGCATGTGTATTGGACTGTGTGGCATTATAAAAACAATGGAGATACAAAAGGCTGGCAGTTAAAGTTGTACAGTGCATTCCTATTATGGCCAATTTAAAAAAGGGACAAAGGGTCAAACAAAGGTCAATACAAGAATATATCTTGATTTGAAGTGAATATGGCTGATACACGTATGCATACAAACAATACAACACATGCATGGTTATTCCCTATCATCATCCTCATGTCCTTACTAATGGTTACTCATATTTTGTATTGACAATTTAGATGCACTGATATTGAGTGCACAAAACTGTCTATCATCAAACTTAGCTTTCATAATTATGTAGATCTATAGTAGCATATACTATCAGTGTTTGTGTTCGTCTTTACTTAGTTAGCTTGCTAATGTTGCTAGCAAGCATTGCAACTATTCCAATCCGTGACTGAATAGACTTTAAAAAGTTTTGAAATATTATCCTTGTAAAAGTAAAACAACCGTCTGTTATGCCAGTGCAGAAAAACCTTATATGAATATCCAAAGAAGGCTTGGCCATATGAAGTAGGCATATAGTATATGGTGATGCTTTTAATACCATGTATTATGAAATGCGCTGGAAAATGGCGCTGTGGCAAGAGCTCTGGTGTGTGCTTTCTGGTGCACATTGGGGTAGTCTTGCACAGTTTTTCCAATGTGGTTTTACTGCAAATGGCAAATACATTTTCATTTGGAATTTATAATGCTGCTACATCTGCAAGATGTGAAAATACAGGGCTTGTGACCTATGCATGGTTTTGGAAATAATGGTGATGGCCACCTCCTGAGCAATATCAAGAATGATGACTAATGCTAGTAATATGCAATATTTGTCTTAGTTCACCAAGACATTTTTATAAAGATACAAGAAAAAGAAGGTTGTATGTAATAGTTTGTTGGTGAAGCGAATGCAAACAAACACCATGTTGAAGTGGATGTTACAGCTGGCTACAGGATTTTCAGTGTTGTCTGTGTCGTTAATCATTTATGAGATGGATCACACATCTCGTGGCTTCATCCTCCTGTCTCTTGTATACCTCTGTTGTGGAAGTAATCATTTTAGCTGTAAAATTCAGTTTTCTGTGGTTTTGCCAGATTCCGTGTCAATATTTAATTAATTTGCCAAACACAGAGGCTAAAGATTAAATGTAATGTATATTGGATTATCAAAGGCACATAGGCAGGCAGGCAGACAAGGGCTGACTCATAGCATAAAAATCCAACCAATTACTGTGGATTAGAAGACTTGTTTGGCTCTCGCTGCAATCATGCTATTATATATTACACTCATGAAAATAACATTATAGACGCTGGCAGTGCCATAACTGGAAAATGTTTAATAGGCTATGAACATTGCTAATCCATGGAAATCCAGTAACATGTGGAACAGAACAATAAAATCATAAGTGATATAAGAGGAATCATAAACATAGGCAAGAATTAATGAGAGGCAAAATGTCTGTGTGTGAAGCCAAAAGTCCACTGCACAATTTTAGCTGTCTGTGATGAAAGATTTATGACCGTAGGGAAGATCTTGAGCTGTAGCCATGTAGGTGGGATTCGTATGGAAGATCTCGCCTACTCCTTCAATCAAGTAGCATGACGTGGCACATGGGCACATGTATAAAATAAATAATGAATAAATAATTGCCTTTTCTACACAGAACGTTCTCAGCTGTATTAGTATACAGATGAGAAAGGTGTGTAGGTGTGAGGCCGAGTGTGTAGGAGTGTATAGATGTTCAACATTTGTCATTTTGCTATTTAGAAAGCATAATTTCCTAAGTGTACAGTGTCATTTTTTTATTGGAGGGTCTGTCACCAACTCACCACAAATAAGTAACAAGGCAGAAAGCATCTATATGTAGAGCTATAAGCATTGACATCTATGTATTTTAAGTGTTGTGATATATCTATTCCAATATCCACAAAAATCCTTCTCACAATATTTATGCTGCATGTTTCCAACATTTTGGATGACAATACAAATTTTTATGTAGCCTTACTCTTCACCCATAGACTGTTTATATTAACGGACAGAGTCACGCCTATCTCCGCCGTTCTAACTAATGGGCCAAAAAATGTGCTCTTACTGGAGCAATCCAAAATGGCCGCGAGTGGTCCCGCCCACAAGAAAATTGTGAAAAAACGCATCTGCGCATGCGTCAGCCGGCGCAGCTCCATTCATTTGAACGAGAGACTTCAAAAATTCACAGCAAGTAAACTAGAGTGGACCAAAAAAATTCACCCCCTCAGCATTGACACACATGTGGAACGGAGCTTTGGGCCAAGAGCCAACTTTTGGTCCATCCTGTAAAGATGTTTTCGAGAGGTCTGCCAATGTTATATGTTAGCATTGGTTAATTCTTCTTCTGGGTCCACCCCCATCGGCCCGGGGTGGTATTGCAAGCATGTCAGCGCACGTCATTTTGGCCACTTTTGAGCTGGGACCCGCCCCCACTGTCTTCACCCAGATGGAATAACAGCCACTCCACAAGGTGAACCCCAACAACACGTGAACGGTCTGAGCATTGGTGGGAGAGGGGGGACGGGAGCAATGGCAGACCCAATTAATCGGACACTCTGACTTTTACTTCCGTCTCCTCCAATTTACCAAATCCTCCAGACAAACTATTAATGTTCTCTCTGCCAATGTGAAAACTTCTTTAACCCCCATTAAATTCAACCAAGGTCATTGCAAGTGTATGCTTATGCTGGCATAGGATCAAACTGGCCCTATTAAATGTGATTGAGGCAGAAGGGGGGCTTGTGAGTGTGCCTGGTATGGTGGGAATCTTGTGTAAACAGCCTGCATAAGGGCATTATGTTCTAAATCTCACTTACTGGAGGCTTAAAGGTAACATTGAACAGAATTATGGCAATGCGGCACTGCTGTTTTTATGGGAGGTGGTTCAAAAGTTCACAGATAGGTCCCTGTGGCTAAAACCATGTAATATAGTCGCAGCAGTGACACAGTAAATGTGTAGGGGAGTCTAATAACCTGTCTTTGTCTAGTAATTACAGCATATGGAGGCTTAGGAGAGCGGCTTTCAGGGAATCAGCGTGTCTGTGTTGTGTACAAATTCACTTCAATCTGTGTGTGCTTATAGACAGTGAAAATGGGTTTTAAGTAAACAGGAATACTTTGGCATGTGCTGTGTAGCAAAAATACTGCAGCTATCTGTCCTTGGCCCCAGGGTCAGGGCTTTTCCTGTGTTGGTAAGCAAGGATGAAAACATAAACACTCATATCAGACACGTTCACAGAGTGGACACAGACATGAGGAGAACATCTTTTTTCTCTCTCTATACTTAACTGAAGTAAATCATTAGAAGAAAATACGGATCGACCGTTTCAGGTTGATATCTAATAATAGGTGTAGAAACTTACAGTGTAGAGACTTACAGTTATACTTATTTTATTATACGGCTCCTCAGAGCAGCAGTAGAACGCTCCATTGATTTGAATGTAATTTCAAAACGTTCTACCGGTCATTATTTTCTATAACGGACCTCTCAAAACAATAATGACCGCTGCCCATGGCAACGCACTCTGTGCTTGTCTTTCAAATGCGTGGATAACTCCGCAAGTAGTTCCGGCCACTCCTGAGCTAGCCACGCTCAATCAACACACTTAAATGTTAATCTGAGAATACTTATACATATACATTCTTCACACACGTGCACGGAAATTTTCTGAATTTTCTGGTCTTGTCCTCATGACAAAAATACTATTTCTCTGCGTCAAAAAGCGAACGTGAAAAACCTGGAAGTAGTTCTGGCCGCTCAATAAACGCAAATGCCAATCAATCAACGCAATGAAATGTTAATCGGAGAGTGAATTATACATATCCAGTCTTAATACAAGTGCACGGAAGTTTTCAGAATTTTCCGTTTACGTTTTCATGACAAAAACACTGATGTAATGCGAGAAAAGGCGATCCCGAAAAACCCGGAAGTAGATACCGGCACATTTTAAGATAGCGGCACATTTTCGGACATTTGCAGAGGATCGAATTATGGATTTAGGTTAGGTTTATGTATGGGTCACTCACTGCTGATGTTCAGAATTCTTTGTTCAGTTTTCATGCAGTTCCAGAGAGTTCTAGTTTGGAAGTTGCCAGCCTAACTGTTGCTAGCATAGCCACAATTGTCAAAGCCACACTGCCTGCCCGCGGTTGCCGAGCAACGGGAAAACTTTTTGGGACTACTTTATTTGTTGTCATTAAATAAACTTTTGGCATTCATAAAAGTGATCTGAAGTTTATTTTGTGTGTTAAGTTGGTACAAAGCAGTATAATAAGCGGGATAATGTATAGCATACAGGTCTTTATCGGAAAATAAGTACCGACAGGGCGAAGCGGACCCCGACGCGCAGCGGAGGGGTCTGCTTCTGCCCTGAATGGGCGGAAGCAGATTATCCCTTACATATCCCTTACACATTATCCCTTACATAGTTATACTTAAGTGAATACCAATGCCACAAAAACACTTTTTAGAATAAACGTTCAAACATAATTAGATAATTTGGGTCAACACGACCCAGTAAATACTAAATACACAAGGATCTCGGCTGAACCGATCTTAACGAATGTAATACCAGCACATTCATTGCAATATAGAGGTCATTTATCCAATGCCCTATTTTTTTCTTACATCAACGTGAACAGTTGGAGCGACAGTGGCTCAGTTGGTAGAGCATTGGCCTTTGGGCCTGAAGGTCGTGGGTTCAAGCCCACCGTAAGACCTTCTTCACAACTCCCACTGATGACTGCTGTCGTTGTGTCCTTGGGCAAGACACTTAACCCCACTTTGCCCAAAGCCCCAACTGAAAGATCTCAGCTCCTGTGGACTCACCACCTGCAGGAGGATCAGTGAGGGGCTGGTGCTCTGTGTCCTGGGTGCAGCTCTGACTGCCACCCCCCGACCCAGAAATGGATTAAGGGGAAGAAAATGGATGGATGGATGGATGGATGGATCAATGTGAACATTTGTGAAGGAAATAGTCTAATGTGCATCTCATTCATGGCAAACGCAGAGCTCACTTTCAAATATAAAGATTTGTGAGCCGTCAAAATGTTGCAGGAAAATATTACGTAGTGTCGTTTTCAGCTGACACCTACAACTGTGAAGGAAGTGAAGAAGATGACAAAGTCTGGGATCGTGTCTTTAATTCAGACAGAAGACATGTTTTATAGTCGTTGGTAGAGACAGCATGAACATGAACAAAGATTTTACAGACTGCAAGTGATAATATACAGCGGAGGAATGAAATCCGTCCAATCAGCTTTCGCCACGATGTCAGTAGCGTGGCCTTCAGAAATCAACATGCTGTGAAAAAGTACTGGCTTGTGCATATTGTTGGAATGATGAGTTACAACTTTAACCACAGTTGCTTCAAAGTGTCATGAAATCTAAAGAAGGAAGCCCCGAAATGTGACTTTGATGCCTTACACTTCTTTTTAACATCCAAGCGCAGTGTTTAACAGTTTGCACAGTTGGAGCTGGCCCTATGCTGCACACACAAACCCCCCTATTTTTCTTGTTTATTTTGATAACATTGAGTTATTCTGCATCATCAATACTATTCCATATGTAGACCATACAATGGGTAAATATTTATCGTCCATTGTTATCTTGACATCCTGTATTGTAATGCAATATTAATACAGATAACACTGCAAATCCATTTTTGTTGTTGCAATGAGCCAACTGCTCAGAGGATAAAAAAGAAAATACACTTCATGATTTCCCAGAGAAACCGCAGATGAAGTTAGAGTCATAAAAATATTGTTTCCGATGTAAAGGCTTATCATACTCATCCTTTACATATCAGTAACTCACTTTAAACAAGGCCATAAAGGGTGTTGAGTTCCCCAATGTGGATAAGGTTGCCATACAAATCGGACTGAGTTGGTGGTTACATTTTTGGTCCATGTCCAAGAGGGATAGAAGCTAAGCTCTCTGGCTGTGTGTGGGCTATGTCTATTTCTGAGCCAAAGTCCGTATAACGATGCAGTGAAGAACTGGTCAAACTGCCACCCCCCACATAGAAGACTGAGATTAAACTAAAAACAATATGTGAACTGAAAGAGCATTTCATGTGCATTTTTGTGCACATCCATTCATCAATCATCCGGTAAAACCAGTTTATGCTTTTCAAATAAAGGTTAAGGTATACTTTATTTAACCTGCATTTTCACTTGGGATGTTGAACACACACAGATGTTGATGCTAGGCTTGGTCAGGGCTAATTTTGTTATGAAGAGATGGGTCGACAGTATTTTAGTTGAATTAATTTTAGAAACCAATACTAGGTCTGAAAATATTTGAATCCAGCTTATATGTTTGCATTGTTGGAGAAAATGTGAGTGTGTGCAAACTACTTCTGCAACAAGTGAGAAGCGTAAAATCCTGCTCTACAAGCCATCACTTCCCATATTTGTCATGAGGCTTGCTTCCCCCCAAAAAATAAAAACTCTTAGATCAGAAGCTAGCACATATCCAGAAAGCATACACAGAGACAAACATACCCATACAGACTGATACACTCTGAATCAATTTCACTTGGCCTTTGTCATGGCTGTCCTCACTGTGGACTGGCTGCTTTTTTCACACAAAGCCAATCATGTTTATTGTTTTTGCCTCGGGCCCGTGGGGAGGAAGAGGGTGAAGTAAGTGGAAGAGAAAGAGTGAGACTGAAAGAGATCTTTCTATTGGGTATTTTCATTTTACATTTAAAGGGGCGCTATGTAACATCTCTGAAATGTATCAAGAAATATTTGCGTTTGATTAGTCTGTACATTATTCACTACCCAGTGAGATCAGAATCATTTTATTTTAATTTTTTTAAGTATGCATATTTTTGACCACCTTGCTCTGGGCTGTAAATCTAAAATTAGTTCAATGTATATCTCCCCTTGACATATCACCACTGATATTGGCTGGAGAAGAATGGTTAGATCACTGAATAGGGAACTCTCCTGTCAATCAAGGATTTTCATCCAATGGGGAAGCAGAAAGGTGAGGAGGTGGGTCTAATTGGTGTTTGTATTTTTAAATGCTTTCTCTGAAAATTGACTGACATTGCCTTTAAATCCACTGCAATGAGATAGATATATTATGGATTATATTGGCTTTCCCCAGGCCAGACCACTCTTGACCCATTCTACATGCATGGCAACTAAAATCCTGAATCCAACTATAAATTTAGAATACATTTATTTTCAGCAAAACATGGACACTTGCATGTGCTATGATGGCATTAGCAAAAGTCAACCAGCACAAGGTTCAAAAGCTGTCACTCAAACAAAGGCAAACACAACTCCTGTTCTCTTTTTGCCTCCAGATGCACCTGGAATAATCCACGCTAGCCCGAAAAAGGCACCAAATCCCCAAAGCCTTTGTGTGTGAGTGAGAGAGAAGCCAGATGTTTCCGCGCCCATGCTCCTTCTCTCCCTGCTCGCCTGGTGGGGTGTCTGAGGGCCCTGGACGTGTGCACTCTGTTGTGACTAGTACCAGATGTGCTCCATTGACCCAAATCACCCAGGCAGTAGACATGCCACATAGACCCGATTCTTCAAGACCCACCGCACAATCACACACACCTGTTTCCATTCATGAGCAATGCTGGGTGAGGTGCATCCTGGGAAGGCCTGTCAACTTTTTTCATATGTTGTTTATGTCTCTCTCTTTGCTTTTCATTGTCTAGATTTGGGATTTTTTTGGGATCTTGGTTGTCAGCCGTAATGTTGATATGTTTACTCAAGGGGACATAGAAGACCTAGGAGGGATTTTTGAGTTTTGAGAAAACAGGGCTAATGACACGGTGGATGGATATTAATTTAATTTCTAAACACAAAGAACGTGTACCAAGTAATCAGATACATGAGAAGGAGGCCTTTTCCATTTGAAAAGTTGTTTCATGTTACTGATTCAGAATTAGCGTAAGTAAATACACCTGCATGACCCGGAGTACTCCAGAGGTCAAAGTCATTCAAACATTTAAAGAATGGCAATTAAATTACCCTTGGTGCTGAATAACTTTAATTTGGTAGCTATACAAATTGTTTCCAGCTCTGGTCCTGAACCTTTGCTCTTGATTTCTATATTTTC
Organism: Knipowitschia caucasica; assembly: GCA_964034765.1. Lineage (NCBI taxonomy): Eukaryota > Metazoa > Chordata > Actinopteri > Gobiiformes > Gobiidae > Knipowitschia > Knipowitschia caucasica. The sequence goes on from OZ035831.1 coordinate 28,793,793, forward strand.
TCTTAAAAGACTTAAAAGGCTACCCATTAATTATCTAACCCTTTAATAATCAAAGCCAACAGTATTTAAAATATGCTCTTGTCCCTTTGCTCAACAGCACGGGAAAATATACAGTGTGAGTGGAATCTTTACAGCAGTGGCTAAACTAATATAGACTCTTCCACGGCAAATGAACTTCCTCATCCTGCTCTCTGATTTATGTAGTGAAATAAAAAGGGTCCCAGCGTGGTATTAGTGGGTTTTTCAGGGGGGCGAAGTGGGACTAAGAGCCATATTTCAGTTTCCTTGCGGGAAGATTTGGACCCAGGTGGGGCCCCTTAATACAGTGGTCTGAGGTCCACATGAAGTGCAGCCACAATGCTCTACCATAACTCTTCATTTTGATCTGGCCCATTGCCAACATATCTACTACCTGAGTCTCTTTGAAGAGCGACACATTGGCCTAGGTATTTAACCATGCTGTTTGAGGTCCCGGTGCTGGGAGCACTGAGAGAAAGACTTGGGAAGAGAGCCGATGGAGAGACCGAGAAATAGCTGTAAAGAGGAGGGCAGACTGAAAAAGACCGCAGTGGCAGAGGCAATAGCAGCTTGAACTCTGATGAAATAATCCAGTTTGTGAGCTGTCAGGAGAGGCAGACAGAGCGGCCGACCATTGGTGACCTTTAGTTGTTTCATAACCATGTCTATTCTCACACTTATATAAATAAGATAAGTTAAGAAACAAGATAGTTTTTTCGTCACACAGTGGGGAAATTTCAATGTTGCAGTGCACAGGCAGGGCAGTAGTAAGAGCACATAGGGAGCACACAAAATATACAAAATAAGTAGTAGCTATGTTTCTTAACTAGCTGTAAATGGCAAGATATACCTAATAATTCTTCAAATACTTTAAAATATCAAAAAGGCCACAGAATCAAACACAATATAAACATCGCATTTAAGGAATCATTTATTGCTAAGAATGTTTCAAGAATATTTCCTCATTTATATCAAATTAATGAAATATTGACCAGTGTGCAGTTGGCAGTTTCAGTGTTTATGGCACACAGGACTGCATGGGCTCTGTTGGCTGGAGCTCTTGGCTTTGATATAGTTTCTGGGCTGGAACTTTGGCAGCATGTTAAATATTAATAGCGATTAACCCAGTTCAAGCTCTGCAGCAGCGAGTACAGACAGAGTTCAAAGAGCCTTGTGCGTTATGCGGGCACTCTTTGCTCTCCAGCAGTTTAGCCCAGCTATCAGGAGGCTGCGGCTACACTGCACCATAGTTCAGACTGGCCTTTCTCTCTGATGTAACACATTCAACACATGTGGACAGTGTGTGTAGCTACTCAAAGACTTTAAAGGGGTAATTAGCCAATAATGAACAGGCGACTAGGCAGACTAAACTCTGAATGCTCTCGCACTCTATCTCCTCAGTTCACACTTAGTGAACTCTTGATAAACTTTCAGAGCTACAACATTCCTAAGCCTGGCACATTCACCCCTGCAAAAAAAATCTTGGACACCTCAGAGATCAAACACCATCTCCTTTGTGCTGCAATTACACAGACTTCTGCCTCAGCCATTTATACCTCCCCCCCAACTTAACCTCATTTCTCCCCCATATTTTCTCTCCCATTGGCCTAGCCTCTGGAGAGGATGGTTCTGACGTGTAGTGGGCTTTCACAAAAGCTGGTTTTGTTTGTGAAGAATGCATCATTGGAGTGGAGTCCAGCCCAGAGTGCGGTCAGTCTGGAAGTGTTGGCGGGTACCATCAAAGCGTACCGAGAACGGGGCATGTGTACATTCATCAACACATGATCCTCTGACCCTTTCTGCTCAATTGCATCATTTAAGAGCATGTTAACTGTGAGCTGCCTGGGTCAAAGTGTCAGAACTATGCCCGGTTGTTTTCACACAATGTATTCATCTGTAAATGTGCAACCAGTGTGGTGAGATTCCTTTACTGTCTTTGTTAAAAACAGATACAGTATGTACAAAAATATAGTACATCATTTAAACTTGAAATTTGTAGTATGTAAGTTCTCCTTTCTGACCTTTCCACTGGCTCATGGTTTTACCCTCGGCATCTTTACTTCATAGATATATAAATCATCAAAACACACTCTAAACAAGCATTCTGTTTGTTGGTTTAGACAAAAAGTGAAACCATATGCCCCAGCCACTAAAGAGGTCACCATCATTGCCTGCTGAATAAAAACTGTGACATAATTCCCATGGTGCACTACTTCATAGTTGCTTTATTATTCCTTCCAACTTCAAATAAACAATCAAACCATTAATGATAGCTATGTGCAGGCTGGTGATATGAGTAATATTAAGATGTGGTGAAACTGTGTCTGCCTCATGTCTCTGGAGCAGTGAGACGAGCGCTGGGAATGCGAGGTCACGCTGTCTGCGATCCATCCCCCATGATGCATCAGTGCAGTCCCACTGTTAGCCATTATGTACCTATTAGCCTTGATTATCTTCTGATAGCCCTGCACCAGTTGGTTTCACTCAGCCTGACAGTTGCAGCACTTTGTTTAACCTTTTGCTTGCCACAACCACAACCCTTGCACCTCATTCATTGGAAATGAAGGTGGTGAACCAAAAAGATATACAATCTCTGCCTTTCAGCTGACGTAACGTGACGCATCAGCAATTTAAATGTTTTGGACCAATTTTTATCAATACTTTTGGCTTGGTTGTATTTTTATTTTTTAATTTGTTGTATATCTTCTCCCTAGATCCTCATGTGTTGGATATAACTAGTGCCATAATAATACATTTCAAACTCAAATAATACTTTTTAATATTTTTTTTTCTAATTTGTTTATTATCTATCATTAAGTGTTCAGTAGATGTCAAACGTATGTATTGAATTCTTTACTTGATAAAATTAGTAGTTTCAAAACTAGTTTCACTATTGTATAATATCAGAGTTTTTATACTTTAAGGAAGCCTAGACAAACTTTAGAAGACGGATGAATGGAGTTTGTTCTTGTTTATGCTGTATGGGAATTACATGTTCAATATTAACTAAATTAAATTGATGCTAAATTAGCCAATGTCTAGCAAAGCTTCAAATATGCCAAACAGAACACAATTACAAAAAAATATCCACTTATCTCCCTGTATTGCTGAATGATGAATATTGCTTGAGTGACAATATACGCGGACACAAGCAGTGGCTTCTCTCGCTAACATCACCCATGAGTCTTCACAGATCTGACTGCCAGACATATTCAATTTGCAGCTCTTCCTGGTCCCCAGACTGAGACGTTGGGAGTTATCGAAGGCAGAATGAGAAGTGAGAGTGCACAGAGGAAGAGCGGCCGGGATAACGCAGAGCCATGCGGCGCTCAGTTGCCTCTGTCCCTGCCTTGTGTTAATCTCTCTGGAGAGACAGAGGTGGCCATGTTGGGTCAAAGCCTCTACATCAAGAGCCGCGGGCCTGGACAGCTGACCTTGGTCTGGGAGATGGGAGGTGACAAGAGAGGTGGGAGTTGGGAGTGTGGATGTTGGGTTACAGAGGGCAGGGGAAAGGGGAAATGCTTGTATGTATCGCCATGTGTGTTGAGGAAAGATAGGGATAGAATGTTTGTCAGCAAATGTGTTTCTGGGTGCTTTATCTGTTGGTAAATGCAAATGATACCACATGATACCTCCTGCACTAAACAACAACAATCTGTACAACACTCATGAGGTTGAGAAGTGCCCTCTGATCTGAACATTTTCCCTCCCAGTGTGGGTTTTTAGAGTATGAATCCTGAGCTCCGGCAAAACTGATGCATATAATAAAAAAACAAAGTAGCAAACACAACTTTTACACTTTTGGTGGCATACATATTTATTTAATTTAATATCTGTTTTAAACATTATTTAATTTTTTCCACATAAGTTTATGTGTTGCCATAAGGTCAGGTCCTATTACTATTATCAGATGACAGATATCTATGTCTCACTGACTATAGAGAACATGGACCAGTGGACTAATTCATCCAACAGATCAGTGAGTGGATGCAAAACAACTTTCAACTTTTCCAGCAAAACTCAGAAAAATGTATTGTCTTGCCACACAGAATGCTGCCTTCAGTCTCACTCCCTTAGTAATAATGAACTCGGAATGAAAAGTTAACAGCCACATCAAATCAGTAACATTAACAGACTTGGAAATTCTTATCCATGCATTTATCTCCAGTTGGTTAGATTCAAACATTTCAATATTGTATTTTATATTGTCACAAGAAACAACAATTAGACTACAGTGACTCACTGGGCTCAAAATGCTGGAGCTCTCGTCCTGACTTGAACCAGGAAGTACGATCATATTAGTCCAGTTCTCAGGTCTCTGCACTGGCTTTAAGAGCAGCTCTGCTTGTGTAAAAGTCTCGCCATGGCCGCGCACCAAAAGGACCTCTGAGATTTGTTAGTGCCATATGAACCAACTCTGAGGAGCACAGGGACTGGCCTCCTGCTGATGGCCAGAGTCAGGACTAAACATGGGGAGTCAGCGTATTATATAAATCCGATATATTATTATTTTTAATCTGACATGTTCTAATCCGGGTTAAAACTGTAACTGAAAGTTCCACAAGGGAAATACTTTATCAGCACTAATCTTTTATCAATGTATTGTGATTATTACTGTTTTACTTTTGTACTGTTTTCATGCCCTGTATCATATCAATTTAAGTTTCGTTATTGTGACATTGTGTCATGCTCATGCTTGCTTGCTTGCTTGAAATAAAAAAATTATTCATTCATTCATATCATCTTGACTCTATGAAAGACATTCATATACATTATCACCCAGTGACCATCTGGATCTTTGGGTTGTTCTATGACCTTTGTATTTCTATTGAAGTTTATTTAGCAAGGCTAGTATGACATCAGATTTTTTCCACACAACACTTTTTCATGTTCAGAAATACTAAATATTTTGAAAAAGAACTCCAACAAACTATTAATACCATGCTGTGCAGATAATAGCAATGTGTAAAAGGCCAACCAGCTGTTAGAGCAGCCTATCTTTGCTAATCCCTGCCTCTCGCTGGTCACTCGCTCACCCTTCTGCGTGTCCCAGGTTAAATGGCAATGTGTTTGGTTGCTTGTCTGTTTGTGTGTGACCCATGAGGACCTTTACAGCCAAAGGTCATGCCATCTGAGCTTAGCCTGTCCACCCAAGATTACACCAGCATTTATTTACAAGTCATGGGAACTTGGATCCCGAGACGCAAGCATCCATACAAACACGTAGTACAGGCAAGGACAGGGTCATTCACACAGCACACAAGATGCACCAACACGCCCCCAGCACAGACAGGGGTGACTTAATCCTTCTGCTTTAGTCCGTGGTCATGTTTGTGTGCAGGTCCCCTAACCTTATTGATCACATCCAACACGAGGAGGACTTCCATAAGGGCTTGTCCACAGAGGAGCGACATGCATGAGCCGAATCAAAGGTCAGTGGGAGTCACAAAAAGATTGGCACGAAACATGCTGGGCCGACAACAAAAGCATCAGGAGCCTGCTGAAGTACAAGATAGAAAATATGAAGCAAGAGAAAACTGCAGCCAGTGGACACAATCCAGTTTTAGACTGTGTAAATGAATCAAAAACGGTGGGGGTCAGAGCACTTCCACCTCAGACTGCGACCTCGGTGATCTCTGAATCAAATAAAATGGAGGGAGAGTCCACGTGAAGCATCGGCATTAATCTGATAATCTATAATCGCAAGGTGGCACAGGTGACAAGTGTCCTGACACAGCTTGTGAACTCATCTGGAATCACATTCACCTCATCACAAAGTGTCACACACACATTAGGATGAATCAGATAGAGAAAGCACACACCACTACTGTGCCTTCATATACAACAGTTTATCTCAGTAGTAGTTTAGATTTATTTAAAAATATCTTAAATAGGTATTTTTCATTATGGTTTAGTAATATTTGTGTACTTTGACAATAACCATTCACTAGATTATTTGTACATATGGCTATTCAGTCCCTTTATCAATCCCTGTATGTATGTAAATGTCCTATTGTGTGTTGCCTGATGTGTGTTTGTTTTGTATGCCTCCCCTGTGAAGTAAATAACATGAGATTTAAAATGTGGTGGTAACAAACTCCACCAACTCACTATGTTGCCTTTAATAAATTATTCTATGAATGACATTATTTAACTTACATAGTGCCATTTTTATGTGCATACCTGGCATGCTCAGAAGGAGTTTTCCCACCACTTTCAAGGTTAAGCAGTTAAACTAATGCATGTGTATTTATGGTGTGACCCAAATGTAGAATGAATAGAGATTTGCACAAATACATAGCATTCATTTTGTTGTCTTTTACTTTTATCAATGTCAATGTCAATTTTATCTGTATAGCACATTTACAACAACACCAGCTGCCCAGAATGCTTCACAGGCACGAAAGATAAAAACAAAGGAAAAAAAGAAAACAGCATGATATACATACACATACATGTAAAAGTAAAATGGTAAAATTCAATTGGTGTTAAAAGCCAAGGCGTAAAAATGTGTCTTTAAACTAGACTTAAAAACTTCCAAAGAATTGGAGCTGCTCTAATGAACAGAGGTAGACTATTCCACAGTTTGGGGGCAGCAACAAACTGTGGAATAGTTTATCTCCTTTTAGTGTAAAAAGGAGAAAAATAAAATAAAAACAAGCAGATTTTAGAGAGAATTTCAAAGAAGCAGCAGGATGAATGAAAGAGGTCGCCACCCTGAAATGATCTGAACTGTAAGTAAGTAAGTAAGTAATCTTTATTTATATACTGCCTTTTCACTGCAGATCTGAGTCTCAAAGCGGTTTACAATTGTTAATTTTGGGCATTTGTCTCTCACTCCACACAGAGATGGGAGCGGGGTCGCCAGTACAGGAGGCGCATGCCAGAACTATTGGACATATTTTTAGTGGTAGGGGAAACCGGAGTACCCGGAGGAAACCTACGCAGACACAGGGAGAACATGCAAACTCCACTCAGAAAGGCCCTGGTCCGACCTTCTTGCTGAGAGGCGAGAGTGTTATCCACTCAGCCACCGTGCCGCCCCCGTGTAAATACTCAAACTACTGTATACTCAACTTATAAATAATACAATACTATAACCAGTAAAAACTGTAGAACTCGTCAAGGAGACACGGCCCGAGCTTGTTACGTGGTTCCTTTTCAAGCATCAGCACTATTATGTGACGTTGAAGGGACCACTGCAGTGAAACGAGAGTCAAGGTCACATTTTTCTTGTAACACATTTTGTGCTTTTGGTAAAATGCTCTCTAAAAATCAGTAGCATAATGTTGTTTCTCTGAGAGGGCATATTATGGGGAAAAAATTAATATCACACAATTAAATCAAGGTTGTGTTTCAATTGAGTTCTTTATTCAAAATGGCGCATTTCTCAGACTAGGGTCACATGAAGCACTTAGCAATTTTGATGTATCTGGGTTTGAGTACGTTTTTTAAGCCTTGAGTGCTCAGAAATTGTCAGTATGACCTTAATCCTTCCTCAATGCCTTTGTACGTACTTGCAATTCATGAAAAAAAAAAAAAGTTAAATGTAAACACATTTTTCAACAATAATCACTAAGGTCAAATGATTTATGCCCTGATAAAGACCAAAATGCGTCGCTTGCTACCAAAGAAAGAACATAAGAGTTTTATTTAAATTGTCCAATTTAATATTTTAAAAAAATCCTTACTGCGGTGCAAGGAACTCTGCAGAAGAAGGAATAAATAAATAAATGGGTTTAAATAAATATTTGAATAAAAAAAATAATGAAATAATCATCTGGTTTAGCAGAAGGAAAGCATGATATATTTTAATCATCTTGTGTATAAATACTTAACAGACATGGGAGTGGACTGTTTTCATTATTCAGATCAAGCATGAACTTATATCACAGTAACTGTAGTTAAGTGATGCATCTTGTGTGCCCCTTCATTTTGTTAAGCACTTAAGGCTGATCATTGCCCAAGGGGAGCGATAAGCAGATTAGCCCCGATTAAAGTCATATCAGTGGAATTTGAGCATGGAGACTATACCAAAAGACACTTGCAGCTGTGCACCCAACCCTTCACTTGCTCTATTGCAACACCAATACTGCCTCTTTGGATTCTATATAATAAAAACAAGAGTGATCTCACTTTTTCTCATAGAATCACCCTACCCCAGGCAATTACCCCGCCCACACACAAAATGCCTTCATGTACCCAACAAACACAGTCTTCAGATCTAACAGCCTCTTTTAGTTTATAGGAGGATCAATAAAGTGAGAGGAGGTAAGTGAAGGCAGCCATAATAGCTTGGGTGGGAGTCGAGGAGATTGAGCCAAAAGCTGGGTAATAAACAAATTAGTGAATGTTGATTTGTGGATGTGTCCCTTTCCCCATTTATAGCAACTTCAGAGGCAGTGGGGCTGGCTGATTGAGAGGAACCAGCAGGTGTTCTCTCACAAGTCAAAGACAGTAAATCTCGACTAGCAACTTGTCTGACAGGACAGCCAGTCGAGTGACAATAAGAACAGAGACTGAAGCCTTATTAAGATGAAATGACAAGAGAAGTTTGTTTCTCCTGCATTGTCCTAAAAAAGTAAACCAGAACATCTCATATATGAGGATAGTGCTCTTTTAATTGCCACAAAAAAATATCAGTTTAACACATTGCTGTATAGATAAATGACTGTCCTAACCCATTATCTCTGTTTACATGGGTCTTCTTTACTTCAGGGTAAAAACAGGTAGATTTATTGTGAATGTGTGGTTGCCTACCGTCATAAAAGGGGAATAAGCAGTTGTTCTAAAGTGTGGGGTGGAGACATGTTTTGTGCCTGACCATGAGAGCTGCCTGAGGATGCTGTTCCCATATCTAAACCACATGCCCCAGTGTAGTGACAGTCTTCTGCACAACAGAGCAGTAAAACCCTGGGGGTGCATTTTTAAGTGATAGTGGACCATCTGTGGTGGCTATAGTTTGGCCACAAGGGCTGACCCGAACAACATTATGTTCAATATAAATACACTACATGAATCTTTAAAAAAATCTATTTTGTGCAGTATATTCTGAAATCACAAAATCAAAACTGTGGTCTTTTCTCACACTTGCTTGAGTAACTCTCAAACAAATGATAATTACTACTTTAAAGTAGTAATCTTGCCAATTTCGTTCTGCTTGTACAATCATTCTCTTTACTGTCTCTACGAGTATAACAAAGTATTAATCAGAAGGGCTTGTTTCACATGAAGTTGTTTAGATATAGATAGTTAGATACCTTATTGATCCCCTGTAGGTGAAATTCAGGTGTCCAGAAGCAGAAACACATCCATACAAAAACATACATACAATATAAACGTTTCTAACTTCTATATTAGATGTAATATAGAAGGAACAACGGCTTATTTCACAAAAAAACTCCTAATTTCTATAAACTATCAATCATATACTTTCTAACACATAATTCAATATAATTTTAAACTTTTTAATTACTAATAAATAATAATTTAAAAAAACAGCTGTTTATGATGGCCTCAGAGGTTTGTTAAAGAGCATATTGGTCACTAAGCTGCATCATGAAGCAAAAGGAACCCATCAGATTAGAATAGCATATTATAATGGGCACAGATTTAGCAAACATACAAAGACGTTCCAAGCTTTGCACATTTCATGGAGAACTGTTCAATCCCTCATCCAGGAATGGAAAGAGTATAAGATTTATGCAAACCTACCAAGACAGGTCCGTCCAATGAAAGTATCCTTTAAACGAACAGACCAGACGAGGACAGCAAGTGGTACTTAGGCCCCGTCCACACGTAACCGGGTATCTGCTAAACCGCAGATATTTTTCTTCGCTTGCACCTGTCATCCACACGACAAAGCATCATAAACTAATATATAAAAAACCTCCAGGCAAAGTGGAAATTTTTGAAAACTGTGTTTATGCATTAGCGTGTAGACAGAGATAACCAGAGTTTTGCGTTTTCGGACGTCACAGTATGCCCCCAAAACAACAAACAACACGTGCGACCTCTGATCACTGAGGAAGCATGGATCTTACTGCCTTAAAAACTGTCCACTGCTGCGAGCGGTTCGCAGCAGCGAACATCCTCCACATCAGAGAGCAGCAAAGTGATCACGGGGACTCAAGCTCGAAAACAACCAAAACAGGAGCAAAACCAGGATTAAACCAGGGCTGAGGACGGGGGTCTGTGCTTGTAAACATATGTACCTGACTTTCTTCTATGACTGTAAAAGTGCCACTACAGAAGCACCGGCGTCAGTATCAAAGCTCCGCCCACTTCTGTGTTTTTCCCCCAACGCAGGACGTCAGAGGACTGAAAATGCAGATGTTTGGTTATGTGTGGATGCAAATTGTATTATAAACGCTGGGGGGGAAATATTTGGTGTTAAAAATACCCGGCTACGTGTGGACATGGCCCTAATCACCTTGAGCAATCTGTACAAAGAACAAATACTATATCAGTCATACTCACTCACTTAACTAAGTGGGTCCAGTTTTAACTTGAAGACTTGATTAAATTAGTCACTACTTCTACTTGGTTGGAATGCTGCTCTTTATACCTGCTCTTTCTGAAACGAGTTTGATACCTTGCACTAGACATCTGCACGCTCGGCCTTCATTGACGAGTGGAAAGCACACAGCCAATGTTGATATAAAGCCAACAGAAGGCAATGGTGACATACAGTAGAAACACGTGGAAGAAGATGCTCTGGTCAGAGGCGAATTCATAATGCTATATGTTGTGAAAGACTAACACTGCTCATCATTCCAATCACACCATCAAACCTGGCAGTGGTAGTAGCAAACTGTGGGGCTGCTTTTCTTTAGCAGGGAAGAGTGTCAAAGTTTTTCTAAGATTATCAAAATACAGGATAATTTTGGAAGAACTTGTCTGCAAAAGACCTAAAGGTTTATTGCCACACACTAATTTTCAGCCCCTGTCCCTGGTAAAGCGTTTAAAGAACAGTTAGTGAGATAAGCAAGACACAATGATATAGGTAAAGGCTAGACTATGAACACACATTCTATGATTATTATGATGTGAAAAATCCTTAAAAACGCAACTATAAATTCTAGCCAAAGGCAATTTGACTTCTTAACTTTGAACCTCAACACTTAAAAAAAAAAAAAAGATTTATCTTTGGTCATGACATGACAAAATGTGGACAAGTGGAAGGAATATTGGATGACACGCAAAGTATCATATGTTAATTTTTCTTCGGTTCGAAAAGTAGCTATACTATTCACCGTAGCAGTGGCATTGTGGATAAAGGAACAAAGGACCAAAAGCATGTTGAGCCAAAGCCACTTGTAGATGGGATCAATAATCTTAGATAAATACAGTCCCCTCGGATAATCTCTAGGAATTAAAAAGTTATTCAGTCATTCAAAAACTATAGCTGGACTGCTTGTGTGTGATTGACTAGCCCTTGATTTGGTGACTGTGGGTGCTGTCAAAAGGGCAGAGAAAGGAAAGGGTCATGCATAAGATGAATCCCTTTGTGAGAATTTAATATCAACCGCATGTTTGTGTGCATACAGTTCAGTTCAAGGTTGAGACACAACTCTTTTTAACCTACACTTGAAGTATAGAAATAAAATGTTCTCAAGTAAATGTAGCAAAGATTAATACAAGTAATCATCTTTGAGTCTTAAACCAAGTTAAGATGGCAGGCCACAGCACACTCAAAAACCACCATCACTTCCTAAAAACAACCTAGTTGTTTGTGTAACCTCCACATGGCCCTTCATGACAGCTCAGTCATACACATTATACACACTGCAACATATTCCAAATGCAGTGGAGCAAAAATCCAGCAGTACTGAGCACATATACGCACACATAAGCAGTGTCTGTCTCTGGACCATTTCTCATCGGCTGTACTGGCCCCGCAGCCTGTTATCCTGACCCCCAGAGAGAACGGGTCAGCTTTGGGGCCACAGAAGGTGTCTCTGATGAACTAGGTGCTTGGCTTATACAGACACCCTGAGTGATGCTCATTCTGGCCTCAAAAAGAGCAGGGGAGGCAGGGGAAACTAGAGGTGATTGCAAAGTGGATGGAAGTTATCACTACTTTTCAGTCACTTCTTGGAATATAAATATTTGTGGGTTTTTGTAATCTTGCAAATCATTTTTGGTTGAAGGACCATTAATCCAGTTATTCATATAGGCACACATGCATTTCAAACCAAAAAGTTCAAAGTCTAATCTAAAAACAATAGGACACTGGTACTTTTTGATATATATATATTGTATTAAGTATACATGTGTAGTGTGTTTTCACCTCTATTTCATGTTTGATGCAGGTGAAATGTCAGCAGTGTCGGGATAAAAAGCTAGCTATCAGAGCTGTGTGGCTATTAGGGTTTATGCATGTATGCACTGTGGTCCTGAACCCTCTGGCAAACCCCGCCTCACCAGTTTGCCTGTGACCTGCAATTGACCGTTTGAACTCAAACCAAAAGGGCAGGATGGTCCCACACTTCAGGGTCAGGGAGTGGTCGTCATGCACCTACTGAACGCTGTTGCCACTCTTTATTGCCTGATTTATGCTATTAGCAGTTTGAAGAAAACTGAAGCTATAAAAAGGCTCTCTGACAGCAAAACGCAGTTATTCTCTTCCCCTATGTTTCCTCTGGCATTTCTATTGACGAGAGTGCACCGCCCTACAATCACAAACATCATCCTACTACCCTGGTGAATAATATATTTTAGATTGTTGAAAGGGAATGTCTCAAATACAACTAAGGAGGGTCATTTAGCTTTTAGTGCCCCCGAACATACTATGCACCCATGCTAAGGGTAAGTACCAAATATTTCCATCTTAATAAAAGAACATGGCATGGGGAGGCTGATTCATTTTGTGGCATTCTATATTACATTAAAACATTATGTAAACATCTTTTATTTATAGAATGCAAGAGGTAGCTATAATTATCTATTTATCTTTTTCAGAACCCACACAAACACCAAACATATTTAATGCATTGCGGTATAGTCCAGTGTTTCATCTTTAAAGGGGTAAATGGTAATTGTGATGGCATTGATGCATATGCACATTTCAACTCACATTATAGTGGGGGGAGGCTGCTGACTAGCATCCCTAATCCTCAGGCCTCATCCACTTCAGATAGCATCTTCATGCCCACTGTGGACAGCCCACACTTATTACCTGGGATATAATCATCTCCCATCTCGCTTTGCCTCTCCCTCTGGCTGCACACAGGAGCATCTGTCAATCAAAGTGGCCACTAATGTGATCCATATGAGACATGACAAGCAAGGAATTCTGGAAATCCCATATTTCACCCTTTTATTTACCCTCCTGATAGTTAGACAAATTTCCTTATTGACACAAGTAATGTGGGACTCACCAGGAGAAAAAAAAAGTTGAGTTTCATTTTCTGATGAAGGGTGATGGAGTAAAATATAGAAAGGATAAGATTAAAACACCTTCAGGTCATATACCTTTAGGTGTCTATTTATACATCTGTATTTATTTTAGAATAATTAAATGTGATCTTTTTGTGCCCTTGATCCTGGGGGGTAAGCGAATACTAGCAGGTGAAATGAACCACATAATTGAAAAATCCAGAGTGCAATCCAAACCTAAGTGGCCTTCTGAAACCAAAGCACGGTGGGCACAACAAATTTAATAAATAACTGCTGGGCACTCCAGGAGGTTCGGAAGAGGGGTGTGTGGTGGCTCTGTCAAAGAGGCCCTATGTTTCCAGAGGTCGCAGTGCACTCGTCGGGAGCGGAGGTGACACCAAGTGTGTTGTCAAGCGTAAATCCCGATGCAGAAGTCCCTTGCGAGAAGGGTGTCCATATATCAAAGGTCTCAGTGACTTGGACTGCCATTTGATCTCTGCTCAGGAAATTCAAAATTCCAGGCAGATGAGGGGTGAAACTGAGAGGCCCTTAAGCCCAGCTTGTGCTAGTGATTAGTGGCAGCTGTTTCGATTCACATTTCGAAGGACTTGAACTCTGCAACCTGCCACATTTTTACGTGGCTGACTGGACTTGGACACACTAGGGAGATACGCACTGACCATGGCCTTGAGAGTAAATCTGTAGCAATGAGAGTAAAAGTGTGGATGATGGAGATTAGGAGCACATCATTTAAAACGGATTAAGTAATTACCCAGAAAACCAAACATTACAAAGCAAAAATAAAATACTAGATCCAAGGTTTTCCTGTGTGTAGAAACTGGGAATTAGCAGGTAAATCATTAGTCACATGATAACAGGAGAGATTTTTGGGACTAAAGGTCTTTGTCAATGGTAATGCTACGTGAACAATGAAATGAATGATGGACCGATGCTAAAAAGAGTGGAGTGATAAAACATGGAGCATTGAGTTATAGACTGGGGACAAGGTGTGTGACAGGGACGGAGAAAATGAAGGAAAGGGTGGCGAGTGGCGTAGGCACATAAACGATTAGTCCCAAACATGAGCTGACAGCTGGATGCCTGACCTTGGCAGCTTGCGAACACAACAACCCCCAGTGTTCATTTACATCCCTTCCATGCCAAGTCATTTAGACACAATTCTCATTCCGGTGAAAAGGAGGAGCAAGAGGAGCAAACCTGAGGTCAAAGTCCCCTCCACCAGTTAGAGCCAATGGGCGCTGGCATTATGGACAACCTTCACACCCTTCAAAGTCCTTTTGGGTAAGACTGACACATTTGCTTTCAGACTTGTGTTACTAAGTGTCAAAGATGAGATGCTTAAAAGGTGTTAGGGACCAGGGTATAAATAAAGATTACTTACTTACTTAAGGTATTCCCCCTATTTTTACTACCATGTAAGTTGGGAGATGTCTCGCTTATTAGACAATGATCTATCTGCACTTAAAGCGGCTCAGAGGTCATACATGTTTGGTAATCTAGGTCAGGGCCAAACAGCTGACAAGTCAATTGGTGGTAGGCCACGAGTTGCATGACACGAACAGAGGCCCATGACCCTCTAAGGTTAAAGCAGAACTGTTAAAACCTTTGCACCAACATTACTCCCTGCAACACGGTATCTTTTGGATTTTGCTAATCTTATTAACTGCAAGGAAACTTTCAATGCAATTTTTTTTTAAAGGTTTGAAGGTTTAACAAATGTATAACAGAAAAGGTCAAATTGAATCATATCAAAGTGACTTAATATTACATCCAATATATCCTAGACTGTTTTATTGTCCATGACTTTTTTGTCAAATACAAATTATTGGCATCTCATAAAAACAGAGTAATCCAAGGCTGGACACTTGATTAAAAGACAGTTGATGTTTTTAGATCAGGTTTGTGACGTTAATTTACTCCAGTAAAACCACAATATGGTTTTGCCCAAAGCTTCACGGAGCTCAGACCGCTGTGAGGTCCAGCACATGCTCACCGTACTCTGACTCCAAGTGCTCTGAGGTCAGTGGATGTCAGCTCATTGGTTTTCAGGACTTTCATCCTCCGGGACCTGCACCAAAATCGGAGTAAGTGTACGTGTGGAGCCAACTATTTGCTCAGTTATTGTTTCATATAGCTAGAGATGTCAATACTCTATGCACTAAAAGGCAGTTTTTGATTTTGTGTTTTTCAATCTGAGTGCTTTGTGTTATTCTATTTTTTAAGTAATATCCAGTCTTGCAATAATATCCAACAATTAATTTTATTTAGTATTCAGTTTATTAACTTTTGAATGTATTATAGAAGTATCATATTGGGACTCTGGATTGGCTAATACTCAAACTCAATGACTCAACTCAAGGCCAAAAACCTGATTGGGACATCCCTACAAATTGCAGATTTTACTAAAACAAACAAAAAGTGAGCACTGAGGAAGCACAGTCGTAATATTGCAGCCAAAAGTCAAGACACAGTTTGACTCAGAGCCAGAGGTACACTGCAGAGCACTTCACTGTATTTTGGAGTGGACTACACAGCAAGCCAATGCCCACTCAGAAAAGAGTGTGTCATAGCTATTACTAATGCCAAACATGTCTCCCCTGCGGCTAAATTAGGAATATGTCTGACTGCTCAACGCTGGCACCAAGAACATGTCAAACTAATAACACGACTATAGTGAGGTGCACCGTGTTCCCTACAAGCTGTGGAGTTACTTCAGCAAGAACAAGTGCAGGGGCTACGTTTCAACACTTGACATGCTGATTACTTTTTCTGTCTTCTGGTTTTAGTGTCATTACTTTTATTAATAACTTTTTTTGGGGGTCTCCATTTAGTTGAAGAGGTGTGACTGTATATTTTGAAAGGAAACATATTTTAGGCGTCGTCTACATGCTATATTTAGGATTTAGGAGTTTGCCATTCTCTTCAAGCGAGATATATTGGTTATGTCAAAAAGCACAGATACAGATCATTTCATATCAAATGACTTGAAGCCATGTTTGTTTGTATTATTGTGGGTAGGGGTTAAAATAACAAATAAAGTGAAATTAAAATCTAATTAAATCCAATGAAATATGGTAACATTCATAGTCATAACAATAGCATAACTAGTGCCATCAATGGGCCAATCTTGAAAAAATATAATAATAATATTGCACCCAATTTGTAATAGGTTAGCTGTGTATCTTATTCATGTCCAAGAATAAAATATCAAAAAACAAAAAATAAAATTCTTAAAAAAATTCTATCTGATGACCAAGTCCAGCACAGTTAATTTTCTCAAATGTTTGCTACACTGCATTCTGCACTCAGGGACATCAATTGTCCTGCCCCACAGTCTTTCCGACCATCCATAACAGCACTATAGAAGTGATGCATTGAGTCACTGAAATCATGTCCGACTATGAGAAGCATTAAAGGGTCTATATCTGTACGTTTTTGTATTAAGCAACTCAAAGGCGATTTCAATTGCCAGATCTGCAGTGGGGGGCTGCAAGGAAGTAGACAGACAAGAGAAGAAGAGAAAAAGCAAGCAGAATGTAGCTGGCAGGCAGAGTACAGCACCCGCCCTCAACCCCGAGCCTGTAAACTCAGATTAGGGGGTGGATCAAAGCATGGATTTAATCTGGGCCACTGGGCAAGGGCGGGGATTATGGCACTGTGGCACTGTGTGGCACTGAGTTTTGCCCTAACCCAACATATGAGGAGAGTGTGAAAATGCTCAAACAGAGGATTGGTGCAGGTGTCCCATGAACAGTTAAGCACAAGAACACACAAGACGAATAAATCCAATCTGAATCCAACTTTCCTAAAGAGAACAGACAGATATAGGTGACGGAGACATTGATGACTAAAGAGTTGACAAAAGAATTAAAGCTCCTTCAACTCCAAAGCCTTTTTTTATTTTTATGGAGACTAGTGTTGTCCGGCTCGGTCTGAATGAAAACCTTCAGCCGCACAGCTCATTTAGGAATGGTGTCAGGACCATTGAACTAAGTAATGTGGGTGAAGTGTTTTGCCTGCGGACACAACCGTTTGGCACTTTACTACCGCAACCGTTCCCAAAGGTCTCCCATCACAGTGATAACCAGACCCGGCCCTGCTTATCTTCTGAGCTCTGACAGGATTTTGTCTTTTGTTGAGAGCATTTTCTCATAAATCTGTCAAAGATGCTTGCACAGTATATATGTGATTATGATCTAATGAGTATGACGCCTTTCCCCCCTGTTGTTATGTTTTAGTTTGCACTTTAATTAATTTTACCATATCCCCAATGCCGGCAGGCCTTCTATACAAACAATTAATTTACCATAAACCTCAGTCTTTGACAATAACACTATTCCCTTTGCTGTTTTAGATATTTTGTCAACATTGTTAATCAGCTTTTGCAATCCATTAATTCCATTGCAACGGTTCAAATTAGATAATTTTTTTCTGCGTGCTTAAGGGCAAAGCACCTGATGTTCTGTAATCACAAGTTGGATATACATTAACTGTAAGATTAGCATGGAAACCAATCCAAACATATTGTATGGCTCTAGAATGCACAAATGTTGCAATAAATTCAATTAGGAATAATGTAGCTGTGACAAATGCACACTTAACAATAAAAAGTAGAACATATTTTAGTCTCCTTTGTCTGCCTGAGACCTCCCTTACTTTAGTGGTGATCTTCACAAGTTATTTTGATCGCTGAGTCAGTTTGTAATGTGCCTTTGGGGGTGTCTATAAGACTTCAGATTTTCCCCAGAATCTACCCACGTACCCCTAAGGCAAAGCTGTGAATGTTGTTAAAGGAATAATAGAAAGATGTGCCAGTGTGATGCAGTGTGCTGACTTGCTTTCAGGCCTCGTGCACTCCCCCGTCGTACGTCTTTACCTCCTGAATGCCATTTTTTGCACACAGCCCACCAAAAAACGCCTCTTGGACATTAAAGCCAACTCTTGCTTTGCTGGTTTTACTTGATTAAAGTTGGAGCACTGAGGTCTTGGCTATGCTTGCTCTGGGACAAAGAGCAATATTTGTGGGGTCCGTTCTCCCTCAAAGACCCTCTTGTCAAGTGAGGCCCAGGGAGACACAAGAGGAGCAGCGACCAGCTAAAGGCCAAGCCATTTATCATAGTCCACCAAATGAAAGAAACCAAATGTCTCTTTTTTTCCTCCCATCTTTTACGCCATCGTCTCCCCCCTACTGCCTCGTCCCCGCTTCTTCTGACTTCCTTGTTCAAATCCAGTGGGACTACAGGCTCTTTTAGACTTTGCAAACAGTACAACTCTGTCCCAAGCCATGAGTCACTGAATAAATTAGCTGTGGTACAATTTTTTTTAATTGCAATTTGTAAATAACAACATTTTTTGTGTTTTTTACATTACATTACAAACAAAGACATCTTTCTGCTAAAGCCAGATGTTATAATGTCAATAAATAAACATGTATTCGCTTTTATCTGAAGCTTTAGTTCTTTTTATGATTTGGTCTATTAACTATTAAAAGTTGATTCAATGTTTATACACATCAGTACAGTTTGTTTACAGGTAGCTCATACCTAAAAATCAATGTAATAACATTATAAAGACATTGATTTTCATGAGTGAGGATGCATTGAAAGCATATACACACTTTAGCAAAGGCTGCATATGACAGTCAACCCAGGTCCAAATAAGAATATTATACATGAGTTCCAAGAACAGGCGCAGGCATCAAACGCTGGGGCCCTGCTGCATCTATTTTGTGTCTTGTGGGGTGATTTGTCAAGCGGCTGTGGCAGAAGTCGCGCCCCAAGGTTGAAAGGCGATGACCCCAGGAGTGCGACTTCCCATTGGTGGGTATGTACGCGCACGCAGTTCTCGCGCTCAACTCCAGGCTTCCCAAATAATAGATTTGAACTCCTAAAGAATAGGCGTGCAGGCTCTGGACAAAGAAGCACAAAGGAATCATCTGGATACTTCAGGTAAAACGCAGTGTGATGGGAAGTGACGGAGGCGTAACAGGCTTGGAGAGGTGGTGGAGGGGCGAGATTTTGTTTCGGAAGATAATGGTAACAGTTACGACGACTTGCCACCACTCTGACTTGAGGAAAAATCAATAACAGCTAATCTCTGGGAACATAATAAAAAAACACATAGTAAACAGTGGCTTTGTTTACCCATCTGTGTGTATGCCTCTTTGTGTCTTTGTGTAGCTGCCGGCCTGCATACGAACAGGGCAGAGGGCATTGAGACTGGCTGACAGCTGACATACTGGGCGATGGCTAAGACTTCCCTCCTTCTCTCTCGCTTCCTTTGTCATTAAAGAAGGAAGCACTTTTCTCACTCCGTTTGTTTGTTTACTGGTTCCCACTTCTCTTCGGGGAGTTAGCAACAGAAGCAGAATTCGTTCTCAGCTGGCCGCCTGCCTTGTCCCTGTGCACACCCCACTACTCGTCTTCCTTTCCTCCTCTTTTCTCTCAGCATCCGCACAGCATGGATGAGTAGATTACATATGCTTCCTTTCTGAATGAGTTCACTCGTAAATAATGGATTGATTTATTGCGTGTTTGTATGATTCTCAAGGATTTTTTCTCTCTCTCTTGTTGCAGTGACACACTAGTGCTTTAGTATGCTGAGGAGGGAGCATTAAGGTAGAGTAGGATTATAGCGTTGAGAAAAGAAAAGTAAACAGGAGAATGTTTTTGGACACTATTGCAAAATGTAACAGATTTTACAGCTTTTTGGAAAGGGACAGCTTTTATCAAACAAATCAATATGCAAAATGTATACATTCATTCATTCAGAAAGGAGAAAGAGCAGGAATAATACAGATTATTAGTAATTAGTAATTTTTTTACTGGCAACAGGTGTTTCCTAAGGTTTTGTTCAGTAGTTGGTTTAAACCTGTGGGTTTTAAAACTTTTCAGTCGTGGTCCACCAAAATATACGTAAAATCAATCGTCGACACCCAATGGTAATTAAGATGCACAGTAAAACATTTAATTTTTAAACCATATTGGAGAGTTGTTTATTTGAGTAATGCCTAATATCACTTTTTTGTGCTAATAGGTATTGAAATCATCTCCCCTGCTTAGTTTCTCACACCCCTTTTAGGGCCCCCATCCCTCACTTTGAGAAGCATTGGTTAAAATGCACCCAAAATGTGTTGAAAAAGTAGATGAAAATTGGTTCTCTACTCTACTGTCCATATATAGAAATCAGGGAACAAATCAGTAGAGGAATGTTGTAAGAGCGCCAGAGGCAAAGAGACAGAGACCCTTGTGCGTCACAGCATAAGGTCACCCACAGCTCTGTGTGACAGGGGCTGCATGCGCTCAGCAAGTGGGCAGCAGCCAAGGCTAAAGTTGACGCAATTATGGTGCAATTACTGTAATAATCTCCAATGAAACCTGCTATGTTATTGTTAAGTCAGCAACAAAAGGATGGGCGCTTCCAATTGTTAGAAAATAATGTGTTTTTCAGTTCCACAGAACCGCAATGGGAGAGGCCAGAGTGTAGGAAAGAGCACATTTCGAAGAGCCGTGAACAGGAAAAGGAAAGAACTATGACCTGCGCTTGAATTCATCTGTTGAAGCTTGTGTTTTTGTTTAACTACACACACTGAGACTTTGATGCAGTGTTAGGCAAAAGGGACAGAAGGATCTCGAAATGGAGCGCTGGTGGGGGTTATTGGAAGATGAATGGTCTCTAAGATAAATGTATGCAGGCCAGAACAGTGCGACCCCCACTCCATACCGCCCACTACCATGACATCAGAACAGAAGGGGAAAACATCTCGTCTTTGTGGACGAGCCTAATTTAATTTGTACCTTCCAACGAGGGCTATATATGTTTGAACTGTCTCGCTAAGCCCATGGTGGCCCAAACCAGTTCTCACGGGAAACTGCTTCAAGCGGCATATCAAGTCTGCTGCATCACAACTTCACTTTCTAAACTAATCTAATTTCTGGGTGCTTCTTTCCTTTCAGTACCCTCCCTCACTCCATCTGTTCATGTACTCCTTTCCTCTCGCGAGTCTGTCACTCCCTGCTGTCCGGGCTCTGTGTCATTCCGGCTCCCGGCGTTCCCCCGGGATGATCTCTGTGACCTTCTCCCTGTCTTGTTGGAATTTGACGTCAAAGGTCTTGTTGCTAAGAATGGAGTTTTGTTTAGTAACAAATATGACCCTTTGCCTTTACTCATCCTTGTGCTCATTCCACTTGCACCAACCTCTGTTACACTTTTCATCTCTCCCTGCTTCAGCTCTTTTGCCTTCTATTTGTCACATTCTCTTCTTCCTTTGCATCAATTGATCTTCCTCTCTCTGCCTTTCTGCCCCTTAGTTTTACCTCCCATCTCTCCCTGGCTATCTCATGTATTATTTGAGTCTACAGGGGCTAAGGGTGGAAATGAAATATGGCGGCCAAGCCTCAATGGGCATGCTCATATTCTGTGTAATTACCTCAGGCTGAGAACTGGGGCTCGCTTCAGTATCTATAAATCTGTGCTTCTCCTTGGCCCCAGCCGCCTTCTGAAACCCTACCCAGTCAGCCCGTTGTGGTGAGACTCTGACCCTTGGCCTTTCACACCACCAGGGCTGCTGGGAGTGCCCTGTGACCCCAGCTCTGCTCCGTCTGACCCCTCCGAGCCTCATGACCCCCCGAGTCACAGCTGTGCTTGATCTGTCCTTAGGGGCCACAGAAGAACATGTCCATTTTCTGACTTAGTTTGAGTAGGTGTAGTCAGAGTACATGAGTTTTTGAAAGCTAAACCATTGGGAAACTTGCGGTATAGAGCTGCTACAAGTTATTTGATAAATCACAACTATTTCATCAACTATTGAAATAGACATATTAGACAATAGATAAGAGGTTTCATGACTCGGTAAAGTCTATAAAAAGTGTAGAATTAAATTAATATGTGAATAGAAAGAAGTTTTAATTAAAAATTATGTGTAAGTCGCTTTCTTTATTGGTCGAACATATGAAAGATCCCATATTCACTGACCTCAAGGGATTTAATCCAATCGATTAATCAAAAGAATAATCGGCTAACTGTTCTATTATTAAAATAATAGTATATTACAGCCTGAGTACAAACCTATAGATTTTCACAAACATTGAAGAATGCAAGCTAAAGGGGTGACGGAAGACTTAAAACAACATGCATCCTGCCAGCAGGTCGGCAGCATGCAGACGGGGTCAGGCCACCTATTCATCATCTGCACAAAGGTCAGAGACTCTTAATGTCCGTGTGTCTGTAAGCAATGCTAATGTCATCTGTTATAAACATAACGTCAAAGATGATTTATCACAAACTATTGATCCTCAAAGATACATCCATTCCACAATTATGGCAAATGTATGTGAAATGCAGACGTGCAATGACAGTGACATTAAACAAGACATATGTACGTAGGTCGTTCAGTAACCAGCCATTGGTTAGAGCGCCTGTCCATTAATTCTACCTTTATTATTTCCAAAACTGGTTTACAAGATAAAATGGTGCTCCCCATCTGAGCATAGAGCCCTAGTGGGACTGCTTCCCACTAATTTTACACTCCAGGCACACATTCTGTTCCACAGTGGGCCTCTCGCTCTGGCCCTGTGAGCCCAGTCTCCGACCAGAGCAGGGCCCCTGTGACCTGCAGCTGTGTTTACTGTCAACACAACCCCATGTTAAGACAGCTGGGTGAACAGGAGAAGGCCAGACGCTACAGAACATGAGATTGAATGCAGTACAACACATGTTTTTTCAAGTAAATACAATTAACTTTCGTCACCGATATGTGCTCTATGTTTTTATTAGATAGGCCTACCCAAACAAAAACTATGATTATGGCCATGTCATGTTCAGCTTTTGAAGGTATTGTTGGCATCCTGCTATTGATGACTATCTTTAGGAATGTTTTGTGTCCCTCATTTACACTTACATAAGAAAACATTTTTAAAGTCTGTAAATGGAAATCCACGAGCAGGTCAATGATATAACTAATCAAAATAAAGACAAAGACTAGTTGGATAACTACAAAGACAAAACAACAGCTGATTTTGCACATGCATTCTAAAGAGATACTATCCAAACTTGGGGTTCAAGTAGTATGGATTTGACCGATTTGAAGGCTAAAATGTGACAACTTTTTTTTTTTTTTTTTTTTTTTTTTTACATATCTTTACAGAGAAATAGGCTTAATACAATTACTGGAGATTATATAGTTTTCACAAGGATTATAACTGAACTTATTTGCACAACCAACTTTTTTATCACTGTGACATAAATTAGCTAATGTGTGGATCAACAGTGGCAAGGGTCAGAAATAATCTCTTTCTCATGAGAGTAGTGTTTAGTACACAGTTATCAGACAGAGTCTGCCTCAGCGAGAAGGTCTTGTGATCAATACTGGGACGTTGGCCTTTCTGAGGGAGTCTGCACGCAGGTGTTCCAGTTAACCCCGTCTCCAAAAACTGGTTTGATAAGACTTCAGCCAAACAGGGCAAAGTATCTGATTTACATAATTCTATTGTACTTGAGTTTAGAATGACTGTATAGAGGTGCAACTACAAACAGTTTGACTGGAAACATTGGGCCCCCACATATTCCGACCAGTTATATTTAATTATTTCTAATTTCTAATGCAGTGGTTAAAACAGATTAAATTCAAATCTTGTGCAGTGGCCCACAAACTGCACACTAACTTTCTATTTTCTCCCTGGAATTTGAGACTTCATGGGAGCGTGCAAACACATCAGTACATGTGGTGATGCGACCCTCCCCAGGAGTCCACTCAGGCCTGGGACAAAGGAAACAACAACATGAGAAATCTAAACCACAAGCAATAAATATAATTCTGTTACATTCTCAACAGCTATTAACTGCTCACTTATTCAATGGCAGCCAAGGGTACAGTTCCTTGATAGATTTGTAAAGTTCTCCCAGTGGAACACCTCATCATCTACATAATCTATATCAGTGAATCAGCCCAAAGCAAGTTCACGGGAAAACATTGTGCTTCTAAAAGGTATTGACACTGCTCATTGCTATTGACACCAGTTATCTGCAGTCAAGAAGCCTTTCCTGAGAGGTTATTGATATTCTGTCTTTAGTGTCAGTGATGCTCCGTCCCACACACTGACAAGGCGCTGCAAGTGACACGGGACTTTTTATGTCACGTTAAAACAAGCCTAGACAAAAGAGTTGCCATGAAATACATACAATTAAATACACATCCACACATTTTGGATTCAATTTCTGTATGTCATATAAATGCCACGCAAACCAAATCAATACTACAATTTCTTCCACTAAACCACATGATTTAATTTCAAGAGGGCTGTAGACGAAAAAACAGTTAAGCCAGTCATTGGCAATTACAGATGATTGCACGAATGTTTTCTACATTATTAATCTTTCTTAAAAGCTGTCTTTACTTTCTTCCTTCAAGTTTCACCAACCTTTATTGTCCAACTCGTCTATGATATGGTTTCCTTGGAAACAGACCTTGTATGATAAAAAACACTGTATCAAAAGTATGTTTCTCTCTTTCCAATATCTCAGTCTGTTTTGTCTGTTACCCTCTCCCTCTTTCCTTTCATTCACAGAAAGTCAAGCGGTGTGCAGGGCAATCAATATCATTAATCAACACAACTCAACAGCACTCAGCTCTGCGGGGAGAGATGAAGAGGCACGGGGGAATGTCAACATGCCGGCCTGGAGTAGTCTTAAACCAATGATACATATCACACATTATATGGATGAGAGCCGGGCCGAGGGAGAGGAGAGACAGAGAGGGGCTGGAGACGCACTCAGACAGCCAGAGACAGATAACCCAGGATCGGGAATGTGCTGCTTCGGCGGTACCGGCTGGAAGAGAGGGAGTCTGTGAGCCCACAAGACAGAGCCGGGGAGAGGGAGAAGTTATTACTTGGTTGTCACCTACAGTCTAAAATCTCATATGACATCAGCAGTGAAGTGGTGATGCTGGTGGAGCCTTCATTTATCCGACTCGCACTCTGAGGCGCCAGAGCAGTCAACAAGTACACTGACTACTGCGACTAGTACTGAAACCCGGGGCAAGAGACAACTGCTCACCAGTGTCAAGCAAAAGGATTATCAAGTACAACTGGAATAGGACACAACATCCACTACTGTATGTGAAATAAAATGTGTTCAATGAGGCCACTGAGTGTGAAGAGAGCGATGCAAACATTGTAACCAGGAATTTACTAATGATGCCTGATCGAAAACTACGCTGCCAAGTAAAATGAACAAACATCTCCACCATGCAGGATCCACTGAGCATGTATCAAGCTATAAATTCATCCATCCATCCATTTTCTTCCCTTTAATCCATTTCTGGGTCAGGGGGGTGGCAATCAGAGATGCCACCCAAGTCTCATAGCACCAGCCCCTCACTGACCCTCTGCAGGTGGTGAGTCCACAGGAGGACGGCTGCTCTCTGAGTGTGAGCATAGCCTTGATCTTTCAGTGGGGGCTTTTTGGGCAAAGTGGGGTTAAGTGTCTTGCCCAAGGACACAACGACAGCAGTCATCAGTGGGAGTCGGTGGAGAAGGTGCAGAGGTGGGAATTGAACCCACGACCTTCTGGCCTTAAGGCCAATGCTCTACCAACTGAGCTACTGTCGCTATAAATTCATGTGATATATAATTCAATAAATCAACGGTGGAAAAATATATTTTGGGGCAATATTATGTATTTGTACATTTTATTTCCAATTGTGGAGAGTTTTTCTTTCTATGCATTGTGATATGATTTAAGCTCTAGCTATCATTGCAATAGAAACCATCTGGCTAATTATTACTTTGAATTATGTTATGAATATATTTTTCTTACATTACTATTTTTATCAACTCTGCTGAACCCTGGACAAGCTATATCTATGCTGGACCATGACTGTCACCCCCTGCAGGACATACACCAGTGACATACTGATTCACCCTTGCTGTATGAAGGAAGGGTTTTGCAGGTCTTTCCATACTGCTGCTGTCAGATTGTACAATGAGAACTGCAATGTCATCTTATCTATAAAAAGTAAATACTGCAATTTCAGAATGTCCACTGAAATGGCAGTATTTACTATTCATACTTCATTTATCCTGTCGTATGTAATTTACACTCCATGCTTTTTGTGTGCTCATACTATTGTATCTGTGCAGCAACATTGAAATTGGGGACAAATAAAGGTTCTCTTATCTTCTCTTTTAGAATTATTGTGTGGGTGGGATTTAGTAATTTGTCCATGATTTACTATTGAAATACTGTCAAATACATTTATAATAATTAGAACTATTATTATTCTAGCTATTTGAGGATAAATTTACAATTATGTTATTTCAATAAAATGTACCTATTGACCACACATTGTTGTGTCGATGTTGGACCCTGAGTCCGTAATGAAGGCTTAATTCATTCATTGATAAATTGTGTTCTTAGATTAAAAATAAATAAGATCTGTGAGTAATAATAGTTAATTACCTGAGACAAACCCTGTCGTGCTGTTATGTATATGTATGAGTTAATAAAAGCACTGAATTCTATGGGTTTGGGAATCTTTTGCAGTGCAGTCAAAACAAAAATCCCGCTCACCCACACACAGCTCATTATCTCCATCTTTACAGTAGGTTTAATGCAGAATAAGTCCGCTCACTAGCTCTGCTCCCTCAGTGAGTGTGAGAGTGGAGGGAAGATAACTAGTGCACACTTGACAGCGGTTGTGGTCCTGTTCACTGGGCCTGGGGTGGGAGGTTGAGTGGGAGGTTTGGTTTAACATGTCAGCCAGCTGTTGGCAGCAGCACTTGCCAGCTCGTCTTACCACAAACCCAGAGTACTGCTAAACAACTCCAACAACTTGAGCTAAAGTTGATTCTCACTCAGATAATGGCTTCAAGCCAAGAACTGCGAGATGCAATTTACTTCTTGTTCTGGTTCATTGATTTTTTAAATGTCTATAATATTGTGAACAGCAGAAACAGGAATTCCACAAAGTAAAATGAATTCAAGATCCTTTAATGTTACCAAGAGAAATGGTAATAAATAAATGAAAACTGAAATAATACATGGTGAGTGTGGATCCGTTTTGTTTTTCTGGAAGTATTTTTTAAATGTTGTTAGAAAAGACTATGTACGGTGACAAATTTAACAGAAATTATAATTGTGTTCCTATTAATTGAATTTCCATAAGCGATCAGTTTACTATTATATGCTGCATCTTTCTGTTGTTAATTTAACACATTTAGAAACATATACTGTAAATACAGGGTTGCAGATAGTGAGTATTTTAATATATATATTTTTTTTTAATATTTTTTCTTTTTTCAAAAAAAATCCTAAACTGCAAAATAACAATATGTTAAATAATATTCTCCCTAAAACATATTCAATGTATATTTTTTATGTTAAGAATGAGCCTGGGGGAAAGAGAAAGGGAGTGCAGGAGAGCAGGAGCGGACAGACCATCCACTGCTCCATGAAGAGGCAGATTATTTAAAGACTGATTGAGATGCCAGCGTCAGACGGATTGGGAGCATGAAGGCAATCAGTGAGAGATAAGGAGCTGTTACCTGAAGACGCAGCAGTGTGCTTGTTGGTGGGGTAGTCCTCCCTGCACAGTCTGATAACAACCTACTTTTAATGACCAGTGAAAGCTGGCAGGAGACGGACACTAAACAGATCAACCTCTCCTCCCTCTGGCTACGCCTGGTTCTGCTCACTAGATACACAACCTCTTTCTTAGTCTACACAAATGCCCGCTCTAGTATGTCTACATACAGTAACATCCACCCAGCACCTATCCTGTACGCACAGCTATAAGTATCGTACACAAGAGCTGTAACAGATGCATTAGTGTTTATGTAGTGTACAGTTAGAGCAAAACGTCCAGGACAGACATCCACGTAACAAATCCACGCATTGAACTGAACAATGCTCATGAAATGTTGGCATCAAACGCAGAACACAATCAAACTTAGAACACACGTTCAATCACATTACAGAAAGTACTTCTGGTAGGTATAGGCAACTCTAGTGGTTGTGTCTTGGTAGATTACTGGGTGCCAGGGATTCTTCTGCAGGGCATACATGTGTTGCTCAAAGATACAAAAAGCATTTTGACTCTAATGTAATTATGGCACTTGGGCCACGTTGGAGGCAGCTAGGTCGTTCATGCCACATGTGCTCTCACCTTTCGCTTGTCAGCTGAACGCAAGCTGAACAGCCCTTGTGCTTCATTCTCAGCTCTACTTTTGTATATCGGCCCTCTGCTTACAGAGCAAAGCTGGCTGTCAGAGGTTGGTCAATGAGCAGCCCGCCCTGCGCTCCCCGTTGACCTGTGTTCATCCACATAAACAGCATGACACACCTTTGCCAAAGGTTTGAGCACCAGCTATGAGCCAAGAGCCTCTTTACACCCTTGACTAGTGGCATGCAAAT
The DNA here is from genome assembly GCA_964034765.1 of Knipowitschia caucasica. Taxonomy (NCBI): domain Eukaryota; kingdom Metazoa; phylum Chordata; class Actinopteri; order Gobiiformes; family Gobiidae; genus Knipowitschia; species Knipowitschia caucasica. The sequence goes on from OZ035831.1 coordinate 28,822,623, forward strand.
TCACACTCAATTGTTCACAGACACTTGCACACACACACACACACACACACACACTGGATTAAACATCTCGCCTATGCCAAATCCGTCACAATTCTGCCACCTTTTCTTCTTCCTTCTTTTCTATGTGCTCTGTCTTAGTCTTTCCCTACCCATCGCCTCCACATCCTAACTCCATCTTTGTAAAACAGACTTCTGAGATCAAAGTGGTAGAATTATTAAGCCTACCCAAGAATCAGCTTCGAGTCGAGGGATCAAGAACCAGGTCGAGGTGAGGAAGAGGGGTAAAGACCTTGGAAGGAGCAAAGAGAGAAAAGCTTGTGACACTAATGTAGAGACATGATTATTGAGCTGCAAATGTGGCAAAATGTGCTTCTTTGCTCTAACCAGTTAACCTAATCACTGGGAAGAAATCCAGGGCCTTTAATAGTCAAATAAACCAAAAGAAAAACCCTATCAGTGTCTGCCTAACCGCTGAAGGGTACGCATTGTTCTTTCATACCCGGAACAAATTCACCCTTAAACTCTGATTTTAACCCCTTTTTTTAGACTTAGACAGACTTTATTGATCCACAAGGAAAATTGCGTTGTCACAGTTGCTTGCATAGTATTCCACAATAAAAATAACATCAAAGTAACAATCTGAAGATAAGAATAATAATAAGATAATATTGTGAGAATAGAATAATAGGTATTCAGGAATATACATATCTGTGAATATGTACACATTTAGTCACATCATTGTGATTTGATTTGTATGAGCTGTCAGTAAGCCCTAAAAGTAAAGTAACAGCACACTTAACCCGAGGGAGAACACATGCTTGGCCCATGTGCAGCGCCACCATCACGGCCGGTGTCAGAATGCTACCGGCCACTCCCACTTTTCCTGGTCGACACTGACCTTGTGTAAACACTGGTAATACTGCTCAGATGTGCTCTAATTGCAGTTGGTGTGGTACTTATGTGCATGTGTGGAGATGTTTGGCAAATTGTGGGCAGTGCACCAACAGGCGCTAATGTGTACAAACCAGCGCTGAGGTAATGAGGGTCAGGACTGCAGTGTGCTCCAGGCATGCTCCGAGGTCAGGGAGAAGCGCACTCCACAGCTTTTAATCATCGTACTTTAGCCTAATTGTAAAACAGAAAAAGCAGCAAAATGATGCAGGTACATGTTCATTAAGAGGAATGTTGCCAACACCGGAGTTTGACAAGTGAGACTATCAACATTCACAGCATTCCAGGCAATGCCGAGAATGTACTTTTTTGAGTTAAGATGATAAGTCAAAAGTAGATTTTTTGCGGAACAGAAAAGTCATGCTGATTATTGTATAACCAAATAACTGCATGATAGACTTACATTTATAACTTCAATGTTTTTCCTTTGCTTTTTGTCATTTTTATTGATTTATCTGTCCCGGACCTGGGCGTGTATCTTCTCTTGTTATGTTACAATGCTTGAAGGAATGTCTAAGGATGATGTGAAATGTTTGTTCAGTTTTGTCTTATTATGTATTGTAAATGGTTCTTATAATGTATGTTTGAAATGTTTTAATGGGAATTGATTCTGTGTGGAGTGGACCCCAGGAAGACTCACGACCGCTTGTGGAAGCTGATGGCGATCCAAATAGTTTAATACATAAAACAAATAAATACATTTTAACAATTTAAATAGTAGAATGTTTATGGAATATATATATATGTATACATAATGTGTAAAATATAAATTGAATAATATAGTTCTGGAACATATACATGGAGTTGAACACCAAAAAATCCACAATACACAAGTAAAATGATTCATTTCATTGTTCATCACAAATGAAATTGATAAAACTAATTTGCCAGAATTTAAATATAGAAAACATATTTGTCTGTGTTATTGGAATAATCTCATCGGATTAGTAGGATGCACAAGTGTACACTACGTGGTTCCAGTGAAGCTGCAAGGCATGAAAATTCAGATTAAAAAGAACAGGACAAATATTTTTCTTCCAAGACAAACACTGGCTCTTCAGTCAACAGCAGGACGAGAGGCTTGATTATAAAATTCAATTGAGATTTGATTCTGTGAATGTTCCGAGATTTAGATGAATGTACTTCATTAATAGCTTTTCTTTCATAATGTTATGTTCCTTCATAACATAAGATAATATTTTACAAAACATATATTTATGTATTTATTGGATCCAAACTCCCAATTCACAATTGTAAAGACAATTAAAGAGTTACATTAACAATGAAAACATTTCACACTAAATCTAGAAAAGATGAGAAAAGGTTACATTTCTAACTATTAAGTATTAAGGCTACTATTACATTCTAGATAGAAAACTTACATATTGAGGAAGAAATGTAATATATTTTCTTATGATGACAACCAAAACAAATGACATTAAGTAGACTATACATTCATGTACTCAATCATTATTATTATCGTGTTTGATCCAATCCTTTCAATGTAAATACTAGTTGGCCTCTGAGTGGATGTTATTGCGGCTGTATTAAATGCATGGGAACAGACTCTTTGCCGAGAAATGTGACACAACAGGAAATAGCTTTACAGATTTTACTCTTGGGCTTGAGGGGCCAATAACTGTCATTTTAGTTTAGGCTTGTGTGTGGCTCTCTGTCTGGTCAGTTACTTGTTTGGGATTTTCTCTCTATTAAAATTCCACTTCGTCAGTAAATAAAATCTCTGGGTCGACATGCGATGGCCGTTTGTTAGCAGAAGGTAAATGAGGTGCATGAGGCCTATTAGTACAGAGGTGGGTTAACTGTGTAGGGTTTCATGCACACTACTCTTTCACCACTCTTTACTGCTTCTGGCATTTATGGGGTTTTTGGGGTCTCTGTCCTGCAGTTATTTATGCTATAAGTAACTTACTCGGGCTGTGACACTCGGGAAACATAATGCGTATATAATATTATTTTCACTATAATACCAGCAGCATATTGACTTTTAAGTTAATGTGAAAACTGATTATTTTAATGCGATAAGTCTAAGGTCACAGATGACATGTCCATATGTAAAGTATGGCACATAAAGAGAATGCTCTGAGTTTCTTGTTCTCTCATTGGGATTCTGCTCGTGAGTGAATGTGTGAAAAAACAACTATATGGAGGAAAAAAAGCCAAAGCCAGGAAAAACAAACAGTTGTGGATGAGAAGCAGGCGGAAGCCCGTAAAGCCTGGTGACCGGGGTCAGCTCTCTCAGATACACATCGCTAAGAGGAGCTATAAAAGTTCAAGAGGAGCTGTCTCTGTCGATCCAGAGAAAATAAAGCAAAGCCTGACTATACAAGGACATCAGCATGGAACACATGAGGTCTGCGCTGAGCAACAACAAGCAGCAAGGACAAAATCTACATCCGTCATTCAAGGGCACATAGTGAATGTCTTATGCACTACAACATTATTCATCCAATACATGTACTTGACGAGCGGCACAAACTGCTTTATTGAGCAAGTGCTGGTGGAGTTTTACAACATCCCGAAAAGTCACACAAGAGGTTAACAAATGCATGGTGTGCTTGTGTTGGTCTGTGGGGGACAAGACTTTGGGGTGTGCAGCAAAACCCATACATTGCAAAAATCTTCCACACATAAGAACGCGTGGGGACTTCCCTGTGCAGCAGCATAAATAGCTAACAACACAGGCTGTTCATCATCACTTATTGGTGTATGTACATGCCGGGGGTTTGCGGAACATGATTGGTTGGTGCATTCATCAATCTGATAGTGATCAGTCCCATATAGAGGAGATTAATCATTAGCTCTGCAGGGGCAAATGCATGGCACCGCAGATAGTGATTATTGATGGGTTAATCCTAACTTCATGGCGTTGCATCCAGGCAACAGCCTCAGGGTCTATCATGCTAAATTTTTTAATCGCTTTCGTATTAAGGTATTAAGGTATCTTGGTAATATGCGCAGTTAGGAATTTTGCTGTGGGACAATTAGGCCCATTATAGTTAATACCCTATATTCATATCAATACATCAGCAGTTACCTGTAGCATTACCAGTTTTCTGTTCATATAGTAAGGAATGTCATGATTTTTGGGCTTGGAATACATTTCTATAAGTTTAAATATTTCCATACTTGTCTTTCTTCCAACATCCTATTTCTCGATTCTCTCCCATGCTCTCCTCAGCAGTGATGTTTTGCAGAAGTACTTTTAAAAGCCCCAGAGGGTAAATAGTGCTCCAAAAGTAAACAGAAATGAGCTGACCTTGCCAGAGTTTTGGCTCATGACAGCAGAGCTGCTTAAAGACTTCAAGCAGCAAGGGTCACCACTATAAACAAATCCATTCCAATGCCAGAGATACATAGACAAAGAGAGAGAGCAAACAGGCCATGGCCTAAACACAATTAATGAAAAATGTGAACCAGAACAGAAGGAAAATATCACAGATGTGTTTTCATAAAACACTGAAGGATGAGATTAAGAAATAACATTAAGGAGCATTTAAATTAGCCTCAAATGCATTTAGAGCCGGATGTGAGTGTCTCTCACATCTGGTCTTGTTTAAGCCTAAACGTCAAAGGTCATGGGTCTTCTGAACTCTTCTGAGCCACCGCCTTTTATGTGTAACACAAGGTGTGAATGTCCTTCCACTTATTTGATTCTAAAAAACAAATCAGACTAATAAGTGCGTGGACCATTTAACACTGCTCATTGTAATGGTCTTTGTGCCCACTCTTGACAACATGATTACATTGAGCGCTCTCTCTGAATGACACAAAGTAATCTGTTTTTTTATTTCTTTTACATCTCAATGTAATAAAAAACGCTCTGAATATAATTTTCTCACAGCTTTTGTATGTGTCTTGTAAATTATATGGCTTTAGTTGTCAGAAAGCTGCATCTTTACACAATTGTAGGTCACAGAGACAATATGGACATCAGTAGTTGTCAGAGCAGTGACAGTGATTAATGATCCTTTATACACACTGATAATACTGAGATGAACTTATTGTATCAGAACCATGTATAGTATTACAGCTTAAATTTCAAAGTGTGCTAGTTGGCATCTAAATAAGGACAGAGCAAGACCTAACTCCCGGATGTATTTCCACCTGTTCTGCAGTCCTGTGAGGATCCTCCGCTCTCTGTAGCCTGGTTTGGGGCACTATACAAAGTGTGGTGTGTTTCCTCAGGGCAGTGTTTGTCATGTCAGAGAATCTTGTTATATACTCCACGTTCCACAGCCCAGTGATAAGTCATTGTTATAGCGAGCCAACCTGGCAACCGAGTGATAAGGGAGCCATGTTCAATCACTACACCGGCTAATATTTCAAATTCCATATTGTTTGCTTGCGGTCTTAGTTCTACTGTTCTTCCCGGCTGTACTGTATGCTCACATTTACACTGTTTCACTAACACATTACGTGTTTTGGTCTGCAATGAACATAGTAACAATAGTAATAAGTACAATTGTCCATTCTTGGTGATATAATGAGACTATTTACTTAACTTCGGTAATTTCATGTTTTATTATGTATGAAATGGAAATTTGCACATCAATTACTCCCTATCGTGTGCGATGGAGAAGAGGCCTGTACCACCTCCAGTTGAATCAAATAATTATTCCCGCATCTACTGTATATGCATACCCTTCAGATTACCTACTTAACATTTTTCCTTGTATTGTAAATGTCTTCTCTGTAAATATTTCTTGTATCACTCACCTGTATATATAATATATTGTGAAATGCTGTAGAATAGGTGACTTGGGTGCCCGCCCTAACCTACTGAAGATGGCTTCCTGGTGCTCATATTTACTTTATGAAGACTCAACACCAACATCCAATAGCTTTTTATTTGCAATATACAATGATGTGCAGGTATAATTCTTTGATTCAAATGTTATATAATGAGTGATGTTAAAATATATAGTGAAACATATCCGCCTGTAACTCCCTATGCTATTGTGTCTGAAGTTACTATTTGTTTTTCAAATTGTGAAAATTACCGGCTGCAAACACAGGATATTACTTAATAATATTTAAATTTTGAAAAGGCAAGAAACTGTTCTGAGTGTGATGCCATAGTGATACAATTACTGTACATCATTCTGAAATTGTACAAGTATGACTGAGACAGGATCTTTTAGAGAGAAGGGGTGAAGTAGCCTGGTTGTACCAGACCTTAGTACAAATCACATTTCGTACTAAGGTCTGGATTTGCTCCATTGAGCTCCGTGAACAGGTGGGAGGGGTTAACTCCTTTTGCAGATTGAAACGATTGGATCTGAGTTTACCGTGACGTATGTAAATTCGCCCGAGTGTTTTGTTAGCATTTAGCATTTAGCCCAGCCATCTCTTTAGCTGCTAACGGAGCCCGTGGGGTGTAGCGCCACAATCTTGACCAGCGATTACATTTGCTAAACATTACTCTTGCTCCTGTTTCAATTTCTTGAGAGTAAAGTAATCCGGTCTGGTTCTATCGCATTCTTCGCCATTGCCAAACTACAACCTGCCCGTTCGGCGCAAACTCTTGACGTCACCGGCACTGACCTACAACACCCGCCTTCCGAGTGGCCGGTCGAAATACGACCGATTGTATTCGCTAACACAGGGACAAGACCCAGACGTTACATGCAGTGAAATTATGATTGAGCGGAGTGGCCAGGCTAGGGGTGAAGTAACATGGTAGAGAAGTTCCTAATTTTAGTGTGGATGGATCAAAAAACTCTTTTTGTTCAGTGAATAATTTTGTTGGTTAAAACCTTAAAAAAACATTCAATTTTGAATAATATCTCATCTCATGTAAAACAATGTGTATTTTTGACTCTATATAAGGTAATAACATTATTCCATTGTGGTAGTAGTTTTTTTTAAACTTTTCTTTGGTCGGAAAATTAAGCTTTCTGCAAATAATTATAAACTCTCTCTGGATAGCTAAAACATAAACTTGTATATAGAAATAATCCAACATTGCTGCTGCATGTTATCAACTGTGTCCTCTAAACTTCTCCTGAGCTTTCTTCGTCTGCCTCTGTCTCATAAAAAAAACTAAAAAAAAAACTTGATGGGCTCAGCTCAAGAAGGCAACGGCTCCTACAGCTATGTTTATACAGCTTTAAGAGAAGGCAGTTTAGCAGGTGCATGGCGCTGTAAGTACAACCACAATCCACAGCTAAGAGGATTAAAAGCTAGGATGATATCTTTCTAGTAAATAGCGTTCTCTGGAAAGAAAATACAGAAATAATAGAGCTCTTCTCCTTCCCCAGACTTCATCCTCTTTGCATTGGAAGACAAAAAGTAGCAAGAAGGAGAGAGAATGAGTTTATATGAGCTGGGCAAAAAAACAGGTGCTAAGCCTCTCCAAACTGCCCGAGTAATGGGGCGCCAGCGGATAAACGGCACACTGGTCGATATATTTACCTCCTTCTTCTCCATAATCCAAAACAGTATTACTAAAAGAGTATGCATTATAAGCATCTCAACTATATAGTGACTTCTTACACATTCAGACGGCAAGCTGAGCTGAGCTGTAATGCGTTCTAAACTGGCAGCAATAGGCAACTCAAAGCGAATGGAGATGAATCATTGAAGGTTGAATTCACACATAATTCTTAAATCATTCTGGTTCAAATGGGAGAAAAGAATTATATATTATATATATATATATATATATATATATATATTGTACATTTTAAATCTCAATATTGATCTAAAGGTTATGAAAGAAACAACTCTGCACGTTTTTGTTTTAAGTCCTGTTGGATCGCTTTGTGCTCTTTACATTGAGGTCCAGTGGCGTTCAGTAGTGCTCGTGTGAATTAAAAAAGTGTCCTTATACTGCAGCTACAGCTGCAACACACATAACAAGCATGACTAATAACGCTCAAGATTATTTAGGAAAATAGAGATAGTCCATCTCCAAAAGGGTCACAGCACTAATACTGTAAGTGTACGGCTGAGGTTAGATTTCTAGCCTCGGAGTTACCCAAACTTTCATAACGATGTCCAGCTTTTCTTGAAAAGGCCTTGTTGAAAATGGCTTCAATAATAAACCTGCAACCAAGTCAATTTCTTCTCCTCCTTCAGCCATTGTGGGTTGTAAATACACACAAATATTGTTCAACTAGAAACGAAGGCATTGCTTGATAGATCCGTGGTTCTAGGCATAGACTGTAAATATTAACGGATTTAGTCACGTCTATCTCCACCGTTCAAACTAATGAGCCACCACTTTTGCCATCTATGGGCATTTTCCAAAAGGCTGGAAAATGTGGAAAAACGCATTTGCACTAACCCCATTCATTACACTCCCCTCAGCCTCGATACACATGTGGAACGTAGCTTTGGGCCAAGAGCTGACTTTTGGACCATCGTGTAAAGCTGTTTTTGAGAGGTAAGAAGATACGTCCAATAGCATTGAATAATTCTTATTCTTGATCCACCCCCATCGGTCCGGGGTGGTATTGCAAGCATACCACGTCATTTTTGACATTTTTGAGCTGGGACCTGCCCCCACTGGTTCTAGCTAGCGTGCTCTCTGGCTATCCAATCAAAGGGTGGGAATACGCTGACGTTACCGTACGTCTGCTAGAAGGCTAGAAGAACTCAAAATCTGATTGGTTAAAGCAACAGTCTGACTTATTTTATGCTACAGGGCCCGCAGAACTGACTCTGAAAGCCTTCAGGCCATAATTGACCATAGCAAAAAATTATGGGTGAACTGTGATTGGATGAATGCTGTTATATGAATATACATCTTTGGAAGCTGCTCAACCAGGGGGAAAGCAATGAAAGGAGGCAAATAAACCATTTGGGGTTATCTATTAAGTAGCTATTAATGGGGAAAAAACACTAAATGTAAAAACAATAATTATGATTAAAACAAGTCTGTAATGTAGGTATTTCTTAGGCCAGCTGAGAAGGCCTTGCAGGCCCTGACAGCCCACCACTCAGTTTGCAAAAATTACTGATCGTCTGATTTATTTCCTTTCAAGTAAAAATGCAACACTACCAAATAATAACTGTATAACAGACTTAGGCACAGAAAATAGGCATCTTGGCATCAGGAATTGATATTAGACTCAAACAATACAATAATCACTCTAATAACAACAACTGAGTTTGTAAATAACATATACAGAAAAGATGCAATTATGTATTCTAAACAATGATAATATATTACAACTTGACTTAAAACAAAATTAAATGTCTTGATGAAAGATTTTGCTTAGAAGTGTTGACTATCTGGGGGTCCTTCAACCCTTTGCCCATCCACCACTAACAGAGAAGTGGATGTTTACACCTGCTAGGCCCCAGTCAAAGCCGGGGGGTGGAGTAAGTGACCTGCCCACTCTCTCCTCCCTGCTCCTCCCTCTCCTCAAGGAAACAATCAGCCTGTTACGGGGCATCAATGGCTCTCCCAGCTGGAGTTTCTCTTCGCTTATTGAGTGCAGTTGGGGAGCAACCGCTGCAACTCGCTGTGCCATGGTGTGTGCGCGTATATGCAATGTTGTGGTGTTCAAAATACACTCCAGGAGACCAAGTGGATGGGTGGGGCCAGGGACTCTTTTCCAGCTCATATCACACAATGTGGGCAATTCTGTTGCTAACTGAAGTGGAGCGAGAAGGAGGGTAAAGTCCCGGTCCTTGAGTGGCTATGAGGCCCTAGATCAGTGACCCGGTGGGGACAATAGCCCCTCACACAGAAGCCAATCTCTCCGCTAACCCTCTAACACAACTGAGTTAATCCTTCTGAGCCATAGATCTTACTCTGAGTTCTAACGAACTGAGTTCTCCTAATGAGTTACAAAGAAAAGGGCATGTTTCAAGTAGCGGCCAAACAGCAGCGACGCAGCACTTCAGCGCAATATTATAAATGTGGTAATTTGTAATTGTTATGAGTGATATTTACTTCTAAGGATAGACACCACTTCTTTATGCAAGAAGCAATGGCAGCTCTGAAACAAAGAATAAAGTGTAGAAAAAAATTGTATAGTATAGCTAACCGAATTAGTCCAGTCATGGCCAGCTCAAGGGTGGAACTACTGAGCATTAGAAAAGTGTGAGACGACAAGGAGTGGTGAGAAGTTAAAAAAGGTAAAAAAAATAAATAACGGACCGTCCACATAAGCATTCATGTGATAATAAAATTGATAACTTACTTTCTGATCCATCTACATTCGACTATATACTGTACATTTTAGAGCTCTAAAACATGAACTCTCAAAATAAAAAAGGGTTACTAGTAGAGCTGCAACTAACGATTATTTTGTAATCGATGAATCTATCGATTATTTTTACGATTAATCGAGTAATTGCTAAAAATAAAATAAAATAAAAAAAAAAATTTCATCACAAAAAGCTAAAGTGGCAACACTCGAGGACGTATTGATGGCGTAAACTTAAAGTAAATGTTTGTAACAGGCTCTTTGTGCTAATTCTGCTATCTGATTGGATGAGACAGACAGATATTCACAAAATTATAAAAACAAAGTCGGTTTTAATTAAAAATACTACATTTTCATGTCATTTTTGCTCTGTTTGAGTCCGTGTGAACCAGAAAACGATTAATCGATTACTAAAATAGTTGTCGACTATTTCAATAATCGATTAGTCGTCGATTAATCGATTAGTTGTTTCAGCCCTAATGTTACTAGTATCTTTAGAGTTTTCATACAGCAGACTCTGGCCATATGAAGCCTGAAGTTTATCATCCATTTGCAACGTGTACAGACATTTTCTGTAGTATTTGTACATGGACAAATATATAAGGAAATAACAAGGCATGCAACAGCCCAAACTTTAGCGGTAAGCACAAGCCGGTGCTCTCAGTCCAAAAGGACCCAGTTTTTGGTCAGTGTGAAATGCCAAATAATTATTTGCAATCAATGTTAATGTTTGCTTCAGATTATCTTTGTAAAAACATGACAAAGTGGATACCCTTTCTCTGTGCCCTCTTAGCCCTCTCTTTAACGCCTTTACCTTCACCACTGACACTGTGCAGCTCTTTTATCCCAAAGGTTTCAAAGGTTCTTCTCTCTCTGAATACAAAACACTGGTGCCGCTTGAACTTTTGATGGTGGCTGAAAAGCAAAAGAAAGTCAGAAACGCCTCTCTATAAAGACATCACAGACAGGGTTCAGGTGTAGTTCACCTGAGCTCCATCCATATTCAAAGGGTTTGCAAACCGCACTCTCACCCTGCAGCAAGATTCTCCTGTAAAGCTGTTGCTACTAAGGACTGAAAGCTTGATTCAAAGAAGAACTCATAAACACATGACAGAAGTGCTCTAAGCCTATGGGTCTCCTGAAGACGGGTCATGAAGGGGGCTTAAACTGGACAACCCTTAGAAGGCCCACCAGCTCTGCTGCCACAGAGAAATTCAACTAATGACTTTTCTGCTGATCTGAAATGGCAAAAAATCCCAGCAGCACCACTGATCATATATGTATGTAGTTCTTAACCTCTACCACAGTGTGTGAGCTTAAGAAAGAGCCAGTGAGTCATTGATTAGGGTTTCCCACATACTTTAATAGGGCCGAGCTGACACTCCAGCACAGTCACAGAAGGACACCCCATTGTCTTGGAGATAGAAACCGAGTTTAGGGGGTCCATATGCCACACTAATTGTTTATTGACTGTTCACAGCAAGAAGAAAGATAATTAGGGTCATTAACTAGTGTAACTAAGCAGGCACAAGTTGTCAATTCCAGATCCCACTAGGCTCATTGAGTCTATTGTAACAGGCTGTAGAATAACTGGTTGCTTTCCATGGGAAAACAGCTGGGAAAGCACGGAAACACTTCCTCTGTGTTTTTATTATTCCTCTGCCTCCTCTCACTCATTCTGTTTGTGTTTATTTTTCCTCCCACGGATCGGGTCAAATACTTTCTCTCAGCCATGATGCACGTATACGCATAATGAGTCAGCTAAAACACTATTAGTACTGACTATATGTGCACCAATAAAGAATATCCCATTTTCAACGTTTCCTTTTTGTTGTATTTTAGAAACAAGGACTTTTTATTCTTTCTTAGACACTGAGATTCAGTCACAAATGTATAATCCATTAGTTTAAATTATTCAATAAGAATAATAAACAGTTGGTAGGCCATTATGTTCACATAGTAACAGCTCTTTATATAATGTTTATTTACAATGTAACAATATATCATGGAAAATGCATCGGAATGCCACATCCTCCATCTGCACCTGAGGACTGCCCTACCCGACCCGCCTAGTGGGCTGCACTGCATCTGTCCTCGTTCTACAACCGCTGCGTGGCCTTGGTCCTGGATCTACAGCCCGTCCGGCCATGTGGAGCGGATCCCTCTCTCAATGTGGATCTCTCTGAGGTTTCTCACTTTTATCCCACTGGGTTTTAGAGTTTTTCCTTGCCGATGCAGGAGGGTCTGTTAGACTGTTAGTGTCTAACAAGAAGGACACGTGGGGATGATCCAGGACACTCTAACATTCTACAACATGTATGGACATTTATCAACATTCATGGACATTGGTCTCTCACTATGGACCAATACCTATGTATTCTAATTTTTTTTTTGTCTGAACTGTTCGATTCTCTGACGTGTGTTGGCAATTTCAATGGTTTTGTTACTACTACTGAGATTACTACTGTTGTGATTTAGGGCTATACAAGAATACATTCAATACATTTGAATTGAACATACAAACATGTACATTATTTAAGAAGGACAGAGCAGAATTGTTTTGTCATCAAAAATATATGTGATGAAAGAGACAGAATGGTTAGATTATTATATTAGAAAATTGGTTTTAAAACTACTTGTTTTATGGATCAATACAAAGCATGGATTTTAGGTCCTGCTTCATTGTATGGAATCCTGAGATTTCTAAATCTTTACACCTCAAGTACATTCAGATAAATGGCTTCATGGATGGTTAGAAATGTTCTGAGAGTGTACTTTTTGAATCAAACTTAAAAGTATGTTTGGATTTTCACGAGTGGAATTTGTATTAAGAGGGTGTCGAGAAGGTGTTGAAAGGGTACAAGCAAGACTGGCCTTTGCAAGGACACCCGTGGGGTCCTGGGGCTCTGGAGCATGTGGGCAAAACCATCAGTTACTCCCAGATGTTATCAGGTCACTACAGCAGCTCTGCCTGGGCTCTCAGGGGACACACAAACACGCAGCTGGGGAAGGCATTAGGATACGCAATATGAACCGCCACCAGAAGGAAAGGGCTACAGGGGATTTTCTCCCCCAGTGTCAAGTGTACAACTCAGACTAAATATGTGGGAGAGCGAAAGGACAGAAATGTCATATTTACATTACTGTACCTTCAGTTTGTCTAATACTACATAATATACCACTTATTAAACATAAACAAACTTTGCTGTACATTCAGAGCACATACCTTCCTTTGTGGGTCAGGGAGCAGTGGATTTGCATAACAGCAAAGGGCAATCAATGGAAGAGGGGCCCATTGTTGCGGACTGTCAAAGAAAGCCGGGGCTGCAGGCCTGGAGCCCCCGTGTCAAAAGTGCTTATTTGGGGTGCCACTCGGACATGACAGGGCCTCAAGGACAGGGGCATAGGGTTAAACTGCTAACAACATTAAATTTCACCCTGAACCTGCTTAACTATGAAAGACATACTAAGTGGCTTACATATAACAGTGTCACCACGGTTGCAAGATAAATTACACAACTTAACAAAAATGAACTGGTTCGCCTCGCTCATCGGACCAACCAGAAACACCATTGGGACTGTTTTGAGTAGATCCCAGAAAGGATGGCACATGAAAATGCAGTGGGATATTTTGGAATTTTATTTTTAAAGCAATATCTTGTAATCTCCATTGTTTCTTTGAGGTCACGGCGATCATGTCAATGTTGTTTGGACAAGCTAACACCTGTGGGCGTCTTTGTTGTGACGAAACCTTGTCATATAAAATTCTTGTTCTGGTTTTCTTCAGTCTGAAAAAACTGGAAACTGTGTAAAGTCCCTCATTTTCCACATATATATAACTGAGACTGTGCAATAACCATGGCCCTTTTAGCAATGCATAGATAACAGTGCAACACACATCCACAAAGAAACTGCCAAAGTGTTTACTAACGGTGCCTCCCTGCTCTTTCTCCCCTTCCTAATTCTTAAATCATGCTTCAAATTCAAAGTCGGCCTTTTCATCCATTATGGATCAATACCATATTTGATTTTGTTTGTTCTGTGCCAAGTGTCAATGTGCACAAGTCAAGGGGAGGCAACCCTTTGTTTCATCCCCGTTAATAAACACTAAAGCACTGAATATTTCATCTTGTGCACCCAGGGACCTTCTCGGCGTCACTGGGTTTTACATCCGGTTGTGAATGCCTCATTGTCTCTTTCTCCTTTCTGTCTTTTGGGTGAGCACAATCGTGTTCTCTAACTTATTTAACAAGAGCTCAATCTCTAACTTTGAGATAACTATTAATAAATTAACTATTCTGTCACAATCTGAAGAAACCCTTCAATTATTCACTGCTTGCAATCCACAATTCCATCAATTCATGCAGGGGCAATGATTTTTTAAACCATTTTACTTAAGGTAATTAAAGCAGTAAATCTCAATGTGAGGCGTATAACAGCCTTAACACAGTCCATGGTTGTTTTTTACAATGGCTAAGAAAACAGTCTGTGTCATGGTGAAGCCAGCGTTAATTGACAGCTCCCGGTATGAATATGCATGCAGCGGTTTAGTTAACATCTCTTATCAGGATTGAAATCACTCATTTATTGACAATCTTTCAGCAGTGGGGGAGGATAAGGAGGAGCGGGTAAAGCGGCGGGGAAAGAAATAGCAACTTAATGAAAAGCTAAGTGTTGGAACAGGCGGGGGGAAGAGAGAAAGTGCATGCATGTTAGATAGAGATACAGATAGGGAGATCAGTTTTCCACAGTGAGACTATCCTCTGGCTCTTTTTCACCCAATTTGGGGATACCAAATTAATTTAGAGAAACATGCATCTTTCTGTGGTCGTTCGTTCTCACACCCTCATCATTGGCTCCCTGCAGATGAAGACTCCATGTGCTCACAGCTCCACTGCCATATGTCTCAACTGAGGGAAAAGTGCCTCTTAGGGGTTTTCTCACACTATTTTTTCTTCTCCAGTCACACAGCTTGCCCCTGGTCCCAGCGCTAACCCAATTAACGGGACGCCTATGGCTCCCTCAGGTCAGATAAAGAGAGCCCCCATCACGTGCTACCCTGCATTGTCACTGTACTCTCTGCTGCCCCCTGTGACCCTGCTGAACCTTACAAAGACAACAGCTGTTTATCTACTTTCACATTTGAACAATGAAGCAATGATACGACTGATGATAGCAATAAGCACAGATTTCATATAACTGTATATTTAATAATGCATACAAGTCTGGTACATTCTAATTAGGAAAGAACTAGAATGTCTTCACTGCTGCTTATGGTGATAGGTCAGTTATAATTAAAGCTCTTGTGTTGCAGGTGTCAACGAATGGTTGACCAATAGATCCCTGTGAAAGAAGGAGCACAGGCTGAGGAAACAGAATGACTTCTAAGGCCACAAACACATCAATCATGCAGGAGCCCATCCTCCCACTTCTTAGACTTTCCCTTTCTGGTCATCTTTTATTTTCTGGACTTCTTTCTCTTTGTCACACATTCACACACAGAGACACAAACGTGCACACACACAGAACCCTGGCTGTCTCAATTAACCCATGGTTAATCTTGGACCTCCCGTAGCAACTTCTAAAAAGGATCCGGGTAGAACAGGAGATGCTATCTGCCATGAAGATTACAGTGCGACAGGCAGATCAAAGCAGACTGGACTTTGGGCCCCAGCGATTAGCAGTAATTAAATAAAGTATGTCTGTTTAAACTTCATTAGCAGCTGGGCGTTTGCTCCACCAGAGTGGGCACAACTCAACCATCCTTAATTAAAAGATAATCCTCGGGAATCGCCCCCTAATCTCCTTCCAAAATATTCCAGAGTCTCCACGATGGTGGGTTTTTAGTGCAGTGGTGCCACAGAAGGAGCCAGTGTGTGGAGGTGAGCAGGAAACGTTCTCTAGTCTGAACACTGATGAGCAGACGTTTCGCTATAGTCTATCCACTCTGCCCCACCGACCTGAGTGGAGCAAAGTGGAAAAAACCTGCCCAGATAACATCAATTTAGCATGCTATTATCTCCAATGGTGGAAAACTACACTCTGGCAAAGTCTGACATAAATCTTAGAGAGCTGGGGGGACATTGAATATGCATGAGCTGAAACAGATATGACACTGCTGGCACATTAATATTCTTGTCACTGGAGGTTTTCAAACTTTCAAGTCGATGACTTGAGCGAATCCAGTCTGGAGTTTCCATAAAACAGGGCAAAAGAATATTATACATAATTAAAGACCTACAAGCTTCTGAACTCTGAGGGCGAAGCAACAGAAAGGGAAAACGAGAAATGTGTTGCTGTAGATTTCATAGAATTTAGATGAATCCACAGTTTGAATAAGGGCAAGATGTGACTGTATGGATCAAATATATTCACATCAGCGTCAGTGTCTCCAGATTCAGGGGCAAAGAGGATTTGCGGAGCACGTGCGTGTTTTGTGAGGAACAAAAGTGTCTCCAAGAAAATCTAGACAGAGTTTTAGAATTTTAACTCATTAAGTAAGTTACACTTCAACTTGTATGGAAAAGCAGGCACCAATGCGAATAAGTCAACAACAGGACAATCAGTCTGTAAATAAGCTTAATGTCACTCAAAACAAACATTGGATCTCTATGGCTATAATGTGTTTAATTTATTCAAATTAAAGGAAAGTAATTTCTCAAATGAATTTGTCAAAACTTCTACATTATAATGCACAATTTACACAATTAGAAGACTTGTTTTCTTTCAGCATCAAGCTCTTACTCAAACTATAGACTATCACAGAGAGCCATGGAAAATAGAGCTGCAGCTGTTCTTACCTTAAGTTCGTTTGAGGGAAGAGACACAATGTGACCCATCATTCAACAAATCCATTATTTAACTCATATGCAAAAACCACTACGGAAAACAACTATTCTTACTCTTTTGCTTTGGTCAACCACAGAGTTGAAAAAGAGACAGTATACTTTTGTATTGTTTGAATGATCTGACATGCTTTGGGTTTGACCCGAGAGAGATTACTCATTGATCTAAAGGGATTTTTGTGACCAAGCAAAGGACTGCAGGGCCTTGTGGCAGAGCTGTGATCCAGGCCGCAATCGCTGCGGGTTACCAGGCAGACAGACGAAGGCGAGACTACACTAAAATGACAATGCCACAAGTGCTACAACCGACAACCGTGTAATGTAGACACAACATCAAATTACACACAGAATATGTGGAGTATAGATTCAAACAAGGATGAAGCTAACACAGATGACCATGTGGGTGTTGGCTAAAAGGCAGAAGATGTCAGCACATTATGATAAAAATTCAGTCAATAAATATAATGCAAAATACTCAAATGTGCTTGACATTAAATTCTTAACCCTTTTTATTGAAGAAATGTAATGCAGTATTTTTGGCCGTTAAACATGGTAATACTTATGGAAAGCAGGTCAAAAGGGCTAAACACATACCATGATCTGTGACATGCAATGGAGCATAATACCCGAGGCCCTCTGATGTTAAATATGAAAGTACTTATAATGAGACTATCTACTTTGACATTTTTAATAGAGGAAAGAAAATGTATGAATAAACATGTATAAAATATAAAAACGTCATCGTAAACCAGGGTTGGCTTAGAAGCATTAAGAGAAAGGAACTCTTCTGAAATAGTAAATAATATATTAGATTAAGCAAAGTTTGAAATTAAAGACAATCCATGGAGTGCACAGAAACTAACATTTTCAGAAGCTTGACATTTAAAGTTTGATAGATCTTGTATTTTAATTTCAGTTTCCATTATCCAGTCATAATCATCAACATGTCAAGATATACATCCATGAACTATTTATGAATAATGTAAAGCAGTGTTTTTGTGACATTTGAGTTTTTGTATTCATATAATCTTATTTTTCCAAAACAATTGTTTTAACAATTGTGCTCGAGTTACACAGGGACAAAAATTATGACACTACAGAGCAAAGTAAAAAAAAAAAAAAAAAAAGCAATGTGTGGGAGTGTGTGCACAGTAAAGCATTAGTGTAAAAGCTGGCAGTTAATCACATGCTGCCACACCACTGTACAGTAATATATATTCAATATAATGAATAAGCCTGTGATGTTGAATTGACATGTAATACACCTCTTTCAATTGAGTTACAAAGCTGTCACCCCTCATTGTGCCATCAGACAATAAATAACCTCCGGCTGTAAAGACTGTGATAAAGAAATGGAGGCTGACAATGCCACACTTGAACAGAAGGATATTTGTTATATTTATTCTCAGGGTGGAATGATATAATGACCTCTTCGTCTAGAAGTTGTAAGTGGGAAGCAATGGTGTTACCATGGCTGCGACAAGAAATGTAGGAGAAAGTAAAATTACAAGAAAATGAAAAATAGAGTAAGAACCAAAGATTATATCTCCTGCATTGTTAACTGACGTATTTCATAAATTGATCCTGCTCACATAACAAAGCTGTAGTGGCAAAACATAGCCTGACCTTCACCATCGCTTAAGCAGAGCAACAATAAATAAATAAAACCTTGCTCTTTTGACAGGTGCTATCCGTAAGCCTGGGCCAGCACACACAACTGGCCCGGACCCCCTCTATTCCTCTTTGTACACTCACCCCCATCACCACACCTTTCTTCTCTTCATCCTTCGGGCAGAGTATCTTTGCGCCTTCGGGTTATTCATCATTCGCTGTAATATATCCCTTCTCCCTACCCCCCCTTCTACTATTCTGTCCCCCAACAAATTCATTTTGCCCTTGACAGCACCAGGCCTGTGTTGTGACACCAGACACCTCATGTGGTGTTGCCTCTTATGACACTGGGCGACAGCCATTTAAAGACTGCCCATTGCCCGGCTAGACTAGAGTTTAGATAGAGAGGGCCAATACAGTAGAGGAAGTTGGGGAATCAAGAAGCGTGCAAGGACACTTTAGCCTTGTCATGCCATTACCCGACAGTAGTGATATTGGACGTGTTTTGGGCTGTGGCTAATAAAAACCCTTGGGCAAGGTGCTTAGGTCAGGTCTTTAAACAGAAGAGGGACCACGGCTCCTCTCAGGCAGCTCTTGGCTGATGCCTCTGCTTCTCGTTCCCCAATTCACCGGCTTAATTTGGCAGCGAGGCAAGATCCTGTTGGTGTCAGCGAGCTTAGTGAATGGGCAAATGTCACAGAGTCGTAATGGCATGGGGAATTGTCAAGGAGCTTGTATCTGACATGGCAGCTGTACAGGAAGATAATAGATTAATTTTATGAGTGTCTGAGCCCACCAGGACAATATTGCTTCCTTTTTTCAGATTCAGACCTGCCTGAATTTTCATTCTACAATGTTACATACCTCATGTTTCTCTGTTCCTTAAGGATACATTAGATTCTTAAAACAATATACGTCTACAGAGACTATTTGAAAACAGTCTTTTATAATATTTTATAATATTCATAAATACATATAGTTATATGTTTACTTTTGAGGCAATTTGTGTTTACAAATGTGGATTGAATGTAATTTTCCGCCAGGCCCCATGATCTCCATCAGAACGTGGTCGTGTTGGTGAGCTGCATAAGAAAGGCCTCTTGCAACATGCCATCCTCTTGCATAGTCCTCATAGAAGATTCATCAAGACATGGGACAGTCCACAACCAAAATTAAAGGTTATTGCTGGTGCCAACTGGAGACCATTTACTATCAGAAGGCATCTGCAAGAGAACAACTTCAAGAACAAGAATGCCTTATTTCCTTCACAATGCAATTCATTTTCCAATTGGACTTGGCAGGGGAGCACCAAGTATGGGACGTTCAATGGTAACATCAAAGACGAAGCAACACAAGAAGCACGAGAAATACCGAGGGTTGGGAGAGGAACTGGAGAGGGCCTGGAAGGTAAAGGTGACTTCAGTGTCTGAGGTGATAGGAGCACTTAGGGTTGGGACCCCCAAGCTATAGCAGTGGTTACAGCAGATCCCTGGAACAATCTTGGTTTAGAAAAGGGCAGTGCAGAAACAGCAAAGATACAGCGCGCAATGTATAGATATAGATACAGTATACAACAACGTAATTCTATTTAGCATGTTCTTTAACCATGCTTTTATTTATTTCATGTAAAATACTTGGTATTTTCATTTCTTGGTATACATGGTATTTCATTCATAACAGAACAGACATTTATACTCAGCATTAACCCATAAGCCATAGGCACATGCATTCTATGAATTTATAAATGCACAGGCATCAGTCTTGTGCATCATTATGTATTTTAAAAGAGTAGACTTTCAACACTGAAACGAGGCTGTGCATATTTTGAATAGCACAAGTTATTTTTTTTTAATTAAACACACTTTTGCATGCAGAAAAGAGGCATATGGGAGAAAGACTTTAAGGCTAAAAGGTCAGACATCAGGTTGTCTCAGATCGTTATCCTCATCCTAAATCTGCCTTGTGGCTTAACAGCGTACCGTAGTTAGACAGTAAGAGATGATGGACTGGTGCGCTTGTTCTTTACGTGAGCATATGGTTTGTGAAACAATTACCATTGCAGAACATATCAGCTCTGGTATGTACAGTAGACAGCAATTAGGCAGACAGACAGCCCACTCTGCCACATTAGAGATGTATGTTTGAAAAGGTATGAGGGGAATACAAATGTTACATGAATGTATCGCATCATTAGGCAAAAAAAAAAAAAAAAACAGTAAGTAATAAACAAACAGAATCATTTCATTTCAGATAATTATGAGTTAAATCTCTATTTGAGGATCATGTATGAGTCACAAGAGTTCATCATGATCACATTTTGCCATTTATCATGTTGTAAAATCCATGATGCATGATTCCTTAAGAACGCCTGTCTTAAAACAACAACAGCAGAAGTCTAATCTTGGTATTAAATCTACATATTAAGGGTAAAACCACACAATGACGAGCTAACTTACGTATCTATATTTTTGCAATAAACAGGCATTTATAGCTTTAACTACATGATGAACACTGAAATAGTGAAATAATTATAACATGAGTGTCTTATTTTTAAGAGACACCAATATTATACTTGGTATGGCTATCTATAATACACTTTAACATTTAGACCTCAAAATGTACCTAAAACAACGTATACAATGATACGAGTCAGCACTTTACACAACCTCGCCCAAACAAAAAAATTCTTTAACTTAGGGCTTCTAAATTTCTGGAAATAATTTATCATGAAATAATGATTAATTCATGCATGAGGAATACATAAACTCAATCCAACTTCATAGCAGATGAAGTTTAGTCCAGTTATGACTTAAAAATATAGCCATATTCCTCACCACAGCCTGTAAAGTGTTCACTCGTGAGGTACAAACAACTCAGACATACTAAAAAAGTGTCATTGTAGGCCACCTGCCGCTAATGCAGACTGGTTCTTTTGTACTTATCCAGAGGTGGACCATGTACAGTGGTGTATAGTACGACTTAAGCAGTTGCAACTTGATATCAATTGAACAAAAGCCAAACTTGTGCATGGGTGTGATTGCCTGCACATACAGCACTGTCTATAGATATTCCTTTCTCGTTACATTTAACATCACATTAGTGAGCCAAATATCAGGAAGGTTCATGAGCCTGTCCTCTTTGGTCCAACAGATCATAATCTTAAACTCGATGTCATGCATAGTGAGATATTTAGTGACAATAAGATATGTTACATTTTTGGCCTTCTCACTAACCTCTTTGACACACACTCAATCTGCACTTCAATGCAGTCTTTACATGCCAATAAGGGAAAACAGGGTCAGTTTGCTGCTTTTCCCCTGACTACATTTCAATTTGGAGAGACGAGAAACGAAAATGGTTTTGAGTATTTATTGAGGTGGTTTGGCGCCCTAGGCCCCGGTGCGGCCTTCAGATCGGAGAGGCTCCTGCGATGGAGCGCGTACAATCCCCCGGGACCTAGGCACTGGTGGCGGCATTTTGGCAGATTGGAGGCAGATTGGAGGCAGATTGGAGGCAGATTGGAGGCAGATTGGAGGCAGATTGGAGGCAGATTGGAGGCAGATTGGAGGCAGGTTGGAGGCAGGGTGAAGAGGAGGAGGAGGGGAGGCGGTGGTTGCGAGGCTTCGAGAAGGCAGAGAGTGGGAGTTGCTCCGCTTTTAAGCGGCTGCCTGTCCGGCACGGATGATTGGAAGGGGGCGTTTGCCGAGCGATAGGCTGGGGAAGCGAACCGGCCTGGAGGGGGTAGCTTTTGGCTGACGTCTACCAAATTGAATTTTCGCGAGCTACATTTCAATTTGGAGAGACGAGAAACGAAAATGGTTTTGAGTATTTATTGAGGTGGTTTGGCGCCCTAGGCCCCGGTGCGGCCTTCAGATCGGAGAGGCTCCTGCGATGGAGCGCGTACAATCCCCAAAAAGGCTGAGTGTGTTGATGGAGTTTTGCAGCCTGGTTTGCAGGGAACAGACGTCGTGGCTACTCTATGCTGTGACCGCTATCGCTATGCTGTGACCGCTATCGCTATGCTGTGACCGCTATCGCTATGCTGTGACCGCTATCGCTATGCTGTGACCGCTATCGCTATGCTGTGACCGCTATCGCTATGCTGTGACCGCTATCGCTATGCTGTGACCGCTATCTCTATGCTGTGAACCGTTTATGCGCTAACCATTTTTTGCTATGCTGTGACCGCTAACACTAACGCTATGACCGCTACCACTGACGCTATGACCGCTATCACTGACGCTATGACCGCTATCACTGACGCTATGACCGCTATCACTGACGCTATGACCGCTATCACTGACGCTATGACCGCTATCACTAACGCTATGACCGCTATCACTATGTGCTGTGACCGTTATATGCGGTTATCTTTGAGTGCCGGGACGTGAGCGCTCGCATCACGATCAACCGGACGCTGCGGCAGGGTTATCTTTGAGCGCTGGGACGTGAGCGCTCGCATCACGATCAACCAGACGCTGCGGCAGGGTTGTCTTTGCGCGCTGGGAACGTGAGCGCTCGCATCACGTTCCGTCAGACGCTGCGGCAGCGGAGAGTGTTTGAGAGAAGTGCGTGCCGCCACCAGAATCTTATTGGTTCACTTACTTTGCTTCGTATTGCTTTGCTGGGAGCTTACGAGGAAGCCAGTTGACGTTGTGCAGGCAGGATAGCGGACGCGTCTGGCCTGATGTAGGCGGAGAAAGCCGAAGAGGACCGGCGCCCCAGCTGTTGCAGAGAGGTGTGGGGGAGCCCCAGCGAGGCCGCGATGGTCCTGGAAATAAACCCCCCAAAACCCACGGAAGGGGCGCGTCCGTGTAGAAGCCGAGACCTGGAGGGGCAGAGACATATCGGAGAGGGCCATGAAGTTGCAGGCGCCCTTACGCTTAGAATCTTGGGTTGGAGAGTAGATAATCAGGATAGTAGGATGGTCGGGAAAAGCCGTGTCTCGGACCGCACGAAGGTTGAGTGTGCAGTAGTGAACGCTTATGCAGAGAAGCCATGGAAGGCGAGCAGGAAGATGCTGCGAGGAGGGCAGACATGTACTTGGAAGGTGAGCCGGAGTTCAGTGCCGCTGCAGGATGGGCAGCATGATGGGGAGCCTGCGATCAGAAGAGTGAAGAACACGGTATGGATGCCTTTGATTAGGAGTCCAATTGACGGCTCAGCGCAGCTACTCGGCCAGCTGCATCTGATAGAATCAGAAGATTAAGTAGAGAGATGAAGCACGACCGCCGAAGTGACCCTGGGAGCATAGGTGCGAGTCCAGTGCCGCGCGGCATACTCGGCCGGGCTGCATCCATTAGAAGCAGGATAAGCTTCTGAGAGAGTGGGTTGCAGCAGTAGCAGTAGCAGTAGCAGCAGCGGCAGTAACCTCAGATAATAACGGCAACGACCTGTATCAGCCGCGGCAGCAGCAGCTGCTGCATCCGTAGATAATAACGGCAAAACCCTGTATCAAAGCCACGGCAGTAGAATATGTTGTAGCTGTTTAGTGTTTCAGTAAGAGAAGCGAAGTGAAGAGAGATGACGAAGTACATGAAGCAGCAGCAGCACGGCAGTAGTAGCAGTATGAAGCAGCAGCGGCAGCAGTAGCAGCAGTAGCGGTAACAGTATGAAGCAGCAGAAGCAGCATTAGCAGGAGCAGCAGCACCACGAAGCGATTCATACGAACAGACAGACGTGTCACGCCGGCGTGCGCCGCTTGTCTCCGTGAGCCAGGTTACGTACGTGTCTGAAAGAGCCGAGCCACAGAGACGGGTGCAGCCTGGGAGCCTGCGGAACGGCAGCGGCACATGTAGTAGTAGGAGCAGCAGGAGCAGCAGCAGGGACAGACAGCAGCAGGAGCGGCAGCAGGAACAGGCAGCAGCAGGAGCGGCAGCAGGAACAGCAGCGGCGGGATCAGGCATCAGTAGGAACGGCAGCGGGGACCGGCAGCAGCGGCGGTCAGAGAACCAACCCACGGTTGTTTAAGAGCCTGAGGGAATAAATCAACCCGAATCCGAAACATTCCCATGCGAATAACAGACGTCCCCTGGAGCCATCTTCTGCTTTGGTTATGGCAGATGCGCATGAACGACCACTGATCCATGCGTTCATAGCTCCAACACTATTTCCACCCATTGCAGATTCACGTTCGGCCCTTTTTCTTCCTGCTGCACTTTCAAAAATGCAACACTGCAGTTAGTTACCTAATTTTAAACCAGCGACCTAGCTATTTATGCATGGTTTTACTGCAAGTGGCAGAACATGATCTGAATTAATGCACATAGCTCCTCGTATATCCCTCAGACGATAGAGATTGATGCCATTTAATATGCATTGCCCCTCAGTTAGCTCAAACACATGTGAAACGGAGCCTGCAGACCAAGCTCGGGGCGAAAAAACTGGCGCCTGCAGTCAAGTGCGTAGGGCAAAAACCAGCCGCCTGCAGCCCAGAACTCCGGGATTAATCTGTCCGCGGTCGGCACACACACTGTACTCACATGCCAGGAGACTTGGGAAAAGCAACGGGACAACGCGGCACCGCCAATCGAGGCAGGGACACGCACAGCACCGCCAGACCTCTGCGTGCGGCAGCAGACCACAAGGAACGAGCCGCACATAAACCCGCGGAGGGCCCCGCGGAGCAGCCCGAGCAGCCCGCAGAAGAGCCCGCAGAGGAGGAGAGCAGTGGGGATATGCGAACCACAGCAGTGCAGGGACGCGGAGGAGGAGCAGACCAGTGCAGGGACGCGGAGGAGGAGCAGACCAGTGCAGGGACGCGGAGGAGGAGCAGACCAGTGCAGGGACGCGGAGGAGGAGCAGACCACAAGCAGCCAGACGGAGGACGCCAGGGACGCGCCGAGTAGCGTGAGTAGACGAAAACGATTCCTCCAGACGATTCTCTGCAAGGCTTCAGGAGCATGCGAGGCTTCGAGAAGGCAGAGAGTGGGAGTTGCTCCGCTTTTAAGCGGCTGCCTGTCCGGCACGGATGATTGGAAGGGGGCGTTTGCCGAGCGATAGGCTGGGGAAGCGAACCGGCCTGGAGGGGGTAGCTTTTGGCTGACGTCTACCAAATTGAATTTTCGCGAGCTACATAACAATGGAGTGATGGAACAAAGAAGGCTTGTTACAGCCCTCAATTGAGACGTACTGGTGAAACGCTGAACATTATTATGAGGGGGCATGCCGGCTCTTCTCAATCTTCTATGAATGATCCACATAGTTAGCATTACTGATCCTGCCGCTTCTTGGTAAAAAGAAATTTCTGGAATTCCAAGCTGCCTACAAAGATACGCAATCCTTACCCGAATACATGAACTTCCTTGTATGTGTGACGTCACAGCATAAAAGGAAGAAAGAATAAAAGATTTGTATGAGCGTCGACAACTGGGGGGTAGTGTTGAGGGATAGCCAAGTGTTTATCTGATCATTATCACTATTTAAGTATGCAAGAAATAAAGAGGAATGCAAAAATAAAGAAAGAATATTTAGGCAAGCTTCTTGTCCACTGGATATATGCAGTTCTTTCAAAAGACTTCCTGTGAGACAGAATGCTAATGTACCTTTACTGTGGACTTTCTCCGTGTGATAAATTATATTATGTGTAAAAGTCTGAATTTCTATGCTGAGACATAGATACATACAAAGGCATAAAACAGGAAATAAGAATTCATGATAAATGTATGTCAAACAAACACACAGCAGGACAGCTTTGAAATGCATAAAGAGCTACACATGATAATAATCATTAACAGTTTGTACCCAGTCAGTTAGAAAAAACAGGGATAAATCCTGTCAATCACTGCTGATCCATCTATAGGTCACATCTGTTATCTTTGCTCTATAAACAAACTCAACTCAACTGTGGCCCTTAACTAATAGCCTTTGACATAACCCTCACCCTGTCTCTCAGAAGTGGATTTGACTTAAATGAGGGGCCAAGTCTTCACGGGAGCAGTCCAAAAGAAAACATACTGACCAGACGTTAGCACCAGCAGGTGAATCGCTAAATCATTTCCTCATTTTCCCAGAGTGTTTTCAAACCCATGGGTCAGAACACCCAGTGAAACTCTCATCTGCAAAAGCATGTTCAGAGGAATGCTGCTGCTCATGTCTTTTCATCTGCAGCACATGCATCTATGTATGAAGATCTTTGCTTATGAGAGGCTAACTCCAATTCCCACCAGGCTAAAAATCTATTCTGGCTAACAATCTTAACAAGGGAAACTCCACATGTCTGTAGAATCATAAATAGCTGTGCTCTGTTCTGGAGGCACACTGTACCATGCCATAATCCACTAATTACCACATTTTTGAAGGATTTTTTCTGTTTTCTGTTTTTAACCCCCACATTATTTATTTTCCTCTGTTCCATTTTGTCTTGCAAATAGCTTTTTATAATCCTTATAGAGTCACAATTCTGTATTAAAATAAACACATTAGCTTGCTTTATTTTGGAATAAACCATTAATACTGCAATGGATGGTAATTAATTTCCTATAATTGCTCCACTGGGATTGGTAATGCATGAACCAAAACCTAAGCCTCCATGACATATGCAAGCCTCATAACATAGGCTAAAATGTTTCCTTCATTGTAATAATACCCGTACCACAGCTGGTGTTTAACATCTCTAATTTGTCACTTCTAAAGGACAGCCATACAACAGACACAAGTGCCTCCTCTGGGCTAAGCTCCTTATGCTCGCTCTTACATATTGGCGGATTTGTGTGAGCGAACTCATGGGTCCAGGTAAAGGAGTCCCTCTTCGCTGGCTGTGTAAACAAAGGCTATGAGGCAGACCTGCCCTGCAGCCTCACTGTGAGATCCCATAGTTTGCACTTGGTACTTTAAGACCTCCAGACACCACATTAACATTTGTCTCTGCAGTGGTTTGATTTAGGAGTCTTCTCCAACAGGTTCCCTCTGCACCCGCTGACCTCATTCAGAGGCACAGTGCCACTTTCCCGCGGCGCCAGGGCAAGGTGGCAGAAGTCGGGCTGGTAAGTGTGTCACCCTGGATGAGCCTGGGACACAGAGACACAGCAGGAGTGCTCCCTCCTCAAGCTTTCTCTTCACCTCCTCTTTTGCTCTATCACTTCTTCGCAACAGCACAAGAAACCAGGACATACCCCCAGTGAACTGTGCAATAGGCAGCTGACACCAGTTGGTCCTGGAAGGGCTTGACTTTAAAAATAAATTCAGAGAAATCTCTAACCCAAAAGCATATTCAGACATGGCTGTGTTAGCACGCTCTATTTTTCTTTTTGAGATGAAGAGATATGTGTTTTAAGACTGTGCAAATACTCTGAAGTCAGTCATTGTTCAATCCAAACTCAACTGTGAGTGGCCCTGATCAAATACAAAATTAAATACTCTTTGTTGTCAGAATACGTTTTCTTTATTTAAAATAAGTCAAATTCACTTCTCGTAGAAAAATATGTTACTTCAATGTCATCTCTCTACACTCTAAATTGCCAAATATTTTTTCATTAGATTTTTTTGACTCAAAGTAAATAGACTCATCCATTCATTTCATTTCTTTCCCCCCTCTTGTGTGGGTGTGTGTCACAAATGTTCTTGCGTACCTTTGTATCTCCTGATTGGAGAAGCCTGTGTCCTCCTGCTGCTCCCAAAGTCATCCCCGGTGCGCTCTGGTGCTGCGCGATCTCCAACATCCCATTCCGTCTTCCCATGAGGATGCAGCTGGGTGCAATAGTTTCTGCATAAGCACATGTGGTGAAGGGGAACTGTATTCCGTCACTTGGATTTGGATTCACAGTTGAGCCCTGTGTGAATCACAAAGATTAACATTAATTTTTTAAAGTATATAATGAGGTGATTGTAGTCTATAGCTGCTACAAGAGGCTTATTGTTTACATATAATGGTTTCATATACCGGTAAATGAAAGTAGCACATGACTTACAGACACACAAATATAACACTATGTAGGCAGGTAACAAAAAAATGTTATATCAGACAAAAAAGGTGCAAAGCTATTCCTTCTAATTGAGCCCATCACAGAGCAGAAGATGGATGAGGCGATAATCCAAGTAAGATGTGTCTTGTTTCAAGTCCACCCTCTCACACTTAAACACAGACACTCCATCAGGATTTGAAGTTGAGGAATAAGGTGAGCTAAAAAGTGAATCGATATTCTGGCTGGAGAGTGGTGGCCATCTGCCAAATAGACTGGCATATCCGATGTATCTTCTTCTGCACATCAACAGAGAGATACTGTGTCCCTTAAAGCAAGTTCATACTACATACCCTAAGCTTTTGTTATTTCAGTAAATACTTAAAAGAGACGAAATACAATTTAAAGGTACATGGGAGGAATTTCTTCTTCTGGGTGGATCATCTGATTTACTATTTTTTTCAATTGTATTCATTTGGTATTTTTATGTTTGTCTCATAATATTAAAAAAAAAAGAAAAAAAAGAAAAAGAAAAAAACAATTATCCCAATCCCTCCCTCCCATGCCACCTTAACCCCCCCTCCCTCATACACCAATATTCACACACAACATATGATCCAAAATAAATAATCTACACACAAAAAAGTACATACATAAGAAAATAAATAGAGAAAACAAGTGAATAAACGTATCATCTAAATTATTGGTCCTCCTAATTCTGTATCATTCTTGTGAAGGACGGTTCTTTCCTAAAATTCTGGAAATTGTAAATAATTATGCATGTGACACGTTACAATAGAGTGGAAGGGTACTATAGTACAGGTAAAAGTTGGAGGATTAAAAAAGATAATTTACAGTATATAGCTAAATAGCCTAAATTCAACAAGGAAAATGCAGACAATCTTGAGCATTCAGATAGCTTAAGACAAATAACTCTAGTGTATTGTTGAATCAAGATAACAGGAAAGAGGGAGCAGCAGTGAGATCCTGAAGCCATGTTAACGCAAGGGGCTAGGGCACTGTCATGGCTGCGTGTCTGAGAGGGCTTCACCCGCTGGCTCCCCGTGCATTTTAACACACCATAAATCACTCTCCCCCAGCCCGGCCCTGCATTACGTGAATGATATATTTTATTTACACTATAGAGAAAAACACACATGGTCCTTATTAATCATCTCCCACCTTTAATAATGAGTGAACTTCTACTCATTCATCACAACTTCCAAATCCGTGCCTGTAGAGAAACACGGGACTAGAAGAAGAAAAACAAACAGGGTTCACGATCAAGGCTGGGGAGAAGGCATGTAAAAGGGTTGAATACGATTGTCACACTTAAGGCATTAAAGCCAATATCATAAAGTAGTGCTACGTGCTGATTATAACCCTGAGGATTTGAGCTATTTAGTTTGTCACTCTTTCAAAGTAAAATACCTAAATGACATGCAAACTTTTCTGCTCCTTGACATGTTTATACAACCCAGCTTCAACACTATTACTCATTCTCACTTGTCTGTCTTAAAAGTCTACGCCAATGATCAGGCAAAGGCATAAACCACATCCATGTATCACGGGTGTCATGGAGATGTGGATGAATTACTGTCAATCATCTCACTTCTCCCACCCACTAACTATCTCCTGCCCCAGAACTATATCACTATTCTGACATTGTGAATAAAGTACAACATTTTTGGGGATTTTTTGGAGAAAAAAAATCATTCAGAAAGCAATCCTTCTTAAGAGTAGTTTAAAAGTCCCTTTAGATGTCTGTTTGGATGGGTTCCAGATGACATATTAGGGGCTGGAGAGCTGTCGAAGAAATAGCAAAGACTTGCGGGATAGTAATATGGCACAAATACTATATACGACAGTTAGGACATAGGTGACAACTGTCGGGACAGCTATTGTGTTTTTACTATTATCATCGTTCTTGTTATGAATATATTTGTTATGTTGGTGGTGTATCATGTAAAGTCAAATTTATAGAATATTTTCTTGTTCCAAATATTATGGAACTGTACTGGACAGTGCACCGTCCTGGGGGAAATATTAGTGAAAAGAAGCTGATGACAAAAGTTGTTTACTTTTGTATGCGCTGGAAACGTCAGGGTGTCCGATGGGCTTTGTCCGCATCACTGCAGAAAGTCAGACATGTAGACCATTGTGAAATAAGTATTAACGTAGTGGTGGTAACAGTCAGAAGGTCTGGTGCGCCAGGTGTTTGGTGTCTAGCTTTTGTCCTTACTGTGAGTGGAAATTGGTTGAAATTGGTCTGTGAAAAGTACTTAGTTACCTTCTTACTGCTCCCATTGCATTTCAGCCTCTTATAAAGTTGCCCTTACTGGTTCTGTTCACTGTGTTTTAGGACAGAACGTCTTGGTAAAGCCAGGGGCAGGAGGATCCAGTCTGGGGACCATAGTCGTTCACTTCTTTTACTGTATTACCTTGTCCTGTTGGCTTCATCAATCCAGGACCTCCTACATGCACTGAGACAGATGGAAGTGTGAAGCACCTAGGATGAAAATCTGTGTTTCCAAATCCAAGGTATTCGGTACCAGAAAAAGATGCATGACCCCTTCCAAGTGGATGAGGAGGTTCTTCAAAAAGTGAATGAGTTTAATTATCTTGGGGTCTTGTTCATGAGATGGGGAAGGATAGAGTGTAAGATTGACAGACCGGTGCAGCGTCTGCTGTATTGGATTGTTGTGATAATGTTTGGAGCGTTGAGTAACTACGAAAAAGACAAAATCACATACAAGAAACATTCGTTTCCTTAGCAAAGTGAGTGGGCAACACCTTAGAGATAGGATGAGGAGCTCAGTCACACAGAAGCAGCTCATAGTAGAACTGCTGCTCCTCCATGTCAACAAGAGCCTGCTGAGGCAGCTCGTGCACTGTTTTTGGCTCTTCCCTGGGGAGGAACCCAGGACACGCTGAAGGAACTATGTCTCTCACATTTGTATCGTTCATTCTCCCAAATAAAGAAAGAGTCTAGATTTTGCTGCTCAGACTGCGCCTGCTGCAACACGATAACAGGTGAAGTGGAAGAAAATGGATGAATAAAAATAAACCTTGCTGTAGTGGTTACTGAGTTATTAAAACAAATTTCAGCTATTGTTTGACTAAACCAATTATCTATAATTGTTAAGGGCTGCATTCCTCAGTGCTTGATCAGCATAATGATAATAATCAGTGGATCATTATCACAGTAATGCACAGCGTGTAGCTGTCAGTGCATCAGGTCCTAAGTGCAGCAGCTAAAGTTTTCTGAGCCCCTGGGACTGTGTGATCTGCACTACCATGGATACAACCACAAACATGCTTTTGTATGAACACTATTTGTTCATTGTCTGTCAGTTAAGCACCACCTGCAGGTGGCAGCGTTGACATCCTCATAAGCGCTGAGGGTGTAAATCAATAACACTCCTGCGAGGCGGCCACACTTCCCTGTGGCGAGGGCGCTTGGCTCGGGAATACTCAAAGAGTGAAGAAGGTGTGATGACAGAGTGCGCACTCATTCAGCATGAGAAAAAACACATCTTAAATCATTGTAAATTTTTCTTCTCTATAATACAATACCGGTATCATTTGACACAATATGACCTGCAATGGTAGGTACATACCCTTTTGTTTTAGTGTTGGTCTGTGCATGTGGGGCAAGAAACATAGCATAACTGCACAGGGCAGCGCATTGAAATCGAGGACATTATTCTTATTGGCGTGCTTCATAAATTACAAAACTTTAATTTGTTTGTTTTCATGTAATTTTTTTGTCCTAGTTTGTCAACTCTTTGTTGATTCACAAAGCCATAGTAAACATTAAACCAATCTTGTTTTTTGAAGGAAATTGCTGAATGCATTGTGCAAAGGATATATATAAACTTTTGTATCCAACGGACCATGTAAAATGTTATTGTGAGAGGCCATGTACATGCTTTTCTGAGTTGAAAAGTAATAGAAAAAAGATTTAGTGCGCAGTCCGTCTAATGTGTGCAAAAAGGTTAACTGCTTAGTTTAGTAACAAGCTCACGCTTCTCCGCCCATTAAAGGTGCAGTGTCTTTTAGTGTGTAACTTCAGTGAATGGGAGCAGCCTGGCAGTGGCTGTATACAGCGTCAATAAACACCAGTTTATGAAGCAGCATAAACAATATAGTGCACTCGGCCATTAAAGCGGTTTTGTTTTAAGCCCTTTGAATAAAATGAGTGATATATCATAACAGAAAACAGCTCCAGGGTGAAATACAGTGGTTACGAGCAAGGCTAGATGCACATTATAGTCTTTATTTATTTTTTATTATACACTTTGACTAATAACTACAACTACACATGTGTGTATAAATTGTGTACATAGACTTCCATTTAAAAGTAATCTTAAATTGAAGAGTCTATGGAAAACATTCCATAGAAACACGCACTTATAAAATAGATGTTGAACCATCAAAGTGTAATGATAACAGCAGGAAGAAGTAAGTAAGTCGTAATTTGTATGGCTTTTTTCACAGACCACAATCACACACATTGGTAATGGTGATTTTCTCATAGCCGTGGTAAGCCACTATTGCACACTGACTGAAGCAGGCCATACTGAAGCAGGCCATACTGAAGCAGTTCATACGGCCATAGCTGGACACCAATGGGCCATCCGACCACCACCTGTGCTCACTTATTCATGTGCCATACTTATACCTGTTCTATAAGTACGGCACAGTTGGAGTAAAACTTTGGTCCAGCTGTTGGCGGACCACAGTTATACTCAAACTTCAGCGACTACCTGAAGTTAGCCCATGTTTACGTTTCTCTTCCTGTTTACACTAGGCTACTGTGGCCAACCAGCTCGAGCTTGGATCACGTTCTTTTGCTCAAGTTATTTTCAGCAACAATGGATTTCTTTGTAATAAATTGAGAGTCAATGTTAACAAGTGTTGTGAGTAAACTGTTTGAGCGTTAAGACAGCGTATATAAAAATTGTGGCGTACGAGCAGAGCGACCGGAGGCAGGCGGGATAAAAGTGTATGTTGGTGTGTTTTGGGCAACAAAATAAAGTGTGACTCTTGAACAACTGTCCGAAGTGTAATTGGAATAGCACCACACCTTGACAGCGAGGGTCAAAACAAAAGGGAGTTATACTGTACCCTGGAGGAAACGCAATCCTTTGGCCCTGGAGCGACAAACCTCCCCTGCGCCCCTTCACCACGGCCAGGGGGCTTACAGAAAGGTAAGCAAGGGAGAGTATAGAATGCAAAAGTATGCGACTGCTAGGTAGAGACGTGTACAAAAAAATCACGTCACGGTGGACGCAGCAGGAAGACTTAATGTGACGTTCGATATCACGTCTTCACCACCCCTCCCCCCTCCACTACATTGCCCCAACTCATCTGGGCATTTCCAAAAGCCCACCTATTTCAACCGTGCTTACGCCCAGTTCCCTAACATCCGGGCTAGCCCAGATGCCACGGTCACACAGCCCAGATCTAACCGCTTTGTGGGCTATAGGTCTACTTTAACGGGGCTTTAGGTTGTACAAGCTGTAGGGGCTGTAGGGGATAACATAGCACCAAGAGGGAAACCTAAAAAAAGGCAG
The DNA here is from genome assembly GCA_964034765.1 of Knipowitschia caucasica. Lineage (NCBI taxonomy): Eukaryota > Metazoa > Chordata > Actinopteri > Gobiiformes > Gobiidae > Knipowitschia > Knipowitschia caucasica. Next base: position 28,856,690 of record OZ035831.1, read on the forward strand.
AGAGACCCTGTGCTGTTCGGGAGTTGAAATTTAAACCTTCTTGTTGCGACGCGACTGCTCAAACCACATACGGTGAAATGCAAACCATTGAAATGCAAACCATTGAACTACCAATCTATTAAAATATAAAGGCATAAAAAGATCATTTACATGTATAGAATTGTGGATATAAAAAGGAATACCTTCATTTCCATTTGCAGCCATGAGGAAAAGATCCTTTTTGTTAAATTTTATTTATTTACTCCCCAAACCAAATACTTCTAAGTGTACTCCTCATCTCTCAATCTTTGCTAGTTTTAATGACACGTTCACTCCCTTTTTGCAGAGATACAATTTCCAAAACCAAGCCTGTAATCCTATTAATAAAGCTCTCTTGTCCATGTAACATTTATTTTCCTTCTAATCTCCGACTTGTCCGTTTGCCTCCCCCTTGTCTCCCCTCACTCGCCCCTTCTCCCACTCTCTGGATCAGGCTCTATGTCCCTTGGCTGACCCCCGTGAACATTTTCCTCTTGGTAGGCTGAGAGAAATTCAGATTGATGCCAAATATAATGCCGCTGTGAGTTTGATACATAACAAGGTGGTGGAAAGCAAGATCAGGGGTTGGTCAAAGCCGATTTAGGTCAGCCAAATGCGGTGTAAAGCTGGTCTCTTAAGAGCTGACAAGGTGCCACCCTCACAGGAAATATTGATTTCACAAAGTAAACAGAAACACGGTTAAAAAGAAGAAATTTTTTCTGCATAGCTGTTCTTAATACATTGAAAAAGTAAGAATCTGAATACAAAGAAAAAGGAATAAGTGCAAAAAGTAAAAGTAAAAGTAATTGTTGAACTTTAATGAGAAATACAGCTTAATTATGGAGCTTCAATCATCACAATTTTTATAGACCACTATTGATAAGTAGAGCATTGGCCTTAGAGCCTGAAGGTTGTGGGTTCGAGCCCACAACAAGACCTACTTCACAACTCCCACTGATGACTGCTGTCGCTGTGTCCTTGGGCAAGACACTTAACCCCACTTTGCCTGAAGCCCCCACTGAATAATCAAGGCTCCTGTGGACTCACCACCTACAGGAGTATCAGTGAGGGGCTGGTGCTCTGTGTACTGGGTACAGCTATGACTGCCACCCCTCCGACCCAGAAATGGATTAAGAGGAAGAAGATGGATGGATGAACATTACATTTAAAGGGGATGCATGATGTTTACACTCTTAAATGGGTTAATAAAGTCATTACAAATACAATCAACTGCTGCCAGAATCTCACAGCCTGTGACACACACGTACCTGATGATTACAGAAGCAAACCACCTGTCAGAGTTTGGACAGAAGCGGAAATCTCTTTGTATTATGTATGACTACTTTTTTTCTACTATTTTATATTTAAATAAAAGTGTGATGCCTATGACCCAAATGGATGTCATTCTGCTCTTACTGGATAATCTGCTTGAAAACCTTAAACATAAATGTTTTGGGAATCATGTCCATTGTATTATAAAATGGAATAAATCCACTCTTCTGAAATGTAAATATTACACACAGCCTCTTTAATAATATAACATAATAAAACTGAAAATGAAAGGAGAACACATAAATGGATAGGCTTATAAAAGATTAAATGCATGCTTTATAGTTATATTTGTCATGCTGTAAATATACATGTATTTGTTTTCTATTGTCCAAAGATTATCTAACTTCATACTTCACATTGTCTGTAATCTAATAATATGTGATGATCGTATTTGAATCGTATTTGAGCTAGCTCTCAAAAACAATCAGCTCCTCCAGACAGTGGACCGGCTTAAAAAAATGTGTGTCAAATGTGATAAAAAATGACTTTCCAGTGTTTTGAATGTAACAGTACCACAATCTTATCAACCATCCATGAACTCGGCTATTAGTTTATTTTCACATTTCAAACAGCTGGCCAATCATATTAATTGAAGGAAACACTGTCTGTTGTTAAACTCTTGAGTGGAGATTTGTCAGGAGCAGGACAATAAAAGTAAGGCAATGACGGAGTAAGTGAAAAGTTTAATGTGGCTCTCACCCGGCTGTATAATGTGTTGTGACCGATGAAACATTTCCCAGCGGTTCACACGGCTTTCTGTCAGCGCTGATGTAAAAGCCCCAAAGGCATGGACCCAGCACTGCCCTTTAAACTGGCGCCTCGCTCTTTCAATTTGGCCCTCTGCACAAAGGACAAGAGGGAGTACAGAACAAATACTGCAATGTATTCTTAACTTAACTTGTCAAGATGAATGCGGACCAAAGGGTGAAATGAGCAAGAAAAGTTTGAAAAAGCATAGTCTGAAAATCCCACTTCATCTAATTTACGACTGATGTGAGTAATTAGGGCACTATATCACTTACCAAGGCGTGCAGCGCCGAAAATGTATCCCACAAATAAAGAGGATAAAAGCTATCAACAGTCTCGAAAAAGATGTATGCATTTTTCTTTCTATAAAATGTTATTTGTAAGTGGAGCTGTGTATTTGAGGTTGCTGATATGATGCATACTTTGATACAGGGAACCTCAATTAGAAATGGTTCAGCACAAAATATTTCAAGTCACCATGATTTGACAAAAATACAACATTATTGTATAATTTTAATCAATTTATTGAACAATAATTGTTGTATTACAAAATATCAATGTATAAAAAAAAAATCAAAGCTAAAATATTGATATTAGTACATTTTAAACATCAATTTTGTATCTATTTCAAAATGATCAACATCAATCTCAAAAAAGCACACCCCTGTTTGGGAGTATTGTTTAGCCACTGTCTGGTAAGTACTTCAATAAAGCCAAGGTTACTAGTGGAAAATACTATAGTATCTTTTAAATTATACAAGTAAAAAAAAAAAAAATCAAACATTCAATAGCATGTGGAATTTAAATACAACCTTAAAAGTACAAATGGATTCATGGCATACAATAGATTCTCGTTATATTCTCTAAAATGGAACAGACGCGTTCTTTGAGCAGACACCATGGAGAATAGGGATGCTTTACATGAAAATCTAATAGGCAATTTACATTTAAATTTCGACTGTCTCTGTTATGGGTGGATTTAAAAGAGCCGCGGCTTGCCTTTAATGCCTTCACGCTGTCTCTATACCACCTCTTCATCTTCCACCTCACCCTTTCAACCTTCTGTGCCTCCAACCAAGGCTTTCAACCTCACCTTTAAGGCTGTCCAATCAGCGGTTAGCTCATGATGGCATGTCTGTAACTTGAAGCCTAAACAAAGAGCGTTCATTAAAATATCTCCAGCTGAAATCACTACGGTTAAAAGTCTAAATTGTAATGTCCGACATCAGAAGACTGACACTCACCATCGGACACCGCGGACCCCTGCAAACACATTCCTGTGACGCACCACACAGCCAGATAGACGGGTGCTTTAGGTCTAATGAAAATGTTAGGTTAAGTAGGCGGATGAGCACCTGTTCTGAAAAATGAGTGGGTGGCCAGGAACGGCATTCAATTTTCAGTAGTAGAACAAGTGCTTTCATACAGTAAGCATCAGCTACATCCCTCGGGAAATTCTTAAAGGTGCATTTTTTGGGCTTTTGGTTGGGTCCATGTAAATGTTCTTGTTTTGCTTAGAATATTTCATTGCGCTGGGAGCAAGCTCTTCCGTCGACAATCATTGGAGACAAGGGTTAGTCTCAATAGAGATGTGATGGTGTTATGTCATGTTATTTTTTATTCAATTTTGGTGTATTTGTTTGTTTCTACTTAATGAAATTAAGCAAGTGACTCAAATTACAATTGGTGATGTTATGCTGCTTGAGATACATTTATTTTCTCTATGGACCGAGAACATGCAGTGACAAGTGAAAAGCTACGACTCCATAAAAACCCGGCTTTACTGCTTATAGAATTATACACCTTATGTGCATCATAAATGGTTGGTAATTCATCCATAGAAGTAATAAACCATGGAATATAGATGACATATATCGCACCTAACAATATACTTCAGCGGGAAGTAAATACGAGAGTTTGATTTACAAAGAGTGCCCGTAAATTATTGAAGTGTTTAATAAGTTAAACATTGCTTGGCGGGACGCACTAAAGCTGTAGTGCATTTGAGTTGTCACTTTAAAGGGTAATAGTGACAACCGACTGTGTGATATCCATAGTCTATGCTGACTCTGCGCAGTGTATCATCCCTATTCTTAATAAAAGACGATGGGGCCTTGTGAGCATAGGGAAAGTTATGGAAAATATCTCTCAGGTCCAAGGACACAACGCCAGATGTGCAAAGACTTATGGGAGCAATCATAGGTGGCCAAGGCTCTGGTGTGGGTCTTATTAAGTTAGGCTGCAACCCGGCACCTTCGACTTATTAAGCTGTCAAGAGTTGCAATGATTAAAACCAAAGAAAGGTCGCTCCCAGACCTTCGGCATTGTACAGGCCCCGATATTTGCTTTTTGGCCCCACTCTTAATGAAGTTGATACATGCGACGCTGGGCTAAAAGACATTCTTCATTGTGGACACCCCCCCAGGTTTTACATTCACCTTCGTAAAAAAATGTCTCACACAACTATTTTTCTTAAACCTATACACCCTTTTATTCTCCCCTCCTATACAGACACCTTTGAAATTAATTTAATCCATGATAAAGAGTCTGATAAATAGGCAGAGATAAAAGAGTAAAAAGAAGAGGTGAATGAAGTGAGCATTATGGGTAACGGCATGCTGTTTGGCGCTAAAGTCTCGCCCATTCAGCAGTTTTGCATAATATCAGCTTGTGTGAAGGATCAAAGGGACTAGGTTAATGGGAAAGGGTCTCTGGTGTAATTATTGGGAGGGAACAGGTCGAAGAGTGGTTGGGGCCAGGTGGGGATGGCCCTGCTAATATGCTCCTGTTATGCTGACAGCAGGATTCCAGCATCTGCCACCGCTAAGATTAAAAAGGACAAGAGAGAGAGAGAGAAAAAACAATCTCTGCAGTTATTGAGAGCTGTCATGTTCGTCCCTCAGACTGTATGGACTAAATTTATTCCCTTGTCGTGTCTGATGATGCCATATAGACAGTGGAGGGGGAGTGCTGGAGAGGAGCACAGGAAAGAGGGGGAGACAGGGTCCACTTGAGCAGCAAAGGGTTCAGGGATTACGGCCCCAGGAAGAAGAATAAATCATAAAGAATGGAGGTGGGGGCCATTTGGGATGTGCCGTTGACGGCATAGGCAGGAATTATGCTGTCTTCTACAAGCACTTTTCCGTGATACAGCGTCTTCAATTTGAGTCTTCCTGTGGAGATTTGGTAAGTCATCCGTGTCAATTTTATCAGCAGCACCATGTCTAGACTCTATTGATACAGTCTGACATAGAGGCTAGTCTCCTCTATGCAATCATGGGAATATATGTTATAATTACAACATTTACAATTGTACATCTGTATAATGCATCACAATGAATCAGTGGTTAGGACACACACCTGACATAGAGTCAAGGTTTATCCTGGATCTCAGTGACCTTTCTCTGTGTAATTATCATGTCCTCTTAATGCCCTCTTGTCCCTATCAGTACAAATCTGAAAATAAGATTTTCTCGCACTGCCGTGTCCCAGGACTGGCCCACACCAACTCCAACAATGGTGGGACTTTGGTTCAGTGTGCTGACCACATTCTGTGCAACGAAAGTCATGAGGGGTCTCACACCACCATCCACGCCGTGCAGAGGGGCTGGGGGTTGTTCCAGAACCTTTTTGTTAGAAGTTATTTTTGACCAACGCCGTAGCCCTCCGATCACAGTTTAATTGATTGATTACCACAAAAACTCATGCTCTCACAAGCAAGACATCAAACACTGCATACTTCACGGGGTGCAGTGTGAGCTAGGGGTTAGGCCAGTCCAACAGAGCCTGTGACTGTTGTACGCGGTGAGCGCAATAGGTAGAAAGTGAAGGAATCAATAAGCTATGTTACACTGACCTCGGAGGTCTGCGGTGGTGGCCTACAGAATGTTTCCACAGGGAGAGCGTGGAGACACATCACATGACACATCAATATAAAACTAAGAATCAGAATTCAAGTTTGAAAATGTGTCACTAATTTTGTGTTAAATCTTAAACAGTGTGTGAACAGAGTCAGGTAAAAGTATTCAAGCCACTGGCCATTACTGACTTACTTAATATGCCTTTGACATCCTGTGAAATCTGTATCATTAGCAGTGTGTAGGGGTGAGGGAGGCTATAAATGTATAAATGATGTAGAGAGTCCAGCAAGAGAGGGAATGGGGAAAGAAACGAGTGGGAAAAGTGAATGGAGTTCAAAGCGTGCCCTTGACTTCAGAGAGGGGAAAGAGGCGTAGCAATTGAGAGAGATCTGTCTGTTTTGGCAGCAGCAGGCTCAGGACAACCTGTGTGTGGCAAATTGTAAATGACGTACGTATCAAAAGCCGGCAGGTCAGAGAGAGTTCAGCAGGGTCTCTGCGGGGTTAAAGAAAGCTAATTAACATTGCAAACATGGTGTTGGTTGACTGCTCCAAAGTATGCGTGTTATGAACTCTGTGTTAGAGCCAGTGCAAAGTACAACACATTATCAAGCGGTAAAGAAATATTGTTTCATTTTAAAATAGCTAAGCCGGTGTTGGCAGGTGTAATATTTTTAGACGTCAATGTGCAAAATATAATATTATAAAGACAAGAACTAGATACAGCTGGACTTACTTAACTGGATTTACAGTAGCACCATTCTGTCACTTCCGGGGTCACTTTTCAAAGGAAAATCATGTTGTTGGACCGACTCATTATTTTCACAAGCAAAAGTGACATCATTATGCAGGGAAGGCAGAACCCAAAAAAACATAAAAACAGCTCTAACTTTGCGTACGCAGCGTAAACCCTAAATACACAGAAGGTAAAGACAAGAAGAAGCTTTGAGAAACATTTAACGTGGGCCTTATCTTCAAAGAGATTTCATTAACTGAGCGGTGGATGTATTTATATTTTATCTTCATGACACGAGGGAGACGTATTTCAGGTCAGTACAGTACACAAAATGACCGTGGAGCTGCGGCGGTGATGTCATTGTGTTGTAAAAGTCAACGTAAACACGGAGACCGTATACAGCGGTTTCAAACGTATTTCAATCTGGAGAGACTACACAGACACAAAATTGCATTAAATGAATGTATTCCTTTGTTTGTTTGGCACCCTGGGCCCTGCCTGTTGCACTTTGTCTGAAGCTCATTCTTTGTGTGCCACTTATGATCCCCCGGGACCTAAGTACAGGTGGTGGCGTAAGGGTGAAGTTGTGATGAGAGTAAGCTCAAATGTTGAGGAGGAGGTGGGGAGGTGGTGCTTGCGAGGTGTGAGCAGACAAAAGAGATGCTAGGACGAACTCCTTATGAGGCTGGAAAAGGGTTAGTTGTTGGGAAGTTTCTGCTTTTAAACAGCTTGCTTAAGTGGTCTAGATTGGAAGTGCTGTGTAATAGGCAGAGGGTGAAAGGGGCCGGCTTGGAAGGGATTCATCAGGTAGCTTCAGAATGCATTAATCTTGGACCATGTTTTGAAAACATTTCTTTACAGTTTTCCAATGAACTTTTGCTGATATGATGGCCTATTATAATCCATTTGCTCAAAACACGCATGTTTTTTTTGTCCTCTGTAACATCTTTGGATCAGCTTTCTTTGGCAGAAAATAAAAGATAACATCCTCTCTCAGCACACTTCATATAATGTTGCATGTGAAAAGAATTTTTATTTTCATATTTGTCACATATAAATGCTGTATAAGGGTATATTACATGCATACAGCATGTTTAACCCACTTCAGAAATACAATCTCGTTATATGTGCATTTTGAACATGTATTACAGCTATTAAAATAACTGACTGAAAGACAGGTCTGGGAGCAGTCTCTTCTACAGTTTCCACAACTATGGCCGTAATTACCTCAATGGTACAACATGTCTCTGTCTACCTCCAGGGAACTTTTCATCATCTATTTTCTAACCAAGACTCCTGGCAAAGTCTGTTTTAAAGAGCCACCACTGTCCTCGCTGTAGGCCCCCAATGGTTTTAGTCACATGTCAGTCAGTCTCAACTCATTATCATATGTCCTCTAAACTGGAGACATCAACGTGAAATGGTTGTCTCAAACGACTACAAGACTGGAGGCTAAAAAGGAGCTGTCTGCATTAGTAAAACCTGTTTCAACCTCTTGTCTCTCTAATGCCCTCTGTGGAATCCATGCCCTAAATAGTGACGTTTTACCTGGGGCACCCAACTCCCTCCTCTAAAACTGCACCAGCATCCCAATAGAAAACAGAAAGTATTTAATATAAGCACTTGGGTGCTGGGGCTCCACTATGAATGACAAAAACAACTCAAATCTACAGCAACATTAGAAGCTTTCACATTCAAGCAGAAGGCATATACACATGGACAAAACTTGTCGACACGGTTTGGAGACAATCCTGACAAAAATGTGTTTAGTGGTTCTTGCTTAGAGCTTACAGTATGCTGACGGTGCACTGACTCAATTCAAAGAATTGCAAGGGAAAAAAATAGAAACTTCACCAGCCTGTGGCCATCCCAACAGGAACAGGAGTGAATAACAATGGGCTACTAAGAGCCTCTTTAGCATCATACCCAGACTGCAAGGTGCTTCTCTCTATCTCTCTGTCTATATATATATATATATATATATATATATATATATATATATATATATATATATATATATATATATATATATATAGTATTTTAGTTTGTGTAAGTGTTATCTGCCAGCCTGTGAGCAGTTACATGCTCATTACATTGGTTCCATCAACAGTTTGAAAAGCTTCAACACTGTCTTTTTTCACTAATAGTTCCCAGGATACACTCAACTGCAGTTGAAAGCTCCAGTTACCTGAAACAAATTGCCTGAAGAAATCTGAACTGCTGCTAGTGTGCAAACCAAACGAGAAAGACATGCAAGAGCTTCAACACATTAAAGCACACAATACTCCTGTGTCTTTAGCTTTGCTGAGTTGTCCGCTTAAAAAAAAGAGAAAGAAATAAAGAATAAAAAAGGAACGTTGTAGTCTGTGTGAGTGCATTCTCCAACAGTTTGCGCTTTGGGCAAAACACACACACACACACACACACACATTCCTGCAGTGTAAAAAGAGGTTTGACACAGTAGTAAGATAGAGTTTCACAGGGTGTTTGACTGAATGTAATATGTTCAGATGTTACCAACATGGCGTCCATTACAGTGGAATAACAGATTCACCATTGTAGCGATAAGCACTGAGGAGCACAGCCTGCTGTGTAGTATTTATGTCATCTGATGATGGGGACAAAACACAGACATAGGGGGTGTTCTGTGATTTATGGGGGAGTCTGACATAATGTATTGACAAGAGAGAGGAGTACTTAACACACATATATTGACACAAAAGAGATCCTGATTAGAACAAATCCCACTCTAGCATCCTGAGGCAACAACACAGCATATCACATGCAGACCACCCAGTTCTGCTACCGCAACATGATATTTTTATCAGCAGTGTTTCTGCAGCTTTTTCCACTTTGAACTGTCTTCATGTGGCTGTACCTCTGTGGCCTTTTGGCTTGTGCCATTTGAGGGCTTATCGAAGGCTGTGAAGCACAGGTCGGGTTTGGCTGCAGACTGCTCCCTACTGGGATAAAAAGATAGAGGTCTTCTGCCAAGACTATTGCTTACAACGACACACAAAGCCAGCACACACAAAGACATCTCAATCAGGACTACAACACGTACTCTAATGCAGGCCTATTATATGCATTCATAATTATTATTACAAATGTTATTTGTCAGCTCTTTAGTCTTCAGCACAAACCATTTGGTGGGTATGCTTTTATGTTTAGTTTGAATGCAGGCGTTTGGACAAAATTCATAATGGGGCCTATCTGACAAAATTTTACCTTGTTCAAATATATTGATATTGATATCACAAGTAGGGCATTCACAACTAGTGTTTGTCGTCAACTCGACGAGGCCACTCAAAAACAAAAATGAAAAAGAAAATAGGGTGATATTGTCTCAGCCCTTTTACACACTTGAAGTATTTGAAGTAGTGCTAAACACAAACAAACTCAGAGCCTCTGGATGCCATTTGTCATTGATATTATTTCATTTGTCATAGATATTGTTACAACCACTGTTGCTGTAAAGTGTAGAACTACTGTTGTGTCCTTAGGCATATTAGGACATTTCATCAGCATCGCCCCTTTTTCTGCTGTTGCATTTTATTATTATTGTTATTAACAATAGAATTATGTATTTATGTATATTTGTATGAATGGATGTGTTTCTTCTGCTGGACACCTGAATTTCTCCTACGGGGATCAGTAAAGTATCTATCTACAGTCCGGTGTGTGCATGAATATTGGTGGTGGTCGGAGAGGCTGATGGCAGTAAACTGTGGCTATGGTAGATGTTTACCACATTAGCTATGGAGTGAATGAATAATTCCATGTAAAGGGTCTTTGAGTGTCCAAAAAAGTTCTATGTAAAACCAATTGATTATTATTGTCAAATACAAAACAAGCAGCAGATGAATTAGCACAGATATATTTTTTTATTTATACTTATTATTTATAATATATATTATATTAAGGACTCACATGCAAGCACAGGATCCATAGCTACTAGATATTGTAGTTGCATCTAGCCAGACTTAGTCCTTTTGATTTAGCTTTGTTTTTCAACTCAAAACGTGTAGTCGCAATAGACTATGTATGAGTTAATGATGTCTGTGAATGCCCTACAACATAGTGGTTAAACTAATAATCATTAAAACAATATTTAAGCTCTTGACTCAAATCAAAGAACAACACTAAGATATAGATTGTTGTTCATCTGAAAATCCTTTAGAATGGTATCTTGTCATGGTGTGGATTTTATTTCTGTATTTTGTTTTATTTTGCTATTAGTTCTGTGGGTTTAATTTCAGTTTTGCTTCCTGTCCTGTCCCCTGTTGACGATGTATCTATTGCACTAGACCTATAGTGTGTGAATAAATAAACACTGCTGAGTTCACTGTCAGATCAGTGAAATGGGCCGGGTTATAAATACAGATGCACTTTCTCACCTCACTCTCCTCACCCTGTCCTTCCACCTCTGAACTTCTGTGCACTAGGTACTGCTAAAATGATTAGCTGCCAGCAATCAGCTCCCTAGCCAAATCAGCTTTGAACTGGTCAGGGTAGACTTATCACATGACGGCCAGTCCCCTGACTAGGGCCGCAGTGTGTGTTGGCAGGTGAGACCTGCATTACTGTTGCATAATTCCCTCGATGGGTGCGATGAGTTCACAGCAGCTTTAGCAGGAACCAAATTGTAGGGATTGCTGACATATAATCGTTTTAGAGGGGTGAGAGTGTGTGTATGAGAAAAGGAAGATAGCCTCAATACAAATACTGGTTAAATTCCCCCCACACATACATACGGTTTACTGCCTACTCTGGCAATGACTCATGACACTATCTGAAACACACATGCACAGATGTGTTGAAGACAGAACAAGGTCAAACTCTGTGGCAATAAAAGCGGCGGTGTCCGACCGTTGATCTCATCCCGGGTTCATCACTTTAAACAGGCAGAGACAGCGGGAGGGGAATCTTCTGCCGAGCTGAGGCCTCTCCCAATTAGGATGACTCATGCACAGGAGTGGGGTTGCACACACATCTCTTGGCCCTCACTCGGGGAGAATGCCTGCCCTATCTGAGGTGAGCATGGCCCGGGCACTGCTTCATGATAACGTTTGAGCAGAGAATGGTCCCGGCTCCACGTCCTAGCCTCTTTTTTCTTGCACATGGCTGTTTCTCTGGCTTTCGACCGGAGACACCCACTCCCACTGGGACGGTTGAACTATGCGCCAACCTCACAGCCTGGTCTGATGTGTCAGTGAGCAGAATCACTATAGTAACTATGAACCTTCTTGCCTTTTCCACAATTCCTTTACCCCTCCACGGGCTGAAACTCCCAAACAGCCCTAGAGCAACAGCCGACCGCGCTCTGCTCCTGCGATCATCTACACCACTTTCTCCCACTGCTTCAGTCTCTGACAGCTCTTGTACAGTCAACAACACGAGCTGAGGAGCGACCGAAGGAAAGGGGGAAAACTGCAGAATACTTGAATTTGAGAGGGGAAATAGCAACGCACATGGGACCATCTCGAAGCCTGGAGACTCCCCAGATTAAAATGAATGCCCCATAGAAGCAGCAAAGAGCTTTAAACAATAAGCAAGTTAAATGCAGCATGTCTTTTCAAATATGAAAGACATTGGAAGGTTATTATTCCATTTCATTTGAGGATGGACAAAATGTATATGAAAAATAATAGAGTTCTACCTAGATCTTTGCCCTCTTTTTAGGGTTTCTTTATCTGCAGTAGGCAAATATTTATACGGCACTTTAGTCAGGCCACATCCTGTTAAATTCATTGATTTGATTTGATAATTCTTATCAAAGATTTTAGACATAATCGTGTCTAAGAAAAGCCAGAAAGCCGATAAAGTTTGAAAATCCAATGTCACTTCAGCCTCAACCAACGGAGTGTGAGCGGTATTTTGGCTTGCTGTCACACTGAATATCTCATTAAATGAACATATCCACAGTGGCACATTGTTGAGCCTGAGGGGTCTTGGAGTCGCTTTCAGTATTTAGCCACCATTCTCACTTTAAATGTACCTTGTCCTTTCCATTCATCCACCTCTGTCAGCTACCTAAAGTGTCAAGTGTAAATGCAGATGGGCGCACCTCCGGACTGTCTGGACCTGACAGGCCTTGTGCCACTACTGATCGGCCGTCCTCTGAGGTCAGGCAGAATGACAGCTGTCAGAGAGTCCCCATTACACCCAGGCAGCGGGGAATTAAAGACAAACAAGCCTGCTGCCATCGTGACTCCTGCTGAAATTGTATGTGCTTTGTGCGTGCCGCTGTACCATGTGTCCTTATATACTCCTATAGTGTGAGAAATAGATGTCATCATTCTTTTGTGTTTGAAGAACATAATAAGATCGGGACATTTGGAATCTTCTATTTCCTCTTCTGTTCCTTCCGGCCACCTCAGGTTTGCACTGAACAGTTTCTGCCATGTCTCCTCTGTCTGTCTTACATGTAGGCATCTCAAAAGTGAAACAAATAGTTTATATATTGTTAAAGGAGCTATACCCGTTTCTGCAAGGTTTTAATGTTTAGCACTGCCCCTCAACTCGCTCACAGGTCTTTCCTTTTCCCTACGCTCTCATCCCACGAAGCTATCTAGTTTTATTTGCGATCTGATACATATGCTAACATTAGCATGAGCGCAACTTAAGCTGTACAGAAATCACAAAGGAAATGGTAAAAACAAAATATATAACTGAAAGATTACCGCTCGTTTCGCGTCCAAATGTAGTTTGAGGTCCCACTCCCGCAGGTCTCTCCCATAGACTGTAAGTCTCTCCAGAGGATACGATGTAAGCTAGCTATGTTCACCCGGGCGGGATTTCTTCTTTGATAATTTTTTCGCTGTAGTTCCCTCTTCTCTTCCTCACTGTTGCATCGTTCGGGCTGTTTTGCTGTGTATGCAGTTACAGCCAGAGCAGGTATATAGGCACTTTCTGCCTCCATTCTGCTCTTGTTTACCAGCGCTGTAGAAGCTAGAGGACAAGACCTGTTCGCACCTCGTTCTGTGATTGGAGGAGAGCTGGCGTCACGTTAAATCTCTACTCAGCACTTCTTACGGCCTGAATTCATACACAAGTTGAACTTCTTTGTAGTAATAAGCATTTTTATGAACTCATAAAAAAAATATTGGGTAGAGCTTCTTTAATAAAACAAAACAAAATTGTGCTGGTACCCATTTTGGTGTTTTTTTTTTTTTTAACTTCAATTAAATTTAATCAATGAGTGTCAGTGGTATCTCAGGTGAATTATTTGAATTGTTTTAACTTGGGAGAAGTCTTTGACCCAAAAGGACAAAGATCCAAAGGATCTGCTCTCACATAACAATGTTCCATTTTCTCATTACCTGAATGTTGAACCTGGTCAATCCCCCATGGTTTTCATCTCCCAGTGCAATACATGGGCCATCACAGTCCGTGAACTCACCTCGGTGCATGATTCCCTGCACAAGACATGGCCTCTCTGCAGTTTACATATGATCCACATCATTTAACATGCAGTCCAGGCAAAGTGCCACTGTGGCTTTTAACCCCAGCTAGGGGGTTGGGTTGGACTCTCCAGCCCCAAAGGGAGGCTAACGCTCCAATGGCAATTTAAGTGTAAAATCTGTTCCCTGGGAAAAAGGTCATTGAATCTGCATAAGCCCCTTGAGCCAGGCTTAGGACCCTGTCGGCCTTCAAGAGGATGAACAAGAGAGACGCTAGAATTTTCCTAACGTTCTTTCCATCTCTCTTTCCCAACAGACACACACACACACACACACACACACACACACACACACACACAAAAACACCTTCAGACCGCTCATAATGGTACTTCACCTCCTTTTAAAGACCTTTCCCTATCCATGTCTCCACTATGAACAATATACAATGTAGTGGAAGTAGAGAAAGTATGATAAGACCCTCCATTGTTCCTAGTCTGTTGCCCTCTGCATCTTAAGAGGGGAGTCAGCATGTTAGGATCGATACTGTAACTATATCCCTCAAGCATGACAAGCATGGCCCCATGTTCAACACCACAACTCAAACATCAGTACACACACACATGCAATTTTGAGCACACTCAAAAGATTCTCTTGTGTCAATGTAATGAATACAGACAATTTTCTGGCAGATGGTAAAAGTACAGCTGAAACTAAACAATTGCAGTCAACTGTGGCACATCATATTGAAATGGAACTGGTAAGAATTAGAATTATGTTTTTTTCCCAATGTTTAGTCACAATTGTTTTTTTCTTTACCTTTGAGCTATATATATATATATATTTCTTTCTTTTAACAACTAAGCTATTGCCTACATGGATATCAACGTATGACTTTTGAAAGACTATGACAATAGACTCTTGGTCAAAACTATGTTTTCCAAAGCAAAATGGTGTCAGACCTCATTTCCTCGTGGCCTGCCACTTTACAAAGACCTATTTTGAAGCAGCTCAGGAGGTAGCCATGACGGTCCATCCCTGGAGCATTTTTCCCATATTCCAAAACATGTGGGAATGCTTTCTCTCAAACATAAAAGGATGAAAACTATATTCTAAAGGGAAACAGAACTGCCTTGGCACTGTGTTAATTTTAACAACTTGGTTCTTTATTTGGTAAGGCATTAACCTTGAGGCCGCTGGACCTCTTTTGAAGTGCCTTCTGACTGGAGTGAAAGAATCCAGATTGAGGTCACAAAGGCTGTTATTAGTGGCTATTTATGATATGCATTTGCAGCTTCAAGATGTAAACTTTGTCCCTTTTCTACAAGTTGACAATACACAGGGTGAAGAAATTGCAAAAACAACTTTTATAATGATACATATTCAGTGTATTTAAAGACCTTGAAGGAATTACATACAACCTCCCATTTGAAAGAAGTAAGAATGTGTCAATGCGAAAATCAATGGAACATTTGTAAAGGATGACCTAGACTATTGGTTTAATAGTAGGTATCTTGTGCCCCTGACCTAAGTGTATCTTTAAAGCATAAGCATTAACCTGAAATCTATTCTTTAAAGAATTTTCACAGTACCAGTGTTTGTCTTCCTCTGGTCCAGGACAACAATTGATTTTTACTCTTTTCAAATCTCATTCTATCAACACGTTATTTTATTCGTCTGTGCTTATCTCATCATGGGGAAAGGTTTTTTGCCAGAGAACTCTTGACCAAATGCAAAGCTATTTATGTTTACATGTTTTATTTAATTTCTAATGATTTAGTCATACATGCATCTTCTCTTCCCACTCTGTTGCCCCTTTCTTATCTTACATCGAACCCCACTCAGCGCTGATGTTGGCTTGACCTATGCTCTCGACCCTTGGCCCTTGATCCTGAGACATCTGACCAGTCACCACTCTAGGGGACTAAAATTAATAGAAGCGTTGCTTGTTAATTGCATAAGGGGCCAGCTAAGAGATTCATCACCTCAGTCATTGCCATTGCTTTACTTTGACCCCCCCTCCGATGGGTTCCCAGAGGGCGTTCGGGGGCAAGCCCAGCTGTGCTTTTTCCTATAAGCCTCACCCGTGTTTGCTGTGTAATTATTCAGCATCAGCCCTCGCTAATCAAGTCGATGCCCTTATGTTTTAAATGGAAATTGTGGGGATTAATACAAGCATTCATTTTGTCCAGGAAATCTTGATGGCTTTACTCCACTAATCGAATTGGAATAAAGAGGTTGCAGCAAAGGGAGAGGCTTGATTGAATTAAGACTGAAAGAAATACACAAAACGCACGCACAATATACTGTATCCAGACACAAAGACACACTTCAGGAGAATAGCCTACTGCAAATGATTCAACTCTGATATGTAATTATTAGGCATTATTAACCCCCTAGGCTCCAAAGTAGGCACCAGCTCCATGAGCTCCTCAATCCAGGACAGTTTCTCTGACAGCAAACTGGCTTCCCACAAATACTTCCCTCGATTTTAATCACTGATTTAATAGGTTTAGGGCAACTGCTTCACATCAAATTTCAGAATTTTTTTTTAAAAACAAGAAAGAAGCTGAATGCACAAACTAGTCAGAGAATACAATTATACACAAAAAGTAATGGTATCCCCCAGAATAAATAACTATTATGTCACACATAGTGGGTCATTATTTGGGTGATCCGGTTACGTGTTAGCAAGCAGCATTAGTCATTAGTCATTCATAGTCATAAACTCATGAATAAATTGCATGCATGTTTTTGTATATATACCGGCCTTTCTGTCATTAGGTGCACAGTCCCTGCATCTCTCACTTTTCCGCATGCAGCACTCGGGTCAACACGACTGCAGAGAGCCTGACCGTGATGCCAATTATCTGGCAGTTTCACCGCTGGATACATGACACCTAGCCTGCTGTAACACACTCCACAAATACAAGCAAGCATAATTACAAACGTGCAAGTAACACCAAGTGACACCTATGGCCAAGGAACACACCATAGATTTAAGAAAAGGCAAATCCCTAATCTGTTTTTTCTGTTTTAATCTGCTTTTTTTTTGTTTTTTTTTACATTTCCACATCGTTTTACCTTTTATTCTTTTACACCAGCTATTCCATCATTCCTTCTTTAACCTCTTTCCCGGAAAGCCAGATTGACAGACAGATTAGATTGGACACAGTCGACGGCGGTGGAAGCAATCAGATCCGGTGTTTGGCAGCGGTTTTGTTTGTGTAAAATGACACACGGGCCTTGCTCTCTGCCTCCCCCTGCCCACCTCCTCCCCCTTCACCCCCGCTCTCCATACGAGATGCTATTGGCACAATCTCACATGGCGATTACTATCAGGTCTGCTGGAGGTGTTCCAACATGTCATTTGTCTGTCATTTGTTTGTCAACTCACGACAGCTCTATGTCTCCCCGGTGCTTTCGGGTTAAGGTGGATGCTCGTCGGCACACTGGTGGCAACGCGCATTGTTGTATATTTCCCCTCCGTTCCCTATCCTTCAGCTATCATCTCCTCCATTTGATATGACGGTGACATTTTTTGACAGCATGTAGATAGATAAGATTTGTTGCACCTATGAGCCATCTAGGGATTAGAAATGCACACTTCTTTTGGCAGCCAGTGTCAGTCTAGATAGCTTTCTCTTGGCAATGTGCGATCCAACCAAACAGGCCTGGTGATTGTGATCTATGTACCGCTGCTTAGTTTTGCATCGACTGTGACAGAAGCAAAGCCACACACCACTTACTGTGCAGCTTATCAAAGTGTCACATTTCAAATTAGAAACATACAGGGCTGTGTGTATATGTGTGTGTGTGTGTGTGTGTGTGTGTGTGTGTACGTTTTTTCTCTTGTGGTCCATTCAGAGTAATGTAAGCTAACAGATATACTGTATGTTAATGCTTCACTCAGAGCTGTTAGTCTGTCACGTTTGTGTATTGTCCTTTGATAAATGCATTGAAGGTATTTCAATAAATATAAGTGATATTAAACACATAGGTGACAGGCCAACAAATAAATATATTTCACAGGCCCTGAGCTAAATTTTAAAGGAATGTCAACAATATAACTATTGACTTATTGAGTGAATATGAAACCAAGGTTTTGAACTTGTCATTGGAGTAAGGGTTTCAGGCCCCTGCTGTTCCCAGAGTATTGGCTGATGAACAGTTATTTCCGAGCCTCATTCAAATCAATCATGTCACATTTGTTTAGATCTGAGCCCAGAGAAGACTTGTGTTTACGTGAGACTATCTTAGGGAGGGAAGAGGGATAGCAGCTAAGAGTCATGGCATTCATATATCCACTGAGACTGGCTTATCGTCTGTGTTTGGCTCCAACATTTGATGCCTGTGAAGTACAAATGTCCGTATGTGGCCTGTGAAAAGATAGGAGGGGAAATATGAGCGGAATCAGCTGCGTACACAAGGTTTGAGAAGGGATTCAAATAACAAACTTGCATCAGCATCCTGCTTAAGAGTGGCCTTGCTTTGATTTTCTTGGCTTCAGTCTAGACCCATTTGTGTCTCAAGGGCCTAGTTAGCTCCCACATAATCTGGCATTCCATAACACAATCTCAATCTATACTTCTCATCTTCCTCAGTGACCGCTATCTCTGCTGTGGTCCTAAACTGTGCAAAAACCATGTTGTCACTCGTCTGATTTATGGTGTCATTAATGTCATGCTATCAGTGGACATGAGTGCGTGAGACAACAGACGCACCACCCCAAAAGCAAAGAGTTTTGATTAAAGTCAAGGACATTCCATACAGCTTTTTCGTAGAAAGGCATTCATCACGTTTGATGATCCAGCCCCCTGTACTTCTGTGTGCCCGACCGCCTGTTTGCAAGTAGAGGTGATGGTAAAGGCTGCAGAGGCAAGGCTGAGCTAACATAGATACAGGCAGCTTATAGCAGAGGGGTTATACAAATCACTGTGTAATACAAAGTTGGAACAGCACTGAGTGGATTAATTGAACACTAAAGGGATTACTGAGGAGAGGTTTAAGCGGACAGACATTGGGTCATAGATAGAGGGCTTGATTTTTACATGCCTCTTTAGAATTAGGTTGACAAGCACACAGTTTGTGCATTTGCAGGCTCCTGCAGTAGGACAACTAAAAGCAATGTGATGAAAAATACTTATATCCTAAAAGGAAAATGTAAGCGTATATCCCATTGAACTTAAAGCCTACTATTCCACTAACAAAAACATCTTACTGACAGCATTACAATCTTAGTCATCTTGGTTGTAGGTATCTCATTGCTTAGGTATTGCTGTTGTCATTATGGTTGCACAATTATTCATAAGTTAATTTAAATTGCAGTTGTGATGAAAGACTGCAATTATTTGTTCTTTACAAATATGGGACCAAGGATAAGTAAAATTACTTGAATTTGGGCAAATTAATCTTGTATGATATTTTGTTTTTAAGATTTGTCAATGCAGCATTTTCCCCTCAAACAATCAGAATATCAAAAATTGCATTGCAATCAGAAATATTGCACCTAGATATTTTGCCAAAATCATAGTTTGTAGTCTTTTTAATGAAAGATACTTTTTATCATATAAACATTAACATTATCCAGACAAAAGTATAAGTATAGCATTCTTTGACTTTTGTAAAACCTTTCTAAAACATTACATAAAAGGTCTTTAAGGTCAGCACAATCTACTTTTCTTGTTGGACATTAAAAAAAAGTCTTTTGAGTGAGTCCAAGATCTTTATAGGATATGACTCAAAGAGACTTATGGTATTAAGTAGATAACAGAAATAAAAGCACATTCACTGTTTGTACTAAACATCTGTTGAAGTGACAAAAGAGGAGTCTGTGTGAGAGAGCTTCCAGAGACGATGGGAACACCACTTCAATGCCGTTAGGAACTTTTATCTCCCACCAAAAAGATCCCCATTTATGTAAACAGATCCAAAGCTGTCTGCTCGTGCCTTCCTCCCTCTTCATAGCCCACCCAGCTTGCAGTCCCAACCTCACTGCCCCCCACTATAACTCAGGGGGTCAAGGTTTAAGAGGAGAGTTTAGGATGAAATTATGAGAATTGAATAAGTCCACAAACAAATTAGTTAAAGAGGCAAGAGAAAAAAGAGCAGTGTTTGCTTATCAAGGTGCTGTGTAACTGGACAGCTCAAGTCCTCACATCATCAGCCCCTATCAGTGCTTAGCCTTATCTAATAAAGAGGACTTAAGCTGTATTATTGTTCCACATAAGTGTGTTATGGTAAGACTGGTGTTTTAAGTGTCATTTTGTCACGGCTGAAGGCAGAGTGTGATTCTAATCAGAGCAGCTTAAGGTGTTTTCCTTCACTCCAGATGTTCAGGCCTCAGAAACGATTTCTACAATTATTATGTTCTCAAACAGAGAATGTGGGGAGAGAAACAACATAATGTTATGTTAAAGGAGAGAATTGTAAATTGATAACAGGGAATTCTAATTTGTTCAGCAATTGGAAATGCCAACTTCATTCACAAAAAATAAACTACATTTGGGGTCACTGAAGTCCGGCCCCCTCACAATTGTGCATTTTTCTTCAACACATTTTGAAGACTGCATTATTTCATTGTTGAAATGTATGTTCAACAAAACATACAGTTTAGTTTTGAGCGGGTTTACAATTGCCAAGTGGAAAATAACAGCTGTAAAAATGATATCACTGCAGAAATGTTATAATATTGTGTAACGTGTATAGGCACTGATTATGGGAAAAAATAAATGTCTCAATATTTTTTCCAAACTCCTGATAACAATATTGTCACAATATCTTTAAAATCAATCATCTTTACACAAAAATGATCTGCGATGTTTTGCTTGTCGGGGAATCTATAGATAGGGACAATGTTGATCAAAATAGCCACTTTTTATTTAAGTGCTTCACACATCTTTGCAAAACATGCACAAACATATATTGACATAAAAAAATCTAATTCAAGTAACATGAGAAGAACACTTCCAAAAAGGCTTGCTCAATATTTACTAGAATGTACAAATAAAGCAGTGATTAGCTTTTTAGGCATGCATTTGATGAATGGGCATCATGCCTGCTCTAATAAGTAAATAATACAAAATAAATAATAATAATTATTTTATTTTATTTTTATTAACGATAATGCAAAAAAGCATATCTTCAAATTCACTTTTGTGATACTATCGTCTACGATATATATCGCCCACCCCTAGGTACTGATAGTTGTACATATATGCATACAGTATAAAACGTGCTCCAAAGGTCTGGCACACTGCTTCTCATCGACTCTGGTTTCATGCTCTTAGACAAAATCAAAACTGCAAAAGAAAAAAAAAACATGAAACATGAAAAAAGAAAAGAAAAGAACAAATCATAAAACAGGGGGTACAATGCATACAAAATCCATCCATGCGGCCAGGGCGTAGCTGCCCGGGATGAAAACAAGAGCCATCCAACAGATTGATTCCTGCTCGAGATGTGTGTCTATAAATTGTGCTACCTCTGCTTTTCAAGGAGGCATTTCTTATATAGGAAATATATGACTAAACATGAATAACAGATTCATATTCATAATAATTAATAATTAATTAATCCCCCCAAGGTGTGTTGCAATTATAGCTATGTGGTTGTTAAAAACGACCAAAACAAATTTGAAGGCCATTATTTGGTGTAATAGAAATAAAAACACAGGATTGAGACAGGAGAATGTAGACAAAAGTACCAGAAGTTCCAGATGCTACCATGGATGGATCTAAAACAACTGTATATGTTTGATGAAGGAAGATGATTTAAAGCTTAAAAACAGTTTTGTATCATGTGTCTTAACATGACACAATATTGAGGTTAAAAACAGGTTTTCATGCTAAACTGGCTTTTTACTACATGAAAACGCCATGAATGCTGACATAGGAGTGCTAAGTGTAATCTGCCCCTTACAAAAAACCATAGTGCTTGTCCCAGCAGACTTTATTGGCGTCTACATTTGGATGTCAAGTTGAGAATTTGCACCAGTCAGTAACTGCTAGAGCCACAGCATAAATCTTCAGATTGGCTGGTATTGATAGGGCCTTGGTTCAAGCGATTTGGCGACACATGTGCATATCCATTTGCCTGACAGAGAATGATTACATCAGACTGCAGAGGTAATAGAATTGTCTTTAAAGAACTGGACATCATTTATCAGAGGAAGAATGGAATAAATATATCCAGCCTTTATCACTTCCACGACTTACAAAAAAAACATTAACAAATAATTTAAATATGCAAAATGGAGACGGAATATTTGTTTGATTTTTTTCTTTCTTTCGGCTTAGAAAGAAAACGTTCCTTTTTGTCCTATGGTTTATTTTATTTTATTAATAAAAAATTAGTTTGGCTTCTATTTTGAAAGGGTTTTGCCCCAAACTTTGGAGACTTTACTTTATGAATTGGATTAGGCAAAATAAGTTATACTTCAGCCTAATCCCTTCGGTCACAAATGTGTTTGTAAATAAAGCATGTACACTACTGACATTAGCTAAATTGTTTTTGTAACCTTGTCCTTTTTTGTGTCAAAAAACAATAATAATTTGTATGACCGAATAAACAAACCTACTAATGAAGCTCTTCGCGAAAGTTCACTGTGGTAGACCCGGCCACTGCTGCCAGATCTACAAGCCTGCTCATCCTCTACTCATTACACCAGCAAAACGCCCAGTCTCCAGCTTTTAACTTGCTGTCCTGGTGGTTATTGGTGGAGCCGGAGATGTGGGCGTTTTGCTGGTGTAATGAGTAGAGGATGAGCAGGCTTGTAGATCTGGCAGCAGTGGCCGGGTCTACCACAGTGAACTTTCGCGAAGAGCTTCATTTCTGTTAAGAGTTTCTTGTAATTTGCTTTTCTTTAATGCAGAGCTATCACTGCTGTGTGTGTAAAAGCAATAGTTATTAGCTGATAAGGCTCATAACCTATTTTCAAATAGGAAATGTTTGAGGTGTTTAACATATCCATATCAGCAGCTGCTAAGATCTATTAAGAAGCAGGAGAAATGACATAGAAGTAACATGTGAGCACTGTCAGCAAATGGTTAAGATAAAACTGGCAGGTTATTACACTTTTCTTCCATTTCAGTGTTCAATATAAAATTTTCTATTACGGGGACAATTAATTACCCTTGCAGAATGGTAAATGTGCATCCTTGTCAGGTGGAGTGTACTCTGATGGCCTTTGCTCAAACAGAGAATGTGAAGATTTGATCTCTTCTAATGGTTCTGCTGGAAAGGGTAATCACTGCATGGTCAAAGCTAATTTGCTTTCTGCCAGATGAACTGTTGTATTTTATTGCCGGCTGACATTTTAAAGTAATTATGGCACTGTTGACCCCAGACAATTTCAGTTGTAGCGTGGTCTTGGATGATCCGGAATCTCTCCCTCTGCCACTTTTCCACCCCTCCAACACCTTTTTTTCCCCCCCGCTCCTTCCTCTCTCCTTCTAAGTGGGAGTCAAAGGCGTAACAAGGTAATGACATGGACGGAGAGAGCCATATGGGGCTTCTTCATCCAGCCTCACATCATCATTACCCACCATGCATTGCACATTGACTTTGCATCTAGGAATGTGCGCCACTCTTCAGATGCTGGTGCGGTGTGTGGGCATATGTTTTCCTGCAAATATGGAGGTCAAAGAGCAGGCATTGTGTGTGAGAAGAGGCAATGTTCTCTGTCCTTTGATGCGGAGGTTACCATCCCATAGATCGCTGTATCGATGAGGGAGTAATTATGTGCCTCAGTGATCATCTCTCTGTTTCTTTACTGCACAGGAATTAAGTAGGCAAAGGTCAGTGTGTTCGCCCTGGAAATTGCCTGCAGAAAATCATATGGCGATGAGAGCAATTATGGATTTTTTTTTTCGCTCTCCCTCACAGGACCTCATACTCTCTGCCTCGCACTCTTTTTGTCAGTATTTCTCCCTTTGTCGATGAACATTTGAGCTCGTCAATCGATGTGCGCTCCTAGCAACGTCTGTATTTGTGCCGCAGCTGATACCCTAAATTGTCTCTTTTCTATAATTCCAGTTCACATTGGAAATCCATGCAGCCATAGGTGAACAGTTGGATGTGATTCTAATTGCTTTCTCACTTGCATGCACTAACAGTATAACTATCCCTCTCAACTGTTGCATCTGCCTGAATGCCTAACAACCCAAACTTGTCAATGCTTGGGGCCAAATTGTTTATTATTAAAACAGTTGGATGTTTGGGAGGGCCCATAGTGCATAAGATATTCAATTTATAATCCTGGAATGCCAACTGCAAAGTATCACCCACACTTGATATTAACAGTCAAAGAGAAAGACGTTGTACCTTGTTACCCCGATCAAATACACACATCAATCTAGAGTAATAATTTGAATCCTACGCTGTCTTGAATATTGCAAAATGGCGGCCTTTGTCTTATTAGATTACACATAATATATTTTCTTTTTTCTAAGTGAGTGTAAGCCTTTTATGGAGTTTTAAGATCAAAGTTATTCAGTCTTGTTCTGTGGTCCCTTTAGGGGTGGTGAGTGGGCATATCACCTGCTGTGTGCAGTGTGCTGAAATTTCGTCTTTGACGCTCAAGAACAGAATGCCTAATTATAAAGGCCTTGTCAATTGCCTGATACAGCTTTGATAATGTGAGCCTCCAGGTTAATGTGTCAGACAATAATGTTTTCCTGATTCAAAGCTTTAGTTCTTGTTAATCGCAATCACCTCCTAATCTAATACTCATTCCTTGCTTCTCATTAGGATTTATTGAAGTCTATTCCTGGGGAGGGCATTGCTACTAAGGTAAAATTGTCTTACAGTCAAAAATGTACTGTGAAGATTAACTCTTGTCAACCTCAGCAATATTTTAATCACATTAAAAAGGTCTTTTCAGCAGGAAACTTTCATATTTGGGATTACCATAGAGATTGACAGCACTACTTATGCTCTACTTTTTGATGACATTTGATAACGTAAAGTGATTTGTGATTTTTGGATTTATAAAGATAAGAATGAGAATAAAATGATGGGTTCAGAAAAACAACCAGATCAAATCACTGTCTCGACTAATTAAATAAAAATAACACATTATGACTTCTAAGGACATTTGTCTTTGACTTTCTTGAAAGAAACATAACTTGGATTCAAGGAATATTTTTTAAACTGTTTGTTGGAGCCTTAAGCGGTCAATAATCAAGCTAACTAAACATTGTTACCTGCGCCCCTGGTAGTTAGGAGTTGAGTCTGTTAGTTAGTTTACCCCATAAGTAAAACACTAATGAGACAAAATTTACAAGGAGCCTCTAAAGGACACATTTTGACGGTGATCCGGCTCTCCGTCTGGATGCATTTATCTGTCAATCCCTTTCCCAAGTGTGCACAGGCATGACACATGCTCTGCTCTCTATTGATTTTTTAGTTTTATAACCCTCAATTTAATAATAATGATACTATGGTTTTATATAGCGCTTTTCAAGACACTCAAAGACACTTCACATGCCATTTTTCATTCATGAGCTTTGTATTGCACATCGTATCGTATCGTATTGTATCGTGAGGTACCCTGAGGTTCCCACCCCTACTTAGAACACAACAACAGCTTGACACTGTGGCTCCTGATGTTCCTAAAGGTCTCCCATCACAGGACTAACTAGGCCCTGTCCTGCACAGCTTCACAGGTCTGATGGGATCTGGCTTTCGCATGCAAGTATGGCCACATTTTAACTTGAGTGTTGTGCATGGCGTAATGTAAGGCAAGTGTAGACGTAACAGTATACGTACGTACATTGAAAAGTGTTTACACCTCATACTTGCCTGTTTATCGCTTCCTTATGTTCTTACTGTTTTCTCCTCTTACTTTTTGGACTTGTTCTCATCATGCATAAGTAGTTTAAGCTTAAAAATTATGCTTTTTAAATGTAAATGTTGTTGGCTTTTAATGTGATGTTTTTTACTTGCTCAAAATGCCAATATGCAAATTGCATTTACTTCGACTTACATAAAAACATGAATATATATATATTTTACTTTTCTACAAAAGCAGAAGGATCACATTGGTCTTTCTTCTCCTGGAGCAAGGTGTTTTGCAAGCAGAGAGAATGCAGAGGCGACTATGGGACCACTCTATAAACCTGCTTTTTTCTTACATTTTTGTAAGAAGCATTCTAAACATTGTACAGTATGAACTTTTCATTGACTGTTATGAGTAATGAGGTGGAAAATTGTTTGGAAAGAATACTCTTTCATTTCTTTCCCACGGTGACAAGCCTGGATACGCTGAGCTGACACTTAAAAAATAAGAATTCACCCTATCCATTGGCCATATTAATGCTGGTGTAGTATTGGCCGATTACAATGACTTCCTTTGACTTAAGCAACACCTCTATGTTTACGTCCTGAAGACGTACTGAAGACAACATGTGTAAAGTGTCGTCCCTAGTATTGGCCGATTACAATGACTTCCTTTGACTTAAGCAACACCTCTATGTTTACGTCCTGAAGACGTACTGAAGACAACATGTGTAAAGTGTCGTCCCAACCACAATAGGAAAATTAATACAAAGCAATGTTTGAAACATGGACAACATGAATGAAAGCCTCAGAATAGTTGATTTGTTGTAGCCCGTGAATATGAAGAAATAGTAAGTAAGCAGTAAGTAATCTTTATTTATATACCGCCTTTCAAAGACCAGAGTCACAAAGCGGTTTACAATTGTTATTTTTGGGCATTTGTCCTCTCACTCCACACAGAGATGGGAGCGGCTTCGCCAGTACAGGAGGCGCATCCCAGACCTATTGTACATGTTTTTAGTGGTAGGGGAAACCAGAGTACCCGGAGGAACATGCAAACTCCACTCAGAAAGGCCCTGCTCCGACCGGGATTCGAACCCAGGACCTTCTTGCAGAGAAGCGAGAGTGCTGTCCACTCAGCCACCGTGCCGCCCAATACTAAACAGTCACACACATGCTAGTCCGAGCAACTTGAAGAGAAAAGATTGTACAAACAAACAATGTTCTTCACCAAGTTTAATAAACCAAATGATGGAGAGTATTTAAATGATGCATTGTTTTGAATTCAATTTTTTCTCAGATTATCAAGCTAAACTTGATTAAGGTCCATTTAAGCAAAGAATGTTGTGTTTCCTGCCAATAAAATATATGATTACATATAGAACTATTGTTAGGCCAGTTGTCGAATAATAATTAAAAAAATAGGTTGCATAACTGTTTTGTTTCACATTTTACACACTGTGATTATGATGTCTCCTGATTGTTGAATAGTTAAACAAGTGTGGTTACGTCTACTGTACTTTTTCATTTAGAAAAAGATTATTCAAGGCTTTGCTAGAGAAAAGGAAATCGTTTTCGAACCACACTGTGTGGTTTTTGAGCTATGAACTAGCAAGGTGCTAATTGTGTCTATGTTTTGTAGTTTGAATATAAGTGACTCAGCTTTAATACTGCTGCTGATCTTTTGGATACAGGTTGCAGGAGGTCTCGGCAGTGCTGATAATCCGAATAAGATGGCTTTATTAGGTTACACTGCGCCAGTCTGTCCTCAGAGCTGCACTCTTCTTCACTACTGAATGAGATTTCCCAGTGAATAAAGCTCTTTAATTCATCATGCAATCACCCAACCATATAATTTAAACACTTCTATGGGAATTAGTATAATGTTTAGATAATTGGTTTGCAATGCAGTAGCATATTTTTTATCCTGGTGGAAATTGGATCAATCTTTCATTGTAAAGGTACAAGTAATGTGTCTTTAATTTGATGATTTTAGTCAATCCAAATAACGTATACATATATTAAAACGTTTGAGAACCACTGCCTAAATAAAGTTTTTGTAGGGTTGGAGCATCATTCTGTATGTGAACTAATCAAAATATGGAAATTAAACTGATTTAATAAAATATAACTATCATTTATAATTACGTTGTTTAAATGTGTATCCTTTTGTAGCATATTGTCATGACTTCATGTTGTATCTTTTACGGATTCCATTGTTTCACCTAAATTGTTGATGCGATTTATCAATGTTTTTGTGTGTTGCAGCTGTCCATGCGGGTGTGTGGAGTAGAGTTGGGGGCAGGGGCATTACTTTCACAGCCCATCACCTTCACTTCCACACCTAATTTGTCATGAGTGTCACACATCAGGGCGAGGGCTGGGGAGGGCACCACTCAAAAACGGTTGCTTCCACATCAGCAATAGCAGGAAGGAGAGACAAAGGTTCTGTAGGGTTTGAATTATGTGTGAGTTTGGCAACCAATAATTCCATAATACTAGCCAAACCGTTAAAATCCTCTATTACTGTTGATCATGTAGCGATGTTGTGGTGGTGGCGATGCTAAGTGAGTGGGTGTGGTATGTGTCATGACTGACTCTGACGGATGAGCTGTGCTGTTGGTACCGGGCATCTGTAAACATCTGCCCTGCTCTTGAGTGACAGGTCATTAGCAGTTTAATCAGAATCTAGTCCAGTAAGTGCTGCATACAATTATTGGTTCATATTAAACCCTCCCTCATGTTTGAACATAATTATTGTTTTTTTTTTGGTTTGAGGCCGGTCCTAGTGTCTATTTGTGTCTTCTGAATCAAGGGGATACGAGGAGATCAATGATGATGATTGTTTTATGGCAACAGTGGGGTTGCCTCCTAAAAGTCTCTAAAAATACTAGTCTGGTACAAAACATAATACAGTTGGGCGGTCTTTTTTGTTGTACAGTAGATGACTAGATTTGGGATGTCCTTGCTCCCTGGTCCTTCCCAGGATTCCTCAGTTTACTCTCCTCTCTTCTCTAGCATCCCTCGCTCCTCTCACTGGGCTGTGACCTTCATTGGCGTTCCACCTGCAGGAAGCCATGTTTGATTCTCTCCGCCGAGATGCCTGCTTGACAGCAGAATGGTGTCATAGGACCGACTGGAGGAATTTCTCTTTCTCTGTCATCATTAAGGGGCTTCCCCCTATGGTGAGGGGATGAAAAGTACGATTTAATGTTCTCTAGAGAGTGGCAGCCAAAGAAAAGCTCAAAGCCCTGCATGCTGGTTTCTGAGTGGGTCACTCTAGCCCTTGCAGCGAATGGGATGTCCCTGAGGAATTTGCCATAGACCAGCCTGAAAGGATAGGGATTAAGACCCTTTTAAGGATGAAAATATAACAAAAGGAGCACTTTTATGATGTAGCAGCATAAAATGAGGGGGTCCATTGTGTAACACATTGCAAAAGATCTTTGAAACAGGCGGCCTTGCACTGTGTGCCTGCCTGGCCCAGTGGGCTTTAAAGGCTTGTACAAAATGACTTGTCTACATTAGGGACAGTGGCTTTCGTTCAGGAGGCAATCCTGGAGATTATTGGTTTTGTTTCTGTTTTCAACTTTCTCCCCTCCCTCTGCTTCATACGCTGAGCACCAGCCCTCCTCTCAGTCAGCTCAATTCAAAGTGATGATAGCTTCCCAAGTGAAAGTCGGTTAATTTGGAGCTAGAGGAGCTAATTAGCATGCCCTCAGGCATGGCTAAACTAGAATAGAAGGCACCCAGTATGGAATAGATGTGAAACACAAGGCTCAGTTCAGAGGCAATAGTGACCAGATGCCTCATCCCACCAAAGAAACTCACTGTGGGAAACTTGAGATATTTTCTGTTCAGAGTTAAGTCTACTATCACAGTGGGAGTTGTGCTATTAATAACTCAATATAATCATGGGTGCTCCAGAAAACAGGGTTTCCTCCTGAAAAAGTGTCAGAGTTAAGATTTAAGCAACTACAATCTGGAATGGTTTTCCTGAAAATGTAAGAAAATCTTCCATTTTGACCTGTTGTTTTAGCTGTACATACAACAACAACCTGCTGTTGTGATAATTATGTTTTGACATTGAAACACATTGAGTTGTTATTTGTGTGAATTTTGCAGTACAAATACTATTTCCTTGCCTTGCTTAACAGTCCGAATCACGCGTCAAACATTTAAACATTGGCTCTTTATCAAACTAAACGTCACATTGTTTTAGTGCTGCTAAATATGCATGCGCAGGCCCAGTGAACACTAGAGGGGGAGCTTATCCGTGGGGCAGAAGTGCTGTGTTGTCCAAAGGGAGCTGCTCTGAGGGCCCCTCAAATGCAGCCCTTTTAGCGCCCTTCATTCCTCCACGTCCCAGGCACAGGGGGACCTCCAGGGACCAAAGGCCAAGGGTCACGGAGAGCTTTTTTTATTGTCATTCTCTCACGAATGAATAGAGAAGTATGTGTGGGCACATTCAAAGTGCTCCAAATGTTTTACCCACTCTTTTTTACTTTCCAACTCATAGAAAAATAATCCTAATACAAAACAGGACTATGTTAAGGTATCTTTTTCCTGTATTCCTTCACCACCAGAGATGTTTGTACAGTAAATGTAAGACAAATCGGTTGTGGAGTGAAGTGTTTGTAGAACGGGGGTAGTGTGTATGGGTTGCTGAGTTGGTAAGTGGGGGAGCGAAGTTTAGGAGGCCGCACACTGTGATATGGAGCCCTTAAAAAGCCTCTAGAGGCAGTGTAATATCAAGAGCAGGATTATTCCCCAAACCCTCTCCTCCTCCTTCCCCTCCTCTGCTCTCTTCAGCTGACCCACATCACCCCGCCTCGCTCTCCCCACATCATTTAAATGTCTAAACAGCATGAATTACCATACATTTTTTGACAAATTCATTGACTCAAAATCGAGCGTGAGCCGAATATTCCCTCTGTTTGCAGTTACATCTCGAGTTTGTCTGTTGACTTAAACTTGCAAAAACAAATTCCTAGTAAGTGCATGAAGGCAGCAACTTAAATGAAACACAGACTGCTAACTTTTAAGGAGGATGTGGTATCTTAAACTTGTTAGCAATCCATCTCGACTCCTACGTATTCACTTTGTGCTGAAACCCTTTTTTCGCTTTGTTTTGAAGATTCACAAACCAAAGTCAGGAGTCGAGTGAAAAGGGAACTGTTCTGGGGGATGGAATTTAGCGCTGCACAGGCTGTTCGCTCTGACCTCGGCGTTCCCACATCAAAGGGTCTCCCCAGCCCACTTCCCTTGACACAAGCTGAAAAGAAGTCTTTAGTGTGGAGGCCGGTGTTGTGTGGAAACCTTCGGGCTGACTTGTACGCTGCCAATAAGTAATGTTACAGGGATATGCAGGGTTCTTTGGATGTGAACTAAAGCCCTTTGTTGCAAAATATAAGAAAAAGCAGGGCAACAAGGGTAATAATATTTTCAGTTTTTGCTTCTTGAATATTATACTGTAATAGTTGCAAAATTGAATATGTGTGAAAATGCTACATGCAGAACTGTTTTGTTTTTCTTTGAATATTAAAGATGGAAGTAGAAGATTAGAATTGAAAGTGTTTTTTGGGCAAAGGTCCATGCTTGGTGATGATTGTGAATTGTTGGAACCATTTTAAAATTTCAAACTGGCTAACTGAATGTGATGCATAATCACTGTATAAAATGTATGTAGTAATTTGTTAAATACTATCGTTGCGATTTCGGCTAAGTACTATTAATGCTGGAACTGCACTTCAAAAATGGAACAGAACCCATAAAGCATTCACAGGTTCAGATGAGCGCATTTTCTAATTCATACACTGTACCCATTTTAAAATGTTTAAACTGTACATATAACATTTATGTATTTAGGGATGATTAGGGCTGGGCAAAAATGAATATCTTGATATTTTTGTCCCAACTCCCGATAAAATTAGTTATCTTTAAAATCTGATTTTTACACAAAAAAGCAATGTTTTGCTTGCCGTGGCATCCATAGATAGAGACAGTGTAGATAAAAATAGCATATTTTTATTTGCGAAGTGCTTCAGACCCATCCATCCATCCATCCATCCATTTTCTACTCCTTAATCCATTTCTGGGTCAGGGGGTGGCAATCAGGGATGCCACCCAAGTCACATAGCACCAGACTGGTTCAGACATCTTTGCAAAACATCCAAAAACATACATTGACATTAAAAATCAAATTCAAGTAACACGGGAAGAACACATCCAAAAAGGTTCAATATTTACGGAAATGTACAAATAAAGCAGTAATTGTCTTTTTTGGCACACATTTGACAAATGGGAATCGTGCCTGCTCTAATTGTAATGTGTATTGGAGATATGTAAAAAAATAAAAAATAAAATAGCATATTGTCAAATTCCCTTTTGCAATATTATCGTCTACGACATATATCGCCCACCCCTTGTGATGATTAAAGCCGCATTATGTAACTTTTGATAACGGATCAGACAAATATAGTGTTTTTTATTAGGACTCTTCCCAAACATTTGTTATTAGCTATGTACTGCAGGAGCCATAGCTGTCCTAGGGCAGACTGGCAGAAGCAAGGCTGCCAATCTGTGCCGACAGACACTGCCACAACCACTAATCACACAGACACACATCAGACTCATACAATGTGGTTATGTGTTTTGCTTGAGGACTCAACAACACTTTAGTACTTTACAGCCTCAGCGTTCAAATAAGGCACCTACTATTTCCAGGAGTTGCAGTGTAAAAAGTTGACTAGCATGTTTTTGTTTGGTTGGTATATTTGTGTTAATGGCACTAAATAAATATGAAAACTTGTGTCCTAACTGCCCTGTTACTTTTACTTTCTAGAGTACGGCTTTAAACTTTAAACTATCCATGAAGACAGGGTTAGGGTTAGGGAAGTAATTCACGTTATTTTGTACTTCCACAAAATTATTAACTCCCATAAATGCTCTGTCACTTTAAAACAGCTATCATGCAGCTTCCTTTGTTTAGCACTTTGATACGTAGTTTCTAAAATTACAAATAAGATAAAGAATCCATAAATGTACT
This sequence comes from Knipowitschia caucasica, assembly GCA_964034765.1. Taxonomy (NCBI): domain Eukaryota; kingdom Metazoa; phylum Chordata; class Actinopteri; order Gobiiformes; family Gobiidae; genus Knipowitschia; species Knipowitschia caucasica. Next base: position 28,889,606 of record OZ035831.1, read on the forward strand.
ATTTGTGGAAAGAATGTTGAATTTAAAGTAACCCACCACACTCATTTATAGCACCACTACTGCTGGGTGCTATTTGCTGACAGGCAGAAAAAGTGCCGCCGCCGCATGCCCCATCCCGCCTGGCAAACGGCTCGATACATCACGCCTTGCCTCCTCTGTCCTCCTGGTCTGTCTGCCTTTCCTCGGCCAAATCGAGCATGTTATTCTGGCTCACATCTGATTTCCCCCAGCCACCCCAGTGACTGAGCATTCCCCTCTACAACCAGCGGAAAGAGCCCGTACACACAGAGACATGCACCCACACAGAGGAGCTGACAAAGAAAGTCCAAGACGCACACACACACACACACACACACACACTCGCACACACACACACTCTCGCACTGGGATGACCTCTGCTGCTGCCACCACAAGGCTGCCACTGATCTTCAAATACAGCTGAGCATCAATCAGTCCGGTCCTGTCTTTTATTGTCATTTTTCTTCTTCCCCCGGTTTCTGTGCTCAACCTTTTCGTGCGCTCCTTGAGTATTCTTACAGCCTCCTGCTCTTTCCGACGGAGCCCGCAGAGCATAGGTCATATTCAGTTTATCGCACAGCCCCGCTCTCGCATCGCCGCGGTGAAATATCCACGCAGATAAAGACAGGATAATGTATGTAAATCCAAATTTTGTGTCTCAGGCACTTATTTATGCCACTTTTTTATGGAAATCTTCTGGAATTTAGGTGGTGGAATTCTGAAGCTGCCTCTTTTCACTTTGAACTTGAAAATGTGAAAATGTTAGACACACGCGAGTTCTTTTATAACTCATACTTTTCATACTACTCATAAATTATTATGGGCTAAATATACTGTAGATAAAGTGGATTGTTGAGGACTTCACTGTGAAAGGAAAAGCTGTTTTCTCATAATTGTGGTGGAGAAAATGTCCTTTTGATTGAACTAAAACATCATGAAAGGGATCTATTTTGTTTCCAACTTCTCATGGAACACAGTTTAAAGTGAACAATTCCGTCACGTGCACTTTCTGTATTCATTCATTTATTTATTTGAGATGGACAACACAGACATGCTACCTTTAATGCTATAGCAAAAGCCTGCAAAGAAAAAAATCTACGCATATCAAGATTCAATCTACGTGCCATTTCCAGCTTAAAACCATATTGGAATACATGTGCAAAAGTACCCTTTGTGCAGCAGAGGCAACAGTATCAACACTATACAAAAACAATATAAAATAATAAATAAAAATATGTGTTTGCAATTTAGCTCTGATTTCAGCCACAGTTTCAGTCAGTTTGAAGTTTTAAGTTTCTATATATATAACATAAACGGGAGAATATTTTCCATCTCTAATATCTATCGCTACATTACTCAAATTTCCACTGCTTTTGCTTTTCTATTAAATGGAAAATCTTTGCACTAATTTGTGGCCATGATTTTTTTTTTTTTCTAATAACAAGTCAATAATTCTCACATTCAGAGCCCAATTAAGCGTGACTGTTTATTTTTAGATTTATGGCAAATGAATTAAACTTCTCAGTGCTGGAGACATTCTCTGGCAGCAGCAGCAGCAGCCTGCCAGCCTTCCAGCAAGCTCTTTGGGAAACGTCAGCTGCCTCGAAACACTCACCCCGCAGAGCACATAATCGTGTTTACTTGGTCGAGGTCCCAAAATAAGCGTTATCTTAATTAATAAACAAATTACAAAATAATATGAAAAATAAATCGTGAGCATAGAAGTTCATCAATTACCAGGATTAGCCAGAGCAAGAAGCATGTAATCTACACAGAGACATTTATAGGGCAACGATTATGCCACCCTTCTCATAAGCCGTTATTGTGATGAAATTTGCGGCAATAAAAAGCACCTTCCCGGTTTTCCACTGACAAATCCGCGACTCCTGTACAGAGAATCAAAAGGTGAAGTATTTAGTGGGCCCGCTGCTAATGGGGTAAAGCCGTGTGACGAATGAATTGGCCTATACAGATTTACTGCTTTGCTAAAGAGCGCAGAAAGTCAGGAGTCGCAAAGTAACTCCAGACGAGCCACAAAATGAGTCATATTAATTGAAATGTATATAGTTGTATTATTACGTGGAAAATACCGCTGTAAGTTCACTGCGAGGTATTGTAATCTTGTCTGAATAAACTAGAGTTAATTGTTGATTTTCTGGTGTTCTACATTATATTTATTATAGAATGAGCAAGCCACTTTCACCTTTGACATTTCAAGGCTAATTAAATCGTATCATTCTTTATTACTTAGTTCATGTTCATAATAGGTATCCAGGTAATATATTTGCTTTGCTTCATTTCTTTAATTTCTTCTGATAAAATTTAAAGCACGTGGTGACTCTTATTGAATTTAGAGTAGAGCTGTTACCATTGATTAATCATAATTAATCAAGTTGTTTCAATAATCAACTATTTTAGTAATAGCAGTTCATTGTTAACTGCTAATATTTACAGACACTTGTTTGGAGGAACATCTTGTTTTTGAGGGGTCATTTCCAGACATGTACTGTATATTTTCAACAATATGTTAGAGTGAATAGAATTATTTTCTGCATCAAATGTATATGAAAAAACAACATATGCGTTCCAAACAACTAAAAAGTGAAACACAGGAATAATTGCTAGGTTAATCAATTTTTAAAATAATAATAAATAAAGCCCTAGTTTAAAAAATATAAAGTGAGGTGGTCGAAGTGACAATAAAGTATATCTGCTCTCTTATTTTGAAGTGTTTTAATAACAATATTTAGACAACCATTGGGCATTCCCTCTACTACATTGTGCTAAAACAACCTTCTCAATAAAGTTTCAAGATTCAAATCAATCAGGTATAACTAACATCCAAAGTGTTTAACAAATTATAATTGCAAGTCTCCCTTGTATTGGATGATTATTCAGTTTTTCTGTTAGTTTTTCTATAAACAATGTACTTGTTGTATTCAAAGCATCAAAACACATTTTTTTCTTATATTTCCCACCTCTGCAAACAATCAAAAAGTGGTTTCAAAGTACTGCAACCAAAATTCAATGCACTGCGACTGTTGCTGCTACTCTCTCTAAACAAACATAAAGTAAATCCTAGAAGTGTGTAAACATGGACTTACGATGTAAAATTCTTGACAAAATACTCCTACCTAATCTATCCCTGTTGCTGTAACATTGAGTCCAGCTTTAATTCGCATATGAATTCATAATGTGCAAATCTTTTTACGATTATTTCAGACGCTCATGCTGCATTTGTCTTCGTCTTTAGCCCAACACAAGCTGTTAATTATTATGTATACCGGAAAGAAGTGCCTCCTGATACCGTTATTGTCTCCTCTGGCACGCTGAGTCCTGCTTTATGTCTATCCCAACACTTTATTTCGAGTAATCTGCTGATAGAAGCTATGGATTATGAACTGAAGCTTCCCATAAGTCGGTTTCTGGCTCTCTTACCTGCGATTTTGTAACTCTTGAGGAGGCGAGGAGGGAGGGAAAAGGGATACACGGATAGAGGATGCACAGGCAAAGGAAATCTCCATGTCGTTTCTTTGATATGTATATTTTCTACCACTTTCTAAATCGGATATTTCTTCCCCCCCCCGCCCTATCATCAAATGCCACTTTCTTTCACCCGTGCCTTTTTTTTTAAATTGAGGATCAGTTTGTGTTCCCGCGCCTCTCGTCAATACAAGTGTAGACACATCTAATATAGCTTTTGATATACTGTTTTCTGGCATTTTCCTCTCCACTTTTGTGATCCTTTCATGTCTTTTTACATATACACGTTGTACTTAGAGTTCGCCTCCCGTTTAGAATGCATGGATTAGCCGTGTATCATTATGACGAGGGCCTCTCCAGATCGCTGTGCGCTTTAGTTACACCGGTGTAAATCTTTTTTTTAAACACTTTTTTTTTTTTTGTCGTCGCTGTCCGGATGTCAGCGCTCGCTCGTGGATGTATCGTTTTTATATCACGTCACGTTGCTATTGTACTCTCAATTACCTGGCATTAATATTTCCATGCATGCTGCGGCTGATTAAGTGCGTTGTCTGCCCACTATCCATCACGAGCACCTGAGCGGCGTAGCGTGCCGGGAAGTGATGGACACACCTTTTGAGGGACTTGTTGTAAATGTCAGCAAAACATCTCCACGGGCGTCCAGGTTCCTGTCTCTCCCATTGTGTTCTTTATGGGAAGATTTATGTTTTATCTTTTATGGGGGATAATTTATACATGCTTGTGGTCTCACAGTGTCACACTCTGGTGGGTTTTTAAGATAGGTTGGTTGTCATTTTAGGTTACGGATTTAATGTGATGTATATATTATTTATGATGGTAACTTTCAGCTAAAGAAACTGGCAAAGTTTACTATCGCAGCTTTTCTCGGCAAAAGAAGAGATGTACTTACCTCCAGACAAGCATCCGGGCATTCACGTTAGCAACGGGCAAAATATGGATTTATATGGAGACAACTTTTTTGCTGAACTTGAATATCACAGATTTTGTTTAAAACATTAATACAACTGATCAGCTTAGATGATATTGCATTAAAATATAAAGTATTCTGTATTCAATTTTATTTTACCTCTCTGTCTATAACATATAGCTGTTATTTTAATTTGGTTTGAATATATAGTGTTTCAACTGACAAAAATAAAAGCTGCTATTATAGTTGCTTTTATCAGATATGCGTTGACTTTTCAGTTTCCAGACAAAACTGTTTTACTCTTAATATAAAAAGCTATGCATTTCCTGTTTATTTAAAATGTTTGAATGTATTTTCTGCTCTGTTAAAACTATAGTCATGTGTACTTAATCAATTTCTAAAATAGTTGACGATTATTGACAGACTTAAATTGATTATTCATTATGGATAAGTGATAATCTACCACTCATTGCGGTTGGAAGAGGAGTGGGCCGCATGTATTTTAGTACGACATCTCAAGTTCCGAATTCTTACGATAATAACTATCTTGTCAAATGAAAATATGAATAGCGGACACTGATTGTAAATTAGTACGATTAAACAAAGTGCAGTGAGGCGTTAACACCCAGCCCCTTCTTACAGTCAATACCTCGACTCTTCGCAGCTGCTAAATATTCAGTTTTTTTTTTTTTACTATCTCATACATTTCTCCATTTATTTTTTCCAAATGAATATGCAGAGGTTAAGATATCTCCTCACAAGGTGTAATGAGCTAGACTCCAGAATTGTTACCATAGGTGTTCCAACCGGAGACTGCATTAGGGACTGCACCTCAGATAATTTATGAATCCCATAGCCCTCCTCAGCGGGGATTAATTTTGAATTATTTATGCCTTTATGCACGTGGAGCCGAAACATTTTAGTAGGTGTCAGGCGCTCGCACACAGACGAGGGTAATGTGCGGACTAGCAGGGGAACCGATGGCATGTCTCTTGTTATTTAAAGTCTGCCTTTTTATATTATTCGCGCTCTTTCCCCCCGAGGGACTAGCGGGGCAAAAGATGAAAACAATATGTCTTTTTAAATAGAAATATACAATTCAGACAGTGGTCGGGGTGATTCAGAATGGAGCACTGTAGAGACGGGGGGGAGAAAAAAAAGAAAGTTTAGTGTGTTCAATTTTTGTGCTTTGTTTTGCTGCTCAACTTTTTCTGGCATGCGTTGCGACTTATATAGGAGATTATGAGTTATGGCTGACAACGTGAGGGGCTACGACCCAAGTTTATTTAGCAAAGTGAAAGTGGAGTGCTTTTATTTGTAGAATCCGTGTCAAGAGTCAAATATTTAATCACTCTCTTGTTTTGGCACAAATGAAATGGATGGAAGTTTGGAGGCCCGCATATGAAAAGGTGCTCCAGGTTAATAGTGGCTTATATTTTGCACAATTTGTACTGTTAGTCATTGCTAATATCATTAGGCAAATTAGGTGCGAGGTGATTTATTTGTTTATTTGTTTAATAAATCATTTAAAGGCATTCTTGAATCTTAAGCCTGCACGGTGGAAGACGGATAGCCTGCTCACTTTGCCCTTATAAACAGTAAGCCATATAAATCAGGTAATAAACGTACAACATGTTTTTGCATACTGCTAATTACTAGTGTTTTTAATTTGTCCGGTTCAGGCAGGGTTCTGCTGCAGTGTGTCACATCTCATTGCTCTCCGCTGAGTAATGAATGATGTGATTCTACCTAATTTGTGTTATGGATATTTCCCCTGCTTTGTTCTCCTGGCTTGCAGTAATTAATTTACCTCTACTGGACGAGGGCTACTTTAAAATGCATGTTTATGTAAATATTTTTTCTATTAATTTCCAAGTAGAAGACACAAGACTCTTTATGCACACTTCAGTATATTATTTTCATACTGTATCCAAGACACATTGCACAATATAAGTGCTACAGTGCGTATAACTCAGGGCAAAGCTTTGTAATCGTGCTGGCAGTAGTATTGTGTTACCCGTTAGGATCACTGCTAGCATTGTAAGAGAAAGGTCCCTCATTTTCACTGGCTCAACAATGTCCAATAAATCCTGAGGTGGGAACGTTGATGCTGGCCGCTGACTGTGACACAAAAGAGGGGAATTTGGGAAGAGGCTGCGCTGGATAATGAACACTATTTTAAGTCAGCAGTTTAACCTCAGAGCCTGTCAGAGCTGACCTTTCGCCAACCCCGGCCACTCATGATTTTGACTTTTTTTCCCTCTCTCTCCATATACACTTGCATTAGCCTTACTTTTTATTCTGACACCGGCTATGCTAAGGGAGTGTGCGCCTCTGTCTATATGGGGGTAGAGAGTGCCGGGGCTGGGCTGTGTAAGAAGTGTCAAGTCCGAGACATTTACATGAAAAGCAGTTAGTAGTTGAAAGGCGAGCTGTTTCACAATCTGTCTGTACATTTTTGTTTTTTTCCCCCTTCTCTCCCTCTTTCACTCTCTCCATCTCTTTTATTGCAGTGGGCGATGTTGAATGAATTGATGTGAGAGCAGCAGCAACCCCCACTCGTCGACACAAGACTGGGAGGTGTTATTGACTCTCATTGAGGCCTGTGTGACCCTCATATCATATGGCCTTTATACAACCTTTAGCTTCACCTGAAATTGACCTTGAAGGAATGCCCCATGTTATTAATGTCCAGTTTTCAGAGCCTTTCAATCCCACTTGTGCTTTAGACCCCTTTTCACATGTCTAGATACTTATTCAACTGTTTTCCCGTGTCCCTTAGTGAGAGGTAAATCAAGCCACAAACCCCCTGTGAGAACATGAAGTATTATTACTTGCAAATATTGGTGCTTTTTTACATCTTAAAACGGCAGGCCAACACTGAATTGCGATCCATCTTATATAATTGGTGTATACAGTTATCTCAACGTGTGATAATATGAACTAATTTGCCTTAAACTGTAGGTCTCTCACAAAAATGACTATAATAATTATTGTTCAAGAACAATACATTTGGAGCCTAATATTTGTCATAAGATAAGATAGATACCTATTTTATTAGCATTATTTGAGATGAAATTGTCACTTGTATGGCTGATTGTAGCTTAATTCTGCTTTTTATCATCAAATGTCATAAGGTGAAAAAAAATTCCCTTTTTTGTATTTTAATTGCACCAGTGGAACAAGGTACTTTCAATATACATAATTGTTTATGGCACTACATATCTCCATCAATATATCATTAAATAATTTTCATCAAGACCAAAATAACCATAGTGTATACAACGAGCTCATTTGCCAATACAGATATCTCTGTTTTGAATTTTTTTCAAAACAAATGTATTCCTCCAGATGATATCTTCAACATGTTCTGTTATTGGCAGTAGATTTGAAAGGGGGTGTCACACTTATTTGTATTGCACTAAAATAGATTTAGTTTTCCAAAAAAGTACTTGGTAATCCGCAAATCATAAGCCTTTCAAATTATATTATAATTGCCCTTCTGTTTTTGTATTTTTTTGCAATTCTGTTTTTGCAAGCTAACTATGAATCTATTAATAATAAGACAAAAATATTTATATTTCAGATAAAGACTATATATTGCCTTAGGAAAACCCACGCTGTTGATTGTCGATTCGTTCCAGAGGCTTTTTTTCTGGCCCATTCTTTCATTCACTGCATATGTCTTCGACCCACATTTTGTCCTGTTTTTTTTCTATGTCCTGCAGCAAAGGGTAGAGAGTGTAAATCACGCCTGGACCTTTTCTTTATAGTGCAACCCTGATTAGTGCCCATGATGTTTCCAAAGAGGTAAAGGGGACGACTCGGAGGCCACTGCAGCTGCTCCCTTCTATTCAGTGCTTCCAGATTTATGTCCTCCATGGCTCTTTTTCCCCTCTTTGTGCTGCACTCTCACACTCCGTCCTACCACATTTTCAACTTTATCAATATCGATCGGGCCATGCACTTTAGAACCCCTCTTTAACAATTGGCTTCAGCGGTTGATATTGGCATTAATGGAGAGTGCTTGCAGATAAAAAACGGCGGAAGGAAGAGCCGATAGTGATTTAAAACCATTTGAAAGATTTATGTAATTCCTCGTGAATGGCCGCCTCACGTAGCAAAAGGGAATAGATTCACTCAAGGTTCATCAGTGTAATAGTTAGATACCCACACGTCTCTTATTATCTTTTGGCTGAATGTCACAGTGTTATGGATATTTCATAGGGAGTTGAGATGAGGTCATAGTTGCAGCTTTTGCCTCCAGACCTGCCATAGTGTCTTGACCCTCCCTGTCTGATTAATAGCCATCGAAGTCCACCAAAGGTCGTCTAGCTCAAATCTATTCTGCTCAATCACTTAATGAACTTGACAGTGGTCTGGACAGGTTAGCAGACATAGCATTTGCTGCCTTTGACTTTTAGATTGAATTAGCTGCCGAGGAGAATGTAACTCTTCTTGTAAGTATTTTTAGTAAGTAAGTAAGCTTTATTTATATACCGCCTTTCACAGACCAGAGTCACAAAGTGGTTTACAATTGTTATTTTTGGGCACTTGTCCTCTCACTCCACACAGAGATGGGAGCGGGGTCGCCGAACAGGAGGCGCATGCCAGACCTATTGTACATATTTTTAGTGGTAGGGGAAACCGGAGTACCCGGAGGAAACCTATGCAGACACGGGGAGAACATGCAAACTCCACTCAGAAAGGCCCTTGTCCGACCGGGATTCGAACCAAGGACCTTCTTGCTGAGAGGCGAGAGTGCTATCCACTCAGCCACCGTGCCGCCCATTTTTATACATGGTTGATGAGGGATTTAAAAGTAGGCAATTTGATTTTCTATGTAGTGATAACTCTGTGCTTGCATGAAGAAAAGGTTTTATTTTTTTCTGTGCTTGTGTACTATGTATCAATGCATTCATTAATTTTATCACGGCTGCTTTGTATTCTTGAACGTCGTTTTTTGCTGTTTTTTTTTTTTTTACGTGAATGTCGAAAGGCCAAATATGAATGTCGAGCTAGATATTCTAGTCTATTCTATTGTGAATACAGTTATTTATACTTGAGTCGAAAAATAATCCTTTATATAAATGTTGCCCATATATAGACAAGGTAAGTTCATTAGTTTAGCACAATTCATACACTTGGCATTCAACTCAAAGTGCTTTATCAAACAAGAGATATACATAAATTATCCCAAAACATACATTTGAATAAACATTTTAAAAGGAGAACACAGTCATATTGTATCATATTCCAGACAACAAACATGAGTCTCATCTGATTACGATTTGTTGTAGATTTTAATTTTCTGAGGTTTCAAGATTTAGTTGTTGAAGCGTACCCCCTGCTCGGCATAAATAATTCTGCCTGAATGAGTCATTTGAAGACACTGCATGCTAAGTATACAAATCCCCCTTTCTTCCCCCGCTTCAGGGTTCATGAGGAAAAACGCACGGCCGTGAAACAAAGGCAACATCAAGCTCATAAAATTAACATAGCAAATGACCTGAAGAGGAGGCCCGATAAATATTCCGATCTTATCACCTCTAAGTAGTGAGAGACGAGTCGAGAGAAGCCAATGAAAACACACTCGTTAATCTTCCATACCCTCGGATAAACTTTTTACAGGAAGCCATCTCTCCAGCAACTCTGCAGGGGTCGGGACAAGGGCGCCTTCTTCCGAGCTTGATAGATATTTTTTGGGAGATCTCCGACTTTTGTTCAGACAGTTACACACTGACCTTGGACTCAAACTCAATTTAGCTTTTCTTTGCCTTTTCCTCTGCGCCTCCCTATTCTGATGTAGAACGTACTGTCTCCGAAACACCAGTTTAAAAAAGTGTCTTGTTTTGATGCTGTATTCAATCAGATCTACAAAGCCCAAACGTGGGGCTCTGGCGGTCTGTGCACGCTCTCATGCACACGCTTCCCCCAGTCTTGTCTTTGCTTCCTCCTAAAGCTGTTTATGCAGTAAAGGAGACAGAGCTTTGCACTAGTTTAAATGTTGTCTCATGCGCGTGTTGTCAGCTGAAAACAGTTGTTTGGAGATGAAGAGCAAATCAATCAGCCTTACTCACATCTGCCCCGTGTGTCGTCTGTCTTTTGCCCTGTCATTCTCCTGTGCCGCAGGTAGATAAAAAGCATAATCCTCAGCATTTGATTCAGAAACATGTTTTGTCAAGCTGGCATGCGAATAAAATTTGTGGCGGGCTCTCAGCATTTTCCAGTTTTTCCAATACACTTGGATCTGAAAAAAATCTGGATCCAATTTGTAAAACTGAACATGTTCTGGCTGTAATACATAAGGGAAAATACAGTATTTCAACAACAAAAATTTTTATTTCTGTTCCGTATACCTTTTTACTAATCTAATTTTGATGAGCAGTATGCAACTTTTAGGGGTTTAGACTGGGGGCTAATAAGCCTCTCTGTTGGTGTTGCCTTGATTGTGCCTCAGTCCAGAATTACTTGTGTGTGTGATTATTTCTTGAAAAACATAGCTGCCTGTAACTTGGTCACATTTCATCAATAGCTTACTCCCTTCCTTTATTCAGAAAGCAATATATTGGTTGAGCTAAGCAAACGCTCAGCCTTCTACTAATGCATATAGTGTATATATAGATTCTTACATTACTGGACAAAATGTATTAAATATTGCTCCACATACTGCTGATTTTTGAATGATCTAATGCAATATTATCTTCAGTAATATCTCTTTTCTTTTGTACTCTCTCTTGGCCCCATCTTCCCTCCCTTATTCCACCGGAGGTTTTGGTCCAGCTAAAACTGTCACCCTCTGAGAATACTTTTCCCTTCCCACAGTTCTCCTGCAGCAAGGACAGAATCAACAGCAGTATAAAAAGTTGGTGTCATGAGCGCCGCTGCCACCAAATAGGGACATCTGATGGCCTAGTTTCTCTTCCACTTTGCCGTAGTTCTGTGATTTTGAGCTCCTGATATTTCAGCTTGTCTGTGTGCGGCTTGCTTTAGATGAATGGTTTCGAGGGCAGAGTATCACCGTGGGATGGACAGGTCATTTCAGTCAAAACACACAAATTGCACGTGGCTAACTGATGTGGTTCAAGGACTCTGTAACTTACGCGTGCTATGAAACGCTTGGGTATAAATCACAATTAATAAAGACACAGTCACTGCTCTGACCGGCCAGCCTCTCCAAATATACGCTCCTCTTGCCGTCTCTCTACCCTTGTGCTGAATGACACTCCCAGAATAGAGATTTGTGTGAGTCTCCCACTAGCCAAACAAGACAGGGCAGGAACACAGCGCGGGTGTATTTTCAGGGCCAGGAGCCAGGAGCCTCAGTGTCAGCACAGTGAAGAGGAAGAGGCAGGTCGCTGTAGCACTGTGCTGGTGACCTGGCTAATTAGGAGACTGTGGATATCTTGTGAGTACGTGTGGGTGTGTGTGTGTGTGTGTAGTAAAGGGAGACAGAATAGCAACCTCAGCTACCTGTCTGCTCCGAGGCTGCTCCCTGTAGTGTGACAAGAACACGTATTTATCGCTGCTATTAATGAGCGATTAGGTTTCCCCCTGTGTTCTAGCATTAGACGGGGAGTAATAGAATGAGCAACAAAATATAAATTTTCACCTAGCAGCAGGCAGCCTATGGTAACACAGATTTTGACATCTTTCCTGTCTGTGTGGAGGAGATATGATTTGGGCTGACAGCGGCTCCAGACTTCCTTACACACCTCTGTTGAGTAGGTCGGCCCTGTCTTGGCGTGACCTTGTGTGACCTCTCATCCTCTGAGCATGGCAAAGACAAAGGCTCATTAGGAAGGAAAGTATCCACTGAGATGTGTCATGTGCTGTGTCATCATGCGCAGCCTGCTCATGTGTGCACTTTCGTTTGACTTCTGACCGCTTAATCGCATCACTTCAAGAGGATATTGTTTTTCATCAGAAAGAAAGCTAGTAAAATAAGCTCTATTTTCTAAGTGTCAGATGGATGTTTTCTTTTTGAGAATGCATTCAACTTGAGGTCTTAAAGTTGAAACTTTTCTGTGTTGTGGATAGGGGGATGAGTAATTGACACAGAGCTGCTCATAATTATCTTCCAAGAGTTTCTTGTGCTTTTAGACAAGCAGCAATCTAACCAGCGACGTAAAACAATAAAGTTATCTTGATTTGAATCGAGACTGTATGTAATCTATAGTCACGACAAAAGCACTGTCACGTGTCCACTTACTACTTCCAGCGGCTGTAGTGGCTGCGGCAGTGTGTCAAACTGTTTCAGTGTCCTAAGGCAAGACATTTAAGCCACATTTCCTAGTTTGAGTCTGTGTCTGTAAATGATTGGTGGTGGTCGGAGGGGCACACATTACTTGCCACACTTCTGTCAGTCTGCTCCAGGGCAGCTTTGGCTACAGTCACCACTACAGTGTACATATATTTCATGTATTTATAAAATTCTCGTCATTTTGTGGAAACAATATTGTCAGCTATTGCCACAGTTCATTTCAGCTCCCATCATATAGACATGAATACAATTATATAATGTATGTATACGAGTGTAATTAAAAGTAAAACAAATGGTGTATTATTATACAGAAGAATTGCTGCCTGAATTAGTATTTATTTTATGATTACTGAGCATACTGGGAAGGTGGAGATACTTGGTTGCCAAACATGCACATTTGGCACATCAAGTCTAAATTCACATACTTATTTCTCTGAGAAAAATGATATATACGAAAAACCCAGAAAATCGTAAAAAGTAGCAAATTCTACCATATATTGGCAAAATCCATGGAACAGCCCATTGTCAATTCCACACTCCACATTCAACAGTTATATATGACAATAACGATTCCTCACCATCTTGTATTGACACCTGCCTAAGAAAATTCCAACAGGTAGGCAGAAGGCAGGAGGAGCCGCGCTTAGTTCTATCGACATAATAAGTTCCCTCGGGTGCATCCCAAGACGTTATTACTGCTGCCTCTTCCCTCCCAGTAAGAAAACTTTGAGAAGGCAAGAGAAGCAGAGAACACAGACAGGAAGAGGAGCGGGTGATGAGAGTACCGGCAAATTGGAGACATCATTAATGAACACAACTGAGTAAAATGAATGTGTAAAGAGAAGTTTACTAATATAAGTATTATTTCATATCTTTGCGGACTGGTCTTTGCTAGATAGGCCTCCTAAATGTTCTAGTTATGAAATAAAACATATAGTCACTGCTGCACAAATTGAATGAAGTTTAAACTAAGTAAACTAGAATATTTCTCTAATTCTACTTTAAATGTGAGACCAATGTGTGATTTAGACTCCTCACATGATGATTATTGCTTATACTGTCCTTTTTCTAATTTTCTGAAATGTTTTTTTTGGGGTTTTTCAACAGCTTTGAGACATATTCATCAACATTATTAAAAATAAAGGCTTGATATATCTCACTCCAAGTCTGTCATATATTAGTTTCACATTGTAAGTTTTGAACGATATTTTAATTTTCCTAGTTTCACTTGTACATCCAAGAAACATCAATTCTTGTAATCATACTTCAAAGACTCAAAGCATTCAATTATATACAAACCGTGAAGACAGTAGAAAATGCACTATAGCCCAATTAAATCTAAATATCTTCCCAAACTTGTTTAAGTAGTTCACTTTGGAGAGACCCAAGAGGGAAAATGCAGTTAGAAGTTTGTTGATTGAGTATGTTTGGCGCCCTAGGCCCGGGAGAGATGCTGATGAGTGCGGCGCTTGCTCGCGCGCATGATCCCCCCCCGGGGCCTAGGCACTGGTGACGGCAGAGGCAGTAGGCAAGCACGCTTCGATGAGAGAAGGAGGAGGTGGGGCGGCGGAGGCTTTGCAAACTTCAGAAGGCCGGGAAAGTGGGCGTCTCCGGCTTTTAACTTGCTGTCCTGGTGGTTATTGGTGGATTAGATGTGGGCGTTTTGCTGGTGTAATGAGTAGAGGATGAGCAGGCTTGTAGATCTGGCAGCAGTGGCCGGGTCTACCACAGTGAACTTTCGCGAAGAGCTTCATTTCACTTTGGAGAGACCCAAGAGGGAAAATACAGTTAGAAGTTTGTTGATTGAGTATGTTTGGCGCCCTAGGCCCGGGAGAGATGCTGATAAGTGCGGCGCTTGCTCGCGCGCATGATCCCCAAAAACGGGCAGAGTTATCTTTGCGCGCCGGGACGTGAGCGCTCGCTTCACGATCAACCGGACGCTGTCTGGGACGTGAGCGCTCGCATCACGATCGATACCAGACGCTGTAGCGGAGTTGTCTTTAAGCGCCGGGACGTGAGCGCTCGCATCACGATCGATACCAGACGCTGTAGCAGAGTTGTCTTTAAGCGACGGGACGTGAGCGCTCGCTTCACGATCAACCGGACGCTGTCTGGGACGTGAGCGCTCGCATCACGATCGATACCAGACGCTGTAGCAGAGTTGTCTTTAAGCGCCGGGACGTGAGCGCTCGCTTCACGATCAACCGGACGCTGCCTGGGACGTGAGCGCTCGCATCACGATCGATACCAGACGCTGTAGCAGAGTTGTCTTTAAGCGCCGGGACGTGAGCGCTCGCTTCACGATCAACCGGACGCTGTCTGGGACGTGAGCGCTCGCATCACGATCGGTACCAGACGCTGCAGTGGAGTTATCTTTAAGCATCACGATCAACCGGACGCTGCAACAGGGTTATCTTTGAAGAAGTGCGTGCCGCCACCAGAATCTTATTGGTTCACTTACTTTGCTTTGTATTGCTTTGCTGGGAGCTTACGAGGAAGTCAGTAGACGTTGTGCAGCCAGGATAGCGGACGCGTCTGGCCTGATGTAGGTGGAGAAAGCCGAAGAGGACCAGCACCCCAGCTGTTGCAAAGAGGTGTGGGGGAGCCCCAGCGAGGCCGCGCGCGTGGCAGCGCCTATCCTGAAGGAGTGAGCTGTGTAGAGCTGGGGAGACAAATTACAGAGGAGCAGTAGGGATCTTAGTTGAGCTCTGAACCAGGTTGCTGTCATGGGAAGAATGTCTGGAGTGACAAATAGAGGTCCGTTAAGATCTCCTTTTTGCAGTGGAGGCGAGTGTAACGCATAAAGGATTTGTAGGGGCAGAGAGATGTGTCCGAGCGAGCTATTACTATATTGCAGGCTCCTTTGATTTTTGAATGTTTGAGACGGAGGTTGAAATGGTCAGGGGACATTATGTTGGGTGAAAGAGAGCGACCTTTGTGTAATGCTTCCACTACGTCGAGATTATCACACGTGACAGAGATCCTCTTTCTCTGCCACGTGTGATTCCACAGCGCGCAGCCACGACCACTGGGAATATCACGTGTAGGGCAGAGGAGATGCTCCGGTGGAAGTAGCGGCCACGGCCCGGCAACCCAATGGTCCTGGAAGAATCCCCCAAAACCCACGGAAGGGGCAGCGTCCGTGTAGAAGCGGAGACCTGTAGGGGCAGAGACATGTCGGAGAGGGCCATTGATGTTGCAGGCGCCCTTACGCTTGAAACCTTGGGTTGGAGAGTAGAAATCAGGATAGTAGGAAGGTCGGGAAAGCCGTGTCTCGGACCGCATGAAGGTTGAGTGAGCAATGGTGAAACGCTTACGCAGAGAAGCCACAGAAGGAGAGCAGGAAGATGCTGCGAGGAGGGCGGACATGTACTTGGGAGATGAGCCGTAGTTCAGCGCCGCTGCAGGATGGACAGCATGATGGGGAGCCTGCGATCAGAAGAGTGAAGAATACAGGTATGGATGCCTTTGATTAGGAGTCCGATTGACGGCTCAGCGCAGCTACTCGGCCAGCTGCATCTGATAGAATCAGAAGATTAAGTAGAGAGATGAAGCATGACCGCCGAAGCGACCCTGGGAGCATAGGTGCGAGTCCAGCGCAGCGCGGCATGCTCAGCCGGGCTGCGTCCATTAGAAGCAGGATAAGCTTCTGAGAGAGTGGGATGCAGCAGTAGCAGTAGCAGCAGCAACCTCAGATAATAACGGCAATAGTCCTGTATCAAGCCGCGACAGTAGCAGCAGCAGCAGCAGCGTCCTTAGAAAATAACAGTAATAATTCTGTACCTAAGCCACAGCAGTAGAATGTTGTTGTAGCTGTTCAGTGTTTCAGTAAAAGAGATGCAAGTGAAGAGAGATGGCAAAGTAAATGAAGCAGCAGCAGCAGTAGTAGCAGCAGTAGCCGTATGAAGCAGCCGCAGTAGCAGTATGAAGCAGCAGGAGCAGTAGCGGCAGCAGCAGCTGCAGCATCCGTAGATAATAACAGCAATAATCCTGTATCAAAGCCAGAGCAGTAGAATATTATTGTAGCTGTTTAGCGTTTCAGTAAAAGAGATGTGAAGTGAAGAGAGATGTCAAAGTACATGAAGCAGCAGCAGCACGGCAGCAGTAGCAGTATGAAGCAGCAGCGGCAGCAGTAGCAGCAGTAACGGTAGCAGTATGAAGCAGCAGAAGCAGCATTAGCAGGAGCAGCAGTAGCAGTATGAAGCAGCAGCAGTAGCAGCAGTAGCAGTATGAACCAGCAGCAGGAGCAGCAGTAGCAGTATGAAGCAGCAGCAGTAGCAGCAGTATGAGGCAGCAGCAGCGGTTGCAGCATCCGTAGACAATAACAGCAATAATCCTGTATCAAAGCCACAGCAGTAGAATATTGTTGAAGCTGTTTAGTGTTTCAGTAAAAGAGATGCGAAGTGAAGAGAGGTGTCAAAGTAAAGAAGCAGCAGCAGCACGGCAGCAGTAGCAGTATGAAGCAGCAGCGGCAGCAATAGCAGCATTAGCGGCAGCAGTAGCAGCAATAGCGGTAGCAGTATGAAGCAGCAGAAGCAGCATTAGCAGCAGCAGCAGCACAATGCGATTCATACGAACAACAGACGTGTCACGCCAGCGTGCGCCGCTTGTCTCCGTGAGCCAGGTTACATACGTGTCTGAAAGAGCCAAGCCGTAGAGACAGGTGCCGCCCGGGAGCCCGCGGAGCAGCAGCGGCAGGAACAGCAGCAGCGGCACATGTAGTAGCAGGAGCAGCAGGAGCAGGCAGCAGGGACAGGCAGCAGCAGGAGCGGCAGCAGGAACAGGCAGCAGCGGGAACAGGCATCAGCGGGATCAGGCATCAGTAGGAACGGCAGCAGGGACCGCAGCAGCGGCGGTCAGAGAACCATGCCCACGGTTGTTTAAGAGCCTGAGGAAATAAATCAACCCGAATCCGAAACATTCCCATGCGAATAACAGACGTCCCCTAGAGCCATCTTGCTGCTTTGGTTATGGCAGATACGCATGAACCATCACTTTTCCATGCGTTCATAGCTCCAACTCCACTTCAAACCTATTGCAGATTCACATTGGGCCCTTTTTCTTTCTGCTGCACTTTCAAAATGCAACAACTGCAGTTTAGTTACCCAATTTAATACTAGTGAACTAGCTATTTAAATGCATGGCCCCTCCTTCCTCCTGCAGATAGACGAATTTAAATACATTCATTTAACAAAAGTGACCTGCGAGTAATGAGATTAATGCTGTAAAAAATGGCGCCGTGGCAAGAGTTCTGGTGTGTGCCGTCTGGAGCACGATGGGTAGTCTTTGCACATTTTTTCCAACGTGGTTTTACTGCAAGTGGCAGAACATGAATCTGAATTAATGCACATTGCTCCTCTTATACCCCTCAGACATTGGAGATTGATGCCATTTAAGATGCATTGTCCCTCAGTTAGCTCAACACGTGTAAAACGGAGCCTGCAACCAAGCACGGGGCGAAAACTGACGCCTGCAGTCAATTGCGTAGGGCAAAAACCAGTCGCCTGCAGCCTAGACTCCGGGATTAATCTGTCCGCGGTCGGCACACTCACTGTACTCACATGCCAGGAGACTTGGGAAAGCAACGGGACAACGCGGCACCGCCAATCGGAGGCAGGGACACGCACGGCACCAGCAGACCACGAGGAACGAGCAGCACAGAAACCGCGGAGGGGCCCCGCGGAGCAGCCCGCAGAAGAGCCCGCAGAGGAGGAGAGCAGACCACGAGCAGCCAGACTGAGGACAGCAGGGCCACGCGCACGAGCAACAGGTGAGCAGAAGCGACCCCTCCAGAACAACGCATGCATTTGCGAACAGGTGCGTTAGCGACATGCACCTTGCAGGCTTCAGAAGTTTGCAAACTTCAGAAGGCCGGGAAAGTGGGCGTCTCCGGCTTTTAACTTGCTGTCCTGGTGGTTATTGGTGGATTAGATGTGGGCGTTTTGCTGGTGTAATGAGTAGAGGATGAGCAGGCTTGTAGATCTGGCAGCAGTGGCCGGGTCTACCACAGTGAACTTTCGCGAAGAGCTTCATCCGGAGGCTTTTTTATTCTGTCGTGGATTGAGCATCCCAAACTTCTCTCTCCACACTTCTCCTTCCTCCAGCTCATCCGGGGAATCCCGAGGCAGCTGATAGACCTCCCTTCAAGCGTGTTATTGATTGTTTTGGGTGGGGGAACCCTGACTGGCAAGAATGCTCACAGTGTTTCTCTCATCATGCAAAGCATCATGATGGTGTCACCCATTTTTTTGTCTGCACCCACTGCACATGTCCCCCAGAGGACCAGAACGAGCCAAAATGCTATCTTTTGTACTTTTTGGGTTAGCCCAACAAGAGAAGAGGGTATGACATGAAGTGAAAATGTTTCCAAAGCGGTCCTATAATCAAACCAACAAATATCACCGGTTTATGTTTGATCTGCACAATATTCCAATAATAACAAGTTTTTATGATCAACGTCCTTTTACTTGTCTACTAATACTTAGTAAGTAAAAGTTATTTATGGGGTTCCTTTCACAGAGATTGAAATCACAAGTGTTAAAATCCATGGATGTTAAAGGTGCTGATTAGCAAGTTAAAGACCTGAACAGAGACCTGGTACCTACTTGTGCAGAGTAGCGGCCCACATCCTGGTTGCTTGGATCTTGATTCCTATGGTCTTGAGCCCTGGAGGTCTTGACTTGGAAGCCCTGGGTCTGGTCATGAAGCTCTTTAGAATCAGCCTGCAGATTTTTTTCATCTTTTTATTTTTTAGCTTGCACTGCACAGGTAACCAGTGACAGGTGGTAAAGGTGTGATGTTGTCAGTATATTTGGACAACTCGGTTAGCATTTCACCCTGTAGGGATCTGTTTAATCGTAGATCAGGCCATGCAACTCAGCCCGTGGGCCACATGCGGCCAGCGAAGACCATTTTTAGTGGCCCCGAAATGATTTTTCATTTATCATATCTACATATCATTCAACATTGCATGTTATACTCTCCTTTTATAGATAAAGTTCTCAGAAAGCAACCATCTATAATTGCGTCTTAAAGCTAACAGAATAAGAAATTGAAATTGCAATTGTGACCAAATGTGATTGAATCCAACTGCTAGAAAACAAACTAGAAAAACAATGTCCCAAACTCATCTTTAAAAAAATTCCATTTGTCAAAGTAAAAATTCACTTTATACTTTTGGCCAAAACAGATTGTCTATTATTTAAAAGTTGGCCCCAACCAGAAAGATTTGACTCCTGCTGTAGACGGTCAATTTGTTTCTCTATTCAGGCCAAAGATTATCATTACCATAATTGAGACGTGGAAGTAATCAAGGCATTTAAAATCAATTCATTTTAGATCGTGAACACGTTGGGTCTACACTTTATGTAGACAGACGAAAAGTCCGAAAAAGTACTCCAATGTGCTGCTGGTAATAAGGGGCCAGATTAAGAGAAATTCCAAGGTCTTCTAAGCAGAATGTTGGCCATGACAGTGCAACGATGGACAATGCTCTATTTCACTGAAGCCCTATAAGAAGCGTCCCATAGAACTAGTTTTCCTAACATGCAAGAGCCAGATTGATGATTGTGTAAGAAAATCTCTAATGCGTCTCCACAATCAAGGGTTTTGTATTTGTTGGTTTTTTTTTGGTTGGTTTTATTGGTTGTTAGTGTGGTTTATTGGTGTTGTTTGTGTGGGGGGGTGTTTTTGTGGTGGTTTTGTGTGTTTTGTTTTTTTATTTATCAATCTGGACTTCTGCAGGAGAAATCCTTTCAGGGAAAAGGAGGGATAAGCAGCAGAATACTTCAAGCTGATTGGCGAAGTGACGCCGGGTGCCCGCTACAAAACTCGTAGGTAAAAATGCACAAACATCTTTGCCGTCCAGAAATGCACAAAGCGCCTCT
The DNA here is from genome assembly GCA_964034765.1 of Knipowitschia caucasica. Classification (NCBI taxonomy): domain Eukaryota; kingdom Metazoa; phylum Chordata; class Actinopteri; order Gobiiformes; family Gobiidae; genus Knipowitschia; species Knipowitschia caucasica. The sequence goes on from OZ035831.1 coordinate 28,910,184, forward strand.
CGCTGTTAATCTTTCAAAAAAGAAATTAGAGATTCTGCTAAAACTGACTTGATAGCCTCAGCTACGCGTCCTCCTCCTCGAGCCCATGTTTGTTTGCTTCGCCCCCGGCATTCTTGCTTCAGATTCAGATCAATTACTTTATTTTACCAATTGTGAAAAACACATAGAAATTTGACATATGGCAACATGACAGTGTGCATTCATCTTTTTTTCACATATAATTTAACAAAAAAGTGCAAGAGATATAAATAAATAGTGTAATAAAGTGCTATAGTGTTCAGTCCATGTTCCTAGGGGCAAGGGAAGAAGGGAAACCACGTCCAGGTGAGCATGCTTTCGTCAACCCGTATATCCCGCCCTAAACTCCCCAGACTGGGCGCGTGATTGCTTGAACACCTAGATGTTCTACTCGAAAAGGATTTGGCCGGAGCTGGGCAAGATGTATTCTCGATGATTTTGAACATCACAAAACCACAAGAATTCACTGCAGGCAAGGTTAAAGTTCTGCTCTTGCACTAGCTATCGATTTACATTGACAAGTAAACTCCTCAACCGGCACAGTTTTTGGGCTTTCATTGTTCAGGCACTCAGATCCGGGGGTTTAATTTTGGATATTTTGGTCAATAAAATAGACCCATCAAGCTTCCATTCACCGTGTAACTCCAGCTTGACTTTAGCAACCCTCCTAGCAATGCGCTTGCTCTGCTACGGCGCAAAGCTAATATCCTCGAAATAAATGCCCATGTAAGAAATCGGCACCAGATAGTTTATGTTCAAAATGGGGTCTTCTTCTCTACGCACTGTGCATCTTTGAGATTGCGTGATCAGCGCCAGGGTTAACAATTGTTGTGGCCTGTTTAGATTTTGATCTTTCTTGCCGCTCAACCATATCTCCAGTGGACTGTGTGTGTGTGTGTACTGTGTTTTCTCAGTGACGCACCTAACTTTCTGGCAGTCTCCTCCCGTCCACATGGCGGAGGCTCAGAGTAATTAAAAGTGAGGCGTGCAGAGCTTAAGTGTTTCCTTCTGACGGTGAGGCAAGAAAGACGTCTGTTCGGGGAGAGAATATACAGCGCCATAATAAGTCAAAGCGCAGATGCAGACAAACATAGAGGACAAATAACATGGTTTTAAACAAGCATGGGAAATTTTGTGTTGTGCCTAAACCACATCATAGTAGATCTCCCTAAACTGCTGCTGAATATTTGTAACAAAGTATCATTGTACTTTTTAAACACATTACTATGTTTTCGTCTCCAGCCTTCACTTCTACTTTCTTTGTGGGCTTCCTGCTGCACTAGTTTCTCTTGTTGCTCTGGTGTGCAATTTTCTAATTTGTTTTGCTTTTTTTTGGCCAAATACGCTATAATTGTTTGATTTTCTATCCTGAAAAATGGCATATCAACAATTGTGAGCAGTCTATCAAGACGGCTTTGCAAAAAATAGATTGATTTGATATAGCTATCAATTTAATTTTGATGATTGTGGCTCTCTGAACCATGTATTCCCTGTGGCGCCACCTGCATGTGAAAAGCCAAGATAATATCAGACCTCTGAAGCTAAGCAAGACGAAAACCTGGTTTAGTTCTGAGATGGGAGACCGCTGGGAACACAGATGACACTGTGGGGCGTCAATAATGTGGCATAACCGTTGTAGTGTTCGTATGACACTTCCACTCACATTGTCCGTGTTGGTGTGTGCTCTGGTGGTCTTGATGGCACATACGTGTATAGCCTCGCCTCTGTCATTGTGCTGCGCGGTTACAATAATAGCAATAATAGTAAGCCACCTAAATAATACATGTTGATGTGTCTTTTGAGTGTCCAAAAAAGCGCTTTAATAAAACTGATCAATCAAAAAATGTCAAAATGACTTAAAAGTTAAACAGAAGATGATTTTGTTTTCCTTTCCCTTATTTGGTGTGGGCTGGCCCTGTTTCAGACCCAACTTGCTGCTGTTTTTAAAGGTGCAATAGTTGTTTCATTATCTTGAATCATATAGTTAAAATGTACAGTCATTATGTAGTTTTGTACGGTACGGATGATTTTTTTACTAATATCGTCAAATATGATTTGCATAATAGACCTTATTTCCATCATCAAACCCAATCAGGAGTTGTTTACACATAGGAACTAGCACAAACAATGACCCTGCCCATTCTGTTCTAAAAGCTCCTGTCTCAGTCCTTTATAAGTATGATTCATTGTACTACTGACAATCATACTCAGAGCACTTCTCCCCCCTATATTTTTTTTTTTTTTTTTTTAAAAAGAACCAAACGCTTGCTCATAAAGTAAGTTTTGGCATTTCACATTTTACAATCACAAATGCCTCGTATTGTAGGCAACAATTTTTTGGAAAATTTGGTAATTTGTCGATATGAAAAATATCGACATACATTCTTACTAGCCCCTCTGTGGTAGAATAGGGATGACCCAATGTTTGGCCTCTCATAGGGAGAATTAGCTCGGAAAATAACTTCCTGTACTGGTTTCATGGTTGAATAGCCCATCTTTCTGGCCTGGCTTTTGTTGAAGATTAGCAGTGTATGGGTCCTATTGTCAATCTATGTTCAAATTGACTTTTCCAATCCTCTTTAGATTTTGAATACTTGTGGAGGGCTCACACTGCAATATGTTTGAATGTACAGTATTAAAAACTCACGACAAAACACCATTGAATTTTTAAAATTTACTGAATCTTTAATCTCTATGTACATCTCCAGCCCTGTACCTCCCCCAATATGAAAAAAAATTGAATACTTTTCATATATGTTGTGATTTTCAGCTTCTGTACAGATTTCTGTTTTCATGAGTCACAATTTAGGGCAGAAACATCATTGACTTTGTTTTCCAAAAACCAAGAACGAGCATAAATGGGATTTGACAGGGGACCGCTCATGGGGGCATTGTTCACGAAGCAGCGGACAAAACTAAGTACAATACAAACCATTCATACAAATTAGCTGCTAGGATATAAATCAGTGACATTAAATTTTTATATAATTCAGGACAATGAGCAAGCCCCTCTTTCCCCATGGACCACCATAAGCCCAAATTGGAAGCAACCATATTCTGTCCAGATGCAACTATTCCCACACACAACGCCTCTCACACCCGGTCTTTGATGATCAGCCGTGCCTCTTCATCTGCCTTGCAAGACAATTTTTATATTAAGATTTATTTTTTTCTTTCTTTTTTCTCAGCTGAATTTCCAAGTATTTGCAAAATCACCAAAAAGCATAGACTGAGGGCAGACAATCCGTTATGTCCAGGGATAATGCACAGTCGAATGAAGGAGATATGGAGGAAAATTAAACACAACCTACCTCAAACTAATAATACAAAAATAATGGCAATGTGTAAGAAAAATAATGTCACTCATAGTATGAATGTGTTCCCCCCATTTGCATGATTTTAAATAAAATTCACAATAAATCAGGGCATTTATTTCTGGTTAAAAACTTAAACTAAAAATTTAATTCTGAGTTGCACCCTTGTTTGGTCACCAACGATCCTTCCAACAATACCAAATTGTTAATAGAAAAAAATAATATTTAAATAAGCTTAATTTTCAATTACTTAACCTATTTTTGTTGACACAAATGATATAAAAGGTGATGCAAAAGTGACTCAAAAATCCACAACCAGGGTAAGACAGAAAAACCATTACAGTAGGTCCAGATCACAACCATAATCTTCGAGACTACAATAACTTCAGTCCGACGATACGTTACCTTTTTACAGTCAGATTTCATGTCGACACCAGTCCTCAGTTTCAGAAACATAAAGAGTTTGCCTTTGGATGACAATATCATGAACAAATAAACCAAAACCCTTGCTAACAACCTAGCATAAATCCCCGACTACGAAATAACACATCTAGAAACTCAACCAGGGGGTTTCGTCAGGTCTTAAAGTGTAATAACAATGATGGTGCAGTTTCTCTGAGTAAGAACCCTTGCGCTGGTCCTGGTCAAGTTTTGTTTTTCCAAGTTTTCCGCGCCCGCAGCCGGAGGGGAAGTACGGCGTGTCGCTGTGGTAGTTGTCAGTCCGGGCAAACCTTCTAACCAGTTTGAAGTCAGTGCTATAGAAGGAAAAAAGAAGCGATGACTTTGAAGGCTTCGCGCAAGCCAGACACGTGACTCTTGCGTCTGCTCCTGTAGCATGTCTTGACGGTCAAAGTTGCAAAGCGTGAATCTTGCTCCCTTCACCACTTCTCGTACTCGATGTGTGCATGTGTGAGTTGTATGTATATGTGGCTGTTAAAGTGTGATTTTTACAGAGGTCAGTAGAACAGGACACAAAGGAAAGAAATTAAACACTTTTTGTCACACAAGCCTCGTTTATGTATCTTTTATTATAGGTGTGGGCACATTCAGTTAGGTGCACATGGGATTGAAAACTTTGATTGTTGAGAAATGAAAGACAAAAAAAGAAAGATGGAAGGAGAGGGGGGCTGACAAAATAATTGGAAGATTGGGCAAAAAGCAAAAAAAGGAAAAAAGCCACTGGTATGAGAGACAGCTTGCCTGGGCCGGAGCATATTGAGGGCAGCAGGTGGAAGAGTGGCACAGTTAATTAAAACGCCTGTCTTAATGTCTCAGCCCGTCACTCCAGGGAGAGAGAGAATCACCAAGAAAAAAGGCGTAGTGAGAGAGTTGCCAGGCTCGAGCTGGGTTGCACCCAACCAGCCATCTCGACAGCAAAGCAGCCATCCAGCCAGGCCACCACGCCTCATGTCAGACAAGCCCTGACATCACGCCCCTCACCCCCCCTGTCCCCTACCTCCTTTTAGACACAAACAAATGCTTGGGCCTGTGATAAGTGCTATTTTCTGCCATGACTACCTTGTCAAGCTTGTTTCATCCTGTTTAAATAAGAATGAAATAAACTTATGATGTTGCCATTTTGCTCAGCAGCATCTGGAGCATGCCTCTAGACTTCTAGTCTTGCAGCGTAATCTGTTCGCTTTTAATAATTCATCGAAAGCACCGACTGCATGCTATGTACTGAATGCTGAGAGTAATAGGAATGTTGTGATTTTTCTATCATGGCTTGTCTGAAGCATCAAGTGAATCAAAGGATGTGATAAGCAGTCTACTCGCTGTTGTTACAGCATCAGCTGTCATCACTGCCTTAGGTGGACATTGACAAATTCATTCTGCCCAGTCGACTATAACTATATTGTGGTAAATGATGTCACTGTATTGGCAGCATTCTAAAATTATGTGTAATCAGTCATGACAGTGTCATGGAGGGGTCTGCTGTGGCTGGTGCTGTGTTGGTTCTGAATCTACCGATACATGGATTTACATTGTACCGCTGAGTTTTGCCAAGCGTTTGCATATGGGCAAAGTGCCAACCATCATGGACTCATGTGGAGCAAAACAAATGCGCAATTGAGATTTTCCACTATTATAAAGGCACAATTATAGCTCATCATACCGATTAACCCTGACATTGCAGACAATTCAAGGGGAAAATGTATATTATGTAATTTAGCTGTTGCAGTCCTCATGGTTACCAGATATCCTACATTGCACGGTCCGTCCATCATTAAGCTTATTCAAAAACCCTATTTTGTCATTTATTTATATTTCATGTATATTTTCTGTTTTTAGTAGCACTGAAAATACAATATTGCAATACTATATATAGTAGATCTAATTGTACATAACCTGATAACCTGTGGTATATGTACTCACATTGTATCCCCTGGTTAAAAAAAACAAAACAGAAATTATAAAAATAAAAATCAAACTATCAAACTGTCAAACTACAATTGGTAACATACTCTAGTAGAAATATTGTTGGGTTTTTTCCCAAAGAAAACTATCACCTACTTCCCACAACTTTGTGTCCTCTATGTGGTTCTGTGTTTGATGGTCCCCTGGTCCATCACTGTGGATTGCTTTGTCAATAAGCAGCCTCGTGCCTCACTGAGCAAGTTACTAGGATTCTGGCCTTGAGTGACAGCCTGGAGATGGCAGATAATTCAAAGAAATTGGAAGTGTGAAATCTTTAAGGGCCACTTCTTAACACAGCAAATGCCAGGGTATCTTTCCATCAGCTGCTACTCTCACAAGCCACCCCATTGTTAATGGCGGCTTGTCTGTCCATCAAGACTGCTTCAGCAGGGATTTAGACCTGTTGGCTCCTTATCTCCCAGGCTGCCTCCAACTAACCTCGCCACCGCAGGTGTGGGCTTGGTAAGGGCCAGAGATTAGTGCTGAATACTCCTAAAATGTTATACATTTTGATAATGTTTTATTTTCATGTACATTAACATGCACATAATATACAGTTTGTTGTATACTGACATTTTTGAGAGTTAGACAAAACTGTTTTGGGACTCTTAGGAAAGAGGCATTCAAGATTGCTCAACTGTGCTTTCCAATCGAATTTATATAGCAGTAGGGATGTAAAAAACTATGAATTTTCATGACTGACCCCCGAGCCTCATTAACCGGTTGAAACCGGTTAACCGCGTAGTTTAAAATAGTCCACGTTCTTTGAAATAACAGCCATTTCGAGCCGCGTACTTTTCATAAGTGCAGCTCTGCGTTCTACTGGATCAGAGTTGAGACAGCGGCGCCCAAACCCGCAACAGCTCCGGCACCTTTGCGCACAGAGAACTGCTTTTTTAATCTTCCCATTCTGCTGTGCTGCAGGTTAATACCAAAACTTTCTAGCAGCAAACGACGGCTCGTTCACATGGTCAGAGCAGCGAGTGACGAGCCGCGTCTCACAGGTCTTCACAAAAGTTTAAATACAGGTGATGTGTGTGGAGCTGATCCCGAGGACCATAAACACAAACATCTTCCATATGGTTTGACTGGAGCCGCGTATTTGCGCGAATCCTTTGGGCTCCGTGACACAGAGGAGCGCGACAGACCGGTATGTGTGTGTGTATGTGTGTGTGTATGTATGTGTGTGTGTATGTATATGTGTGTGTGTGTAAATGTAAGCTCCAATGTAGTTCTGACCCGCGCCAGTGTGCAACTTTGACGGTAACAGAGGGGAGAGATGATGCGTGTGGATGTTACGTATGGAGAGGGGGAAAGTGTGTGTGTGTGTGTGCGTGTGTGTGTGTGTGTGCGCGCGCGTGCGTGTGTGCATATGTGGCTCGTGCGGTGTGAGAGTCGTCCCGGAGTTTATAATACATGGGCGCACACAGCTAGATACAGACCCGCTCGTCACACCGTGCAAATAGGGCTTAAAATAGCGTTATTAAGAGACCTCCCCTCTCCCCGTTTTCTCTTTTTTAACCGACAGCTTTGACCGGTTAACGCTGTGACGGTCAACCACCGGTTAACCGGTCGCCGATTTACATCCCTATATAGCAGTACTATTTAATCGTCAAAATGCACTTCATGAAACTATAGAAGAGGACAGAACTGTTCCATGTCTGATAAAGCAAATGTGTACACCTTCCTGTATTTGTCTAATCAGTAAAATACTGAGAGAAAGACGAGAAAGAACAGTTGAACTGTGGAGCAGGAAAAAAAAGAATTGTACAATGGGAGAAGAAATATATCTCCCATTTTCCAATTGTAATAGTTTCAATTCCACACCATAGCTCCCTGTCACAGAGAGGTGGTTCCCAGGCCGACACATCTCAAGCTGTTCAAACATCCATTAGGATGTTTTGTTTCACACATATTACAAATACAGCAAGATGGGAGAGGAGCGGGTGGGTGACGAGAGGGGAAATTGAGAAAAGAAGGAAAGGAAGACTAGAGAGGAGGAAGCTGATGTGAGCACTAGAGAGAAGAAGAAATTTATCAAGAAAGTCGTGTGATATTTAATGATCCTTGTATGTGGAAAGGAAAGACCACACCAGCTCGTTCTCCTCCGCCAAATACCGATCCCCTAACTTAATTTCCTGCTCAATTGCTGTTCTATAGTGCATAGTACACTGATACAGGCTGGTAATATAGAAAACAGATTGCCTGTGCGGCAGAGTGGATAAGGCTCAGGCTTGTGCTGCCTGAGACCTGCTGTCTCCAGGGGGGTCTTGTCGGTGGGCTTCACAAAACCAACAAAGCCCATCTTTCTGTGCGACTGGCAGCAGCTGGCAGGTAGATCTTCAAGCGCTGGAGGTGGGGAGGTGGATCTGCAATACAGCACTGCTGTGTGTGTATGGGCCGCACACAGTCCTGCTCTACTCTTTGTAGTGAATGTCTGCCACAGTCCTCCATCTTCTGTTTGCTCATGTGTAAGTACTCCAGTCTACTCAAAAATGTAGGCCTGCATAGACAGCAACCATCCGTCACTGCACAGAAGAGTGTAACCAAAGCTGCAGTGTTTTCACAGAGACACACAGAGATATGCATATACACATATCCACCTCCCTGCAACAATGTAGAGGAATCTGTCTTATTAGATTAATCTGATCTTAAGATTCCCCCATTTTATTTGGAATTCTTTTTATAGCACAACTGCCATCCAGTGAAGCTATATATTTATTATGACCAGTTCAAAGGCACTAAGATATTAGTCACTTGTGCTTTGGGAATAATGGTTGAACCATATGCAGTGTTAAGGAGCAGCTGCTTAACATTAAGTAGGCCAGTGCAGTCTCACCATGTCTACAGTACCTGTATACAGTACACATGCTATACCACTTCTCTCTGAACTTATTCTATTCTGCAAGTGTCCCTAACCTAGTTGCAGCAGGTTTTACGCTAATGTTGGCAATGTGAACCGCCTCTGACCTCTCAAAGTGACAGAGTTCTGTTGCATAACAACCTTGTGTTATGAACTTCCTCCCCGGAGATGTCATTAAGGACGGGAGTGTTTGTCTTCCGCTTGTACAAAAATGAATATTCAGCTATTATCGCTGCACAGCACTTAGATCTGATATGCGTATCGGGTTTTTGCTTGTAGGGAGATGAATTTCATTCCAAGCTTTATTTACTGTGTGAATCGGATCAACATCTTCTCATTTATTTCCCCAATTTTTTCAACATGCTCCTGGGGTCAATTGACTGTACATATTTTAGATGCTTGTTAAACCAGACCTTATTTGTATTTATTCATTTTATTGTAGGGCTACATTGCTGGTCAAGATTTATAAAAACATACCTCAGGTTTCTGCCAAACAATGTGATCTGTTATTTGGAGTAATCTGTTATTACTCAGCTACTATATTATTATTATTTTTTTTTTCAAGCAGGCTGTGAAGTCATTGCTTTTTATTATCAGCATATATTTTAACTGAGGTTGAAATCTTTTTCCACGGATTGATCAAATCATTAGTCCCAACTTGCAGAGAGCGCTTAGCTTTCTTCGGCATCTCCAGTGTCCCCTCAAGTTTCATTACTGTAATAGTAAATACACAGGAAGCAATGATTTCTGCTTCCAATTAGCTGGATGTTTATCCTGAGTGTCGACAATATTTCTGATTAAAGATAAACTTCATGAAATACAAACTGCATTAGTTCCACAGTGGGAAAGAGGAAATGGCGTGTCCCAGCAGACTGATGTGCCTTCTAAAGTAAACTCTCTCCCCCTCAAAAAGCCTCCAACATGACCGCCCTGATTCTGAACCCTTGGGCTCAGACTCCCACTCATCCTATAACACTTTATTTTATAACATATCACTGCAATTAATCTTTGGACATTCAAATATATTGTGTGTTTTATTTTTATTTCAAGATGCAAACATTTTGAAGGGTTTGTAGTTTTATGAGTGTCGCCTTTTTAAATGTTTTTGAGTATTAGATTCAATTCTTTTATGCTGAATTGAACTTAGACATGATTGGAATTTGGCAAGGGCTTGTGATTGCGTGTGATTGTTTGTATTATTTGTTATGTATTTTTACAGGCCTTCCCCAGGGAAGTATGGTTACCACCTGGTACGGATTGACTGAGTAATGCATTGTAAAGTTTTGCAGTGACTCTCTGTCAGTGGAAAGCCCTTTATAACAAAATATTTCTTACTATCACATTTAATAAACACAAAAGGTATTTTGTTCAAATTGAATGCTCCTAGAACAGAAATAATAAAACAATACTCCTAATTTTGATAAATTGTTTGAATACTTACACATTCATTAGTACATGTTTTTATGTTGCAGAATAATGCTACATTCACAAGTATCCATCTTTAATGATTTCATCGAATTTCAAGATTACTGGTTTGGAGAGTATTTTAGTCAGACAATATGGAATAGCCACTGATTTATTTTTCTGAACAGTGTAATAATAGGGTTCAGTCTCATGCCAATCACTGAGTGCTTTTATGAGATTTTCCATTCTTCTAATAACATTGCATTCTTGCGGTTTGTGGTGCGGTATATACTAATACGTATGTCAATTTGATGGTTTCACTCTTGCATTGTTCATGAGGTAAATGTGTTTTAATTTCCGTTGGTGGACACATCATGGACTCCAATAAACTTAAGCCCTACTTACAGCTTACACTGAAGTAGGAGTTTTCTGTTTTGTTTCTTATGTATATAATTTATTTTTGAGTCCGTCTTATTTTTAAGGCTGAGTGGTTTTAATCTTGGCTGAGTTGCATGCACTAACTTGTCACTACTATAATATTGCAGGTTTGACTCCTGGACTTTTCTGTACATTTTTCTGTGTTTTTATGGGTTAGGTCTGGGCACCACAGTTTCCACCATTGACTTAACACACTTTATACGTTTATACGGAGACAATGCGGCAGTAAAACGCTATAGTTGGATGTCGGTTGCTACCCCCCATTCATACGGAGACTGTGTTCCAGGGGGGTGAAAACGTAAGAGTTAAGATCCAGCCTGCAGAGTGGGACAGCTCAAGCCTCGCTTACTGTATACGTAGGCGCTGCGCAGACGTTGCCAAGCTATTAACAGAAACGACCAGGCTCCTTATGCTTCGAGTGCTACACGGAGAAGGATTCTACTCCTTCGTTCGTCCAAACGAAACCATGCGAAGCTCTAGTTTCAGTTTCCATTTTCGCAGGTGCTGTTAAAATGCAGAATGATGTTGTGTTGGTGCATTCTTTCACGTTTTGCAGAGGAAGTGAGTATACTGCTGAGGGGGCTGGGGCTCGCGTGTGTCATGTTGTAAAGTTCCTCTGTCCACTATTGGCCGGGCGCAAGAACTACATTGTTGTTGATCCTCGTATGAACGCATTAGGAGCCTGGTCGTTTCTGTTGATAGCTTGGCAACGTCTGCGCAGACGGGGCCTAAGATTTGGAGAACGGTTCATTGCAGCTCAGGCTGTGTTTACACGGAGACACTGTGACTGAAAGACGATAGAGTTGACTTGTGGATTGGCCTTTTCGTTCACACGGTATTGGTGTTTCACGGGGATGAAAACGCAAACTTTGAAAACTGCGAAGTGCGAACTCTCTGGCTGCGATGACCTCACCAATTTCCTCCTATACATATGGACATGTGCAGTAGCCGAGAAGAAACATCAACAACAATGGCGGCGCATCTAAAAACCAGAGGAAACCAGCCGAGTCGCCATGTAGAGCTTGTAATCTTCTACACCAGAAACTCAGTGACCATTAAGAACATTTCACTGGTAAAAACCTTCGTCTCTGTGCATGCGTACAAACATTCAGGCAGTAGTAGAATTACTAAAAAACATCTAAATGATACAAAAAAAAATACATTGCTATTATTTTACGAGTGGTATGCATTTCCATGTTTCGTGAATTGTAGATCCTGTTCCACCAAGCTGTTTCTCCACCTCTGCTGCTGTAATCTAAAGTGCTATTGCATTTTGATACGATTGCTTGCTATTTTTAGAATTATCTATTTATTTGGTTTTTTGTATCAATGCATGTGTTTCTGCTGCTACTGGACCCCTGAATTTCTCCTACGGGGGTCAATAAAGTTTCTATCAATCCTGAATTAAACCGAATTTTAAGATTTTTTACCTGTTTTACTTTGGATATGCACTTTACTTTACTGTACTGTACTGCACCTTCTTACACCTACTTCATTGTAACATTTCCCATCTCTGCTGTCTGTGGCTTCAGTGCTTCGTCTCCACCCACAATCCTCTCCTTCACTCACGTACTGTATCCGTCAATCCCAGACCCTAATGATAAATTATCCCTCTGCCACGCTACACTACTTGGTGAGAAAACTTTAACTTAACAGTTTTAAATACTTTGTTCTTGGGTTTTAATAGTTGGTATTTTTATTTTTTTATGTGTGTGTGTGTTTGTCTATATACAAGGATTGCGCAAAAGCTTGAGCTAAAATTTGGTGTGTTTATGGGATGTGATTGTACAAAGACACCATTACAATTTTAAGATATTCTGTAGTGATGGCAGGGTATGCACTCTCTAGGATTTTTTTCCTGTAGGTTTTCCAAGCTCATCCAGCATTGGATTGCAGATTCAAATGATCTGCTACCTATCAGAGTGTCTGCTACCTGCCTGTCTGGAAGTTCCACAATATAGACCTTTTCCTCAACTTTTTATTCATTTTCAAGAGCCAATAAGAACATACACAACATACACACACAGGTCCAGGACAGCAATGGACATTAAAAATAATATTAAATAGTTAAATAAACAAATCGTACATAAATGAAAATCACAAATCGATCCACAAAAAAGGACACATAATACTGACAGTTGTTTTATGTTTTTAGAAAGGATTTAACTGGGTGTCTTAATTGCCCAAAAAAAACCTTGTAAATGTTGTATTTATTGTTTTAAGTTGAAATCATTCACTTAGTAGATTGTTTTTGCTTTGATATTGCCAGGTCAGTTGCACTAGTATCTGGCAATCCCTGCTCAAACACTACACTACGTTGAACTTTGCTTCAGTGTGAACAAGAGCATAAGCCTGGGGTCTGTGAAACACCTGGTTAATGGGCCTGAAGATTGCAGTATTTTTATTTGAAAGTCGGTGTCAGCCCTGCCTCCTCTCTCTCTGGATTATGTGCAGGTTATAGAGCAGGCATAGCTTAGTGGGGTCGTCTCTCCATGCTCGCTGCCTCTGTAATGTGATTATGCATCATCAAGCTTGTTTACTGTTACTACTTCATTGTTAGACGTTGACAAAAGTTCAACCCACTTTCTGCTCTGCACTCCCACACGCTCATGGTATTTAATATGTCATAAGCTGCTGCTCATATTTTGAAAAATATAAGCAAAATTACACAATAAATTAAATCCATTGGCTGGAGATGACTTGTGTCCATTTTCATGTATATATTTAGTATTTAGATTAGGTTATTAAAAACATGAATACAGGAATTTCATTAAGTATTCATAATTAGCCTATGAATTACTTATTATAGTCTTAAACCCCTATTAGGCAACCTCTGTTCGTTTTATGGCCCTGGATTTTATTATAGACGTTATTCTGACACTCCTTACTGTGAGCGAGCACGCATTTCCACACACCTGACTTGTGCTTGGCCTGATTGTTTCCAAATTATTTATTTAGATATAATCAATCATCATCCACAATGTTGCAAAGAATAATTTTAGCTAAAGTGTTGTTTTAGGTGAAGATGGCTTAGATTATTGACTCTCTATTTATGTAGTGTTTATTGATACACCTGCTTGTATTTAGATGGGAGACTGCTGTATGCATACAGTTGAGTGCTACATAACTTACCAACAGGGAGGCACTGATCCAGATTTTTTCCAATACTGATCTCAATGTTTTGGCTTTCAATCTCTTCTGATACCAGATATGAACCGGTACCAGTGAAGAGACTGGTAGTCCTGGTTCTCCAGCCTCAGTCCTCGTTCTACTGCCTGATTCCGAAATACAACCTGTATCCTAGAGGGGTTCTCTCTCTCATTATGGGCCTCCCCAAGGTTTTTCTAAATTTTTGTCCCATTGTTTTTTATTTTTGTATCAGTTGTTCTTTGCCAACAGAAAAAATGCATTTATGGACATAAAAGCGCATTTATTGACATTTCTTGATTTTGATTATACCGCTATCTAGACACAAAGTAGCTCTATGTGAATGATAATAAAAACAATCATAGTCCTCTTGCAATAGGTCAAGGTCAAAGTCAAGTTTATTTATATAGAACATTTTAACGACATGACTGTCATACAGTGGTCTCCTCTAGTCTTTAGTCTAGACCTGGAACAGTGCAGAAGAAGCTGGTCAGAGGACCTCAGTGCTCTTCCCGGAGTGTGCAAAGTCAGCAAATCAGTGAGATATTATGGAGCCAGTTCATGCAGTGATTTTTATGCAAACAATATCATTTGAAACTGAATTCTAAAAGCGACAGGAAGCCATTGTAGAGACGACATCACAGGAGTGATGTGCTCGTGGCGTCTGGTGCCAGTTAGCATCCGAACTGCTGCATTCTGTACCAGTTGCAGTCTGTGAATTGACGACTGGTCAAGGCCATAGTATCAATCAATCAATCAATCAAAGTTTATTTGTAGAGCGCCTTTCATACACATGGCAACACAAAGCGCTTCACAGTCCACATCACAAATCATCACATAAAACAAACACCAGAATCACAATTAAAACATTAAAATCACACAAAAGATTAAAACACAATTAAAACATTAAAATCACACAAAAGAATAAAACCATTAAAACTTTCAAAATTACACAAGAAATTTAAAAAAATAAATAAATGACAGCAGTGCATTAAAAATGGAGATAAAATCCTTCAGTTGTATGCACAGGCAAACAGAACAGTCTTTAACCTGGATTTGAACATTGACAGAGTAGACGCCTCCCTCACATTTTCAGGGAGATTGTTCCAGATCTTAGCTGCATGGATCTGAAACGCAGCCTCCCCATGTTTGGTTCTCACTCTGGGCACCAGCAGGAGGCCAGTCCCTGTGCTCCTCAGAGTCCGGGCCGGTTCATATGACACCAACATGTCACTAATGTATTCTGGTGCAAGGCCATGGAGAGACTTGTACACAAGCAGAGCCGTTTTAAAATCTATTCTTTGAGCCACAGGAAGCCAGTGCAGAGACCTGAGGACCGGACTAATATGGTCATACTTCCTGGTTCCTGTCAGGACTCTAGCTGCTGCATTTTGGATGTACTGCAGCTATAGTCTATAGTCAGCAATAGTCTAACCGTGTGGATATAAGGGCATGGACAACCTTCTCAAGGTCATTTGGGGGCAGATAGTGCTTAACCTTGGACTAAACTCTCAACTGGAGGAAGCTGGCTTTGACAACAGCATTTGTTTGTCCATTTTAAAAGCACCATCAAAATACACACCAAGATTGTTTGCATATGGGCAGCAGTAAGAAGAGAGACTATAGTGCACACACCCTTCAGGTTCACCATAAAATAAAATTTCTGTTTTCTTGTCTTTCAATTTTAAAAAGTTGACTTATACATCATCATTTTTGCATTAAAAGGCAAGTACATTTGAACATCATCAGCAAAGCAGAGGAATTAAATATTATGCTTTTTGAAAATCAAGCTTAAGGGCAACATGTACAACGAAAATAAAACTGGTCCTAGAACAGAACCCTGCGGTACGCCACTGTCAAGGGAGGCTTTCCTTGAGTTGTATGAGCCAAGATTTACAGAAAACCCCCAAATCAGGTGCAAATAAAACCACTTGAGTGCAGTGCCTTTAATTCCAGCACAGGACACAAGGAGGGAGATAAAAATGTTGTGATCAACGGTGTCGAACGCTGCTGTCAAATATAAATGCACTAACACAGAGGGGCTCCCAGAGTCGGAGATTCGAAGATCATTAAAACAATCTACTTCTTTTCTGAGAGAACTTTCTGTTGCATCTTGTCTGAGCCGAGACAAGTCATTCAGTAGAAGGACCAGGGGAGAGTTTGGAAGACATAACGTGGTTCAGTTGACTAACTGGTTACTTTTTTGTTTCGCTATAATGATATATTTTGGAATTGCAACTTCACAAGAGGTCTAACTCAATAGCTGAGTCATTTATTCCAACTTGTCCTATCCATAAGAACTGTTGCATGTCATTTTAGCTGAGTTACTGAGATCTCCAGATCAGCTAAGTGTCTATATACCCCTTTAGCGACCACTATACGCATCTTTAACAGTAGCGCGTCTCCTTTCATTAGCCTAATGAAGCCATCAAGACAGCGTGTTTGTACAGAGCCAGGCCTACCTCCGTCAGACTCCCCAGCCCCGCACTCCATCAGAGCTGAACGAGGAGCTGTGTGGCCTGAGGGGGGTGTGACTTCCACTCTGTGTGTCATTAGCCATTGATGTTATTGGCTCATTATCTCCCAATTAGGCTGCTATCAGAGCTAGCTGGCGTTTTCATTACAACGTAGACCTCCGTGATCTAACAAAGACCAGTGCTGCTGATTAAAGATGGTTTCGGCAATCACATGTAGTGCGAGGTCTTTGAACCCTCTGTGATATAGTTAGAGCGAAGGTGATGGAACACAATGAAGCTGATTAGAGAGGGCATGTCTCTTATTGTGCCACTTACCAAGGTTAAGGCAGAGTCATACTGATTAATGCGCTCCTGGACGCTTTGTTAATAATGTACTGTCTATTATGAAATGGAATAATTGAGGATGATAACAATTAGGCTTTCAAAAACACAATAGACATCAATTGTGTTTTTATAATAACGTCTTCTTAAGTGTTACGCATTGGCTGGCCATCTATTCATATTCAGGATATGATCATGTAGTATGTCTGGACACGCTGTACCGGTGCACAGTCTGACCGCTGAAGGACAAATACAAATGTGTGTGAGTGGAAAAGACTAATCAAGCTTGTTAATCACTTTGGGTGAGTCAGCCTCAGAGGCACAGAGCACAGGACTTCGCCGCACCCCAGGTAAATCAGAATGAGGAAATAAAGTCCTAGAAATGAGAGGTCCACAAAAAAAGATTATAGTGGCTATGTTTTGTCCTTCAGTTTGACCATGGAATCAGTGCCAACTGGGTAATGTCTCTCCCTCATGTTGTATTACACTTTTATTTAATCTCCCACATAATTCTTAGAGGGATGGGGGTCATTAAAATTGCTAAATGAACACCTATTTTTAGATTGAGCTATGCTTATTGGAGGATTGTTAACATCATAATACCAACATTGCAGTTTTGGTCTGTTATTTCATTCAAGCTCTTATTCAATCATCAACAATCATAATATACAGTAAAATCTGACATGAAACCGACTGTATAGGCTTTTACATGACCAACAAAATACTCAAAAAGAGGCAGTTGTTATATATTTCTAATTTCGAAATATAAAGCTGAGCCAAAACAGATCTATAGTAATGATTCAGTCCAAATGTTCGCTTGGTGGCATGTAGGGGTGTTGCATTTCTGCATGTTTACCCATTAGATGGTTGGAGCTGTGATCTGTGTGAACTTTCTAAGTGTCTGCCTGGTGATTAACTCTACACTACAGCACCACATCTTCCCCTTCGCTGCATAAATGGGCCCTAATGGAGGGATCTGGCTCCTTAGCAGGGAACCACTTTCACTCTGTCGATTAAAACGTCATTTTAAAGCCAAAAAAGAAACACGTTTCCAATCACTGCCCTTGAATTATTGTTCTGTAGCTCGAGGCTTGTATTTTAAAGTCACTGAATAATTGCAATCAGATTATTCTAATCAAGTGCTGGAACAGTAATTACAGGTTGCAGTCCTTAAAGCTGCCCTGCTTGTCCCTAACACTGGGCTATTAAAAGTGTATGCTAAAAGAGATCAAATTAATGACAAATAAAATGTCTCTGAAATTTAAAGATAGGTGAAGTATTTCAAAGGTCACATAAATCTATTGTTATGCTATTTACAGACCCTTTTTATCGTTCTGTAACTATATATTTTTTTATTCAGTACAACTATACTCCCAACTACTAAATCTTTTTTCCCTCAACAACAGGACTTGATGCGTTTCCTCCCACACGTCTCCCCCCACTGATAACCTCATCTGTGCTCAGGTCTGGATTTCATGTCAAGGCAAACATTAGGTGACTTAGTGCTGTGCCAAGCTGTCAGAGAGGCATGAGAATTACAATCTGGAGGGCTGTGTGACAGTGGAACCGTCTCCGCTAATCCTGTTTACGCACATCCGCATCACCGTGCTGAAAACCCCGCCGTGTGAGCTGCTTTTTGGTGTGTGCCGATGTGTGTTTTTCTATGTTTTCATAGAGTTTTTGATTGCCCTCTATGTGAGCCACTGTCTTCGTATTGTGTTGATGTGGAAGGTATCTTACATGCTCTGAATGTATAATTCAATATGACTAATCACGATGGTGGCTGCCAACCTGCTAGCGCTGGCTGACAGACTGGGTCCAAAGCTAATTCGATAAGGTTATGATGCTTCATGGCTCAGATTCAGTCATAGTTGGCAAAACATAGTGGTTGTCAATATTTGTCGTACAATGACATGATATTATGCATACTTTATATGCCTTTAGCAACTTGGTTTATTGGCTAAAACTTATATTAAAACTTTCAAAATACTGTATTGATTCTAAATTATAAAGAAATACATTCCTATGTATGCATTTAGTAAGTAAGTAATGTTTATTTACATAGCGCATTTTACAGACCAAGGTCACCCAAAGCGCTTCACAACACACAGAGTTCAGATATTTTTCCAATCATTCCAAGGTGATGACGGAAGCGAGTTGCCAAACACACTGGACCATCAGTTCCCAATAAACACCATCCATTCACTCTCTCATTTACATTCATACCTATTGTGCATGTTTTAAGTGGTAGGGGAAACCGGAGCACCCAGAGGAAATCTACGCAGACACGAGGAAAACATGCAAACTCCACTCAGAAAGGCCCAGTTCCGACCAGGATTCGAACCCAGGACCTTCTTGCTGAGAGGCGAGAGTGCTATCCACTCAGCCACCGTGCTGAGTGGATTTATTTCAGGGTTGAAATAAATCGAACTAACTAACAACACTTGCTTGATACTGGTGGAGTGTTCGAAAGTGCATGTCCATTGTGCAGCCCTCAATCATTAATGTACCCTTTTTTATTTGATTTTCTATTTCACTTTGGAGAGACCCAAGAGGGAAAATGCAGTTAGAAGTTTGTTGATTGAGTATGTTTGGCGCCCTAGGCCCGGGAGAGATGCTGATTGAGTGCGGCGCTTGCTCGCGCGCATAAATCCCCCGGGCTTGATGCTTCAGACAAGCCATGATAGAAAAATCACAACATTCCTATTACTCTCAGCATTCAGTACATAGCATGCAGTCGGTGCTTTCGATGAATTATTAAAAGCGAACAGATTACGCTGCAAGACTAGAAGTCTAGAGGCATGCTCCAGATGCTGCTGAGCAAAATGGCAACATCATAAGTTTATTTCATTCTTATTTAAACAGGATGAAACAAGCTTGACAAGGTAGTCATGGCAGAAAATAGCACTTATCACAGGCCCAAGCATTTGTTTGTGTCTAAAAGGAGGTAGGGGACAGGGGGGTGAGGGGCGTGATGTCAGGGCTTGTCTGACATGAGGCGTGGTGGCCTGGCTGGATGGCTGCTTTGCTGTCGAGATGGCTGGTTGGGTGCAACCCAGCTCGAGCCTGGCAACTCTCTCACTACGCCTTTTTTCTTGGTGATTCTCTCTCTCCCTGGAGTGACGGGCTGAGACATTAAGACAGGCGTTTTAATTAACTGTGCCACTCTTCCACCTGCTGCCCTCAATATGCTCCGGCCCAGGCAAGCTGTCTCTCATACCAGTGGCTTTTTTCCTTTTTTTGCTTTTTGCCCAATCTTCCAATTATTTTGTCAGCCCCCCTCTCCTTCCATCTTTCTTTTTTTGTCTTTCATTTCTCAACAATCAAAGTTTTCAATCCCATGTGCACCTAACTGAATGTGCCCACACCTATAATAAAAGATACATAAACGAGGCTTGTGTGACAAAAAGTGTTAATTTCTTTCCTTTGTGTCCTGTTCTACTGACCTCTGTAAAAATCACACTTTAACAGCCACATATACATACACACATGCACACACACTCACACGCACAATCACACACACACACACACGCGCGCGCACACACACACACACACCCGTACACACACACACACAAGCTTGTATCAAATATAGGTTCCAATTCATTTCTGTCCAACACTCATCAGGCCATTCATTAAGACCTGATTGGAGATGGATTTTTCTGTTCCCTCATGACAGAATATTGCTGGAGAAAAGGCATTGGAGAAGATTCTTAAATGCACAGAAGGGCAACTATTTTGGTAATTGTTTTGTCTGTAGAGCTTTAATTGTATTAATGGGTACTTCAGGTTTTTAAATTCTATTTAGATTTTATTTTTATTTTTTTAGATTGGCAAATCTAAAAAAGAGACTAATTAATAGAGACTAATCATAACGAAAACAAACTTAACTCATATTAGTTGAATAAAATAATTCCATGGGGACTATGCATCCAGAATTTAGCTACCCTAACCCTAACCCACGTTGTAGACAGGCCTAAAACAACCTCACATAATTAAGGAGAGAAAGAGGCATTATATGAACTAATTGTAATTAAAGTGTCTGCATCCAGGAGAAATTTAAAACTGAAATACTGCTCTCAAAAAAATGCTCTCAATTGTCAGACACACTTCTACAGAAAAAAACATCACGACCCCACCGTGTCCTTTCAACATAAACTATTGTCTCACCTCCAAGTTGCTAATGAATTAATGTAGCCTTTATTAGTCCCACAGTAGGGACTAATAAAAAGTTCAAAGTTTGATGACTAAACATCAAGAAGTGCTAATATAACTTCCGTACTCATAGAAGTTATGAATACATGGAATGCCATCCATCCATCCATCCATTTTCTTCCCTTTAATCCATTTCTGGGTCAGGGGGGTGGCAGTCAGAGATGCCACCCAAGTCTCATAGCACCAGCCCCTCACTGACCCTCTGCAGGTGGTGAGTCCACAGGAGGATGGCTGCTCTCTGAGTGTGAGCATAGCCTTGATCTTTCAGTGGGGGCTTTGGGCAAAGTGGGGTTAAGTGTCTTGCCCAAGGACACAACGACAGCAGTCATCAGTGGGAGTCGGTGGAGAAGGTGCAGAGGTGGGAATTGAACCCACGACCTTCTGGCCTTAAGGCCAATGCTCTACCAACTGAGCTACTGTCGCCCCAATAATGGAATACATGGAATGATTTGTCTTTATTCAAAACATCCTATTCATGAAGTATATTACACTTTACCAAAACCCATAAATCATTCACTTATTCTCCAGGCCGTCCTATAGTTGCATAGAAAAATTAGTTATGGTCTCTCTGTCAACTTTTGTCCAGCCAACAAAAATGCTCTGATCTCAACCACTTGCCGAATAAGGTCCCTTTACCCTAATATACTGTACATACCTCAAGAGGGAGGTTTGGAGGAACATTTTTCCAATATTTTGCAAATATTTCACCTTTGATGATGACTTTTTTCTTCAGGTATTGTGCACAAGTATAGAGACTGTGCGCCTCACTATGAAAATCTATGTATGGGTTGTTTTGAGCACACATTTATTTAAAGCCCCACGCATAATAAATATCATTCTAATATCATTAAGCGGTTTCAATATTTAGATTATATTTGTTGTATCGATTAACAATTTTGTGTCATTAATGAACAGTTTATATCCTAACCTCAAATATCCTCCACATTTTGATTCTGGCCAAGTGAGCTTTTTAGATGTGTGGGTAATAAAGTACAATGGCAGCAAACTCATGTCCCAGAATTGTAAAGAAACCGTAGACATTAATATGGCTTCCTGGTGCTCATCTCTAATTTTCTTGATGAAAGCTTAGAGCTAAAATATTGCATTTACAACAAATGTTTATTTTGCAAGTAAGAGAGTATGTGGGAATAATTATTTTATCTTGAATACATGAGGACAGGACAGGAAAATATGTGTTTTTTGCACTAGTCAATGATGTCAGGTGATTTTACAAAGAAAAAAAAAGTCAGGGTTCTTATCCTGTAGCCTTTTTCTTTGTTCATAATCTCTGAAAAACACAGCCAAGTTCATAATAAAGTAATTATAGACTGTATTAGTGACACAAAGACATAGGTCCCCCAGGGTTGTAATAAAAGGATTGATGTCCTCCTTTTAAAGATAAAGCCACAGTCCTACAGATAAAGCTGAAACTAACAAATGGTACAACTCTGACTCCATGACGGGGCCTCAGTTCCAGTCATACTACAGTACGAAAGCACCAACTGGGGCCCATATATCAGCCTGCAGGACAAGGATCATTCATCTGGCTTGCTAAGAGAAGTGACTTTGAAGTTCACTGCTGTGAGGTGAAAGAGCAGCCCTGGCTTCAACCTCTGTGTTTATGTAGCTGCTCTAGCCCAAGGAGAGCTCTTAATGAATGATGTGTACAGACAGACTACAACTTCAGCAAAGTGCAAACACCACATCTGTAAAAGCGTCTAGACACACGGATTTACTTTGCTTACATCTCGTACAAACCAGTGTACATTCACACGTTTATAGCTGTGCAAGTTAATAAGCAAACACATTAAACATACTTAACTATGTGAAGAGTTAGTTGTCTTACTAGATTCAAGTAGATCATTGCAGGTGCCTTCAGTCCGTCCTTTGTTGAGAACTTGTAATGACTTCTGGACACATGATGCATCTTTTGTTGTTTCCTAAGCAAAGAAATAATGTTTGGTATTAGCCTAAATGTTTTTTTTAAATATCAATGTTTAATGTATTTTTCATAAAGGATAAACAAAACAAACACACAGATCCAGGTCAATAATAAACTAATAATAAGATAGTGCTTCCTTCGCGTTATGGATGAGTGCTGTGTATTGTTCCAAATAGACAATATCAATAAATGACATGACCTTCTGTATTGTTTTGTCTTAAACATGTTTTCTTCACAGACATTTACTAGATATCTTCTGCTCTTACGTCGAAACACGTTGTTAAATCCCGCAACAAATACAAGATTTTATATAATCACATTTCCTCAGATGACCCGGGTCAATTAGAGAGGGGGCTTCCATCAGGTAGCTTTTCAAAGTTCCAGGTTTTTGCAGAAATGTGGATGTATTTTGTTGTTAAAACTAATTTATTTAGACACTGTACCAGTGGTAATTTACAATTAGCTGGTGTTTTCCTCCATTCATTTATCTGGATAAAGGAGAATGCCTTTACTGCTGCAGCTCATCTGCATCTCTCCTTAGAATACCTCAGGCAGCATGTTGTCCTTGTTGTGTGGCTGCTGTATGAGGCCCATGGTTATAAATTATGGATGCAATGCAAAAGCTGTAAAATTTGTTGTATCTTCTATTATCTTCATGTTAAAGGCCACAAAAGCTCTTCAGTGAAGTCAGCCATTAAGAAATGACAGGTATTGCTATCAGGCTTCTTTATAGCCTATTACCTGCAATGACAGCAGCTGCTGCTGCACCACTGTACGGCCTATCACATTATTTGCAGCTAAAGTCAGCTACTGTGTCATTTCGCCTCATTTTCTTGACAGTGCTATCATAAATCCATTGGGCTGCAGGGGAAACTGTCTACTACCTCGATTATCTTCATAGCCTGAATGAATTCTGAAATGTATGTAACAGGCAATGACTGCTATGGATCAGGAGCCAGGGCCATATCCTCTCTCACTCTCCTGCTCTTCTCTCTTTTAGATTACATGCAAAGAGGGGAATCAGAGATTGGAGACTCAGTTAACAAAATGGCTGCACTTTTGCAATTCATATGAGGCCAACATCAATATTATTGCTACTTGTCGAACAATGCATTTCACCTGCCAATTTCCCCATTGATGACCTTTCATCACGTCAAGTTGTGGAATCACAACATTTTCACAAACTAAAAATACAATATACAGCAGCTTGTACATATTTAACACATGCTTAAACAAATTAAATTGTGTGAAATAACAAATAGTTTAATCATGACTTATAGTTCTGAATATCACAATTAAATCATTTGTGTCTCACTTTTACAAAGTAATTGCATTTTGAACAGCAGGATATGCATAAGAAAATGAATTGCAAAAAAAAAAAAAACTTCTGCCACTTTGTTCTGAATCTGTTCCAAGTGCCATTCAAGGTCCACTTAACCATTTGTTCAGAAGTGTTGAGCCCCAACTACTCAAGCTCACCTCCTACCTCTTCCATGCTTTGTCCCGATTTTCTCTACAAACCAGTAATGAGCAAACGCCACAAACCCAGTAGGAAATGAATGAGTCATTACAAACAGGCGCTGAGGCCGCTCTACAGCCTCTCCTAGTCCTCTACACTGCACCTCAGATGTCCACATGTAATGCTCCCGCTCTCACTGCCACAGCCCATAGACAGATCCCAACACCTCCCTATCAATTAGAGCCTATTACAAGGCTCCCACCGTTGCAGGGCAAATAAAAGAGGGCTTCACAGCTCAAGAGCATGCACAGCCCAGATGAATAAGGAGCCTAAAGGTGCTCTTTTCACACCCTTGGCCTTATCCATTATTCCAATGTGTAGAACCCCTGAGGAGAAACTAGCAGCCTCTAAAAGACTTTGGGATGAACATAAGTCAAGGGAGGTATTCTTGGTAACACCTTCTTATTACCTCTACTTCACCTCTAAATTATATCGTAATAATCCTACCATATGTCCTTAGGTAAAAATGTGGTCACTGTACCCTAGTTTGCACAAAGTAAGAAAGGGTCAGAGGTCATTCTTCTTATATGACATTGCATGGAATGTTATGCCTGTGTATAATTTAATTCAGAAATTCTAGACGTTACACAAGGGCAGTGTGATGAAGATGTGTTCCCCATGGCTACGGAATGGCAGAAATATTCAGCATTATCTTTGGACATTAAAATGATAATGAGACTATTTACTTCGTCATAGTTTGTCAAGTACCACAGTTAAATAACATCTTATCTAAAAAAATATATATTGTGAAGTATGAAGGGTAAACATTCTTTCCATGTGTAACTCCGTATGCTACCACCAGAGCAAGAAGGTAATTTTTTTGCCAAATAGAATTTTTAAATTACTGGCTGCAAAAACAGTCATTTGATTGTAAATACCAACAGCTAAAACCAAATACCCGAGTGAATTAAGAGTGTGATGTCATAGTGGTACAATGACATCACACCATTATAACGTTAATACAAAAAGGGTGGAGTTATATGTTTGTGACAGAAGTTTCTGAAACTAGCAAGGTCTGTTTCTGGTGAGGGAACAATATTTTCTACATAGTTTCAAGATAAAAGTGGAAACATTTATTATGCTAGGTGGAATACATTTTATAACACCAAATCCTGTTGGTAAAAAAACATGTTTAAAAGTGTTTGATAATGAACGACATGCTTAGATTATCAAAAGAGGAAGTAAGTTGTAAGAGATAATTCCCTGCGTGTCCTATCGACAATATCTACTTATTACCAAACCTGAAAACCTTTTGACATGGAAAAAACTGTATTACATTGCCAGCATTTTAGAGCACTGTCTCTCCCCCTCCTATAGTGTATGTATCAGCTTTTCATTGCTATGCTCAATGACTTTTGAAGCTACGGCACATTTCAAGGCAATTCCTCTGAGAGTGAATGGGTGAGATCATATGGGTGTGAGGTGGTTTAGAATGCCAAATCCTGCTGAAAGTGTCATTTCCAGTCGCAGACATCAATTTAGTGTGTGAACCAGGGCCTCAAGAGAGCGCGATAGCCGAGGAGATCCCTGACAAGAGCAAAGGGCCTGGGGATCAGCTTCTGCTCACCTGGATAAAACACAAGAGGTACAAAGTGCTTCAAATGCATGGAGCAAAAGAGGGGAGAAGTTGTAAGGAAAACATGACATTGAGAAGGAGGTGGGATTTCTCGTTTTATTAAATTTGCAATGAAATTTTTTTTTTGATTTAAATTTTAAAAAAGTGCGACTGAATAAAAGCTCGCTTGGGAATAGATGCAAATTTACAAAAAAAAAGTCATTTTACATATTAGTCATTTTATCCCTGTTAAAAATATCCCTTGAAAGACAATAATATAAATACTAAAAACCCTGAAAATGCTACTAGTTTTTTGTAGTATATTTTCTGGATTCATGTTTTAGAGGCAAAGGACTATACAGACGTGTGACTCCCTGTGCTTGCATTCCACATCAGTGTAAATAAAAATAGCTCTTAATTATCAACAGTGCAACATCAGGGGTAATAGATACAGTCTCAATTATCTACAGTAAATTTGCTTATAATTATTGCACCAGCTTGTGAGCCTTGTTGTGACACCATTGCACTTAAATCATATGCAATGTTACACTGGAGCAGATGTGAAGAAAGATACAGATGTTGGCGTTTACTGCTATTATAATTAGCTAAACACTATAAAAAAGGTTAGACGCCGATTTACTAACTGAACTGAGTGGTGTTATGCCTGAGCAGACACGGATGCAAAGTCAAATGTGGAAATAAATATATTTCATTGCCTTTCCAATCAATGTAAACTAAAAATATATGGCTATGGAGGTTACGGGAAAAAGGCACAGCATAATTGTTTTATTATAATTATTTATAAATAATCAGCGAATACATGTCATGGTAAAGTTTAAAACATAGACTTACATAGCTACATTAGTACTAAATCAAATACAGAATCTAAAATGCGGTGCTGGTTAGGAATGTATGAGATAAAGAGAACCTTTATTTGTCTCACAGTGGTTAGTGTTGAAGGTATGAAAGTTTATATGCTTTTCTAAAGAAGTATTATATTGTATCATGCTTAACAAAAATATAGAGAAATTGTTTGTGCTGATCCATAGTTCAGACTTGAGTCATTCTGGGTTAAAGATGTGAAAATAACTTGATGGAAAAGCAGAGCTGCTAGGGTAGAGGATATACTTAAAAAACAAGATTTAATGATGTCGTAATTTTTTGTATTCTACCTTGTTCTTCTGTCTCATTTTATTGACCATCGAGGCATACATTTTGTAGTCTTAAAAACATTTAACTTGACCAAATATTAAGTTGTCCCATCTCACGAGGAAGAAATGTGAAAGTATGAGGATGGACAAGAAAGGAGAAATGTTTGCTGAATTTGGATGCAGTAGTCTCACTCTCAGGTGGTAAGCAGCCTCACTTCTTGGCAAGAAGGTCCTGGGTTTGAATCCCGGTCGGAACGAGGCCTTTCTAAGTGGAGATTGCATTGGATTTCCTTCGGGTGCTAAACCACTAAAAACATATACAATAGGTAAAATCCTCCAGCTCTGGTAGTCCTGACCAATCCCGAGCATCAACATCTGGAAAAGGGTCCAAGTGCGATCTCTGCTCCTGACGTTGGTATTGTGGCTTTATAAATGTAACATAGTAAACAGGTAATCGACTTCATCCCTTCGAAACGGATCACACTCACATATCATGTGCAAACCTGAGTGGATTAGACAGGGCGAGCTCTTGGCACAATTGATTGTTAAAATATTATCTATTAAACGCGGGAGATAAAACTGTCTTGTGTATCTGTCATGCATCTTGTCTAATAATGATACAGACTTCAAAGAGGGAAAAAAAAGTCTTCAGGGCTATGAAAGTTTAAGATGCAATGTGGTAAAATACAATGTGCCATAAAATATTAATGTGTGTGTTAAAATTATGCTGGTGGTAATATTTTAGATTGCTGTTGTCTGTAAAAGAGGCATATCTGTATTTATTTACAAGCAGGGGATAGTGGATGGGTCTTTTGTTTGAGGTATAGTGTTTATGAATATCGACTTGGGCTCCAAGGTAAGTGGCTATAAATCTGGGAGAGGATCTTTGTAAAGTTCCCTTGGAGGACATAACTTCTGGTCCGAGCGCCTCCTCCTTTCACTTGACTTTTAAACATTTAGATGTAGCCCCCGACAACTACATTTAGGTGCTTCTAAATCATAAAGAGCTTCATTTTGAGAGTCCGACTGTTAACCAATCAGATGTGATAAATTGAGCGATAGATTTTCTCGGTAGAAAGAAACAAGAGGTGCAACCGGCCCTTGATCTGAAGTGTTTAAGAGGCAGGGGAATACTAACATTGATCGTCACTGGACTTGTGCTTGGGATAACAAAAGGTGCACTGCAAACATTGAAAATCTTGTCACATCTAAACATTTGATTTTTAACCGCTGACTTTTAAAATGTAACCGCTTTGAAGACATTTCAGATGGTAAGCCATTTTTCATACCACATTGAGGAAAAAAGAAATATGTCGAAACAAATATATGCAAATAAGGGGGGAATAGACTACTCGTTTAATCAAAAGTAATATTTTTTTCTTTCAGTAATACTTAATTACTGAAATAAATAATACCTGCAAAATTAGAATGATAAGTGACTTTAGTTCAGTGCTAAGAAAGATTTCAACAAACCATCATATAACAAACCATATATTGTATATGTATGATTTTCAACAATTTGTAAAATTCATAGCACCTGTAATTTGACTAATTATACTGTATATTAACCATGATTGACAAGTGTTGTTTTGAATCATTATGTACTTATGGTTTCTCAAGCCATGGGTAGATGGGCAGAATCTATGCCATCACCTCACACACACACACACCATTCATTACAGTAATAGGGCAGGGGTCACGTTCAGTGCAGAATAAGTTGTGTGTGGTAAAAAATTAGGGTAAATCCAGTCTAATGATTTGTAAAGTAGACCAAATGATGTCGTGTTTCAAGTGTTGAAGTAATTACAGTCTCATAATCAGTATATCTTGACATCTTGTGGCCTCCATGTTAGTGTACAGTGATCAGCTTTGTGTCTGATTTGTTTAGGAAGACACAAGAGCGCCTGTTGCTCTGGTCGAACCACATTTTATGTTACTGCAGCAAATATCTACACTTAAACATTGTTTAAAACTCCATGCATTACTGTACATTTTCTTTCTCAAATCTCCACCATCATACAATGCAATTTTATTAGAACAGTTTGCATGGTGCACACAATGCAATCATACAAATGTGAGCCATATAGATAAGTGTTCGGTGATGAATGAATGAAACAATATGGTAATTAACTGAAGGTAAAGTCTGTATTTGGAGATTAGTGTGCATGTGCTGCCGAGAGCTAATGACATTAGTCTATGTTTGGAGCCTAATCAGTCTTGATTACCTGTTGAACACTGCAAATCGATTGCCTCTCAGCTTTGGAACAGATATGAAGGCTGATTGTCGCTAATTAAATCTCTTGTAGATATAAAATAAATACATGCAAACATAACAACACATTCCACTACAAATATTATGTTGTGGTCTGTGGTCTACTGTACAACAGTTCATGTAATAAAAACAAACTCAATCATTTCTGCTTCATTCACCTGAATCATGGTTTCCCTCATGGTGTTGACTTCTGTTTAGTGAAAAAAGTGGAAATCCATCACCACTTCAAACCCATGTTCACAGTTACTATCTGTGTGTTGTTTTCCAAAGAGCAGCACTGTGCTATGGCTTTTTTAATGTATTTAGCTGTGAGGCAGAGTGTGATAAGACAGAACCAAGACTTCCCTCGTAGCAGGCACATGCCAAGCCTGACATAATCCAATCTGGTCCATTTTCATCAGCTTTTGTCTAGTGTTTTTTGCTTCTCTATTGGACTTTCCTTTGGTTCCAGCAATGGCTCAAAAACCTGAAATGACACAATTCGGTCGCACTTGTATGGTAAAAAGGCTGCGTTCCAAACAGCTTTTTTGTGCAGAAATCCTTGAAGACCCACACACTTTTAAATCTGGCCCCGGGGGCAGCAGGCTCTAAACCACAGAGATAACAAAAATAAAAACATCCAGGCCAAAGCAGAAATATATATATTTAAGGAAGGGCTTACCATGGCAACAAAAAGGCATGTCAAACTTGTGGAAAAGAGGCATTTTGACTGAGCGGTAAACACAGACCGGTATGCCCGTAGGAGAGCCAAGCGAAAGCTGTTTGCATATTAACGGGCCCAGCCTCATGGATGTATACAGCAGAAAGACAGACAATAGAAGTAATAACAGGCGAGGCGTCAGGGTTAGTCAAAGTCCCTCACAGAGAATAGGAGATGTGCCACTGGCAGCATCATCAATTTGAATTATTACATTACAAAAATTGAGTGTAAAGATCTCGTTATGTACAGTACCTCAAAATATAAATAAGACAAAATTGAAACAAACAATAAATAACCAAGGGTAAAACACTTTTCCTAACGAACTATTCCTACCTTGCTCTACAGCTTTTCCTGTTTGCAATGGTGCCATAAATGCTTATAGTCCCACTGTAAACACAATCAGTTCTGTGCGAAGATGATGAAAAGCTGTGACTCTTATTATAGGGAAAAATAACAAGCTCTCATGAAGGCATTGATTGTTTTCAAATCGTACATCTTTGTAACAGGAGTGTAAAGTAGAGCTTAGTCGCCATTATGAGACGCTGCAGCTACATTGCTTTTGATTTTCTGTCAACATCCCTCTTACCAAGCACGCACTGTATTTACTAAATGTACCAGGGCCAAGAAATGGATTGAATATATTGTTCGTCTTCTGTGATCCAAATTGTTTGGAGAAGCTAGATGCATTGAAGGGGTTTTTATTCTGCTTGTTGCACTTTGCCAATGTTTAAAAGGTACTGGTGAAATCACAGCATCAAGCCAAACATGAACGTGTCGGGATATCAAGAAAACAGGAGTCTTTTCATACAAAATGGATTATAAGTACGAGAGAAAAAAGTGAAAGCGGTGTCACTATACACAAAACACTTCCTACCCAATATTCACTTTCTCTGTCTCTATTCGTTAGCCTCGTGCACATGGTTTTACACTCGGTTTTATGATGGTAATTATTTCTAAATGTTTTAGGCAAATCAATCATGGCATTAAACTGTAGACAGACACAGTGTATCATAATAATGTTTATAATAAAATGTTCGTCATTTTAATCTGTTATTCCGTCTCTGATATCATATTATGCACACTAAACAGAAATTCTAAGAATCCAGTTTTAAACATTTCTACATTTTTAAACACTTCCACCATAAATGTAGGCAACTACCATAAATGGTAGTTGCCTACATTCTTGTTGCTAAACTGTCTGACCTAAATGTCTATTATAAGTCATACGTGTCGCCTGCTGTAACCTGCGAGTCACGGCCCTCCTGTCCCCTCTAAGTACCCCAATAAATTCAAATGTAATGTTCCTAAATGAGATCACTTACAAGTGCCATTTCTCTTCTGCTATATTTATCACCACACACTTTGGCCTTCATTAACAAATGGCATTCAACGAGGTGGCAGTTGAGTGATCCTCTTTCGGGCAGCGGGACACACAGAGGTGGTACAGAAGGTGGCTAGTTCACTGACGTAAGACCTGTTCAAAGTCAGGAGCATTGAAGAGGTCTTACTGCGTGAGCAAGTCAGAGAAGTGGTCAGCACAGGACTATACACAGGCACAAAATCGCCCCCTGCTCCGAATACCAGAAATATACTTGCGAAGGAGTAGCAATAATGTAATACAATCCAACAGGCCACCCACTGCCCAATAAGGATGAGGCAATTCCTTTTACCATTTATACGTGTGCTTTAATTGGCTGTCGTCTCCTACTCTGTGAGGACACTAAGAGTGTTGGCTCACTCATGTAATATTACACACGTTTTCATCACTTAAGGTTGAGCCGACCTAATACCTTTTGTTTAATTTATAGTGTGACTATTCTTCTTGGCCTGGCACCCATCTCATCTGCATTGGCAAAGAGCAAGCATCAATTTTGTGATTAATTATGATGACAATGCTACGATGTGGAAAGCAACGGTAACCCCTTTTTTATTTTCTTTAATAAACATTTTAAAACAGCTTCATTATAATAATGTATTTTGATTAACGATGTTTACCACAGTGCTGGTGTTGAAAATTGCTTCCCCATAAATTAAACCAATAAAAGTTAGTTGATGAATTATTGCCTAAATGTAAACTGTTACAGTCTAATTCATTTGCAGCAGCTCTTTACAGTAACTACAATATACTCATTTGAGCATTATTTATAAAAGTAGTTCCATAACAGTACTAAGAATTGAAAACTATAAATAGATGGGCGTTTCCAATGAAAACATAGCGCAAAAGTATGATTCTATGATGAGAAAATCTCCTTCTCTGATGAGGAATATTTTTTATGACCAACCTTCACAGAAAATTAATATAAGAAATAGTTATTATAGTTATTATAGTCATCAGTAATTGATATGTATTTGTATTAATTTTCATTGGATGGAAAAAACACCACATACTGTATGTACATAACATGTGCCAATATAATTAGAACTCTTATTTTTTCATTGCCAGTTCCCAAGTAGAATATAGAAATATCTATGAATATCACCAAAATAAGCTGCTTAACTATGGTTAAGCTCAGTAAAGCCATAAAGAAATCAATTCATAACCTCTGACAAACAACACATTGTTATCACAGATCTATTCACTTTTCTAATATCTATGTTGTAAAATATTGCTTTGTGTCAGATAAAACGTCTGCTTACCCTGCAGGTAAATTTACAATCTCTGCATTTTTAAAGGAAAAAAATAGAGGTTCTTTTAGCGGGGCAAGTGTAACATTCTAACATCCCCGTTTCATCTAAATCACTGACAACAAAATAGCCTCTAGCATGCTTCTTTCCCCTCTCTCTCTTTTTGCCTCAAAGTTAACTATGACATCTGGCACGGGCTCTGAACGCCATGACAACAGACGCTGTCGGAGCTCCACACACGACACTGCAGCGTACTATTGTCGCACACTGGAAAAATAGACAGTGAAGGAGAGAGGTAGACACACAGCTTGTTAATGGGAAGAATGTAACGCAAAGAGATCGGTAATTACCATTAGTTTAGCTACACTTACAACCAACATGTGGGATATGAGAAGCTAGTTATTGGGAAACAAATCCAATTCAAAAGACAATTTCATACTTTATCAAATGCAGTACATTTTTCATAGCCATGACATTTTCCTGTGCAAATGTATTATTAGAATTAGAAAATTTGTTGCAACCAAATAATTATTTTATGAAATTATGTTCCAAATCAGATTGTTTCATTTCAAACTATTAGGATACACTTTATACACTATTACCTAAAATAATAAACCATTTCAGGACAACCATTTCAAGAGTACTTCTTGATGCCACTTGTGTATGAATTAAGTTGATAAGTTATAATGAAATGAGTGGTCTGCTGGAATTTAACTCTACTCATTGTGATTACCTATGGACTGTCCAGCAGCGCCCTCTTGTGGACATTGTCTGAAAGGCTGCTTCTGTCATCGCAGCCCTTCTTGGTTAGGGATAGTCCCCCACTTCCCTTGCTATACTTTCCAGTCCATGTTTTCAGTATACACCAGTATGATCTAGCTGAGCTCTTATTCAAATATTTAGTTGGTCGATTCCTACCTCTTTAAGAAGCTGCTTTTGCCACCTCCTCTGCAGAAATCGATTGCACGAGTTCAAATGTCAGTGGAAATGTTCAAACATAAATAGGTTCATTGGGAGGCTACCGGGAGGAGTGTTGGCAGAGGTAGGTAGCACTGAGTGTTGGAGAAATGTTGGTGCCAGAGGTAAGATTCTTGCATGTGCATAAAGGGATAACAAAATTCAATAAAAAAGGTGTATGGAAAAAATATAATTAAGTAAGAACAAAAGAAAAAAGGTTGAACAGTCCGGGCGACAACACAGGGCATTTACGTTTACTAATGGAGGCGAAAAGAGAACAAGCAATATTGGGTGCATGATGCTGGAAATGGGCTTCGCCTCTTGTGCTAAACAGAATGACCTCTAGTCGGGGGCCTTAAGAGGGGTGGGGGTGAGGAGAGGGAAGCGGGGGTAGAGTAGTTAGAGGTGCAAGCGCACGCTGTTTCCTTCAGGGAGCAACACTGCACCAAATAGCATGGACAAACCAGGGCATTAATATCCTGGCAGTAACCCCCTGACAATACCCCATTATGTATGTACGCCTCTGTGCATTACACACCTTGAACTAGAAACAATCGTCCCCTTTTTTCTTTTTCTTCCCCTCAGCATTTGAACCACAGCCAAGAAATGTGCAGAGAATATTTCATTTTATATTTTTTCATTTCTTCTGCAAAAATACGGACCCCTATAAACGGCTGCTAGATTAATCACAAAGTCGAAATTGTTGTTTTAGTTGCAATTAGCAAATCAAAAAGATTGCTATTAGTCTTTGCAATTAACAAAAAAATACAACAATGACAATAAATGCTTGAATTAGGGAGAATTATCTTGATTTGAGTTTTTATTTTTATTTGACTGAAATTAAGATCTGCCAATTTAGTCAGGATCTTTAGCCTTATACTAAGTAGATGTTTTTGTCTCATTCCACGTCAGAGTCATGATAAAAAAGGACATTTTAAGCTTATTCCATTGCCAAAAACTAATTCAATCTATATATTATGACCACTGAACAAATCTTGTAAAATAGTTAGGACCTCTACAATTTGTTTTTGTAATATAACTCTCTTGAAGTGGCTTGATATATGCACCCTAAACAAAACACAACTTTTTAAACATAAACACAAAGATTACCATGTTTGTCAGAAAAATCCCAATTAGATATTTGGCCAAACATGTGCAACCCAATTATCCCACACATGCAAATACACACACTGACATGTGTATACACACACACGCACACACTGACACAGCCATGTATACACACACACACCCCTTTTCTTTGAAAATGACTGTATTTTATTCCTCTGTTTCTCTTTTTCTTGCCATGTATATCATCTATAATTACAATTCACACTGATTCTAGACTGTAAATAATCAGTGTTTATGTAAGTGAAAAATATTTGAAATCTCAAATCTAAAGCTAAAACCCGGCCTACAGTATTAAAAAAAACAGCTTGTAGGATGCAGAGGGGTTATGACAGACAAGGCACAAAAGAGGGAAGTGTAGGGAGAGAAAAATGAGGCAGTCGGGAAACAACATGAGTATTATGATGTTTCTAAATGGGGAGCGTGTCTCGTGACATGAGTCCCCGTCCAGATATTGATTACTTCTGTGGTTTCAACACTAACACAAGTGGAGAGCCATTGAACTTTAAAGCAAATAGTGCTTCTCCCCCGCTCAGCGTCCTCTCACAGGCGATCAATACAGGTTGGCCCACCACATCTAACACCTCAATCTGGAATAATGGCCTTCCTATAGTTACAGAACAGGAAGACATATAGACGGACTCAGACTGACGGGTGAAGGGAAACAATGTACTTAAAACCAAAAACAATGACAGATAATAATAACAAATTAATCATCAAAAGTGCTATTACAATGTCATGGATGCTTATCATAGTAACTATATGATGACTAAGAAGCACATCAAATACCGCCGCGCACTAAGCATGGGGTAACATTTTAATTTGTCATCATTTGATCCCATCGGGAAAAAAATGCATCAGTGAAATTGCTGAATAATTTAATATTAAAACAGCATTCATACAGTTAAAAGAAAAGTTATTATATAGAAGTTAATGTCCTGTAAGCATTTTTATACGCAATTTTGTGGCATTACAGCATTGTGCATAGTTGCAATCACAAATACAGGAATCAATATAGTGTTCGCTGACAAGATATTGTCTACGAATGACTTCATATTTGAGCTAGAACGTCATCTTGCTGCTGCAGGAATTATTTACCATCAGGCATACATGATGACTAGCCATTCAAATGTACATGTAAAGCCACATTTTGTCAAGTTTCCCTTTCACCTGTCTTTCGGTGGGCTGGCCGTCTCTTTGATCCCCATTAGCTTTGTATTAGCCGCAGTGACCCTAATGTTCCCCAGTCCATTACATCGCAGCATCGAGTGGAGATTAGATGATGTCCCGGAGAAGAGGGGCTAGTCGTGAGGTTCAGCATGGCTAGGCAGAGATCAAGTGTGAACGCCGAGAAACGCCCATCACCAATCCTACAACACTAGGGGACCCTCCAGGGACCCCTCGCCGAACACAGGCGACATTTGCCCTTGTCCTACACGCCCAGAACACGATATAAGAAGGTACACTAAGAAAATTTCCCAAGTTTCTCATCAATAAATCAGTCTTAATTCTTGATGACCATGCAGGATGACCATGCAATGAAACAAGATGAAAGTAATACACACATCAATGTATCATTAGAAAGGTCGTGAAAAAGTACTGCAAAAATCCTTCATGATGGCACAAACAAAAAGTTATATTCTGCTGCTTTAACGGCGAACTCTGTACAAGACCACACTCATGCCCCCACTCATCCAGAACCAAGCGCATTACTACACAAAGGATACTGTCGAAGGTTCAAAGCTGTATGCAAAATCACCAGAGTTTTCTCAGCTGAAATCATCTGATCCCCCTTATGCCTGAACCAGCTTCAGCTGTAAGCCAGATAGTCATAAAGGGACAGAAAAGGGAAAGAGCGCATGAGAGGAGAAATTTGACAGAATGCAACACAAGCACAAAGTGTTTAAAGATGGCAGATGTCAGGAGTCAAAGAAAGGCGGCTCTTGGCATCTTGAGTAAGTAATGTGCAAATCAAGGGGCCGAGACAGGACAGTCTGAACATGGGATGAAACAGAAGCCTCAAACATGGCCGCAGTGGAAGTCCAAATCTCCTTGTGGATTTTTGCAGCAGCAAGCTCTAGAGTCATGAAGTGCTGACTGCCCGCTACAGGAATTTCACTTCAGACTGGGGATCAGAGAGAGATCTGTTGTGACCAAAGTCCCTCATTACAGGCTCAGGGAGACTGTGACAAAGACTTCAGCAAAACTTGTCAGCTTGTGGCTTTCTATGAGGATTTGAAAGCAGCAAAATGATTTAGGACAATCGAAAATGTGTCAAAAAAAATCTACAAAAAACAAAAATCAATAAATTGTATAGTTCACCATTGGAAAGATTAATTTCTTACTCTGCCAAGCTTTTAACTTATGGACACAATTTTACACTAATAGCAGCGTTTTAAGGATATATTTTTGGTGTTGAATGAAATAATGTTTTCTAAATTATAATTATAGAAACACCAGCAACTACAGCCTAATGGTTCACTTTGCAGTCTTTTAATAGAATTCAAAACCACCAGTTAAATAAAAAAAATACAGAAACCTTTTCCAGTTTCTAATTTTTTCTTAAGCACTGACAGCGAGGTGAGCAAGGTCGGTCATCTATTTGAACTCCATTAGGCCAGCATTAACCATAGTGGCCGTAATGTTCTCCACTTCATTACGCCCTTGCTGGGAAAGGCAATATGATCGCTCGTGGTAGATGTGAAGGCCAGGGGTCAAGCATGGCTGGGCAGAGCTGAAGTGTGAACGGAGGACACGCCCTCTTTGCCCATTCTATATGTCCTAAATTCCCATGGAAACGCCCAAGACGGGTAACAGCTTTCAATCAGTCAAGTCATGTATGACATTGCCTCCTGAAATAAGAGAATAAAAGCTCACTCTTGCACACACACTTTCTGAATTAAGTAATTATAAAGCCAACATAAATAGTCCTTTAATGCTATACATTTACATGGACAATGTTCATACAGTCTTCAAAAGATAATATGTACATAAACGCTACAGCATGTGCTTCATAAGCCCGCTGTTTTTCTAGTAATTCCCAAAGTTATTAGGTCCAATTGTGCTAATTTCAGTGAGGAGTGGCCATAGGGCATCTGCAACCAACTTTGACAGCACAGAATTGAGCTTGTGTGAAAAAGTCAGGAGCAAAGTGGTACTGTCCTGCAGCTGAACTCCGTCTATACACATGTCCTACCTTTCATCCTCTGACCTCACCAACATGCTTAAATGGACTGGCCCTCCGCTCTCTCTCATAATGTTATCTTAGGAAATGTGGAAACAATTGAACTCACATTTGATTTTGGCAGCTAAAATGACTACCAGATTGGCATTCCTCTTGAATGTGTGCGCACAACCAATGGGTTTCACCCCTCCTTGGAGATTTTATTGAGAGATTCCTGGAGTTGTGTGATCCAGTTCCTCTCATCATTGCAAATTGACCATGTGCACTTGACAGCCAGCTGAGTAATCTTGTGACACGTTGGATTTAACACACCACTTTGCGATTGGAAAGGAAAAAAATACTATGAGCAGGGAAAGTAATAAATAACCCTGGAAAATAAGGAGTTTCAATTCTCTACTTGCCCCCTGAACCTGGCGGTGAAAGCGATCAATAAGAGAAGAGATGCATGGGTTTCACAGTGGTTATGTGTTCACCATTATTAAAGTGACCATTAAGTGCCCTACAGAGTACAACTAATATGGAAGAAGTCAATACAACAGAGTTAGTTGCTGAAGTAGCTCACTGCTATAGACTCAGCAAGTCATAAGAACCTATTTCTAGACTGCTAAAATCAATATTACATGTGTATATATTTGTTCTGGTCAGGTGAAAATAGAACATTGTTTAAAAGTTGTTTCTGTAATTCAACTTATAATGTGAAACCAACATATGTTATAGACTCATTACATGCAAAGTGCCTTATGCCTTGGATGATTATAATTTGGTTGATTTTGGCCAACGATTCATTTTCAAAATATTCCAACTATCTGAGATGATTTATTTGGGTTTTTAGAAGCTGTGAGCCAACTATCAACATCGATGGGCAGATTTCCATCCATAATAATGTCTTGCATTTTCTCTCACAGGCATAGGAGGTCAGTAAAGTATCTTGCCCCCCCAAAAATAACAATATGTACTTATGAAGTTAATATGAACTCAAACTGACTTCAAACAACACTGAGCAACCATAACTGCAGGTGGAAATTAGCTGTGTAGCTATAATCTGATATCTTAAATTGTTTGTCTGGAGTTTGTCAGAAAAAAGAGAGAGGTACAAAAACGACCCAAGCTCCCTCCCCCTTCCTTTCTGATTGGTCCAACCTACTTTTCCGTAAAAATCAATCAACACATTCAAATGTTAATCTGAGAACACATTATACATATTCATTATTAATACACTTGCATAGAGGTTTTCAGAATTATCTCTTAAAATGTTCATGACAAAAATAATGTTTAATGCAAAAAAAAAAAAAAAAACGATTGCGGTAAACCCGGAAGTAACTATTAACATAAATTGAAAATATAATGACACATCTGCAGAGGATCTGATTATGGATATAGGTTCAGTATATAAAAGGGTAACTCAGCGCGGATGTTCAGAATTCTTTGTTCAGTTTTCATGTAGTTCCAGAGCCTAACGGAGGCTTGATTTGGTGGCTCCGTGAAAACGAACAACTGAGCATGTGCGCAGCTACGAGCATGAGCGCCGATGATTGACAGCCCTTGGCATCACTTGATTGGTTAAACTGGAGGGCATCGTAGATTTTGAGCTATAGCTAAGAGAGGGGAAGGCGGGACTTACCCGTAATATTAGAATTCATAAAATGACTTATTTTATATCAACATTTAAGGCCTGGAGGTCAATTTAATACAATTCTTAGAATGTGTAATTCATTTAGAGTTCCAGACAATCACTTTAATGTTGCTGTGCACTGTCCCTTCAAATAACGACTAAACTAACTAACAACTAGCAACATACAGTAGTTTGACTGCGAAGTCAAACTTATGTTGCTAGCTTCACTGTGGTATGTATGTTATAGTGATTGTGGTCCATTGTGGTGTGGGTTTGACCAAAGCTGCAAAGGTTCACAAAGATTTGTGTGAGAGCATGTGTTGAATCACTGGAAAAATGGTCCAGAGCACTGCAGTGTCCGACAAAAATACACTAACAGCGGACTCGTTCTGTAGCTCAGTACATGTCGTACAAAACAAACAAAAAATAAAAATACATTGATTAATATATGATACAATTATTCACTGTACATCTTGTAGATGTATGCTAACATTGTAAGAACTCTGCCAGTATGTAGACAACATTCACACTCCAAAACTGTCAATTCAACATGCCTCAGGGGGTTGCTGTGATAAAATACATAAAAGTACATTCCGTAAGCCTCTGCTCAGCCCCTGTGCTCAAATATTCTTTGCTCGAAGGAGTGACTGACGGGTGAAAAGAGGAAGGTGATGAAGAGGAGGGGAGCAACTGAAGAGTTTTAGAGGGGGAAATGTGGTCATCAATTGCTGGCAGCAGATCCAGGGAGAAGATTATTGGACGGTAACCCAGAGGCAGATGCTTGATGAGTGTCTATTAACCTGCTTCCTTTACAGTATATCCAATGAAGTCAGACTATAGGCCTTGTCCCGCCCAATTCGGTTTGTAGGTTTGTAATCCCTCTCCAGGAAGTAGCTGCCACAATTGGTTGGCACAGCTTATTGAAAAGGAATATGAATGTTTATATGCTGTAGACAGTGCCTTGCAAAAGTATTAATACAGCTTGAACCTTTGAACATTTTGTCCTGTTTACAACCATATTTTCAGGAAACAGGGTAGCATCGCACACTCAGCTCAAATGTCTAAAATCGTATTTAATTCATGACGTTTCGGCTTTATGCCTTCATCAGACAATGTTTTTCTTTTTTATTCAAAATACCAATTGCAACCATAAACCGAAAAGTATTCATACAACATGACTTTGTGGAACCCCCTTTGGCCGCACTAACAGCAGCAAGTCTTTTGGGATTTGACTCTACCAGATTTGCACATATAGAGATACAGTTGATCCCATTCTATATCCCATTTTATTTATTTATTTGATGTGGACACAACAGTTACATTGGTCAGGCCAGATGCACTGCCTTTAGTGTAATAGCAAAACCATGCTATTTTTCTACACTTGTCTATTGAAGGCTTTTAGGATTACCAGACAGCCTACACCTCAATGCCACACACATGGATCATGGAATGCTTCAAGGTGTCCAATATCAACAGGGCCACTTGCACAAGTGACCATTAGGGAGATGCTCTGTCCCCACTGCTATTTTGCATAAGTCTAAACCAGGGGTGGAAACCCAAAAAGTTCAAACTAAAAATGTCTGGAGCCGCAAAAAATGAACAGCCTATAAATGGTTTACATGAAGGCAACACAGGCTGTAAGGTTATATTACCTATATTAGCCTACTACCAAAATGTACTGTAGATCATTCTGATATACATGTATCTCATCTCATCTGTGCGCATGCTCTGTCTGTGCACTTCACTCTAGCCAAGTTGCAGCTGTGATCAAAACACAACTAAACTTTAACAACGCCATAATATGCATTAATCATTAACAAGTGTGCACACAATAGAGTAGACGGTAGTAAATGAGGTGTGAGAGTTTCTGATAAATAATATGACGTATATCAGTTATAAGTGACATTTATACTATGAGCCTACACTACTTACACTTACAGCTTACACTACACAAAAACATATAATTTGTATTCAAAATTAATCAAATAAAATTGTTCCATATTTAAAAATTAAAACAAAATTAAAACAAAGGACAATGCATTACAATGTATACAGACAGTTCAGATCTATAGATGGTAGATTGTGTCTGTACAGTGCTTTCTCAGAGCAGAGCCGTAGCGACAATAGCTAATTTCACAGTTAGTCATAGTCTGAATGATGGTGTTCTCAGACAACTCCAGATGCTCCTTGAACTGAAAGGTTAGACTTTGTATCACAACCTCACAGGTATGAATGTGAACGCTCACAAACAGTTCACTGGCACTGTGCCACTGGGCACCCAGAGCAGCAGCCTAAAGGCATTGTTATAGGCCACTGTGAGTCTGTGATGGACCTGCGACAGTATACTTGGTCCACAGTGGAGCTGTGTACAGCAGGGTGCAGTATGCTCAGGCCAGAGTACATTTAACCTGGTACGAACACATGCTGAATCTCCTCATGAGCATGTACAAGATGTATGTGTACTTTGACCCATCTACAATACTTCTTAACTGATAATTTAAGAATGTATTTCTTTTCTGACAATGAAATGTGAATAAAGTAAACATGATCATTATTTGCATCATGAACCAAATGTGATATTCAAAATACGAACACTCCCACCTACATCCAAGGTAGATCACAAAGTAAATCTTGGTTTGATAAAGTGTGGCCACCCCTAGAGAGATTGAGTAGCCTGTATAAGTATTGTATAGACAATCCAAATACTTAGGATTGTCTATACAATATATATATACAAATATTATATATATATATATATATATATATATATATATATATATATATATATATATATATATATATATATATATATATATATATATATATATATTGTATAGTACAGTATATACACACACTTTTGAGTACCTTGGTTAGGTGCAGCACATCTGTTCTTGTATTAAAGGCATATGGGCTGGGGCAAGCCAACTGGTCCTGGGCCTGCATGAACCCCAATCAGTCCTGATGGAGATGATGTAATGGATCTGCTCTTGACTCCCTGCTCTTCCAAAGAACAGAGCAACTGTACAGGCTAGTATATAGTAGACCTGAGACTCTGCCAGTTTGCTGTCAACACCTGCCGCTCACACAGGCATGCAGGGACACATGCAGGAAGGATGAAGGGATGGAAACTGGGATGAAGGAAAGGAAGTGCCCAGATGAGCCATACAGTATGTGAAAGAAGAAACAGCTGGTTATGGATTCACACGTAAACACTAGTATGGAAAATGCCATTTGTTGAATGTCCAGGCCTATTAAATAAATCAATTTTAAATTCCAGATCATTAATTGTATATGATGAATTGTACAATAAATTTAATTTCTCATGAATTCCCAAAATTCTAGAAAAATATACGTTTCCAACTGTTGACAATTCCAAAAGGGAAATCCTATGGCACAAAAACAGCACATATCAAAGTCATCAGCGACTCGCTGAAGACTTCTATTCCATTTCCACATGCCTCCTCATTCTTCTCCAACGCACTGCTGCATACGACACCAATCGACCACCATGTCACCACTGTCTACAGAACATCAGCCAGATTTTTCATAATGTTCTTCACTTGTTCCGTGTCGACCTCAGCAACAGAAAAAAATCACCTGTACTCGACCCAACCCCCTCCAGATCTACATGCTTGCCCATTGTGAGTTTTGTCAGAGGGCATGGAATCTGTCACTGCACTGCAATGCTGACAATACACAACTCTACCTCAAGAGTTAGCAGTGGCAAAGGGGGACCCAGAAGGGTTTCCTGTCACTGTCAGTCAACAAATGAAATATATTTTCAAATATATAAGACACAGGGAGGGGGCTTCCACCTTCGATCCACCCTATTTTCTGCCAGATTTATTTGAAATGTAAATGAACATAGACATGTGGAGAATGTACCTTGTAAAGTTGAACTAGTCAGATAGGTCTCAACTTGAGAAGCACTTGTGTACTGGCTTCCAAGATTCAGTCACTCAGATTTGACCCAAGAGCTTGTCACAAGGGATGTAATGAGGTCAGATTACAGGCTAGTCCACAGACTGGCTGCAAAAGGTTGGCCCGTAATCCCAGTCATTAAAGGAATTCTTTGTTAAAAGTAGATTGAGGAGAGGGAAAAGAGAAACGGAGAAAACCAAGAAGAGGGGGAAGGTAAGAGGTGTACAGGGGAACTCAATAACACTTGATTCGATATGAAAAGCCTCTTGTTGCCACCCAGGAGAAGCCTGCTGAGGAAGGATGTGAGGGTAGCCAGCCGAGAGACTCCTACAACCAGGAACAAGACATGCCTTGTTCCGGGTTTAAGGAGCAAACAGATTAAGATGAATTGATGCAAGCTTAGTGACTTTGGAGAATGGCAAATAGGAAAAGAAAACTGCCACAGATCAATAAGGCTTAGGAAGCAAGCATCCACAGACAGAATCTCTAGTCACATTCAGGCGATAACACTCCATAAAGCAAAGGGTTTCAGATCTTTGATGGGCCTACTTGAAGTTTCACCTAAACCTCACCAAAGATGTAGGGGTTAAATAATAGTAAATTATTACTATTATTTAATAATAAATAAATTATTACTATTATTTAACAGGATTTCAAAGGGTGTTTTCAATTTGGATTTCTGCATTTAAAAGCAATGTGCACACTTAAATTATTTATATTAGTTGATTTACTGAATTAATTTAAAGTAGGACTGGTTAGAATAGAAATACACTGAAGCACACTTGAGGTTTAAAAGGAAGCCTGTGCAGATAGCACCAGCAAGTGAACATACATCAA
Organism: Knipowitschia caucasica; assembly: GCA_964034765.1. Lineage (NCBI taxonomy): Eukaryota > Metazoa > Chordata > Actinopteri > Gobiiformes > Gobiidae > Knipowitschia > Knipowitschia caucasica. Next base: position 28,954,196 of record OZ035831.1, read on the forward strand.
GTGTCCCCCAGTGCACTGTGACAGATCCGTGCCTAAGCCGGCCTGGCGGGGCCTGTGCCCTGATGTTTGCAGAGATCAGAGAGAATCATCTAGGTTAACATGGTAATTATACGCAAAGCCCCGCTATCTCAGGCTGGATCTGATACTGTTTTTCTCCCGACTACTGCAAGATCCCAGGCATCCAGTCAGAACGAGCGACAGTCGTCTTCCATAGCTAATCCCTAAAGAGGTGTACCACCACCTTTAACTTAATGAAAATGAGCATGCTGTGAAAGCAATGCATTCTATAACACCAGAAAATGGAGGCCATCAAGATGGGAACAGTATGGCAAAAGCGGTAAGTGAATGTTGGAAGTCGACTTGACGGGCCTTTAGTGAAAAAGACAAAAATATAGACTGTGATATACAGTGGGGCAAAAAAGTATTTAGTCAGCCATCAATTGTGCAAGTTCTCCCACTTAAAATAATGACAGAGGTCTGTAATTTTCATCATAGGAACACTTAACTGTGAGAGACAGAATGTGAAAAAAAAATCCAGGAATTCACATTGTAGGATTTTTAAAGAATTTATTTGAAAATTATGGTGGAAAATAAGTATTTGGTCAATAACAAAAATTCAACTCAATACTTTGTAATATAACCTTTGTCGGCAATAACAGAGGTCAAACGATTACTATACTGTAGGTCTGGACTGAACACGGACTTTCAACTCCCTCCACAGATTTTCAATGGGGTTGAGGTCTGGAGACTGGCTAGGCCTCTCCAGGACTTTCAAATGCTTCTTACGGAGCCACTCTGTGTGTTTGGGATCATTGTCATGCCGGAAGACCCAGCCACGTTTCATCTTCAAAGCTCTCACTGATGGAAGGAGGTTTTGGCTCAAAATCTCACGATAAAAGGCCCCATTCATGCTTTTCTTAACACGGATCAGTCGTCCTGTCCCCTTAGCAGAAAAACAGCCCCAAAGCATGACGTTTCCACCCCCATGCTTCACAGTAGGTATGGTGTTCTTGGGATGCAACTCGGTATTCTTCTTCCTCCAAACACGACGAGTTGAGTTTATACCAAACAGTTCTACTTTGGTTTCATCTGACCACATGACATTCTCCCAATCCTCTGCTGTATCAGCCTGGACATGCACTGGCTTCAGCAGGGGGACACGTCTGGCACTGCAGGATTTGATTCCCTGTCGTCGTAGTGTGTTACTGATGGTAACCTTTGTTACTTTGGTCCCAGCTCTCTGCAGGTCATTCACCAGGTCCCCCCGTGTGGTTCTGGGATTTTTGATCACCGTTCTCATGATCATTTTGACCCCACGGGATGAGATCTTGCGATCGAGGGAGATTATCAGTGGTCTTGTATGTCTTCCATTTTCTGATAATTGCTCCCACAGTTGATTTGTTCACACCAAGCTGCTTGCCTATTGTAGATTCACTCTTTCCAGTCTGGTGCAGGTCTACAATTCTTTTCCTGGTGTCCTTCGACAGCTCTTTGGTCTTGGCCATAGTGGAGTTTGGAGTCTGATGGTGCGTTCAGACCAAACGCGATTTCTGCGGCCAAATCGCGTCTATCGCGCGGCTTGAGCCGCTTGTGACAAATTGTGGCAGCCGCTGTCACAGAGAAACTTGGCCGCGCGGCCAGGACACTAGAGGGCAGCCGTTGTCACAGAGCGTTGAGAGCGTCTAGGGGCGGGGCTTGTCTCTTTTGCCTGTAGCTTCCCAACATGGATGTCAGCGAAGGAGTTGCTTTATCTGATAAATAAAGCCAGACACGTCGTCAAAGGGCGAATCGACGACGTGTCTGGATTCATCAGATAGTCCGTAGACGGTTGGAGTTTGGTGAGTTTCACCATTTGCTCCGGGAGCTGCGCTCGGATGAGGGTCGCTTTCAGCTGTACTTTCGTCTCTCCCTGGCTCAGTTTGACGACCTATTGACCCGCATTGGCGCTAGGATCTCCTACCAGGACACCAACTACAGGCGCTCTATTCCAGCTGAAGAGCGCCTGTCCATCTGTCTGCGGTTAGTGTTTTTTACCCCATTCAGAATTCCTAAATACTTACAAAGTGTGTCATTTTTCAATCACAATCCACAATGTAATAGCTCAGAAAACAGTATTATGCAACAATATGGTGTCTATGATTACTGTCTATGATGTTTACTGTCTACTAGTTTAACGTATTTTATGCTACACAAGTTTTGTCACGTGATTTTTATGAATGTAATTGTGATAAATATGTTCATATCATTTTGTAATTGCAGGTTTCTTGCCACTGGGGACTCCTACAGGACCATTGCGGGGAGCTTCAGAGTGGGCATATCCACCGTCTCCATGCTCATCCCAGATGTGGTGGCAGCCATCTGGGACTGCCTCGTGGAGGAGTTCATGGCTGTGCCTGGAGCAGAGGAGTGGAGGTCCGATGGAACTTCCCTCTGTGCTGTGGGGCCATTGATGGGAAGCATGTGGCTGTGAAGGCACCCCCCAACTCTGGGTCCATGTTTTTTTAATTATAAGGGGCACCATTCCCTTGTGCTCCTGGCTGTAGTGGATGCCCAGTACAGGTTCAGGGTGATTGATGTGGGAGGGTACGGCAGATCCAGCGATGGAGGCATCGTGTCCAACTCTGCCTTTGGTGAGGCTCTGCGCGAGGGCACACTCGACCTGCCTCCTGACCAGTGCATACCTGGAGCTGACCACAGAGGACCCCAGCCCCATGTGTTCGTGGCAGATGAGGCCTTTCCACTGCGACGCAACTTAATGCTCCCTGCCCATCTCCAGCCATGAGGATGGCTGGAGATGGGCAGGTTCCTGCACCGAGGGGAGCTGCTGCCGGTGAAGAACCACTTCCAGGCGTGCAGCGGATGGCCGCCTGGAAGCCAGCAGTGGACATAAGGAAAGTGTTCATGGCCCACTTCAGTGAGGAGGGAGCACTGCCGTGGCAGCCCACAGAGTAGTCATGTCCACCACAAGACTGACCCACATCTGGCCATAGTCCAAACCCATATTGATTTGCACTATTCTATTCACCTGTATACCTTCTGTTTCTAGGTAATGACTGCCAGACTCCACTGCGACTCCACTCCAACTTCAGGTTAATCATATGCACATTCAAGCTTTTCCATAATTACAAGGTTGTTAAAACAGTAAAAGGTGAAATGAATAAAAAATACTGTCAACTACTGTATCGCTCTTTAAGTGTTCGTTATTCCATCTTCTATAAAACCCAGTCAGCTCTTATAAAAGTAAATGTACAAATATAGAATAGCATTTTCTGTCAATATTATATGAAAGGTAGTAATGGTTGGCTTGAAGTAGAACACATGAGGTTTGAAAAATATTTTCTTTATAAAAAAAGGAACAAACAATGAAAAATAAATGAAATGTACATATAAACAAATGAAAAGGAGCTTGCTTGGAGGAGGTGCGGTGGAAGAGGAAAGGGACACATGTCTGTTTCCTCCCCTGCAAAAGGTGTCACCTTAGGTAAAAAAAACTGTACTGGCCAATGGTTCCAAATTAAGCAGAACGGTGCTGCTTTCATATAAAAGTTGGTACATTTTGAATTTCACAAATTCTTTTGACTCTGGTGCCACCCTTTGCAGGAGAGGAAAGAGAGAGAGCAGGAACTGATGGTCTTCTGAGTAGTCGGGCGGTCCGGCTGCTTTGGTCCGTAGAGTCTCCAGCAGCTCCCGCTCCCACTCTGAAGGCCCACCAAGGAAGAGGGCTCGGAAGAGGCCCACGTCCGTAGAGCCGCCAACAAAGAACACAGGGCAATCACAGTGTTAAAAAGTGGAACATGTATTTCAAAAAAGCAAAATGAAGAGAGCAAATAATATCTGTATTAAAGCCAGAGTGTGTAGACATAGTTAAACACATGTAAAACACTTTTAAGTTGTGTGTTTGTTACAATTAACTTGAACATTGCAGTTATCAATGAAATTACTCACACAAGCACAAATTTCGACAGTTACAAACTAATATCTCTGAAGTGTATTTCGCAATGAAATTTGAAATTGGCTGTAAAAAAGTAATACTCTATTGTCTGCATTAAACAGGATAGCTGCCATCTTGTGGCAACCATTGCATGTATTTGTTCAGTACTTTTATAGAATAAGGTATTTCAGTAGTATGTTTTTATCGAAGAAAGAGGGAAGATGTGAAGCTTCAGACCAAAGCTTCTTTCCACCTGTAGTGCCTTGACATCTTGTCGTTTCTCTGTAAATTTGTTGTCTACACTGATGTAACAGCCCTTGGGTAATTTTGGCATATTATACAGTAACATTTTGTTTATATGAACAGTCCTGTAATAAGAATAAAAATAAAACAATGATTAAAAAAAGCCACACCTGTAGGTGCAGAAGCAGGGGAAGGTCCAGCCCTCACAGAAGAAGAACCGGCTGAGGAAGCAGCAGCAGCAGCAGCAGGCAGCTCAGGCAGCTCAGGCCAAGATGTCTCACCTTGTGTGGTGGTGGCAGTGTCTGTGCCAGAAGAAAACAAGAAATACAATTATTTCATATCATGTGTACATTGCGCTTATGACATTTATATGTACATAATAATGTACATTATTATGTACATTTAAATGATTTGTTCATATAAAAGGGAAAAGTGAAATTTAACACAACACATGATCAAGATCTATCCTGGTTTGAAAATAGCCAATGCCTATTTTCACCTGGCCATGATGTTAAGAAAGCATTAAAAGAAATGCATACACAGAAAGCAATATAAATGTAAAAGTCAGCAAAATGTGGGTAATAGAAAGGAAAGAAATGTATTTTTTCCAACTGTTGGAGGTCTCTGTTTGCTGCATGACACCGACCTTCAGCACCTGACAGCCCTGCTGCTGCTGCTTCCTCTGGCTCTTCTTCTGGGTGGTTGTACCCTGTGGTCTGCTCCTCCTCGGCCCTTCGCCTTGGCATGTTCCCGGAGCTGTCACGGGGAGTGATGTAGGGCTCGAGGAAGGACATGACCACAAGGTACTTCCACGTCTGGCCTTTTCCTGCTTCTGCACCACTCTTCTTCACCTTCTCCTTCTCCTTCCTGCTCTCCTTAGCATATGTGTCCCTCAGATTCTTCCACCGCTTTTTGCAAACTTCCACTGAATAAACACATCAACTCGTAAGCAGGAAAGTAGTAGTTTTTTTCGCGGGGAAATATTTACAACATTGAAAAGTTAAAATAACTTACCCGAGACACCAACCACCTCGCTAACCCTCCTCCAAGCAAGCTCCTTTTTATTTCGGTCCCGGTAGCTGATGTCCGCAGTGTTATATAACTCAGAATGAGCACCGACCTGAGCAATTGACGTGTCCTCCATAGCTGTCATCTACTAGTGTTTTTCCGGTAGTGAAATGCGTCACTACGTCACTGGAGGAGAAAGCTCCTGATTGGTCGGCACACGCGAATTCTCCCAAAAAGTTCAACATTGTTCAACTCTAGCGGCGGCCGCGTTGGAGGCACGAATCGCGCGAAACGCGCGTCAAAACGCTTGACATCTCAAAACACGCCGCGCGAATCGCGCGAAACGCTCGAATTCGCGCCGCTCTGGCCGCGCGAATCGCGCCGCGTGATCTCTCGCCGCTCCTTGGCGCGCGTCCCCCATGTTGTGTCAATGTAGACCCGCCGCTTTGGCCGCAGAAATCGCGTTTGGTCTGAACGCACCATGACTGTTTGAGGCTGTGGACAGGTCTCTTTGATAACGAGTTCAAACAGATGCCATTAATACAGGTAACGAGTGGAGGACAGAAGAGCTTCTTAAAGAAGAAGTTACAGGTCTGTGAGAGCCAGAGATCTTCCTTGTTTGAAGTGACCAAATACTTATTTTCCACCATAATTTACAAATAAATTATTTAAAAATCCTACAATGTGAATTCCTGGATTTTTTTTTCACATTCTGTCTCCCAGAGTTGAAGTGTACCTATGATGAAAATTACAGACCTCTGTCATTATTTTAAGTGGGAGAACTTGCACAATCGGTGGCTGTTTATCCGAAAAGGAGAGTGAATGATCATTTTTAAACATAATTTTACCATCCACAGAAAATGGACATGGGCATTGAATATGAGAAAAACGGATATCACTCTTTTTGGACCTTTGCCATGTTTGTGGCAATTACATAATTTGCTTGCCTTCACTGGACTCTGCAGACAATACACAACAGCAATAATGTGTTTTCTAGATGCCACTACAGTTGGTGCTGTTTTGAAGTATAATTATGGCGCTAAGATAATGCATACATATTCACTGACGCCTGTATTAAAATATAGTCACGTAGGTTTATGTTAAACCAGGTAGGCTATTCCCATCAGTCCCATCAGTTTTCATATATAAAAGCAAACATACAGGGATTATCCCTAACCATAATGAGCTGCAGTGAACTGGTCAAAAGCGTCCTTTCATAAAGCGGCAGACAAAAAGCACCAATAGTCATCCCATATGAAGATTCCAAAGCTCAGGATCCATTCCGTCGATTTCTGCAGTTCCAGTTTACTGCATCTCTGAACAGTTCTACATGTTCGGCCAGTTAGTTTAGGTGGACAGCCCTGCCTTGGCAGGCTTTCAGTTGTGTCTTGCTCTTTCTTTTCCCGAATCATGGATTAAATGATGCTCCATGACATGTTCAAAGCTTGGGAAATCTGTGTATAACCCAAAGCTTTCAATGTTTTGAAAGCCCAGAGCATAAAATAGTGACTCAAAGGTTTCTTTGCAAAATGATTAAAAGTGTGAGAGAATGCTGTGTTCTAGAGTCCTGCACTTGAGCCCTTGGCTCGAGGGCCCCAACGGCCCGACAGCCCGAGGGCCGGGCTTCGGGCCGATGACCGCATAATGACCTCGGACACGGGCCGGGCTCGGGCTCTTCATTTTCAGAGCGGCAGAATAGATTTACGAACGCACCCACTGAATATAGCGTTCTATATACTACTATATACTACGCTAAAACATTGTTATGGGAGGTTACAAAAAAAAAAAAAAAGGCGGGCTTGATGCGGGTTTTGGGCCTGAAAATTGAGAAACCATATCGGGCCGGGCCGGGCTAGGGCGCCACCCCCTTGGCCCAGGGCCGGGCTCGGGCCCAGATAATAGGCCCGTGCAGGGCTCTACTGTGGTCTGATTTGTTCAAATCATTTTGCGTTTTATTTGCTTATGTTGGAACAACAATCATCAGACCACATGAGACAGTTGCACTCAACTGAATTGAGACTGAATACTTATACCGTCTTTGTTATTGGCAAAAAAAGATAAATATTTGCAAAGAAAAAAATAGTCTGATTCTTTGCATGGGTTGCATGAGTTATTTTTGCACTGTATATAACAACCAAAAATATATATTAAATGTTACAATGATGATTTAGTTATCATTTTAGGGCTAAACCTCTATTAGTGCTGCAAGTGATTTAAGCCAAAATCTTAGTTTTCCTTCAATCTTGTTTTCAATCATGTTTCAGACTGGTTCTGTCTTGATTCAGAGCTGCTCACACAAACATGTGGAGAGTATTCTCAGTTGTAGTGCATAAAACATGGCTTATTGCAGTGATCATCTTAAATCATTTCTCCATGCTTTTGGAAGCACAAAATATCTTCTCGCAAGCTGCAATTGGAGCGACAGTGGCCCAGTTGGTAGAGCATTGGAATTATTTTGACATCAATGATTTGGTTTGGTTTTAGTTTTACTTCCTGTCTTGTTCCCCAGTCTTGATTGTCTGCCCCACCCTAATGTATTTCACCTGTGTCTGTATCTATATGTACCCTGTGCTTCTCTCTTGTTGCTGGTCCATTGTATTGTCTTGTCAAGGTCTGTGCCTGGTTCCTTTGGATTTTTTTGAGATTTGTTTGCACCTTTTATTAAATCATTATTTTTGCATTCCTGCATTTTGGGTCCTCTATCATTTCATCACATGACAATTGGCCTCTAAGCCTGAAGGGTTGTGGGTTCGAGACCCATGAGACCTTTTCCATCTACTCCCACTGATGTCTGCTGTCGTTGTGTCTTTGGGCAAGACACTTAACCCCACGTTTGCCTGAAGACCCCACTGAAAGAACAAGGCTATGCTCTCACAGACAGAGTAGCCATCCTCCGGTGGACTCACCTCCTGCAGGAGGATAAGGGAGGGGATGGTGCTCTGTGAATTGGGTGACGCTCTGACTGCCACCCCCCTAACCTAGAAATGTATTATGGGGAAGAAGACGGGTCTGGATGGCTCTGACATGCAGTAGTAGACTGGTCCAAAGTCTGGCTGGTCAGCTGACCCCTACAGGCACTTTAGTTAAAGCATATAATTTTCCATTGCAGTTGAAATTAAATATGAAGTAAGTGCAGGTTGCATAGAACTCGCAGAATCTTTAAACCAATCTTTATTTACATTGCTCAATTGCCATGAAATAGAAGTTGTATGCTATATAAGATTTTACTCCATTAGGTATTCAAAACGTGTTACATATTTTTTGTGGAATACCATGTGATGAAAATCACAAAACGTCTTTCGATGGAGGGTCAATTGAAAGGCTTATTTCACAATAACATACCTTAGGACAAAACCCAGGATTATAATGGCAGAATGTAATGCACCAATCCAAAAGCCTAGTGTGGGAGTGCAGGAGGCTCTGTGGTTATGACTCTTATTTCCCTGAATGTTTGTTTATGTTTTTCTGTATTTATTGCACTGTGTATTGTTTCTGTGACCGCAGGTGTGACCTTTGACCTTAAAGTCATTAGCCTTTGCAGGCTGGATTTTTAACTGCACCATGTTGGTGCAAAACATGTGCAGGGAACGAGAGATGGAGGGTGATATGGAGGGAGAGACTGAGAGCGCGGGAAGGGGAAGAACGCTCCAGGGCCAATTATGGCCCCAAGAAAACAAAGGACCATATTTCAATGATTCCTCCAGCTGTGCTGTTTATGAGCTGTGTGCTTAGTCTCTCGGTGACCTTCACCTCCACACTTGCCCCCTCTAAGGGAAAACAAGCTAAAATGGCCTGATGCTCAATCTTTTATTTCCTCTTGTTTTTGCCTTCTTTTTTCCGTTCACCTTTTTTGGCCCGCAGTTTTTGGAGGTTTGGATGGTATTTGTTACTCCAACTTTTTATGTTTCACCAGATTTATCACCACATCTTTCATTTGTGTTTTAAATAACTGCCGAAGCAAAAGAGTAAATAATAGTCTAATCTAAAGCTTTTCCTCAGTGAGTGCATCCTCTAAACTGTAATAATGTCACTCTGCACCCTTTCTCTCTTACTCACACACACTCACACACACACACACACACACACACACACACACACACACGCAGGCACTCTCTCTCACACACACGCACGCACACATGCACAGCCATTACGGACCTCATAAGCAAGGTGTTGGTATCAGTCACTATGGCCTTGTGACAGCTCTAACCTTCCTTGGCGACAGAATACACCATCTTCTCTGTGGCCCTATTGACCAAAGCAATAAGACATTCTGTATGGTGTATTAAAGTCATTTTCCATGTGCAACCTCAGCACCATCCATTTTTCAGCCTTTGCTGACAATAAAATTGACTGTTTATTTCAACTTTTTTTTGAAAATGTATTATTTACTTTTCATTTAAGGCTTTACAGGTTACAAAGATCAAACTGAAACCACATTTCAGAAAAAAGGGGGTCTGAAAAAGGGCTTTTCACTTGGATGCATATCTTCCTAACCCAGAGAGAATGTTCCATTTATGTCCTCCAATTTCATCTTTCTTAAATCTGCAAGCAAAAAAGGTGGAATGGGGAGGTGTTTTGGCAAGAGGCTGCAATGTAATTTGTTTGAGGCCATCTGTGTAGTCTGTGGACCTGCTCTTCTCTGCTCCCTATGTCAGAGATGCCGCTAGAAACCGCAATGTACCTCACTCTCGCCTCTGCTGAAATCAGCTCCAGTGCGGGACCATGTGACAAATGATTCCAATCTAGGCTGAGCGCCCTTGACTTGACCCTGACCACTGTAGACAATAAGGGCAAGCTCAGTCACTGGAAAAGATGTTCTGCGCTAATAAACCCAAGCGCGGAGCCGGGATACCAGGGAGCGGAGGCACGGCTGGGGTGGTGCAGACGGGGAGATGGGTCAAAGAGGAAGGGGGGCGGAGAGAGTTCAGGTGCTGACCTCTCAGGTGCAGGTTGATAATGAGTCTCCCTGTTTGCTCTGTGAAAATGACCTCAGAGACATGAAAGGGGCCAGAGTACAACAAAGAGCGCCATTCTGTGCTCGGCTGAAATGGGATCATTCCCAAGATTGGCTTATGAATGCACTTTCCATTTCATTGCTTTTAAAGGCCACTTAAGCCAAAATACAAACATGTAAAAGTAGTAGGCTTATTTGAGCATGCCTCCCCAGACCCCCCACATGCCGTAGTAGTACAACAAATGATGGTTTTAGAACGGCTAAAACTGTTAGCCGTGCCTATGACTGATTTGATCTACTTTTAACATAGTCCAAGATGAATATATGTCTTCTGGAATTTATTTTTATAGGTTTTTATTTGCAGAGAATATTTATTGTGTGAGACAATTATTTGTTTTGTTTTTATCTTGTTTGGATGTCTGCTTGTTTGAATTGTGAATCAAAAAAGTGAACACATTGTAGATAAAATAACAGAATATAACGTATCTTCCATTATAAAATCACAAAATATGGATTCAAGAAAAAAGCTCCCACTTGCACATTGAGATCTTGTCCCAACAGTGACATTAGTTAGCAATGACAAATTATACACTTTATTGGTTTCACTAGAATCAGCCATAATAATTCCAGACAATAAAAAGGCAGACAACAATTACAACCACACAATATACAAGAGAAAGCCAGTCCAGACAATAGTGCATGTGCCGGGTCTTATCTCTTTAACAAACCCTATAAAAGCCTTGTGCCGTTGCCAAATGTGATGCCGTAAACTTGCCACTCTAGAACACGGTTTTGGGCATCCTGTTAGTTATGTTAATGAAACCCTCACCCTCCGCTCCTCTCTCTTATCCGGCTGGCACGGTCTTCAGTCTTTTGCAATGCACTACTCCAATGTCAACCCATCCTCCTATTCTGCTGGCACTAGACTAGATAGTACACAGCAAAATACAGATCCAAAGAGGCGTGTTAAAAAAAAAACATGGCAAGAGAATAATATGCTGGAAATGTCTTTGAACTCACAATCAGGCCATTGTTTCATATTTTTGCGGTCCAATATGTTACCAAATATGATTGCCTGGCTAACCATTTTGAGGCAGGTAATTAGAAATGGTTTATGAAGAGTTGGTTTTAATGAACAACCCCACAAATGTCAACAGGCACTTTGAGGACAGAAGTGTGTCAGCAGGTTCCTTGTTATGGCTACTTTAAGAAAGTTACCGAGGGGAATGTGCTCGGCATGACAGGAGCCAGCAAAGTCTGCTAAACTCGGATGAGTGTCATTGTGGAAGCCAAGATTATACCCTTTATACTTTGGCTCCAAAACACACAAACCCACTTGTCACGGCTCTAACTTTGTGTTTTGTGAGTTTATAGTGTGTGTGTGTGGATCCGTACATCCTCAAGGTCTTGGTCTTTCTTCAGTAAGCCAGGCCTCTGACATGTGGATTTGTGGCTTGACTGCAGAGGAGTTCATCACAGATAATTATGTAAGAATGTGCTGGGAAAGGAACAAACCACGGACATTCTGGGCTGGCAGATGCTGCGCTGCGGCCTACACAGTGCCCCATGCTCCACGATCTCCAGCCTCTCGTGCTGCAGCCCCCACTGGGCCTCTCCAAAGCATCACACATCAGCCAAAACCAGCTTTGTTCTATCGTCTTGATAATACTTTTTTTGTATTATTTGTTGGAACAAAGGTGAAAACAAACATAAACACACAAACACATGGACTGACGTATTGTTCCATATGTACTTTGTTTCTGTAATTTTATCTACATACTTGTGAAGTGTCAATTGAATTATATTTTATGGACACACATATACAAACACACACACACAAACCAGACATTCAACTTGTTTTTGTGTGAAATTAAACTTATGATGTTGCAGACAGTAACAGTAAAAAGTCAGGACGATCTGTCTCAATAATGTGGCATTGAGCCAATAGTAACACATTCAGTAAATATAACTGAGCTGAGGAAAGAAAATATATCATACCACTATAAAACCGATTCAAACTGTTAATTATGTATTCTTTTCCATAAGGTCTGCAGTTGTATTTGAGACCATAGTAAGTATATAAAAGCGTAAGCAGGAGGACAGGAAAGTAATGTGGCTGGTATCATCTGGTCTCTTCTGCAAACTTGTGAATTCCTTTTAAAGAGGGAGGGGGCAAAGCTTTTTCCAGATGTGCGTAGGTAGTTTCCGTTGTATTGAGAATAATAATGACCGTTAAAAACACCAGCCGTTATGTTTTAATATCAACAAGGTTAAAAGGGAATTTCTCTGATGAAAGCACTAACAATAACATTCACGCTTAATTCAAAGTGTGCCTCAAGCTAAAACCAAAATGTGTAAATCTCACATGAAAGCTAATTTTAGATAGCATCAAGCAGTTTGTGTGTTGTTAATTGGAACAACATATGGCTTTGTATGGGAAGAATTTCATGTTCTCAAAATAAAATTGTGATGGTAAAATTTTTAATATAAAAATAAGAAACAACATACAGGTGAGAAAAGTCAATAAGCTTCACCCCCAAAAACCTTTGAATTAGCTGTGAATACAATGTACAGAAGAACACAAACACAGGATTGGAGTGTAAATGTTTGTCATTCTCTAGATAACACCAAAACAATATGCAACACTACACGTAGGAGGTCGATGAATTGCTGTGGTAACCCCTGAAGCCAAAACTAAAATGAAAAAAGAGTGTAAATGTTGATTAAATAAAAAAGCAGGAATGAAAATCCTCACTTGAGGCAAGTAGGATAAAATACCTTGTTTTCAACAAAGACGTCTGACTTTATTTATTTTTTTAATATAAGGTATAATGAGTATAAAATCAGAGAGAACATTAACATTCAGTAATACATCCTAAATACAATAACAGCTACATGCCAAAGTAAAACTCATTTTGGCATCATATAACTCACAAATGTAGTAACAAGAATCCCTGAATGAAAGAAGTTATTGGAGACTTTATATCTCAAGGTTACATATCTGTGCCCTGAGCTCCAGCCTCCTACCACACAGCCAGGGGTCCCCATTTATCTGGCTCCTCGTCAGGGACACATCCCTCTTGGCTCAGAGAAAGACAGACAGTCTTACTAAGTAATGGCAACAGACAACAATGGCCTTCACTGATTTTTTGGTCCTGCATTTGAGGTGTATTTCCATAAAAAACGCTTGAATACAATAAGTTGAAGAAATTCACTGCTCAATCACTAAAACACAGATACATTTCTACACACGCAGGAGACAAGTTACAGACCAGCTCTGAGGTGATGCCGCCCTGAGGTGGATGTTGTTTTTTTGTTTGTTTTCAAAGTAGTTTTTGGTGAAAAAAAAAAAAAAATCAGGCTCTCGGAGAGGAAAGACCTCCACCAATAGGAGCAGTTACATTCCTAAGATATATCTGGATCCAGGAAATGATCCAGATAACATTGTATAAACAATAGTGTTTTCCTCATAACTTAGTGATTCATCTGGATGTTTCATGCTTGTGTGCACTGGAAAGGTGAGACAGTGACAATAGTGAACAAAGAATGTTGGAGAAGTTTCATCCACACTGGGAAAAAAACACTTGTGTTCATAATGAGACACAAACTGCAACAAACAGTCAAAAAAGCATACTTTTTAATTCTAAACTCTCTAAAATCCCATAGTCCCAGGGACAGAGCAGTTTTCCTTTCTTTCAAACAGGTTATAAAGTCAGCTAATAAATAGGACACTTCTGCCCAGCTCACTGTAAGCAGATGCTGTATGCCGAGGAGCCGAGAGGCTCATACAAGACAGAGTACAAAAGAGCAGAAAGATATTCCTTAAAGAAATCCTGCATCCAGGCGGTGAGCCTGATTGACTCACTTAGACACCGTGCCACTATGGACGTTACCTGAAATGTCCATCCAAATCCTTGTATAACTTACTGAGGAATTGTGCCTTCTAAACTATCAAACAAACTATATCAAACTAACAAACACAGCGTATCACTCCCCCTTCTGACAAGGGACTCGAAATCATGAATGTTTAAACATTTTAATAATAACATTAGCCTACCCAAGGACTACAGGTGGAAACAAGCACTTGTGCTTTAGCCTGATACAATGGTCTCTCATTGTATCATTAGGAGAAAATATGATGTACTATAATAGAATGATAATCACAGTTTTTGAATAATACATGTTACATATGTTTTCCTCCATATATTTGTTTCGTCCATATTTAATGAACACAATTTAGTTTTAAAATAACTAATAGAGTTGGACTGAAGAAAGTAGCTTTGTGCCAAGAGGACATGGAGCAGGAATATTTTCTCTTCCTCACCCTTGTTTGAGTGGTAATCAGCCAACACTACAGAGCTTACTGTTAGACAGAGCCAGATCTTCATCTTGTTCAATGATGCTAGTGATGTGGAGCCAGGTAGCAGCCAATTAGTGTGGAGCGCAGTGTAACTTAGTGCAAAGTGCTGGCACAGGGCTCACCAAATCTCACTGGTTGTCATGGTGTCTGTCTAAACGCACGAACATCCACGGATATGCTCTGCATTTGTAAGACACCACAGAGATAAAATGAGACATTCCTGTCAATACTTTCCCAGTCCATCCATTTTGTGAAAACAGATTGGCCTGATTGGTGATGAGACAGGAGCGTGTCGGAGCACTAAATGAATCTCATTGACAAGGTTTTCTTTAGAATCAGGTCAAGTTTTACATAGAACTTAATTGCAACTGACTCCTCGGCTCAGTAAAGAAGATAAAACTTATGTCCATCTCACACTCATCTCAAATTTGAATGTCATCCTTATAAATGCATCCAGTATAATATTGTACATATAAATCTCATTTATTCAGTATTTGACCTATAGGGCAATGTTAAGATATATCTACAATCAACATTATCTGATAGTTTATGTTTTACCCAGGAAAAGTAATTATTTTAATTCCTTTGAAATGACTTCCTCTCAAGCAGCTGCAGAGTCTCCGTGGACCCTTTTCTGACACAAAAAGGACTGTGGTCCTGGGAAGGGGCAGACAGTATCTTCTTTAAGTCCTCTACAACTTTAAGAACATTCACAGGCCACTCTGTCGACAAGTGGAACATTCACTACATCATGTTTTCTCATCAGAGACATCTTCTCCCTGACCTGTACCTCACATTCACATGAATATGGAAGATGAATACAGGCCAACTTTTGAGGTGTTGCCAAATTCAACAAGAGACAACCTTGTCAACCGTGAAATTGTCTTTACAGAGCCAGAATGGACAAATTTGGACAGATTGGGGGTACTTTCATCCATGGGAAATTCCCTGACCTTTATTTTATGTTCTGGGCTATAAAGATCAGGTAAAAAGCTATCATAACAACCAGCATAAAACAGAAAATGTTGGTGTATTATCTCTCATAAATCCACTCCGGACATCTGTCATCATTCACCTCCATTTAGGTTAGTCATCTCTGTCGACCCCCAAAGCTCAAGCGAGAATTTCCTTTTCTCTCCTCTTATATTCCACACATGCTAAAAAAGCGACCGGTTCTAACAAAAACATGGCAACAGACACGCATGACCGTTTGACCTGTGAGATTTTGTGAGAGCATTAAATACCAATTAGGCTTGGGACAGTGCAAGTCTGGGGCTGAGTCTGTGGTGAGGCCTTGAGGAGGCCTGTGGGATGAGTCTTATTGGTCCCTTGGCTTAAATGCGTGTTTTATTTTGGTGTATGTTTTTACAAGTACCAGTGCTCCAGGCAGATGGTGCAGCTCACGGTGTTTGTGCGGTATAAGGACATCAAAGCCTTGACTATGTCCCAACAGAGAGAATCAAACCACATCTGGATATTCTGTTCATTGTAATAACACTATTCCCTTTTGGACAGCTACCCGGAGTACTATTCACCTTGGTGTCAATTGCTGGTAAATTATAACTAATAAGCAACTGTAAATGACAGAAAGTCTTAAATAAAATAAAGTCCATGAATGTAGAATTAAAAAAAAGCACAGAAAGGAACTAAAAATGTGCTACTTTGGGCAAGTAAGCTCTAACAGGAAGATTAAAATTAAACACTAAAACGGTTCTCTATGATATATTTGAAATGTATAAGACCATCTTTGAAAGAAATATGGGCCACAACATCCCCACCACCACTGTCTTATGGCTTTTTATCTCTGCGATACCTTACATTTGTGTCCCAAGGGTATATGCCATAATAACTCAGTTTAATGTTCAAAAATAAAACAGCAATAGGAGGGAAAGAATATTAGCAAATGCTCCAGAGGCGACCCTCTGAGAAATATCCTTTCTTTCTGTGATCGTGGAGACTGTGTGTGATGATGTGCTGTGGTTATCTGGTGCTTTCAGAGTCATGCCCTTTACTGTCCCTCTGTTATTTACCCACCAGACATACACAGCTTGATAAATGTTTTGTCTGACCTTCTAAATTTGTTTTCCTTCCGCTTAACTGTGATTTTATTTCCCTTGGACAGACCAGACAGTGTGTACAAGTGTGTCTTTGTGTATGTGGGGGCCATGCTTGAGTAAAAAGAGGAAAACACACAGAGATTGAATCTATTCTTTCTCTGGTAACTTTATCACATCTAAACAAGCAAAGTATTGAGCAAGAACAACAATTAATAAAGTAATGCCCGCTAACTATCTATCTTCAGTTTGTCTGTCTGTGTCTGGAAAGGGTTAAAGACGCCAGGGGCTAGAGCAGAGTCAACATGGGCCACGGCTCGCCTGGCCTACCCTGCCAGATCGATATCTGCAAATAATAAATTAGCTCCCTGGAGGGGTCACACTAAACCTCCAGCAACACTGCCCTGGAAAAGTCCACAATTGGTGTGTATGAGACTCAATAAGCCAGGTGAATGACTGCGCAGGGGCACATCTTCAGCACTCCATAATAGAAAATTAATGGTGCTCAAATCAGTGCTGAGGGCACCCTGAGGGTTACCTAATAGGCCTAGTTAGAACTGTCATCCCTCCCTGAGTCGCCTAAAATATCACATGCAAACACTAGGACCTCAGAAGTGTGCATCGAGTATGGGGACACTGGATCTGTGCCTATCCTCAGGTAAGAATGTGGGGGAGCCGAGTGTAAGTTACCCAAGGGACGACTTAGGTTACTTAGATGAGAAAAAAGGTTAAATTAGAGTTACCACTTATGAAGGCAAAATTATTTTACAAACAATATTTAAAAAAATATATGTATATAAATATATTCTCACATCTTTCAGATTTATTGTAAATCATCAGCATGGTGCAAAATACAAGGGTAGATGTGTTAAGTCAATAATAATCTAATCAAAGCAGGTAAAGATTTTTTTAAGGCCAGAAAACTTCTAATGAGCCTTGAAAACACATCTCTTTTATTGCAGCTAGTTTATACAATATCTCCACAAATACAAATACAGAATCCAATAAACACACACCATATTGATCTTGAGCTACGCGGCAGCAGATGCAAAAGAGTTACTCCAACTCCTACATGGGATGAACTTACTTACTTACTTTAAGTAACTTACTAACTATAAGTAAGTTATTTATAAAATGAGTTGTAGTATTACCAAATATCTAATAATTATTTTTTTCCAAATGTTGTGTATCCTAAGTTTTGTCAATATTACCCATAACATATACATAATTAAATCTTGTTGTGACCCATTTGCCTCGATGCAGTGGCTCAAGGGGGCAGGGAATAGGCAGGGCTTTCCCTTCGTCATCTCTGCTCCAATCACCGCTAACTACAGCACGAAGACTTACCCTCGGCAGCCACAGTGCTGTCCTCTCAGGTCGCTTGAGATACTTCCATGAAAAATAAACAGAGACAAATGTGATACCATCTGGAAAGAATAATGTTCCTGGTGTGGTGAAGAAGAACACCATATCAAAAGTTCTCTGTTAAGTTTCTTCCCAAAAGATCTGTAGCAGAGCAGCGTACAGTAGTTCCCAGATGAAGGTGGAAAAACAGGAGAAAAAAGACAGAAACACTCCTTGATGGTGGCGGTGCTGTGATGTTTTTAAGTCCCTGTGTGTATGTCTGTCTGTCTTGTGTGCTCATGCCAGTGCCACAAAGAAGAAAAAATGAAACAGCCTATGAGAAGAAAAGAAAGCCTAGGTTCCTCATCATGCGCTTGTTAGCTTGTCCAATCTATGGCAATCAGTGCGGTCCCTGGGGTTGAAAGACACAAGAAGCCGGTAGAAAAGGGAAGTAGAGGCTGAGGAAAAGATCAATACTGCACGGTGAAACAAGAAGTGTGGGCTATTTACTCTCCATTGATCTGATGATGCTGGAGAAACACCTCAGTCTGCTATTAAATTGAGGGTATAACTCTCTGCAGTGTTTTTCGTTCAGCTCTAATCCTACGATGAAGAAAAACTACAAAATTAAAAACTAGCAACCAAAAATGAAAAACTAACTCAATTCAAAAAAGATAATTGTTGTATGTTCAGACTGCCTGAGGACAAGGCCCAAAATAATAAATGCTGCCGGAGGATGGAGAAGTGAAATATTTTTGTCTATACTAAAAATAGGACTAAACCATATGACGAACAAGTAAATGAAAAGTTCAATACTAATTTAGAAAGAAATAAACATAAACTTTTCTTCAAATTACGCTTTAAAATATGTGGACGACAATACTACGTACCAAGAAATCCAGAATTATTTTTTACAATACAAATAGTTCTTTTTGAAATATATAAAAATGTAATAGATTACTCAATTAATTGATGGTAAAAAAATGGTGGATAGCTGCAGCCCAAACATTTGACATCAAAACCATTGGAACAGCATATCCACTGCCTCTAGAAAGACTCCAGACTCCAATAAAAGCAATAGAAACAAAACAAAAACTTTAATTTGTCTGTACAAAAAATGAAAATAATAAATCCTCATCTCTTGTGCCTGAGCATGTCGCCACATCTGACCCCAGACATGTTTTATGAGGTGAAACTTTCCACCCAACCTATTCTTTTCTTCTGGACTTCCCGTGGTCCTCCGAGGAGCAGCCTTATTGACTGTGTGGCTATATTACAACAAGCGCTTGCTAATCACTCCCTCAAGACCTCTCTATCCCCACACCCCGGCCTCCTTCTATCTCAATGTGTGTCTCGCCTTTTTTCCCCTGCATGCTCTTCAGGCTTCAGTTCAGCAGCTAATTAACCCTCTCTAATAGCGTAGATTACATTAGCTTTTGAGCCGCTCACACCCTCCACTGGACTCGCACTGCCACACAATGAACCCAGCCTTGCTTTACAAATCTGTCCCCTTCACCAGAACACAATTATGAATTCAAACAACTTCTTATCCGCACTCACTCATCCAGGGACAGAAGCCCTCCTCCGCTCCTCCCCTGCTTGCCAAACCACCACCCAGGCCTTCACACGGAAAAAGTAATGAGAGAGTAGACCACACAACATGATGCCAGGGGACAGGGGATAGGAGAGGTGTGC
Organism: Knipowitschia caucasica; assembly: GCA_964034765.1. Classification (NCBI taxonomy): domain Eukaryota; kingdom Metazoa; phylum Chordata; class Actinopteri; order Gobiiformes; family Gobiidae; genus Knipowitschia; species Knipowitschia caucasica. Next base: position 28,973,785 of record OZ035831.1, read on the forward strand.
CGAGGACCCTATTGGCTAGGTTTGAGGTCACTCTCTGCGTTTCATTGTGTGGTGAAGTCCAACGATAAACCTCCATCTTCTATTCAGTGGCAGAATGGAATCTTAATTACTGTGCTGAAGCGGTGCGGGAATACAAGCACCAATGGAGATTTATGTTTTAAGAAGGCTCAATGGGAGAAATAGCAGAAATAGTGGCATAGCAAATAATCTCCTGAACTTGCATAAAGTAAATTACTTATCTGGGCTGATACATGCTAATGAATTGGAGTCCCGTTGTCACTATTCATTCGAGTACTGTCACGCAAGTGGTAGACAGTGCTGGGCAAGTTTTTATAAAGTTGTAAGTGTACTCAAAAAACTAGTTATAAAAAATATTTATATGAAACATATGTATATTACAATATTATACTGTATTCCCTCAGGCACCCAGCAGCGCCTAGAAATTCCATCCATAAAAATAGTCAACAGAACTGGTGACAAAAGGCAGTGACAAACTAAAAGGGTACAGGACCTACTGCAGGCTATGAGAACATAGCTCTGAATCTGGTCATACAGAAACGGGACAGCTCTCAGCAAAGGACCCAAGACCTGTACTTGGACAAACTCCCAAAGGACTCCTTCCCGGCCTGTTCCAGAAGCCAATAGAGAGAGGACTGTGGTTGTTCCTATGGAAATCTACAATCATTTCCTTGGTTTTCTTGATGTTTAAGACCATTACCATTAGATAGGAGTGTTTCAGGTAATTTTGTAACCATTATGAATATGTTTTATTTAAGAAATCAAGAATATGACATGCCAAAAATAATGAGGATGTATAAGGACCAAAATGAACCCATCATATTTGCTCTATGGAGGTGACCAGTGGAAATGGTACTTCCTTAGAGCTGCCAGGCTACAAAGAGCTCAAAGATCAAGATCCACTGTCACACCATACTTTAAACAGTTTAGGAAGGTTCCTCTTGTCTTCATATACCAGACAATAATATGTACACCAGCGAAATAGCTATGTTATTAACTTGTATTTGCTATCTAACAATTGTTTGGGACAGAAGAACCAAATATAATATATACTGTACCTCATATTATGACTCTAAAACATATGTTTAATTTGCATTTAAGAATATTTTGTCAGTGAAGTAAAAAAGAAGCTCATGGAAAACTTAATTAAACAATGATAAGAAGCGATTGCAGCTGGTAATATATTGGCAATTATATTTGGTAACTACACACACTGTTGGTAAAATACTTTCCAGAAACCTACAGTAACAACTTGTACATTCTTTAGTGTAGAATTGAAAATACACTGAGTCCGTACTGCACACATTTAAATATAATATATTGAAAAGTCAGGTACTAAATTAAATAGTGTTTTTGTCTTGTTATTTTTGCCAGTACATTTACAATATTTAGTGACACTAAATAAAGAGAATAAGTAGATCATCTAACAAATGGATATCTCTTCCCCTTAATGTAAATTGGTACATTTGTAGAGAAAGGACATTTTCATGTTTCTTTGTCCGAACAAGCAATTTCCCCTTCGTCCCTCTTCTGTAAGGCTTGCCATAGCAGCATTTTCAGCAGAACAGAGCACTCTCCTTTCTATTTCAATAGGACAGCTCATTTGCTAGACTCCTACCCCAAACTGCTGACTGGGGTTTTCAGGGCTATGTGCTGTGAGGGTGTGAATGTGGACAAGTCTGTGTGTGTACGCGCTTATTCTAAAAAAGAAAGAATGGGTGGGAGAGGAACATAAAAGGAGGACAGTGAAATTGAAGGAAGAGAGGGTGTGCAAGAACACATTGTATCATTAAGGTACTCAGAGATCATTAGATATATAAGGGCTGTGCTATGCAAGGTCAGGGCTACCGTGTTTTTCTAGGTCGTCAGAGGAGCAGTAAAACCAGTCTAATCAGCGGCTTCACTCTCCTGCTTGGCTCTCTGAATCACTCAGTGGCTCCCATTGTGGCCCCAGCCGTTCCATCATGCACATATATGCATTTACTAACAAACAGCATACGGGCCAAGGACATTAGGAGGAACACAAAAGACACAGAGGGGCTTTGAGCAACACATTTGCCTCATTACAGGGCAAAGTTCTTGGCGCAGTATCAGTGAAAGGTTGCTCTAACAGGTGCAGCAATCTGCCTTGTGGTGATCCAGTATTTTATGAAGGACAGCCTTTAGAGTGCAGCTTGGCTCCTGCAGTACAGCATAACAATATGGTAATTCATGTTAACAAATCCCATTCTTGTATTACTAGGGACCGAAAATCTAAATCCCATCAACTTGTATGATGCATTTCTAAAACCTGTTCTTAAAGCTTATCAGTGAATTGAGGGTAAAAAATGGTGGCCTAAAATACAAAATCAAATTTTCAGGGCTTGACTATATTATACATACTTTTCCTATATGCCCACTCAATGTTTGTAGAGTAATGAATTTTAGAGTAATTATTAATTTACGTTAGTTAAAATAAACAAGGCTCTGCGTATGAGTTGCTTTGAAAAGTAAAATGTTGATCTTATTGTAACATAATTCAGAATCAGAATTGCAGCATTTTACATAAAAGACCAAGCCAGTCCAAATGGACTTGTGTTAATCTTTCTACTGGCGTTTTCATGTTCGCTAGGGCTGGTTAATATGGCTCAATAAATGTTTCTCTATCACGATTTATACTATGTATCTTGATATATTTACCAACAAAAAACAACCTCACCATTTCTTCACATCGTATTCTGCCCTACTCCCATAAAGGCCACTTATTATGACAAAATTGCTCAGTGAGTCAGTAACCAAAAAGTGTGATTCATTAAAAGAGGCAGGTTTTTTTACCATATCCTTCTTTTGAACTCAACTCCACAGTATCAGTAAAAGTATATTTCAGGGGCCATCTTAGAACCACTGTTTGTTGGTGGAATACCAGTATACATGAGCTTCAAGTGTTTATTCATAGTGGCGAATGCTGCAGCGAACACACAGGGACACTAAAATACACTAAATGAAAGCTATGGCTTGTTTCCAGTATTGACTAACTAATTAAAGTCTGGTTATATTTTATCACATGTTGCAATGTCTGTGAGACACAGTATTAAGTGTAAACTTAAATTCCATTACCTGGCAGCATTAATTACGAACTGAGCCCAGGCATTTCCCCATGGGGCCTTTCTGTTTCTTCCTTGTCATTTGGCTAACTATTCTGTCTAGACTAACTTAGAGCACTGTAATCCACCATGGGGATCAATAAACTACACATAATTCAGCTCCAATAATGAGCTTTCACTGCGACACAAATGCTGGCTTTCCAAAGAAGCGGCAGGGGTGTAAAATGATAATGTAATTATTAAAAAGCCAGATAAAATGAGTAAGCACATTAAATCTAGGGGAGGGTTAGCAGCCTCAATTAGAGATGCGTAAAGCTATCAATGTGATTGGAGACAAAGCTAATATGCGAGGAAAGTACAACTATATGTGTTATATGAATGTCAATTGTATTATTATTTTATCAATAAGTAACATAATGATTTGGATTATTTTTTTGTATTGTCACACAAAAAGATTTCCTGCAAAGTGAAAGATATACAGTAGCTCAAAATCAAATATAACACAACTTATAAACATTGTGTATCATTAAAATAGAAAATAAAAAATCTGGGGGAAAAAACACTTTTAGATGCAGCTTAGAAGTAAACTTAAAGCTGAAGGACCAAACTTTGAAACTACGAAAAAGAAACCCTGGATTGGTTCTATCACTAGTTCTCTGCATGCTTCAATCACATTATCACCCCCATCCCAGTATCGTAGGATTTGGTTCAACCTGAGCTCCATCCTGGGTCATGCTCATGGTCGAGGTCGCGTTGCTGCCCGGTGCCCGCCTCATGGGCTTGTTTACCTGCTCTGTGGTGAAGATCCCACCACCTCTGCCTCTTCCACTCGAGTCTGTTAAAAACACATTGTGCACATAGTTTTATTAGTGCCGTGTTTCGCACGGTTTTTTAAGCTGTTCAGGCGCTATGGTCCAGTCCAGTTTGGTTGGTAAAAAGTATGACTCACATTTCCCCTGGCAACAAAACTGTCTTTTAAAATGCAGTTAGCGTTACCGTAAAAATGTTTTGGTAGGGTTACCGCCTGCACCATTTAATGTAACACTCCTAACTGCTGCAGTGTCATATAATTCAAGACACTTTAAGCAAATAAGCACAAACTCAATCAACACAAGGAGGTAACAAGGAGTGACCTGAAATTAGGCCCACTATTTACTTTTGTATGTCCATCCATCTATTGTCTACCTTTTAATACATTTCAATCTGGAGAGACGAGGAAACAAAAATGCCTTTGAAGTATTTTATTGAGAGGTAGTTTGGCGTCCTAGGCCCCGGTGCGGCGTTCAGTCAGCGAGGCTCCTGCGAGAGTGCGCGCACAATCCCCCGGGACCTAGGCACTGGTGGCAGCATTTGGCAGCAGGAAGGCAGATTGAGGCAGGGTGAAGAGGAGGAGGAGGGGAGGCGGTGGTTGCAAGGCTTCGAGAAGGCCGTGAAGTGGAAGTTTGTCCGCTTTTAAGCGGCTGGCCTGGCCGGCACAGATTGATTGGAGTGGGCGTTTGCTGTGCGATAGGCTGGGGATGCGAGGCCGGCCTGGAAGGGGTGGCTTCGGCTGACGTCTTCCAAATTGAATTTCCGCGAGGCTGCATTTCTGGTTCAGGGGGGTGGCCAGAGAAGCCACCCAAGTCACATAGCACCAGCCCCTCTCTGATCCTCCTGCAGGTGGTGAGTCCACAGGAGAATGAATGCTCTGTCAGTGACACAGCCTTGATCTTTCAGCAGGGGCTTCAGACAAAGTGGGGTTAAGTGTCTTGCCCAAGGACACAACAACAGCAGACATCAGTGGGAGTCGCAAAGTAGGTCTAGTTGTGGGCTCGAACCCACGACCTTCAGGCTCAAAGACCAATGCTCTACCAAGTGAGCCAATGTCACCCTATCTTGTATGTATTATTTGAATTATTGAAGAGTTCTATTGCTCCTTTAACTCTCCTTGGGCAGATCATGGTGGAGTCCAAATCATGATGATGGTGTTCACCTGTCCAGCACTGAAGTGGGTGTCCCTCCATCTATCACCTGATAAATGAGGGTTGTTGTTTACACCTCTCTCACATCCTTCTATTATGTTTTGAGCTATGGCACATACTAACAGATCACAGATCAGCCGATCCCGAAAACTTAAATTCATATTTGACCGAGATAATCTCTTCATTCTGCCTAAAGTATATAGGACCAGAAAAAGCACAATGCATGTTTCATATAATTATACTTCATATTTCAATTGAATAAATACCAGTTGGAGAAAAAAAACATATAATTTTCCCACATATACAAACCGAATAATGGACTCATGTAAAGCTAATTCTCCTTTAGGTGGAATAACCAGCTTCACAACCAAAACATTTGTTGACCTAAACAGAGTAGAAAGCAAATGTTATTTTATTAAAATAGGAATAACGCAGCAATAACATTTTGATCAGTAATGGCCATATGACCTTGTGTCTGGGAACACAGATTAAAGAAAAATATCTTAGATATAGTTGACTTTAATTGACTTTCAGAAATTTGTAAAACTACAGAGTGTGACAATGCAATAATAACCTGAAGCTAACTAACTACTTTAATTCTAATTATATGCATCCTTGATCTGCAAAGAATCAAGACAAGCCAGTTAGTTTTTTCCACTCAAATGCACCCAATTCATCTGCAGGCTACAGGAGGTCTGGGGTGAATAAATCAGGCCTTTACAGCAGAGCAGCACCCACTGTTTATCTGCTGGTGACATTTGCTGCATGGCCCAAACCGCACCATAATTACCCCACTTATTCACTAAACAGGAATCGTGCCTGGCAGGAACCCCCAGCCACAAAGGTTGCAGGACTTAAGGCTATATTCTGTCTCTGGAGTTCAATGGCCACAGCTTTATGTAAGAGCCCTATTCATTTGGACATCAGAAAGGGTTCACTTTACCAAGTTTAAAGTGGAGATGGGGGCTATACCAGCCTGCTTCAATGACCACAGCAAAGAGCAATGCGGCAAAGGCCCTAGAGTTCACAGTTGAGTGCACCGGCTCGCCTCTGATGGGTTCAAGAAAAAAAATGAATACATTCACTGCCGTTTTTTTGTGGTCACTATCAGTGTTGTGTTTTTGTGCTGTCACGCACACTGTGGTGTTTCTACTGTTCAAGCCCATTGAGTGGTCTTTCTTTCAGCTAAATGACAAGGATGAACAACAGTACTTAGATGGGCCATAAGACACAAAAAGGAGCAGAAAGAGTTCATAAAAAAATAAAATAATAATAATTCAAATATCTTATTCCTTCTATTCTTGTTTAATTTATCAGCTTTAGGACGAGCACAATTATGAATGAAATGAATTATATTAAATAGACACAGATTTTCTGCCAATATAGTTAATTCATACATTATATTTGAGTCATTGTGAGATAAATGTGAGATAAATAAAGCACATCTTATCTTATCTTATTTCTCACAGAAGATCTTTCCTTTTTTGTTAATTGACATAATCATGTCATAATTCAAATTAACAGATCCTTTATTTGACCCAAAGTGGGGACATTTCAGAGGGCCCAAAAAGTACTGTATTATCTAATAAGAATGTGATTGCATTGCACTATTTACCATTTCTTGTTGCTTTAGCATAAGTCAAAACATAATTTTTAGGCTTGAGGCTGTGATTAAAGCAGCAGCGCATTGAAATCAACAGATATAATATTTAGTGCCCCTTAGAATGCATCAGTTAGTTCATGCTAAATCATAAAGGTTTACTAGGAGTTAAATAAATAAGCATGAACGCTAACTGTTTAGCTTTTATCAGTACATAGTAATTTAGAATAAACTCCAACAATGGCAATGCGTCACATAGAGGCCTATGTCCTCGATCCAGAATCGGACCCTAATTATTTAGTTAAAAGTGGTATACGGTAAGTTAGTTGCATTGTGCTTACAGATCTAGGCTCCTTGTTAGCATTTTTATTGTGGGAAAAAAACAGGGTTCAAGTCCTGTTTCAAGGTAACAGTTGGAGCTCAGTAGTTCAGAGACGATTCTGGATGGTGAAGTGTCACTCGCAGAAAAACTGATACAAATTTCAGAGGCAGTTAACCGTAAATAAAGTCGAGCCACATCATTTTTTGCCTTTGAGCCAAATAAGTGTGGTCAAATATTTACGTCCAAAAACACATTTTCCCCAAGTTCACATGATGCTATAACATATTTACAGTCTATGGACCTTATGCTAGACTCAAAGAGAGGCTGCATGCTCTGATCATTGACTTTGCCGATTTGCTGTTACAGTTTTTCCTCTTGTCAATCATCTCCTGGAGTCGGGCTTCTCGCGTCACAATTTGGTGCCACGTCACAAAATGAAATGATTTGATCGAGTCATTTTGCTGCCTCTCAAGAATGAAATAGAAAGATTGCTCTCTAAGTAAAGCTTGAAGTAATCAATGAAAAATCTACTCTGGGCATCTGTATGAAGGCCAAATAGCAATGTAAAGATGTTTAAAGCATATAAGTCATAAGTGTAATATGGGACCCTCAAGTAGAGGCATCAGCGTGTAACAGAGAAGCTACGCAACACCCTGACCTCCAACCACACTGAGTAAAAACACAGACACACCAGTACCTGGCTTTTCCCAAGGAAAGTGGAAGAGGAAAATGTACAATTAAATGTACACTTTCTCACAAAAACAATTTCCAAAACAACATTTATCAATGGGCCTGCCTTGTGATGTTTTTTCATGCTTGCTGTGGCTCCAGTGTGGCCTATGACTTTTTATGTTCTCATTTCTTACCATTGTGGAGGTGTAACCTTTTTATTGCAATTCATGAATTCTTTGTTTAATATCTTGGTGATAGAGTATTATTTCTATCACCTGTTGGTGTCAAAGCCTACTCTCCCAGTCCAGTGGACAGCTGCGTTCTTCTCGCTGCTCACAACATTGCTGGCAAAGGTTTTAGTCCATTTATGCTGTTGTCTCCGTTCTTCTTGTTCTAGCTCCGAACAGGTGCCGCGTAGTTTCATCCACACGCCTTTCACCTCACACCACAAAAAAAAAACTGAGGTCATGAGAGTGGAGAAACATCCTTCCGCCCAGAGCAAATAGCAGAGACCAAACTCTGGTTGACAATATATGTAAAGATAACATAAAATCTCCAGAGAGAAAAGACAACTCTTAGTTTTAGTTGTGGTATGAATTAACAATGGTTCATGTTTCATTTTCAGATTGCCTCTTCTGATACTAAAGCAGCAATCAACACTGGGCCATCTGCAATACAACAAATTAACATAATTAGTGTACATTACATGCTTATAGAGAACATTGGTATCCACAACTCCTCCCACCACAAGTGGCGCATTGAGCAATGCAGCTGATTACAAACAAATAGCTGGAAAAAAACAGTGTGGAACGCACTACACAAGACAGAACCTGGTAAAACAGAAATAGGAATGATACAACAACCTGAACTGAGTCTATGTGATTGAATCTCACTATCTTTCCAGAACTTTACTTGTCAGGGTTTACAGTGTACTATTGACACTGTTTCCAATTGACACTTGTCACTTTTGTTGTACATAATTATTGTCACTTTTATTGTACATATATATCCTGCATGTAACATGTTTGCACATTTCCTCCTTTTGTACAATCTGAGTGTTCTATCCATGCCAAATGTGACATGTAAATTTCTCCTCTGTGAGATAAATAAAGCACATCTTATCTTATCTGAAAGCTCACCGAAATAAGCCAACACCACTTAGGCCTGCTCCAGCTGTTCTACCAGAATAAATTGAACTTGATTATAAATAATCCCATTCAGCCAAGTGCAATTTGCAAATAACACGGAAAATATTCCGAAAAATGTGGCCTAACAAAAGACAGAGGAGAAGCAAAGTGCCCTCCTTAAACGGGAACTTACTGTAAAGACAGATGCACAATCAAGAAGATGCCAGTGATGACACAGACACAGAATACTCAACTAGAAAATACATTTTGGAACGCAGACCTCTGCCGAGAGGTGCACTTCCATTCGTTAAATTCCAAAATGGTCTGATCGCCTCAGCCATTGCATTTTTGTCCAAGCTTTATGTATTTTTCAAGCGTGTTTTTTGCTTTATCTTTTAAAATTCAGACAGAATGACAGTAATTTTTCAATATTGCATAAAAAAATGAAGACACTATATGTGAATAAAAAACATTGCAATCTAGGTAAGATAGAGTAAAATCAACAGGGATATATTTTTGTCATCGGCCAAACTGTTGAGACGACGGAGCTCAGCACTTTCACTAGTATGTAAACGATATGGACAATGAAAACAGATGAACAATGAGAAGTGACTTACTTTAAACTTGGATTGTCACGGGTTTGTGCCAGGGCATTGTTGTTTAAGGAATAAATTGGCTAATTCAATTAAAGCGCTTTGCAAAGACACATCATAAGTGATGGAGAATGACTAACCCAGGACTGAACTCCATGCTCCCCTCCCATCGCTTCACTTGTCTGAAAAATGGATGGCAGTGTATAATTGAAACACATTGCTGCCAGCATAGGTCAATAACATCACTCTCTCCACACACAAGCGCCAGATTAACAGACTATTTTATCTCCCCCCAGCCTGTCCCTGCCTGACAGAGCCGGGAGACTCTTTGCTTATCCCTATAAACAATGTAAAAATGCTCTTTATCCTCATAGTTTGGAACACAGCAATACCTAACATGTCATTGTACATTTCTGCAAGCAAATTAAATTATGTTTTGACGATGTTAATTCATACACACACTAAATAGAGTTAGCACATAGACATTATACTCATCATAATAAAAGGGCAAAATACCAAAATAATGAAAGCAAGATTAAGAACATTCTAATAACTAATTGAAATATCCTCACTTCTAAGGATAACAAAGTGCAAAGCCCTAATATTAAAAGATTGTAAACATTGGAAATTAATTAGCTTAAGCACAAGTGTAACGTGAAGCTAAAATAGGTGATTAAATGCATTTATACTTAAACCAAACAACATCGGGAGCCTCAATTAAACCATAAACAAATGGCAAAAGATAGGGTTAAGGTTGAAGGGTAAAACATGTCCATTATGCTCTCACATAATTGCTGTATATGAAAGGTTCCTTCAAGTTAATTGAATCTGGTCCATTTGATTTCTTCCAGATGCCATAATTCCTGAATCAAACATACTATACAAACAAGTAAATGATTTCTACAGGGCACAGCTTACAGCGTCCCTTTGACAACTTGCATGTGTTTATAGAAGAAGGCGTTAAAAGTGTAAACATGTCATGCCGAGCACATGTACATTCAAAACACAATTTAGCCATGGTGGTGTTTTCAATTACGTTCTTTGTCAGAGGTCTATGTTAGGGTGGGACAAGACGCATATACAGTAATCCATGATGCACAACAAAGTGGCAGCTGCATTGTCCTTGTTGCCGGATAGAAATTATTTGTGGCATGCTCGCCCCGCAGATTAGAGCGCTGTTGGGGAAACAGATGAGATGGCAGTCAGCTTTAGGAAGTCACCTTCTGTTGGTTGTAGCTCAAACAATGATGTTAATCCATGTCCCCAACAGAATCCAGATACTTTTCAAACATCCCACACACTATATTTGTCTAGAATCCAAAAGCTATTGGTAAGAGTGGGGTGAAATATTCTCATCTTTGCCATAGCATATTTTCACCCTTCACAAACTATTGCTCAACCATTTCTCTTATGATGTTGCTATTTCTGCCATGATATTGATCTTGAGCATGATTGAGTTGGCCCAATTATTCATTAATTTCAATTAATTATGATCACAGACTTTAAATATGGGATTTTGATATAGATTTGACAACAACTGCAAAGTCTGGATTTATAAATCCAGACTTTTAAACAAAGCTCTTAGGATTGTCAATGACTCTTCTGGCCACCCTGGGAAAGCCATGTTCCAGCTTCTTCCCTCTGGCAGAAGATATCGCTCTCTGAGATGCAGGACATCTCGTTACGCTAACAGTTTTTATCCGCAAGCTGTTATCAGTGTGAACAGAGCACTTTAATGATTTGCACTTGTTTTGAAACTGTTTTAGTCGATCGATTTCACAGTGACATTTGTTTACTGTTTTATTTGTTTTATTTTCGTCTTTTAATGTTGCTTTATGTCTATATTTGTCTGTGCACACTGGTGACTTTTGCTAATGTATTCCAATGTGGTGTTTTTACTGCAAATGGCAAATAAACTGAATCTGAATCTGAATCTGAACTCAAGAACATCTTCTCATAAATGGGTAAACAATTGTTTGTTAATTCAATACACATACTTCTCTGTTGTTCCAAAAATATCTAATCAATTACTAAATTGAATAGACTAAAATAATGAAAAAAATTGGAACAGCCTATAGTTGCTGAGCACGAGTTATGCGTATGAGCTCAATTAATGGCACAAAAGAAACAAGAAACTTGAACAATAAAAAAACCTTGATAGGCATATTTATGCTTTGTGTTAGGCTACCAGCCTAAAGTACTTTTGTGCATACGTCACATTGAATCGCAAGGGTGCTTTTATTTAGTGTCATGTGGTTTTACAGTATTGCATTTGATTTTAACTAAACAACAGTGAATGAGTAAAAGGAAGCATATTTGCTATGATTATTGAAGTTATTTTGTGAAGAAAACACCAGAGCAAGGACAAGAGACTGTACTTACAGATACAAAACACTGAACAGTGTTGTTTGAGGCTTGGAAGTAATCATTCAGACCCTGCATGTAACTCTTCTGACAAGGTTTACTAGTCGTGTTATTTTTAATACAAATACTTTTCATTCTAATAGAAAAACATATTACATGATGTAATCAACAGGACAAACCACGGATGGAACAGGCCAGAGAGAGATGTGCGGAGGTACACTCACACTGTACACATGGTGCGCTGCACAACAATTCATACTCAATGCTATATTAAGGAACATGTCTCCAAGGCCAAATACTTAAGTATTATCATTTTTATTCTGACCAACTTTTTAAGTTTGATCAACCACATCCTCAAATAACCATGTTGCCAGAAGGTTTCACCGACAGCTGTTCTTTTAGGGGCAACTGCCTATTCTAAATTTGCTCAAGTAAAAATGATTATTGCCAATTAGATGCCCATTAATTGTGCAAGCATGGGATGCTGCCAGCTGTTTACATGGGGAGAGAAATAGCCTCTTATTTAATTTCTCCAACTGTGTCTGTCCCAGCCTGAAAATACCAATCTTACAGTTAGATGCATAGAATTGTTGAAGGGTTGTGTTAATAAACCAAATAAACATTTATTCAAATCTATTGTATTTAAAATGTACGTTTATGACAATTCTCAAAAAAAGAACATTTGGGATTATGTACGGTAGCGCACCGCAAGTGTAAACAGCAAGACATTCCACACAGAAAATACACAACTTGGATTATATGCAATGTCAGCAGTCAGTTGTGGATAAAAGAATGAAACTGTCTTTGTAAGCAGTTAGTTGCAATAATTCAGAACTTTGTGTGAAACATGCCATTTTTCTCATGATCACAGTATAATGCAATCATGAATGATCCAATACAATTGTAGCCAATATAAAGGCATAATACTGTAAGACAATGTTATTCAATGAAATTAAACAGAATACCGGCTCTTCCGATTCACAGTTCATAACATTAGTCCCAAGAGTGCGTTCACTGTAATACTAATAGCAGTATACACGTATTCTGAAGTGTGATGAATGGTTGTCAGCTGCTACGGCAATCTGGGCAGCTATAACCTGACCCCACAACAATAGCCTCGGACCCCGCACTGGAGCCCCAAACCTACAGAAAGAGCTGAATTTAGTCTTTTCTGTGGTTTGCGTCTGACCCTTGCACAGCCTGCCAGGTCTCAAAGCAGCATACTTTAATTCCCAAAAGCTCAGCCCCAGCTTAGGCTTGGAGGAAGAAGCATCTATTGCAGGTGTCATTAGTGTACCTATGACCCTTCTCTGCGCTGACCCTATTATAAATGTGGAGACTGGACACAACCCTGTTCACCTCTAAAGTTGTGCATCGAGTTGGCTGAGGTTGCTCTCTACTGAGACAAATCAGATTTCAGCTACCATGCAAATGATGAATGTCTAAATGTTGTAAAATGATTCAAGCATTTACCACCACTGCTAGCACATGAACTGTTATTCTATTTGTCTTGCACCACTTAAACTGTAGAATCATAGAGAGCAGTGACCATTTCTCTTTGCGGTTTGTTGCCCCACTTCTTCCTCAAAATAACACATCACCGGACGGATAGCATCAATTCTGCCCACAGTAATCCCAGCACCTCCAGTTGTATCACTCATTCAATTTCAGCTCCCGGCAACAGCAAACATTACACACTGAATCAAGATTACCAAAGAGAGGCAGAATGAAGGAGAGCAGAGGAAAAGAGCTGTATCCATCATGTCATGATGCCCCTGTTATTGTGACAGATCAAATCCAGTAGTATGTGACTGTGAGCGGTGTCTACACTGTCTATCGGTTTGTACATTATGCAAACTGTGGTCTACTTTTGCGTTGTGGTTATGTGCTGTGTCTTTTCTTTGTGATTCACAAACTGTAAAAAGAACAATCTGTAATATTTTTATTTCATTGATATATTGAATTATAATTTATATATATATATATATATATATATATATATATATATTAGGTCTGGGACTCAATTAATAAAATTAATCTAATTAATTAGAGGCTTTGTAAACAATTAATTGCATTTTAATTGCATATAATTATTTGACCTGAGAACAGTATTTTTTTCACATGGATTTTTAGTATAACATTGCATAATGACTGAATACATAAGGTTAAGCAACAAAAATATTGTTTATTTTTGTCAAGTCAAACAGACCAGTGCAATCTTTGCCAATAAATGTAGCAATACCATATGTAGAAACCAACTGCAGCAGTGTGTGAGTGTAGTACCGCACCAAACACAAACTTTAGACACTGCTGTCTCTGCTGCACAGAGACAGCAGTGGGAACAGTGTTTCTCAGAGTCAGTTCTGTCATTGGGAGGTGCGGAGAACGAGCCTGGAAGTAACGCGGCGCTCCAGTACAATTGGTCCGTCTGAAACCCATCCACGCGCTAATTCTTGTGCAATTAATTAATCTTAATTACCGCATTAAAGTCCCGGCCCCTAATATATATATATATATATATATATATATATATATATATATATATATATATATTAATATATATATATATATATACATATATAATAGTTCAGGCAATCTATCTATCCACCTGTCTAGCTGACTGGTTAGTGTGTTGAAGAGCATCAGTCCTCAGGGGGCATTGGTGCAGTTCTACTCTTTGGGAGGAGAGAGAAAGATGAAGGAGCCTTGTCAGGGCCCCTTTTAATGGTCAGGAGTGCGGTTAGTTCCACTGACTCAGACCTCTCCCTGGTGATGCCAAGTCTACTCCACATAACTGGCCATAATTCAACTCATTTGGCAGTTTGGGGTCTCCGAGGTCTTGGGATAAAAAGTGTGGAAAGGCCTAATGGCAGATGGAGGCCCTGCTGAGGGCACTTCTGACCAAATCTCACCGAGAGAACATTTCTGGAGCAGACCTCTGAAACCACAATGCTACATAACAAAGTGAGTAGAGATCATATTTATATGCATATTGATATTACTATCAAATATTAAGGAAATAAGAATATGGGGTTCCGGGCCATTGAGAATCTTAATAAATGGAAACCCAAAATTAATCAAATTATAGTGCTGCATTAATAAATATGGAGGAAAGGGCAACACAATCAGCCACCACAAGACAAAGGCAAAATGGCATTTCAAATATAAACATAATTTACTTTTTTCAGATGAGGACTATAATTGCAGTCACCTCAGTATTTCTATTCCTCCACAGGGCACAACAGCTCCTGCTGAGTTTTAATTGAGATGTTCAACTGATAAATACAATGAGAACCCAACAGGGGCATAGTGTATGTTTTTTTGGCAAACCACCGTCTGGACATGTTTTGCGGAGCCCAGTGAGAAGACGGAGTGAGAAATGACGTTAGAAATAATAGGATGAGACCAAATGTGATTTTTGAATTTGTGTGCATTTGAAGAGTGTGTTTATTTGTGTGTGCTCGATCTACAAATGAGAGAAAGAGCCCTTCTGACCCTAGCTGCTGTCTTCAAGCCACACAATTAACGAGTGTTGAAGCTTGAGCAGGAATAATCAATCTACTTTACTATCACTGATGTCTAGATTATAATGCTGTGAATTTCTTGTAACATTCCTTTTGAGATCGGCCTATACATTTTCTATATGCTTGGGATCAGTGGTCTGATTTATAAAAACTGGCTTGCGCATTACACAATGTCTGGAGCCTCTTTTGAATGCATGGCATTAAAAAGCTTTTACATTGCTAAAGGAGTTGGCTTATCAGAGCCAGAGACCGTCCCCATAAAATCTGCGCAAACTCTGCAGAGATGGAGAATGCTCCTCCCCACACCCGTGAGGCAGAGCAGAAGTGAAGAGAAATTGAGGAAGCGGCTGATCCAGGAAATAATCAAAAATCACACTTTATTCAACAATAACTAATAATATGGAGTCTGTTTATGTTCCTATTATTGCCACTTAGAGTGCGTGTGCAAGCATGTGCAGAGAGCACACAGAAACACTGTCTGTCTGCGCTCCGCCACATCATAGTCTCAATTCTATTCATTCTGTGGCAGAGAACATCCTGCTGAATCTGTGACTGGATTAGGAAACACGGGCTCAACAGCAAATGGAAGGTACACTGACCCATGCCTCCCTCCGCACACTGACCCATGTCTCATTCCTACAGATATTTGTGGTCATAACTACACGGGAAAGCCAGGTCCCGTCAGACCTCTGAACCTAAGCAGGCCAGTGCCAAACTGTTGTTGTATCCTTAGGCAAGACACTCAAAAACGTCTTTACAGGCTGGTCCAAAAGTTGGATCTTGGCCCAAAGCTCTGTTCCACATGTGTATCAATGCTCGTTTAAATGAATGGGGCTCGTGCCGGATGACGCGTGCGCAGATGCGTTTTTTCACATTTTCCAGCCCCCGTGGCCATTTTGAATCTCTCCATGAAAGCCCAATTTTTGACCTATTAGTTAGAACGGCGGAAATAGGCGTGACCACGTCCGTTAATATATACAGTCGTTATTAACGCATTATACTGCCTCTAGTGGCCACTCCACGCTCTCATTAAGCACTACTCCTAAGCAAACAGTCTTAAATGAATCCCTAAAGATTGCGATGGCCACGCCAATACAATTTCTTTGTTGTCCTGAAGCCATTTTGCAAATGCTTTGGCCATATACTTGAGGTTATTCTACATTTGGAAAATCCATTTCCACTAGAGTAGAATAAGGTGCTGTGTGAGGTGATGTGAACACTGTATATCACTGCACTGGTCAGGGAAACTGATCAACCAAAACATAGAAGAACAATGTGAGACATGAGTAAGGCGTTAACTATGACAACCCTAAAAATGAAGCACTTTGAACCATTTGATAGTTTGTTCAAGGTAAAGGTTACAATTATTTCCTTAAGAAAATTTTCAGGACACACCATGTTAAGTCACACTTACACACACAAATCTAGATTCAAACACATTACTACTGCAATACTTTTTCCCGCACTACCCTTGTCAATGGCGTAGTCGGTTTTCAAGAAGGTACTGGGAAACAATTCTCATTCTATTTAAACGGCAATGAAAATCAATATATGTTCTAAAATGGCAGCAAAAAAAATTGTTGTAAAGTAGTTATTGACGTGTTAAGGTAATTTACACTTGCTAGTACAAGACAGATCGAGGCAATATTTATTTAGTTGGCAAGCTGGTGGCTGGAAAATGAAACAGGAGCTGCAGCTATTACCAGATGCTGGTGTTACAATGTCCGTCCATCAAAGCCCCCCACTCACTAAATTTCCTACTTCCCCATATGCCTGAATCCCTTTTTATACTGCTACCTGACAGGCTTAAAACAACTGTATAATTACAGCTGCATCTGCCACAGAGGTTTAGCTATAGTGTTTAGCCTAGGCAAGAAGAAGTATAGTAAAGAGCTGCACAACTGTGGAAAATGAAAAACAACATATGCAAGCATTTACCACATACAACCAATCAGAGAGCCGCAAAGTGGTCACGGGGACATTAGCGGACTGAGCGAGCAGACTGAAAAACTCGTAAACAGCCAAAACAGGACCCACACCAGGCTTTACCAGAACTCAAACCAGGGTTGACAATGGGGGACTGTGTGCTTGTGAAAATATGCGTTGTCATGCTCCCGTGACCTTATGCAACTGCTTCGAGTGTGTTCGCCGATGCGGAAATACCGTTTAAAAATATGAAAAAACGTATGGCACACCTCCGTGAACACATACTACTGTTATGCATATTGGAGAAGATCTGTACACGAGAAGCCGCTAGCATAGCTCTGTTAGCATCAGAGCCGGCAGGCTACTTCTGGCACTTCCGGTGCGCGTTAGGACATCTCGGTGTGAAGACCTCTGCGTCTGAAAACTAGAGAATGCGCGTCTGATGAGCGGGGCATCAGCGTTTCAGCGTTGGCGGTCTGAAAGCACCATAAAGGGGACAGGTGGGGAGGTGAATGTTGGGCGGGTCTAGACTGTGATAGACACTTGACATCAGCATTGGCCGTGTCAAAGATAGAGTGATCACAACGACGCCAACTCTATAGCTTCTGTGCGGCCTTCGAAGGTGGAGGACTTTGCTTGACAGTTTTGTCTTTACATTTTGTTTATGAACCCAGACCAAGAAACTATATGTTGTGGGGTCATATAGTTATAATATTCTGAACTCTGCCACAATACCCTGCGGCCACTGCACCTCCTTGTCCCCAAGGGAAAACTTGTGCTGCATGGAAACCCCGAAGGTATTTTGGATAGAAATGATACCCCAATGTGCACAAAATTTATAATACAGTAATTTAACACACGCTCAAACATAATATAGTATTCATTGTACACAAACTAATGACCAAAACTACAATATTCAACAACAACGCTATTACCACTACACAATTATCTATTATACAAACAGCTATGCTAATAAAAATGTACCTAAATGCTATAACTAATCGCAAACCTGACAATCGATGAAAATACTCTCTGCTATTCCTTCTCCAACACGCTACGGGGACATGAACAAGACTGGGGCCGCTTATATACCTCAGGGCGGCAGGGCAACTGACGTTAGGAGCCACTGCAGACGTCAGCTACCACTTAAAAATTCAAATGTAGTAATACAGGTCGCCTGCAGATAGCGCCTCACTGACGGTTTTAGGCAGAAAGTTGATCTATCAACTAATTTGCACTAAAGTGAAAAATTATGACCAGGATATGTAGACAACACTATTGGACACCCATTTATACCGCTTATCAGCAAAAAAACACCCATTACACTTAGCACCAGCCCCTCACTGAGCCTCCTGCAGGTGGTGAGTCTAAAGGAGCAGTAGTAATATGAATATATAATCATTTGAAGCGTGTTAAATTAATTGACGCTAAGAATAATTTGACACCTTCCTCCTACCCTCATCCCAACAGCCTTTCTGGACGCGTTTTCTTTAAGAAAAGAAATTTTTTATTAGTTCCACAGTGGGGAAAAGGATGAATACGCTTAAAGCCCAATGCTCTACCAACTGAGCCACTGTGTTTGTGAGTGCAAGGTGTTTAGTTTATGTTTATTGAACAGGGAGAGTTTTCACCAGATATTGCAATTGCAACTTTCCATCTGTATAGTCCCTAGACGGGTGAGTAAGACATATTATGTTATCCATATATCTTCCTGAAGAAGCCTACGTCTTGCTGTCTCTTGTTGCAAGCCACGTTGCCTCATAGGCCTGGTTCTTGTGGGACCAGCCGAGAACAGTTCAGTGATAATTCTCTTAGGAAGAGAGCAGGTCCTGTTGGGGCGCTCACAAGGATCGTGTAGACACACACAAACCGAGCTGTCTGAGCTGTGACCTGGAGCTTTTCTTTCACAGTTAATTTTTCTGAACAAAATTAGTTCAGTTATGTTTGGTTTGAAATAGGGAGAGATTCACCGCTTTGCACCGGTGGTTCAAGAACTTGCGATTCGACTGCACCAGCACATTACAGCATGCATCAATAAACAAAAGGGGCAGATTCGGGATGTATCGGCTCTTGTCTCTCTGTATTGGTATCGATTCTGGTGTTGGATCGGTTTTAGAACGCTAATATACACCTGCTCAGCCCAGTGTCCGTTTGTTATAGCAACATGTTTTATCTTGGTTGTTTATCTTTCCCTGAAGGTCTATGCTGAGATCTGATTGGCAGCCCTGGCTCTGTCGCGTTCACGGGGCGGGGCTAGCAGAGAAGGAAACTTTCTCTCACTCAATCAGTAGCGGCAGCATAGACTAGCGGGGGTCACCAGCCTTATGCCCGCAGGCTCACGGTCTCGCAAGGACCACAACAAGACCAAGCCCGCAAAGCATGATCACTAAACATTATTTGTCCCGGAGAATGGACCCAGTCTTTTGTCTCCGGTTTTGATCTTCAAAGCGTCCAAAAAGAGTCAATATTCACAGAGATCTGAGCCGCTCAAGCCTGCTGGAGTCAGGACTAAACTAAGGAGGATTTTGACCTAACTTAAACTTATCGTTTGTGTCCAAAAGTAAATAATTGTGAACAAATCAGACAACAGCACATTTTTACCTTATTAAAAGATTGGTTGAAAAGCTGATCTAAGAATGAGGCCAAAAATATTGCACATGTGGAAAGTGACAGAACTACAATGATTTAGAGCCTGGAACTATAGTGACCTGAATTGTATTACTTATCAAAACTAATCAAACCAAACCCCTTTGTAAGGCCTATATTGTATTGTCATGAAAACGTATCGTGTTGAGAATAGGAGTGAATCGTATCATATCGCTGTGCAGGGGTGTGTTGTGTCGCACCTTATTGGCAAAGGGGCCTCAGTGTAGATACCCATCCTTAGTTTGAACCAAACTTGAGCCAAAGGTATGGAAGATTTGTCATTGTAAACCAATGACACAATTACTAATAACTAAAAATGGTCCCACGGGCTGCAGCATGTTCGACACTCCTGTCCTAGACCTACATGTGCAGACCTTTTATTTCATGCATTACTGATAAAATCCTAAAAATACTAAAACTGAATGCAAGATACACTTGATTAATAAAATCCTTCAGTAATTTAAGGTGTAAATTCTCAAAGTATAGCATTCAAATTGTAATAATAATGAAATTAATCAGGATTAATTTGGGCAATATAATTACTTAATTTGCTTTTATATATGCCCTAATATGTATTATTTATACTTTGGTTCATATTCATTTCCTTAATTAAATATTCTCAACATGCTTTGAAAAACCAACACAGACTTCAATAAATTCATTTGAATAAAGAGTTTTACAGCTGAAAGACAACTGCCATACAATCAGAAAAGGAATCCACAATGCAATTACTCAGCACAGCCCAATAGCAGCTTTTCTAGGGAAAAAAAGCCAACAGCCGACACAGGAGGAGCTGCAGCTGTATGGTGAGCTATGCCACTATCAGCTGCTGCAATTAGAGAGCACAATGTAAAATGTCACGCCAGATCGAGATCATTGGCAGCTCTGCCACAAGAAAAGGCCACAAAGAGCGGCGCAAATCCCATCGGCTGTGCTTGTAACACCAAAAGAAAGTTTATGGTAGTGACGTCCACTTCTATTGTGAATACATCATGTGAATTAATTAAGTCAGTTCAAGAACTACAGGATTATAAAAGATGTCCAATGAGTTTCCAGCACTATCCATCTCTATGAACAATGATGACGACAGATTCCTTTTAATTCTCATCTCAGCATCATTTTGACATGTGTAACTGATGAAATCTCCACAGGATGTGATAAATTATTTGCAGATTTCCTGTTTTGTTCTAGTTTTGGTGACCAGGCTTCTGCCCATGCTGATTACATTAAAACAGCAGATTGAAAACAAGCTCTGGCATGTTATGCCATCATACTCAAAGCCAGTTTTGCTGCAGCTTCACAATTCACCTTTGCCTCTAAACAGCTCATATTTTTGACAAGCCACAAGTAAACCAAATATGATTAAACAATAAGTAACCCTAATCCATAATGTTAGGACTTATTTGTTCAAAATTATATTAATTTTATTTAATTTTATGCTTATGCTCTGAAAGGGAAAACAGCCTAACATTCCCCATATCACATATATTGTATGCTCCCTCTAGTGGTTTAAAAGATGACTGCTAGTGACAGTATGAAGGGATTCATACTTCAGGGCTTAAATATCAGAATCATTTGCATAAAAAATAATGCATATATGCAATTAAACAAAAAATATATATCACAGAGGGCATGGTAAGTGCAGCACACAGTGTAGTGCAGGGACAGCAGCCTACATGAGTAGACAGGGAAAGTTCACACATAGTGCCAACAAAACCCTCCAGCTGGGCTTGCCACTAAGGAACGGA
Organism: Knipowitschia caucasica; assembly: GCA_964034765.1. NCBI lineage: Eukaryota > Metazoa > Chordata > Actinopteri > Gobiiformes > Gobiidae > Knipowitschia > Knipowitschia caucasica. Next base: position 28,995,369 of record OZ035831.1, read on the forward strand.
GATGCCCTGAGACAAAAAAATAAGGAAAAGAAGGAGAGTGAGTAAGAGGAAGCTAAGGAAAAAGGGGATCATGGAGAGGGTGTGAATAGTTCAAACACTTCTTTCCTCGGTGTAGTTGGACGTTTTGCAATGATATTATATTGTTAATGTAGACATTTAGTGTATATTTCATCCATATATCCCTATAAAAAGGCTAGAATAACAAATTTGTATTTCTTGTACTTGACTATCAGCATCGCATCAAAGGTTCATGCTGATCGGGAGCAGTGATTCCTCCAAAGAGACCTTCAGGTTAAGAATACACCCTTTCTATACATACTTCACTGTTTTAGTCAAGGATGTGTCATCTTTCCAAATTTCACTTTCTTTTCTCTATCTTCCATTCTTGCCAAGGTTTATCCCTGAGGTGTCCTCTGGGGCTACCTCTGGATAAGACATTTGAAATGCATTTGCTAGGGAAACTCCCTTTTCATTTTGAAACTGCTATCTCCCAAAAATGTCCCTAAGAGAAAAGTAGTGACACAGAGAACTAGGACATTGGGTACATGGTTTATACATTCATGTTTTCACATTGGTATAATTATATTGAACAGTATGTAGCCAGACATAGTACAGTGCATCCCACATACATATGAATAGCCTGAATATTAATTTGTACATAACTTTCAAAAAACATCTTTTTCACCATTAAGATTCCCATGAAACACCTTAACACACATTAACTCACTTACATTTTATCTGAGAAATATCTGCTAATCCACATTTTGTTCCTCTTCTTAAAGTTCATCACTGCAATTCCCTGTGAACTGCTGCCTGTTCTGTCACCCAATTATGCCAATGATAGCCTGAATCCCCTGTGGTGTTTTGATAAGACCTTTTCACAAACCCTCCCAATAAATAGATTTGTTCTGGTATTTGTTTACAAAAGCTTGAACTTGCGGCAAAAATATTAATGTTATCTCAAGTTGCCATCGGACCGTAGTAAATCCACCACCGGTTAATCTTAACCCGACTTTCTCATTGAGGTCTAATCTGGTCATGCCACTTAATCGAATAGAGTCTGCTTTGTGTTTATTTAGAGTGTCTTAGCAGAGAGCAGAAACATTTTGGGAGACAAAATCTCCCATCATCACCACCACCACTTGCCCCTCAAATTTATGTCAAGAACCAATCACGTGTGAAAACTTGCCTTAACTTCTTTTGCCTTGTGTGAGTACAGTGTCAGAGAAGAGTTTGACAGATCCGTGCGCCACAGAGCTGTCTCCCCACCATTTGGCATGCCATGCGCGTCTGGTGCGCTGGAGACTGCTGTCAAACGCCTATGAGTCTGTGGTGCAGCCAGGGACCCTACGGAGCGCCAGATGGGCCATTAAGGTAGTATTAATGTAGATGCCATCGCTTTTCTCCTCTGACTGGGACATGCTCTCTCGAACTGCGAGCAGCTGCTGCCATTTACTAGGACAGCTTCCTGCTAACTTTGGCCAACTGGCAGAACCATTGACTGCCTCACAATGCAACCACTTTTTCTTCCTACCTGCCTTTTGTTTTCTTTGCCCCTTTCCCTTTAAGCAGATGTTCAGCTGTTAACCTGTGCTTCACCAAAACGGTTAACAGTGCGCATGCTGGCAACAATTCCTTTCAGACAAAAATGCAGGCGTCAAAACACCAGCATGCTGACTATAGAGACGGAATGCTTCTCTACACCCACACTTAAGCACATAATTGAGGCATGATATTCTGTAGCGTACGGTTATTTCTGTTTATGCCTTACTAAGTGTTAATATCATGCTTTAATTGAGAGAAAATTGGCTGTTGGCAAGAAACAGAAAAGAAGGTTACAAACCCACAACCATGGATAAGTGTTGCAATCAGTAATATTCTATTTAGTTAAGTAGCCTAAAATGGGATGTTTTGAGATCATTATTCAAATCACATTGGCAAAATCCTATTATGAGAATTAGTTTTCCAGAGGGGAAATGTACAGAATTATTGATGTGTAATAAACGTGCTTTCAGCGTCACATACACTAGGGGAATATTAGAAAACAGTGGGGCATATGACTACAACAGAAACAAGGTCACAATCTTAGTTTGTTGTCTGGGCTGAGAAAATGACGCATATTTTAAGAGCAATTCTGCATAAATACCCATGATAAATGCAAGACAACAAAGGGAAGCTATAGGAGCTTTATAAAGTGGAGAACAAGTCACTATTTGAGATGTGGCCCTAAACAAGCTGGAGACGGCAGTTTGTAGTGAGAGGTGAGAATGTCTAGGAGCTGTATCTCCAGAGGCACAGGTTAGCCTTCCTACAGCTGAGACTCCCTCCCCCTCGTCTCTCATTTGCCTTACCTCTCATTTTTCAGCCTTGCACAGGGCCAGGGAGGAGGAACTGGAAAAGGAGTCTTTTGAAAAGCCCCAGGGGGAAGATGGGCATAGAAGTTTAGGTCTCTGTACACCCACACAAAGTTCCCACTTGCTGCATAGGCCTGTAGATGAAGAGTATAAACATTGGATAAATGATTTATACAGTGAACTACACACTACACTGCACACTCATGGAGACCCTTTTTAGTTATGCCCAAAATGAGTTGTAATGTACATGTAATACATGTATAATTTCCTATTAGATTTATTTCTGCTACACCCGATGGATTTGAAATAAAATAATGAAAATGCACTTTATTCGATCGAAAGTCGGTGTAGAAAAATAATGCATTAAAAGTTAAGTTTGTAATATTTCAGCCTAATGCTTAATATGGGCAAAAGTGTGCGGCCGCCCCATGCCCTCACAGCACAGTGTAAGTGCATTGTGCAGTTGCACTGTGAGCATTGTCCAAAGAGTTTGGAATCATTTCAGCAGATAATATTGAACTTCAGAAATTCATCCTGCAGCCCATGTCAGCAGTCACATCAACAACAAAAATGTGCCACCACCATGTTTTATTGATGAGTTTATGTCTTCATTGTCTTCTCTTTCCTTCACTTGGGCATGAGTTGATTTGTCTCATTTGTTCATCTTACAGTTAAAAAAAAAAAGAAATCGCTTTTAAGATCTTGCTTGGGAAGCTCTAATGTGATCTGTGGCAGTGAGAGTACTGTGAGAATCATCCGAGCCTACCGAAGTTGCCCTTGCGTTGATGGTTATGCAGCTTATAAAGGCTATTTATTTTGGAGAGTGAACCCAACACCAGGTTATGGTGTTTTTGGTGGTAGAGGAACCCCGAAGCACCTGGAGGGACAGGAAAAACTCATGAAAGGCCCTCTTTTTATCGGGGAATCAAACCCAGGATCCTAGGAGTGCTAATCACTGCCACCTTAGTATTTGGTGTATTTGCCATCCCGCTGAGGATTTTCTTTTTAAGCCTAATTTCCAGTGGCGGACCCTCAATGCCTGCAAGGCCTTCACTGCTGGCCTAAACATAAATACATGTATATTATATATATTGTAAAGAAATATATATATATATATATATATACTTTTTCTACCTATCATTATTTTTTTCTATTTCTATTTTGTTTATTTTTCCACAAACTACCTTGGTTGCGCAGCTTCCAACTTCAAGTCGAGATTTGGGAGGTCTGGCGTCTTAACAGAGTTTTTATCCAATCATTACTCAGCATCATGTGGTGCTATGGCCCAAAATCTGCCTCTCGGCCTTCAGACACATTGCTGGCTCGCGCTAGCTTAAAGTCAATGAAAACAAAACTGTGGCATTAACCAATCAGTGTCAAGTCTCCTACTTCAGGGCCCGGGGAAGGGTGTCTTCTGATTGGATACACGAGACGTCAATTAAAGTCTATGGTGCAGACCATAGAAGTGCATGTGATAAACACAAACAAACAGAAATGCTAATATGTGTAGCACGACAACTTGTTAGTTTTTCAACCCTTTACGGCTGAAGAAGGTGAATACTAGGGATGTAAATCGGCGACCGTATAACCGGTGGTTGACCGTCACAGCGTTAACCGGTCAAAGCTGTCGGTTAAAAAAGAAAAAAAGGGGAGAGGGGAGGTCTCTTAATAACGCTATTTTAAGCCCTATTTGCACGGTGTGACGAGCGGGTCCGTATCTAGCTGTGTGCGCCCATGTATTATAAACTCCGGGACGACTCTCACGACGCACGAGCCACATATGCACACACACACGCGCGCGCACACACACACTTTCCCCCTCTCCATACGTAACATCCACACGCATCATCTCTCCCCTCTGTTACCGTCAAAGTTGCACACTGGCGCGGGTCAGAACTACATTGGAGCTTACATTTACACACATATACATACACACACACACACACACACACACACACATACACACACACATACCGGTCTATCGCACTCCTCTGTGTCACGGAGCCCAAAGGATTCGCGCAAATACGCGGCTCCAGTCAAACCATATGGAAGATGTTTGTGTTTATGGTCCTCGGGATCAGCTCCACACACATCACCTGTATTTAAACTTTTGTGAAGACCTGTGAGACGCGGCTCGTCACTCGCTGCTCTGACCATGTGAACGAGCCGTCGTTTGCTGCTAGAAAGTTTTGGTATTAACCCGCAGCACAGCAGAATGGGAAGATTAAAAAAGCAGTTCTCTGTGCGCAAAGGTGCCGGAGCTGTTGCGGGTTTGGGCGCCGCTGTCTCAACTCTGATCCAGTAGAACACAGAGCTGCACTTATGAGAAGTACGCGGCTCGAAATGGCTGTTATTTCAAAGACCGTGGACTATTTTAAACTACGCGGTTAACCGGTTTCAACCGGTTAATGAGGCTCGGTGGTCGGTCATGAAAATTCATAGTTTTTTACATCCCTAGTGAATACATCGTCCTGGTAACTAAATAGTTAGAACGCCTTTCTCAAGTAATACAGAGACAGAGGGACCGTGAGAGCCAGGACCAGGAGAGCCAGGATTTTTGCCTCTGGGAATAACAGTTTGTCCATAAGCTAACCTGCGGAGCCAGGCAATGCTGAAGACACGGCGCCGCGTCCTGCCTCACCACCGGTAAGAAAACATTAAAACTCCATCCAAAACTTATTTTGGAGTTGGACTTTCCCACATTAATGCTCGAAACTGGGTCCTGAACGCTCGTGTTGCACTCGGTCATGTTCTCAGATACTGAGAGAGAGAAAGTTACGCATTGTGCACGAGTGCGTCATTCATGTTGGAGATCGCTGGGTTAGGACATCACTGTAGGCGCAGGTCTGAAATGCACGGACCACCACTGCTAATTTCTTTGGATCGATGAAAATCAAATGATCCCACACCAAATTAACTATAGAACTTTAATCTGGTCTTAGCACCAGCATGTTACTTTCCAACAATAGTTAAAAATAACAATGGCAAGTCAACAATGGCTGACTTGTACGTTTATAAAGTACTCACCAATCACTTCAATTTACAAAGCAGATGTCTGGGGAATGAAGGAATAACCAATGTCATGGAACAGTTGTCCCAATACTTTTGAGCCTCATACTAACACTATATTTATACTTAGCACATCACCATCAACATTTTAATCGGGAAAAGCAGTAATTGATTTGTACATGCCTACTTTGTGTTTGGGGACACAGATATAATGTAAATTTAAATTTTAAAAATCATGTCCTTATAAAAACAACATTTGGTGAACCAATTATTGACCGCTGTACTGTTTCCAGCTCATGTTTTAAATATGTTTGAAACATTTGCAATCCCACTACATACTAAGCTCTACCTATAGGCCTACAGTACAGCTAAACAAATAACATGTTATTCCAGATGGGCCTTTGCCACAGTTTCCGTTAAGAGATATCTGTCTCTTAACGGAAACTGTAGCAAAGGCTCATCAGCATCAGCTTGGCATCAGCAGTGGTCAGCGTTGTCACTGAAGCGCAGCGTACACGTATGCTCTGGCACAGCTATTAGTACGCTTGTAATATCAGAATGACACCTTCTCCCTTGGCTGCTCCTGACAAAGAATTTCTTCAACTAACCAACCAAAATCACTGTACCTTGCTGTGAACAGAGTGGCAGTTTGTTCTATTGTGAATGTATTTAATTTCAAATTGGTACAACAAATAGTATGTTAACTGACCCTTATGTTTTGATGCTGTCAATCACGTTCTTACAATAAAACAAAATCCCTAATAAACAGCTCCAATGCAAAGCAATTTCTCCAGTCATTAGAAAATAGACATTGCCATCTTAGTTTGAATGAGCCAGTATTGTATCACAGATTTGTAAAACAAATGGGTTAGTATAATTCCTCTCAGAAAAGCATCCATATTCAGCATAAGCTCTACAGAGAACCATGTGTGTGACTGTGAATGTGCTGACAGACATAATCGTGCGGCAGAGATATTGCATAGAAAACTTCAGAATGAAAAAACAAGTCCTGCTTATCAATATAAGATGTGAACAGATCCATTTCCACAGGCTTTATCCAGGAAATCCAACCCGCAATGAACAGGATCAATTCCTTTATTTACAAGGTGCATGTTATTGCTTTGCTATGCAAATGCTTTCAAAAGCAGTGTAATGCTATTCTGCTTCTGTGAGGAAATTATCACTGCACCAGGACAAGCGATCAGAGCTTTGATGGGTGCAGAATAAGGGTGTTAGAAAGCTAAGACGAGTGTGTGGGTGTGCTGCAAATGGACTATTTTGGATGTCTTCAGAAGAAAGGAAGCATTACTTGGCCCTATTGGTGCGCTGAGGTCTACTTCCAACGAAGACGATTAACATGAAAAGCACTATCTAATGTTATTTTCCATCGCTGTGAGAAGAGGCCGTAATCACATACTATTTGTGTTGGAGATCAAGATTAATCAGGGTTAGAACATAATCACAATGTTTTAACACAGTAATGTCTGCAGCAGATGCTAGGCATTTCAATGAGGATATAAAGGTTTTATTATTTTGATCATTTAGAGCCTTATAAACAATTCCAACAGGGTTTGGTCAAAAAGTACATGCTACCTATGAAAGACAGTGGTGGAGGAGGTTCAAACTTAATGACTGCTTTGGCAGCTTGTGTGGAAAAGGCAGGCAGTGATTAACGGAACACTTCAGAGTACAAGGCACAGCGGTGCTCAAAGAAAACAGTGATGATCTCCACTTAATCGCGGAGAAGCCCGGAGCATCTGCCGCCAGAGCAGGGCAGCGGCACCGACGAGCTCCCGCTCCGCTAGGCTGTCATCTCCAGAGAGCTACGGCCATATGCTCGGCTCTGCCGCAAACTCACAGGAAGTTAATTTTCTGACAAAACACAGGGAGAAATATGACATTCAAACAAGTTGTGCTCAGCCAGGCTGAACGTGGATGCCATGCCAAGCTCATGCTGCATGTGTCACACTTAGGAAGGAGTTTATTTGCATAATTGTATACATTTATTAGTGATATGAAGACAGAGAATGGATAATAAATGTTTTGTATTGTTTTCATATAAAAACACATTCATGCACAAACACTTAAAACTCCCCTTTTAGACTTAGTCTGGCTCACAATGGTGTGTCATTAAAAAAATTTCAATCAAATAGAGGCTAACCTATATCTTTCTGTGGGATACAAAACACCATTGCCGCAGAACAAAAGATCCACAGGTGTGAACAAATCCTTATCAGAACCCAATAAAGACAAGCATATAGTATTTCTGGACCTCTTTCTGTCTGGACTGTACAGTATATCAAACAGAGAGAAGACACTGAGCCTAAGGGATGAACTCAGATCTAATGCACTGATTCTTTACAACAATAAGAAGTATCATATGCAATAGTGTCTGGGTCATCACTGCAGGTGCGGCTTCCTGTCTGGAGTCTGGACAGCCAAAACAAATGTCGGAAAGCAATATGGTCATTACAACCCCTAAGAATAGTTCCATGTTTTGAAATTGGCTAAAGATACAAAATGTTTTTACAAATAAAGACACATTTCCATTCTTTTTTTTTCTTTTTTGGCAAATTGAGTGGCGGCAATTCTTCAATTAATCAATCTTTATTTGTAGAGTGCTTTTCATACAAAAAAATAACATAAAGTGCAAAGTATGTAAAATGTCTGATCTTCTTTGTTGTTGTTTCAATATTAAAACAGCAGTTGGATGACAAACCCTTGGATCACACCAATCAGATGTATCTGTGATGCGATGACTGCAGTCCTTTTGGATAATTAAAAGTAACAGGAGGAGCCCACATTACACACTGTGCAGTCCAGTGGAGGTGCCATGATGCTTCAAAGGATAAAATTGAGCCTATTCTGACCGCACGCTGCAGCCCTCAGTGTAGATGTTTACAGCATGAACATGTTGTATCACAAGAGTGGCTTCAAAGCACTATATCAGGGGTGCTCAATACGTCGATCGCGATCTACCAGTCGATCGCAAAGGTAGTATTGGTAGATCGCATTAAATAAATAAAAAAATACACATTCTAAACGAATATATACAAAAAACTCCGGGCAAAGTGGAGATTTTTGAAAACTCCGTTAATGCATTTGTGTGTAGACAGAGATAACCAGAGTTTTGCGTTCTAGCACGCCACAGTACCCCCCTAAATTCCTCTGATCACTGAAGCATGGATCATACTACCTTAAAAATTGTTCGCTGTGAGATGCTCGCAGCAGCAAACATCCTCGCTCCACATCAGAGAGCAGCAAAGTGATCGCGGGGACTCACGCTCGAAAACAACCAAACCAGGACTAAACCAGGACTAAACCAGGGCTAAACCAGGGCTAAACCAGGGCTGAGGACGGGGTCAGTGCTTGTAAACATACGTCTTTACTCTGAGTGTCTTCTATGACTGTAAAAGTGCCGTTACCGGCGTCTGCATCAAAGCTCCGCCCACTTCTGTGTTTTCCCCCAACGCAGGACAGGACGTAAGAGACGCACATGTTTGGAATGTTACGAATGTGATTGATAACGCAGATGTGTGGATGCAAATTATTTTATAAACTGAGGAGCGGAAATATTTGGATTTAAAAAAAACAGGCATGGCACATGGACATGGCACCACAGTCAAATGACATCTGTGTTTTACTCAGTAAAGTTTTACTGACACTTAGGTGACTGCGCATGCGCAAACAACCGTGCTCAGTGCAGGAAAGCTAAACCACGACAAACTTGTCAGCGAGTTACCACCAATTTTCCGGACTATGCATCCCTGGCCGATTCAATTCAGTGCAAGTCATAAGAGTAAACTCGGGTAATGACAAAAAATTTACATAGGTAATTGTGTTGTGTTGTGCTATATTGGCTCATGCGGTTTTGCATGTACATAAACATACATTGTAGAATATTTTTTGAAATAAATATATGATTTGCATTTTTGTAGTAGGTAGATCATTTTGACTTGATCCTTTTATAAGTAGCTCGCATGCTGAAAAAGTGTGAGCACCCCTGCACTATATCAACCAGAGCCCGCAGCAGCAGAGCAGTTTTAAGGAGTCACGATGATGCATCCATGCAATACTGGTATCGGATATTGGTGCTGGTAATGGAAAATGTGTTGAATCAGGCATCGGTTGGACATAAAAAAAAATTCAAAACGCAAAGAGTTTGGCTTCTCTCAGAGGAAGCCGATTTGAGTGGTGAGGTTCAAGGAAATCGTAAATGACATTGTCTCAGAACAAGAGCCAATCAGGAATGAGGATGGTCCATTCCCACACGCTAATCTTGAGCCGAATATATTTGAATTTGACATCAGGACCCAACGCGGATGTCACAGCCAGGCGCACTGTGTCAGGCACTTGGGCTGTGGAGACTTATGGGGCGTTCAGACCGCCAACGCTTGAACGCAGCTTCCACGCGCACTGGACGCACATTTTCTAAATTTCAGGCGCTTGGGGCATTCAGACCTGAAGTCCTGGCCTGCGGTAGGAAAAAAGCAGGGCGATAGTGGCAGGCGGGCTTTGATGCTAACGGAGTTAAGCTAGCTGCTTTTTGTGTAAGGTTCTTCTCCAAGAATGCAGCTCTGCAGCGTCTCTGTGTCCAGAGACCTTCCAGAGACTTTATATAACAGCAGAATGTGTTCACGAAGGTGCGCCATGAGTTTATTTTATTATTATTATTATTCCGCATCGGCGAACACGTTAGCAGCCTTGTTTACATCCACTGGAGATTGAGAACCCAGGCTGAACCGGTCTGAACGCCCCATTAGGCTGAAGTCACGTGCACAACCTAAAGCCCGGTTAAAGTGGGCCGAGGCCCACTTCGCGATTATATCCGGGCTTTAGGTGCCATGTGACCGCAGCAACTGGGCTTCACCACAGTTGCTGCAATTGTGTTTGGGGACGGCTGGGAGAGGTGGGCCTGAACACAATTGTAAAGCAATTGTAAAGATGAGGGGGGTCAATGTGGAGGGTGGGGGATGAGGTGTGGTGGGGACGTGATATTGTGCGTCACACATTACGTCATCCTGCTGCGCCCGCTGTGACGTGCCGTCGCATTTTGTACTCTCCATTGCATTCATGTGAGCCCCCAAGAGTCAGACTTTATTTTGTCGCCAAAATACACCAACAATTAGGGCCGCACGATATATCAAAAAAATATTGTTATCGCGATATTGGTACGTGCAATATCCATATCAAAAAGATGCGCAATTACATTTTTGTTTTTTCCTTCATTAAAGACAACAATGCTCCTGTGGACTCACCACCTGCAGGAGGATCAGTGAGGGGCTGGTGCTATGTGTACTGGGTGCACCCATAGACTGTACAGTATATATAAATGGACAGAGTCACGACTATCTCCGGCGTTCTAACTAATGGGCCAAAAAATTTGCTCTACTGGAGCAATCCAAAATGGCCACGAGTGGTCCCGCCCACAAGAAAATTGTGAAAAAACGCATCTGCGCATTCATCAGCTAGCGAGAGCTGCATTCATTTGAACGAGAGACTTCTAAAATTCACAGCAAGTAAACTAGAGTGGTCCAAAAAAATTCACCCCCCTCAGCATTGACACACATGTGGAACGGAGCTTTGGGCCAAGAGCCAGCTTTTGGTCCATCCTGTAAAGATGTTTTCGAGAGGTCTGCCAATGCTATATGTTAGCATTGGCTAATTCTTCTTCTGGGTCCACCCCCATCGGCCCGGGGTGGTATTGCAAGCATGTCAGCGCACGTCATTTTGGCCACTTTTGAGCCGAAACCCGCCCCAACTGGGTGCACACAGCATTTCTGAATGCCACCCCCCAGACCAAGAAATGGATTAAGGGGAACAAAATGGATGGATGGATGGATAAAGACAACAAAACAGACAGACACATCCACATTCAACAAGAACAACAAACAAACAAACAAATAATATATAAATATATGCATTTGAATTTCATTAATGTTGTGCTTATTTTTTATTTGTCTCTTGCGTTTCAATGCAGATTGCAATTTTAGGTGAAAGACAAAAATATCGCAATAATGCTGTTATCGAAATGCTAAACACTCATATCGAATATCGCTCTAATTTCAAATATTGTCCAGCCCTACCAACAATCACATTCTTGCCTGGCTCCAGTCGCTCTGCTCGTATGAAACACTTTTCATTCTTTCTTTCTCATTGATTCATTTCTCAGCGCCCACACACGTTACTAACTAAGCTGCTGCACAATGGAGAAAGACACGTCTCTCACTTGTTCACATTGCTCTGATACAAAGAACGCGACCCATGCTCGGGCTGGTTAGCGCCACAGCAGCCGAGTGTAAACAGGAAGAGAAACGGAAACTTTACTCAGACCGTGAGGTAGTCGCTGAAGTTAGTATTAGCACCACCAGCTGGACCGAGCGTTGTACTACAGCACATTTGGGCTGGCATGGTTCAAAAAATATACCCTTGTGACCGAGGGCCGTCTTCACACCCCTGTGGCGACGATCTGGGCCACTTGGCCAAGTTTGTTTGTAAGAACCTCAGTGGCCAATAGCTTTAGTTTTGTGGCCAATTTTGGAAACAAAAAACATGTTTTACTGTTTGGACAATGAGGAAGATTACATCCATATACACGTTGTTGGATTTCTACTATCTGAATATGTAAACATTTTCAAAAGCAACAAAACCCTATTGAGGTCACACCGAACACAAAAGTCAATTGCACTGCAGCTGTTTTATGTACGAAGCTGCAGGTTCCATGCCACGGCGCTCTCTAATGGTATTCATAGCAACATACATGTGAATGAAAGAGGGGGACAGGGGGGACAGATTGAGAGGCCTCTGCTCTGGTTTGACAGAGAGAAAGTGACACAGGGGAAATCGGGAGGTTGAGGAGAGGGGCGAGGGGCTTTTATCACCGCTTTTAGCTTTAATTTTATGTTTACATTATGAAAGCTGCTAAGCTGCAGCTGAATTCCTAATAAAACTACACAAAAATGAGCTTTTATACACGATTACCAGTGGACTCGCTCCTTCACTGTGTCCAGCAAATCGGTGATTGGATGCAAAATAACTTTCTCCAACTAAACACCGACAAAACTGAAATAATTGTTTTCGGACCCCAGAAACAAAGAGAGAGCGTTATTTGTCACCTCCAGGCTCTCTCTCTACAACCCTCAAATCAGGTCAGAAATCTAGGAGTGATAATGGACTCAGACTTAAATTTCAAAAGCCACATAAAATCTGTAACATCAGCAGCTTATTACCACCTAAAAAACATTGCTAAAATTAAAAACATAGTGTCTAAGGCAGACTTGGAGACTCTTATACACGCTTTTGTCTCCAGTCGGTTAGACTATTGCAATGGCCTGCTCACAGGTCTGTCCAAACAGGCTGTAAAACAGCTGCAGTACATTCAACATGCAGCAGCTCGAGTCCTGACCAGAACTAGGAAGTACGACCACATTAGTCCAGTTCTCAGGTCTCTGCACTGGCTTCCTGTTCCTCAGAGAATAGACTTCAAAGCAGCTTTACTTGTGTACAAGTCTCTCCATGGTCTCGCGCCAAGGTACATCCATGACATGTTTGTGCCATATGAACCGACCCGGACTCTGAGGAGCACAGGGACTGGACTCCTGTTAGTGCCCAGAGTCGGTACTAGACATGGGCAAACTGCATTTCAGATTCATGCGGCTAGAGTCTGGAACCGTCTTCCTGAGAATGTGAGACAGGCGTCTACTCTGGCATCTTTTAAATCTAGGCTCAAAACAATTCTGTTTAGCTGCGCATATACAACTGAATGATTTTATCTTTTCATCTTTGTTTTTATCTTTAATCTTTTTAATGCACTGTGACTATTTATGATTTTAGTCCCATCTGTGATTTTAATGTTTAAAGGTTTTTAATTTTAGTGATTTTATTTTTAATGTTTTTAATATATCTTGTGCTCTTAATGTGTTTGATTTATGCATGATGTGATAGGGGATGTGAAGCGCTTTGCGTTGCCTTGTGTAGGAAAGGCACTCTACAAATAAACGTTGATTGATTGATTGATTATACGAGGTAAAATCGGGCTTTTTCTTTCGAAATAAATTTTGTTTTTCTTTTAAAGCAAAAAAGCAGCTTGTCACTGCAACATTTGTATCTATTTTAGACTATGGAGACCTGCTGTACATGAACGCGTCTGCTCAATGTCTACACAAGATTGACACTGTATATCATGCTTCTCTGAGGTTCATTACTAACTGTAGGGCCTTGACCCATCATTGTGAGCTGTATTCTCGAGTGGGATGGCCTTCTTTGTCCTCCAGGAGGCAGAGTCATTGGTATACTTTTATTTATAAAGCCATGCTTGGTCTACTGCCCTTTTACATCTGTAACCTAATCTCACGGAGGAGCGTTGGCTCTTATAGTTTGCGTTCAAATGATCATTTGTTGCTCACTGTTCCATTTGCCCGTTCAGAACTGGGAAAAAGGGCATTTGTTCACTCTGCTCCTTCTACATGGAACACGTTGCAAAAAGACTGGAAAATAACTGATCTTATTCCATTGAACGAATTTAAGTCCAAAGTGAGAGCACTTGAGTCAACCTCTTGTAAATGTTTTTTATAATGAGTATGTAATGTGTATGTAATTCTTAAACTGTATATTTTCCTGCCTCTTGGCCAGGACTCCCTTGAAAAAGAGGTTTTTAATCTCAATGGGACTTTCCTGGTTAAATAAAGGTTAATAAATAAATAAATAAATAAAAATAAAAACGGATTAAAACATGAAACGTTTATAAACTGTAGTATTTGAAAAAATAAAACTTGACTAAATAAACTGACTCTAAAGCGGGGGGAAATCCCCCTAAGAAACACTCAAACAACATCTGAGTGTCATGAGCAGAGAGCACATCTGTGGCTGAGGGGCATTATTCATTCACCTAGACATTGACACTTGAGTTAAATGGACTTATTTTGGTGATTTGTAGAAGAGCAATAGAGGACTGAGCGAGTGAAGAATATGAGTGGACAAAATTAAGCTCCAGTGCAAGAGAAACACTCCACAAGAGAGCCAATTCCAATACCACAGCACTTAATTTAGGATTTGTATAGTCCAACAGCATGCCACCTCAAGACAGGGATAGACAGGCAGAATCACTAAACTCATAAGGAATATGGCACCCAAACCAGCTTCCATCTACAAAAAGAATATGAATAGAGATTTTTAGCGCATGAATCATAACAGCTTAGATTACAATTTCACTGCCTCGATTAATCAGCTTGCGCACACTAAGAAACTACCAGATTAATTCGTTCAGGAGAACAATAGGGTAGGAGCAGTAACTATTTTCTTTTTCTTTCCTCAATCACAAGTGGTCGTCTTTCACACATTTGTTAATTATGAAGAATTAAATAAGTAAATGTTAGTTTCACTTCTACTTGTGTGCATCTGTCTGATCCCTCCCTGCCCTCCCTCTTACTTTCTGTAACGCTACAGATGTTACAGAAAGTTGTGTAACTAATTTGAGATACAAATGTATTTGTTAACACTATGGCACTACACTACGTATATTACCTTAGAGTATCTGCATCTCTTTGAACATTCAACCTTCTAACACTTACTCATTGGCCATCATTTAAATATTTTACTTGAGCTTTCCAAACAAGGACACATATTCTACAGGCACAACACTAGCTAAAATGTACTGAATAGACATTGGTTTATTTATCACATCAGGTGTGAATGAATACAGTACATTTGAAGCTCCTTGTCCTGTAAGGCAGATATTTCTTTCTGCAGTTAATTATCTTAACTGCAAGATTTGTATTTGCTGAACTAGAAATTTTACTATCAAGTATTACAGAAGAGAGTAGAGACTATGTAAGACTCACTGGTCAAATGAAAGCCCGTCCTCTCTCTCTGTGACCCTTGCTCTCCAGCCGCTTCAAACATACTCTGCTGCTTCTTGATAAAATACTTCCCTTTGTATTTGTTTCCCTGAGCCGGCCGTCATAACCTGCAATGCCCTGGCCATATCTCGCTAGTTTGCGGCATGTCTGGGAAAAAATAACAAACAGTCTTCTCCATTATTTCCACAAACGGGGAACGAAAGGTCCTCGCCCGGGCATCCCCACGAGAGCTCGTATTGATTACAACAATGCTTCAACTCAAGACAAGACCACTCCGGGGTCAGTGCTATTTCCATCAGAAAGTTTGCCAGTTTAAATTTACACGATTTCCTGCACATACTTTTCCCCTCTCTCTTGCCTCCAGTGAGACTAGCAAGAATAGCCAAGGAGTTTGAGAGTATCATGGTGCCAGTTGTGTAACAGAAGATGCTCACCCTTTGCACTGCAAGTGGGTGTTGTTGAGCTCCAACTATAGGATCCAACTACTATAGACAACCCACTTGAGAGCGTCAATCTGCTTAGAGGGGCCAGGCTTTGAGATGGAGGCATGCAGTCCGTAAGAAAAAAGGACAATTGGATGTGAGAGGCGGTGTCTTCCTTTATCTCTTCTCCTAGTTCTACCAGACTGTAGACGGAAAAGGGTATTTTATTAGGTGAAAATATAAATTAAATTTTAAAAAAAATACAAGAAAAACAAATGACAACAATGTACAAACATAATCACATTCAATTGAAATGTAATTATTATTTTGTAATAGGTGTTTCTTCTAATCAGGCAACAAAATAGAACAAACAATACCTAATACAAAATAATAGATTTTAAAAACAACCATTAAATTAATAAAATATTTAATAAACAAAGACAATAAAAAGCCTGATTTAACAACTGTGCTCATCTGTCTGTCAAGTTTTAAATCTATAACCATGAAGACGCCAATGTTGGTGGCTAAAACTATTTAGGGCTGACAGTTTTTATTCTTTTAGTCTATTCATATATGATGTGATAGTTGAGTAGTTATTCCAAATTCAATCAAAAGAATTGTTCTAAAAAACTGCTAATTTGCTTCACTTCTTTTAATTTTTGCTGAAGATTTTGATAGTTACGTTGATATTCAAGCCAGATCCAACACTCAATACAAAAGCCACACTTGTCTTTAGACAATTAAGAATCTATTTGGTCTATTACAGCAAAGAACTTAGTTAAATTAATTTGGTTAAACTCAGGGCAGTGAGAAACATGCTTATCTGACATTATTGCACTGTCTGTAATTTATACTATGGCCACGGATATAGATTTGTATCAAGATTGTAGTGTGTAGTGAAACAGTATGTTTCTGTGCTCAAGTGCGACACGAGAGCTGTGTCAGTGGGTGGACTCTTTCCTGCTGTGTGAAGTTTGATTAATACAGCCTCGACACAGAGTTCAGACACTGGGGCCACCTCTCACACACCCTGCTGTAAAATAATGAGCCTTCAGTGGCTAGGAATAATATACATGGGTGGAGAGAGACAATCCCTTAGTCCAAGTCCGAGCTGAATATATTCAAATGAAATGAAGAGAGGAGGCCTAACTGATTAGACACGTCTCAGAGAAGTGGAGAGGGCTATATATTTCTCCTTTTATGTACATGTACTTAACTGTCACCTCTTGGCTCTAACAATCCAACATGGCACTGACACATTTGCATATGCTTTCTATAAATATGTGGACCTCTCCCTGTTCCTACTGTGGCTTTGCTCATGCCGGAAACAGAGAGAAGTCTTATTGGTCTTATGGGAGCCTAACCACCACAGGGGTAACAGCCAATAGCAGCGAGCGTTACTCATCAAGCCTGCCAACCCCTCATATATAATAGAGCAGACCTTATGATTTACCTAAGCTTGTCAAAAGAGAAAAATTATCAGGCAAATGCGGTATAATAAATTGTAATCCGTGCTGCATATGTTTGACTTACGACCCTTGGCATTTCAAGGGTTGAGATGGAAGAAAAAGTGGGAGAAAGTAACACACAAGGTAAATTAGAAGTTGAGAACTTCTTACAGAGGTGCAAAGCAGGTCATGTTCGAAAATACATGTTTTAGTTTCCCGCAAAATAATGCAATGCATTAAAGTGATAGTCTGTAACTCTAAATGAATTACAAATTTTTGGAAATGTGTTAAATTGACCTCCTGACCTTAAATGTTGATATAAAATAAGTCATTTTATTCATTCTAATATTACGGGCAAGTCCCGCCTTCCCTTCTCTTAGCTATAGCTCAGAATCCACGATGCCGTCGAGGTTAACCAATCGAGTCATGCCAAGGGCTGTCAATCATCGGCGCTGATGCTCGTAGCTGCGCGCATGCTCAGTTGTTTGTTTTTGCGGAGCCTCCGAATCAAGCCTCTATTAGGCTCTGGAACTACATGAAAACTGAACAAAGAATTCTGAACATCCGCGCTGAGTTACTTATTTATATACTGAACCTATATCCATAATTAGATCCTCTGCAGATGTGTCCTATAATGTGCAATTCATAATAATAGCACTTCCTGGTTTGCCGCGATCGCTTTTTTTGTGCATAAAAACATTATTTTTTTCATTAAAACGTTCACAAATGATTCTGAAAACCTCCGTGCATGTGTATTAATAATGTATATGTATAATGTGTTCTCTGATTAACATTTCAAAGTGTTACGGAAACGTAGGTGTAGACCAATCAGAAAGGAAGGGGGAGGGAGCTTGCGTCGTTTTTTTCAAATCAAGTACCTCTCTGTCTCTCTTTCTGACAAACTCCAGACAATCACTTTAATGCATTTTGGAGTTAGACTTGTGTATAATATTATTCATGTTTACCTAATATTGTACGATTCTGTCAATGTTGATACTTTGCGTGTACATACAGCAAATACTGTATATGCAAGAATACAAACACGAATACAAGTTTAATGATAGTAATAGAAATTAAGATAGAATAAGATAGAAAAAGTTGCAAAGTTATACTTGAAAATACTGAAAAAGTTGAGGATTTGACTCAACTTTCTCAAAAGCGTCTTCTCTCAGGAATAATGAAATAAAGATGAGAATGAAAATGAAACATTGCAAAGGGAATATAAAAACAATGACTGTCCCTCTGTTTTATTCTTTTGTTTTGTCCTTTTTGTTTTCTTGTTTTGCTCTTTTAACTCTTGAGGATTGCTATGTGGGAGTTTGATAAACAGAGGTGCTAAGAACATGTACAACCAAAACACCAAAACACTGGCAGCTGATTTAGAAACTGGCAGGAGCTAAATAATGAGATTATCATCTAAGTTTGGAGATGCATTTTAACATTGTTACAAACAGTGAATCCTTCCAGTAAAGAGGAGGATAAGGGCTCAACATCTGTAAGTTTATATCCCTATACAGTACTATGAATAATAGAAGACATGCATCCAATAGACATTTCCATTTATATTTAAGCAAAACAATACAATATCTAGGGACAAAAGCTTTGCGACCTTTCACCTAGAACTGCGGCCTGCGGGCCAAATCAGGCTCAAGAGATCATTTGTTGTGGCCTTGTGGCCTCACCCATCATCTGTAGCAGATGATGGGTGAGAAACCTTCCTTTGCTTTGACTAATCTGAGAGCTTACACAAACTGTTGTGGCCTATGAAATAATTTTCAATTATTATTATTAACTTGCAGCATTGATAGTAAGATGATCGTCGGCTACGATGACATGTTATACATATATTTAAAGCTAATTTTATCAATATTTAAAACTTAAAGATTGAACCTAAAACACAATTTGTAATAGGAGAATCCTTTACTTTTGGATCATATTTGGTTAAATTCTAACTTTTTGTTCAGAAAAAATTTACCAGAAAATATTTTCAAAATAGGCAGGGTATTTAAATATAAACTTAAAATTTAGACTCTCCACTGAGACAACAACATCAATCAGGAGCCTGACCGGTTGACCAAGTGCATCTTAAACTAACAGACTATCATTATGTCAAGTTCTTTTGATAACAGTTCCATCACTGCTGTTGTGTTATTATAATTAGCACTTGCATCATCTCACTGCAATCACCTCACCTTGTATCCTTACCTCTCTCTTACCCTCACAGTGGCCTTATTTACACCCCCCCCCCCAGCCACCCGCCCGCTTGTCTGTGTGGCAAGGGCAGCTGCTGGCATGGGGGGTGCACAAGTCCGACAGCGTTGCATCAGTCTGACGTTCAGGACTGATGGGCGGGCAGGAGCGCTGGCAGTCTGGCGGTTCTGCGTTCACCCTCCTTTGCCCCCTGCAGGTGCCCTGCTAGCTTCCACCGCACTTTCGTGAACCAGACTTCCCGGTAGCTGGTGGCCTATTGCTTTACTCCCCCAATAAAAATAGCCCATCCCATTATTCTTCCGGCTCCCCAGAGGCCGCAAGGTCTCTAGCATCATTACCAGGACTAAGGATCTAACTCTGCTGCCACCACACCCCCACCTCTCCTTCTTCACTAATTATAGGTCAAGTACTCTTTTTGTAAATTATAAAACCTTTGTTCTTATCATGAAAACTCAAGCGGACATCAGGACAAAATACTTCAAACTGTGAAAGGGGTGAAAGCCAGACAGCAAAAGAGGGGTAAATGTTGTAAAAATTAAAAAAGAGGGGAAAATTTTCAATTATAAAACCAAGCTAATTTGCTATGACCAGCGACTGTCATGCATGGTGACGAAGCTCCATTATGCAGTCATTTGAGCTCTTTCAAATTAGTTATGTTAATGTCCTGCGTGTGAATGTAACACTTGGATGGGACAAGATTTCAGCAATTAATTTCTACAGTCAGCAGAGAGACAAGCAAATTTATTTTCCCCCTCTCAGGGAATTGGTGGTGGAAGGAGCGAGGAGGGGAGAGAGCATTCTGGAGCAGGGAACAAGCTAAACACAAGACCTAAATAAAGCCTGAACAATGGGAGCCAATGCCTCCTCATTCATTCAATTGACAATGTTTTGCAGCTTAAACCTGTTTTATTAATTATGTTTGACATTTCCTTAATTAGTTTCATTTACACCAAATCAATCCCTGCTGCTGTACAGCGTCATTTATCATTTTAAAAAATTTGCATAGCCCGTGCTGACTTTTTCTACTTAATTATACATTAAAAGTGTCAGCCGCGCTTGCTGCCTGGCATTATCTGAGGCAGAAAGGTTTGTGGCTGGACGGGGTGGCATTAATCATCAGGGCGGGCACGGGCAAGGGGTGCTCCTGGTCGCCAGTGGGGGAGCTGAGAAAGGCTTCTCATTTCCCTGGTGTGATGCTTTTGGGGTAGTGACGACCTCAGTGACCAATTGGGAAATGTCAACAAATATATGAACTTTGGTGATAAAGCTTGTTTAAAACCAGAGCAATAATGACACAGAATATTATACAACAAAATTGCAATGCAAATGTAGATTTAAAAACACAAGATTTGCACAGTACAATTCTCTTCATTCATTTGGGTTTGGGATTACACAACAATGTGGCTTTAACAAGCCCATTATTTTGTCTTTTGCCATTTTCATTTATGACCAGTGAGCAAAATGGCATCTCAAAAACATGAAGGCTTTACAAAGCACCCATGTACGAAGCAATGCAGAAATTGGCAGGTAGGAAGAGCCACGGTGTGAAAATTGCTCTGAATTTTGAAGAGGCTCAGTGAGTACGTGTGAATAGTGAAAGCTATTGTCACAGTGCACAATTTTCACATGAGGAACTGAAAGTGTGTTTTGAAGCAGAGTCAACATTTTATAACTTTATTTACTGTAATATACAACAAATCTTTTCTTTTAATTGCGGCATTTATAACCAATAGACACTTTAAAATAAAACAAATAATATAAGATTGGGAAAGTAAAAATACATAATAAACCTGATATACGTTAATCACTGGCATAAAAAAGTGATTTTCAGTAATGTTCCTAAGAAGACACAATAGAGAGGGTGGCAACAAAGAAACTGATGAAGTGACTAATGCCCTGAGTCTACCCCAACAAGAGCGACGGGGTTGGCCAGAGGCGGGCATGAGGACATGGCTCACTGACTCAGCTGACTGCTGCTCCATGAAAGTTAAAGAAGATGTGATAACTGCAATCGGGGGGAAAAGGTAAAGTTATTTTTAAACTGAAGTTATTATTTTTAAATATCATGTGGGTGAAAATGTCTTGGGACATTAAATTTGATAATAATGGGGAGTGTCTTCCTTGCTGCAATAAGTCCCTAACTCTTTTGTTCATGCAAAAAATATGATTTAGAGAAGTAATCGCTCAAAAACTCAAACTTTCCTTCTTCATAACACCCTCTACTCAAATATTACTACAAATTCCCCAGCATATTCCTCTTTAAATGCAAAATATTTCACATTCAAGGATTATGTTTTCTTTCAGGATATTTGTGAAATCCTTTGTGAAAATATGGTGATGAATTCACGCTTCTTAAAACTCTTGGGTAGTTAGTACAGTGGCAGATAAAGGGGAGGGAGGGTGGAGAAAAATCACCTATTTGGATGGCATACATTACCATTACTCTTGTATTGTGTCTCCACTTTTCATAACGACGGGGATAAGTGTCCTGCTCCAAATGCGTATCCGCTGAC
Source organism: Knipowitschia caucasica (assembly GCA_964034765.1). Classification (NCBI taxonomy): domain Eukaryota; kingdom Metazoa; phylum Chordata; class Actinopteri; order Gobiiformes; family Gobiidae; genus Knipowitschia; species Knipowitschia caucasica. Next base: position 29,017,183 of record OZ035831.1, read on the forward strand.
AATGGAGGCAGACATTACTTGGTTAAAAGCTCAGGGTCCTGTGGGTAAAGAGGCCTAGAGAATAAAGAGTATCCGTCATGGCTAACGAGCTATAAGGATAGCACATTGCCTTTATAAATCACTACATCTTGCTGTTTATTTAAATTCATTGGTGCCTCATTATAACTGAGCTATGCACCTTTAGGTCCGAGTTGATTAGCAGTGCCATAGCTCAAAATGGCTTTTAATTCAGTGAAACGCAGCTCTGACCTTGGTGCCGTAACCCTGACTAAAACACGCAGCGACTCTCACATTAATAATGATGCTACCTTTACTGGGCCGCTGAGCTGCACTGCTGCTACTTAAAATATGTATTATTAGTTACCAGCGACGGCACATTCATCACACCAAATTACCCTTCGGTGTAAAACTGCTTAATTCTGGGTCCCTGTACCCCTCTGCACTATTACCTGCTCTTTAGAAAGGCCTGGAATTAAAGTAGGGATGAAATGTCAGGGTAATGGGGAAGAGGATGCGGGTCGATGGGATGCACACTTGATCATTCCCTAGTGGCCTTCTTCATATCCGGACGATATACTAAATGTGTCTTCCTTATGAACGAAGTTTCATTGAGCCTTGCCTCGCAGACCTTTAAAGATGTAAATGAAGGTAGCTTCGTATATGGTACTTCACTGTTCATTGTTTATTAAAAGTAAAGTGTGCAAGCCTGAAATTTATGTTTCAAGCTACCACAAACCATAGGTTAGAAAACAAGACAGCTGAAAGAAAGGAGTTCTCCAAACAAACACTGAAGAAGTTATTTCTATATCTTACATAAAACTGGAATGCAGCCCAAAGCCACTAAACACTTGTCATTGTTTTCTCTGTGCAGCCACAAGAGACTGATTACTTTGACCACTTGGCTAAATGATTAGATCAATTAAGTCCTTTGGAGAGGGCATCAACAGCAGCCTGCTACAGCTCCAAGAAGACCGCTGGGACTCGGCCCATCAGAACCGCTTCATTAGGTCTCTGGACTCTCCCCAAAATGGCAAAGCAAAGACAAAGACAGAAGACCTGAGGAGAGGTAGACTTTAGGGAGAGGGAAAAAGCTGCGCAAAACTTCAATAGGTGAATTAGTTCCCACGGCAAATTGCCTATGCATTCAATTGTTTTTATCTGGTGCAACATAATGGCAACATGCAAAGTAATACAAAGTGATCTAACGGATACAAAAGTGGGTGTATTTTGAGTGTTAGCCATATAATCCATTATTATGGGACCTGTGGGAATGTGTTGGTATACAGGAATGTCTGCTCTCCAAGGACGGGATCAAACAGTCCAGTAATAATTTAGATTACAGGGGACACTATGTGGGGTTTACAGGGAAACAGACAGTGCTGGCATAAACACATTTTTCATATCATACAGTAAAGTACATACATATATGCACAATACATGCGTAGTCCCAGCTTGTGTGAGCAAATGGCAAGACTGAAGATGCGGTAGGGAAAAAAGAGACCTTACACACATTCCATCAGATGTCGAATCAATTAGTCACGACCATATTCCAGAGTCAGAAATAACCACAAGTTCTCCCCTCTCAAGGGAGTCAGGGATAGGCACAGGCAACACAGAAGAAATGGGGAAAGATCCAGAGACCCAAAGGGAGTAAGATGAGGAAAATGAGAGAGGAAGGAAAAGGGGGAATAAATAATGCAGTCTGTTCAGTACACTATTGATCTCTATTTTTCCTGGATTTCCATACATACAGACACTTGCAGGCCAAGCATTTTGCATATCAGAAGGTGTCCTGCAAATACTGTGGTCATTAACATGGAATGATATTATGATCAAGATTTGGACAACAATAAACATATGATCCTGCCTCGGTTCTCCACAACAGGCTCAGCTTCACGATGTGCCATTGGAGGCACTGGTGGAGCAGCCCATGGATGAGAGACCATGGATGAGAGACCATGGCCAGCACCGCCTTCTGCCTGTACAGCTCAGACAGGCTCTCAATCAACCATTTTAAAATAATAATCACATATATAATTTGAAGATAATTTTATTTCTTAATAATTTCTTGTGGATGCTTTGGTCTGGCGGTCCTCCCCCTGGGCTGCTGAGCACTTCTTCTATGAGCTGCTAAACGCCTTTTTGTTACCATTTTAAGGTCGCTCAATTTTTTTCACCAGTAGTGTTTGACATAGTATAGGGCAGTGTCTCCCAAAGTGGGGTCCGCGGCCCCCTGGTGGGCCGCGAGGGTACTGCAGGGGGCCGCGGGAGGTCATTAAAAAAAAAAAATAATAATATAATTATTTAATGTTAAATTTATAATGTTTTGTTTGTAATATTAAAATATTTGTGTTCATTATTTGACTTGAATAATCCACTGTAATCATTTTTGTATTACAATGTTTGTAGCAGAGGCTATTTCCCCAAAATAAAATAACCAGAAGAGCCTATTCTTAATGTTGTCTTCTTGGTTATTATTTTGGGGGGGCCACGCAGACCCGTCAGATTTTTAAGGGGGCCTCGGTGTTACTGAGTTTGGGAATGGCTGGTATAGGGTATAATCCTTCAAACATGAATAAACTCACCTCTTCAAGAGTGCAGGCCCCACGCTGTTTACAGATGCTGTCATCTCTTTCCATATTTTCTTTTTTGAGCTTTGATGCCACTTTTGAGGATTCCAAATAGTAAGACTATTTTTTTTCCACTTCGTTCATGATGGTCTCAATCTCCTGCTCCGTGAAGTGATTTTTCTTTGCCATTTCCTCTCAATTGTTGTAATAACAGGGCGTGAAACAGGTGGTTGCTGCATATTTCTAGGCGTGACTTTAATAAATACGTTCATTTTCAGCCGCAGCATTTATCAAAAGCCGCTGTTCGTACGCTCAGATCTGGGCGGATCTTGCACGTTCATAAATCCCGCGTAGGGTCTTGCGTATTTGGAATATACACCCAAAATATACACCCTTTTCATAAATGAGGGCCAGTGTGTGTAGTGCGTTTGGAAATTTTATGAACAGCATACAGCAGCTCTTTGCATTGCTTTTCCTTGTTTATTTGTTTAATTACTGTATGAATACAGCATATCTTGAGTGCGGCTTTAAAGACCACCAGAGACCTTTGGTAGCTAGTGTGAGTCACAAACCGCATCAAGCCTGTGTGAACTAGGCATAAAAAATAACATGTAAAAAGTGTTTGTTTTTGCCTAAGACAACAAAAAGGTGACTCACACCATAACTAAGGACCAACCCCAAAGGAGTGAGTTGTTTTGTACATGGCCTTAGCCCCTGGAGATACTGTGAAGGAGAGCAAGCAGGCTGCAGACAGAGACAGAGAGGCACTGTGCAGGAGCAAAAAGTAATGCAGAGGCCAGAGGCATCCCACAGTCCCCTTCGACTCGCTGTTATTGTCCCATGTTCCAACGTGTGCATCTTGGTTTGTCACTAGAGCATCAGTGAGACGGATCAGAAAGCCCTGGTCCCCTCTCTGATTCCACCACATTAGACAACGTGTGTTTGTGCCCTGGGGATCGCACGCCTCAGCCTGTGTTTTGGGTACTTTGTCAGATGACTCAGTGTGTGTGATTTATGAGCTCTGGAAAGGTTGCATTTCCACGCACGCATGGACGTCCGCATGGTAAATGGAGAAATTCTGAATTTATTAACATACAATGAATGATGATTAATGTTTTGGTATAGATCATGTTCTCTTTTTGGATGCCTTGGTGTGGGGTGATATATGCAGCAATAAAATGATATGCATGTACTCAAAAGCACATTGTGTAAGTGTTGAGCCCATGACTCTTTTAGACACAATCAGTGTGTCTGTGTGATGACAGAAGGGAAAGATTCCACTGTGTTGCTGATGCCATCTTCAGGAGAATATGTATGCATTTTACTGATATACAGAGCACAACAGTGCTTCTGCATGCATTATCCTCCACAGAAAGTGAAACAGCCTCATCTACTGTATAAGCACCTTGCATAGTCAATGAGAAAATGTATAAATTAAAAATACAAAACTGTGTGCAAAGGAATGCAATTTAGACTGATATCAGGATACATTTAGAGATCCATTCGTCAAAATCCCCACCATTATTAACTTTTGTATTCTACAACACATCCTCTGTCTCCCTCATCAGCTTTTTCAATATCTTCTCAAATACATTACTGCCAGTGTATGTTCACCCAAGGCCAATTACTGCACTGAACCAGAGCGCTGAGCAGTCCAGAACAGAGTTTTGTCATATTTGCCTGCAGTATAAGCTATGTTCTGGGAACAGTGGGTATGGAACCTAGCAGGTGTTAGCCATTTAAAACCAAAACTGAGACAAAAGAAGAGTGAATATGCAACAACATGTTCCATGTCAGAATTTTGAGACTGAAGAAGCATTTTTGTTTTTTGTCTATAGTTTGACCTGCAATTTGAACCCTCACCACCTCTGATGAGGTACCTCAGCTTTAACATTGTTTGTCCCAACAGAAAAAGTTTTCTGAAAGCAACATTTTGTGAACAAATCTGACTACGACTACATGCTGTCTTTAATTTTTACCCAGTGAGGTAATGGTTGATGCTTTGAGCTGATTAGCTGAGTGAGGATGATTCTTTTTTTGACACTTATCCGTCTGAAATGTGACAAAGGAATTTGAGGACAAAGAAAAAGGAAGGTGAACACTAGTGATAGAAACAAACTGTTTTGAGAGCGAAGGACTAGTGCAATTATATCATATAGTTCAATGTTTGTGGCTTGAAATGAAAGAACTTCATCTTTAACACTTAAATGCCTGTCTTCCTTCACAACATATCTATTCATAATGCATGTCAGCCTACATTGCGGGTACATGTGCTTGTGGGCTGACTTTATATGCAGTTGCTGTCAAAGGCGGTGACTACTGATGAGGGATGAAGAGAATCAGAAACACATTGGGCAGAGAATGGGATGTGAGCCGCAGGGTCGCCCTGGCACAAAACACAACTGCCTCGCACCTCATTACCCTCATCCCTCTAATGCGCACAACACTTAGAGCAGCAAACAGCCCTGACACCACACAATGCCATAACAGAACATTTTACAAAAGGGATCAACACTTAGGATGTACAGTTTTATGTTGCAACTACACAACTTTCAAAATCAAGCATAGTGCCTACTACAACCTGCACACTTTACACTATTCACAAAATGACAACAAACAAATGAGGACCTTTTGAATGTTACTCTCCTGGGAAAAAGTATGCCTATTAAATAATAAAATCTCCATAACACCACAGCAGTTTCACACTGCAACGGATGCCTTCCTCCAGTCTTACTGCATGAGAGGTTTTAAGAATGGTGCGGTTGTGGGAGCACAAGGCCAGGGAGAAAAACTGGAAGGAAGTGGAAGAGAACAGAAGATATGATGCAGAAGAGTGGAATGGAGAGGTAAGCCAAGCATAAAATAACTTCAATCTAACATCCTCTCACCGGGGCGGTAGGAGGCAAATAGCAATCCCACCAATGCGGCCTGCCCAAGGGGTTCCCCCCACCTCTCAGTGACCCATAGAGAAGAGGATCATTGGAGAGAAGGGATGAGACAAACCCACTTCAATTAAGGCCCAGCAACGTCTCGTCAGTACAGCAGATGAGGTGTCAGAGTTCAGCCATAGATAGATCACAGAGGAAACAGCTAGTCCTGGCTCAGCAAAGTCAAGGCCTTGCATGTGTAGGACCTTACTTTATGCCAATTTAGACTGCCATATTCACAATGACTGTAGCTGAACTGTCGATCTATTAATATGTACTTTTTCTAACTGTTTTCTGTTGATAATGCTTGTTTGTTTTATGTCAAAAACAAATAAAAAAAGATGTTGGTAATTACCATCCTAATTGGTTTTAAATATTTGTATTGTTTGTCTGTGCTACTATGTGTCCAAAGCTATTTAGTTGTTAACCCTCCTAATGTCTAGAAATATACTGATGTTCTTTCTTGGCTTCTCCAGGGCCTTTTGGATAAAGGAATGAGATAAACGTTAACTCAAATTTCAGACTTAGCACTGAGCCACCTCAACATATTCGCAAATGACATTTAAAGGTCAAACAGGCATGTAAAGAAACGTGATTCACTTTCTATATAATATCAAGATTGCCCAGGGTGAAAATGAGTCCAATCATAGAAAAAAAATATGTGAATGAAAGGCAAAAAGTATGTGATTTAAAAGACACATTAAAAACACTTGCAAAACACATCACCAGACACATTATAAAAAAGATTACCTTTCAGGTAGGCCAATCGCATCCCCTTCATACTTCATTAGATTTATTTCATATTTAACATAATTCTATCTTTCTGTCAATGTTTGATAATGTAAGTAAGTAAGTAATTACTTTATTTATAAAGCACCTTTCACAGAGCAGAGTCACAAAGCGCTTAACAAGTGTTCTGGGCATTTGTCCTCTAACTCACAGATATGGGAATGGGGTCGCCATACAGGGGGTTCATGCCAGACATATTGAACATATTTTTAGGGGGGACACCTGAGAACCTGGAGGAAAGCTATTCAGACACGGGAGATCATACTAACTCCAGACAGAAAGATGTTATATAATAATCTGACTAGAAAAATAAGAATAAGAATTGGCAGCAACCGATATATCAAGATTGGCCAATATCGGCGTGATCAGTAATCAGTCATCCTCTACAGTCACTAACCTCGGCATCACCATAGATACAGTGATTTAACATTGGCTATCATATGAGGTATTTATCCAATGGCTTAGTTGCATCATGTCTTTATTTCCTCACACCTGGACTACTCTCACGGACCATACTCAGGTATTTCACACTTTACCATCTGTAGTTAGTCCAGAACTCTGCATGACAGCTTTTAACAGGAAATAAAAACAGCCATTCTTGCATGTTTGCATTGGCTTCCTCTTCAACGTTTATATTGATATCTACGGTATAAGCTGTTGTTTGTTCGTAAATCCCCCAAAGGACTGGTCCCACATAAAATCTTGTGTGGTCTGAGGGGCGTCGCCATTTTTGTGAGGGAACAAGTGTTAATGTTGTTATTTCATTAATATATTTCTGCTTTTTATATCTCATTTTTTATATGCAATTCTGTGAGCACTTTGCACTTTGGACTTTGGAAAAATACTATTAAAAAAAAAGTCAACTGGATAACGTTCAGGAATACTTTAGGGCTGAAACAACTAATCGATTAATCGACGACTAATCGATTATAGTCGACAACTATTTTAGTAATCGATTAATCGTTTTCTGGTTCACACGGACTCAAACAGAGCAAAAATTACATGAAAATGTAGTATTTTTGATTAAAACCGACTTTGTTTTTCTAATTTCATGAATATCTGTCTGTCTCATCCAATCAGATAGCAGAATTAGCACAAAGAGCCTGTTACAAACATTTACTTTAAGTTTACGCCATCAATACGTCCTCGAGTGTTGCCACTTTAGCTTTTTGTGATGAAAAAATAAAAAATGTCTACACAATTCACAGCCAAGCGATTACTCGATTAATCGTAAAAATAATCAATAGATTAATCGATTACAAAATTATCGTTAGTTGCAGCTCTAGAATACTTTGATCATGACAATACTTAATTGTAGAGTCAATACTATAAGCGTCATCCTTCTGTTTTTATACAGACAATTGAGCAAGCAGAGCTCACACCCGTACAGAAGCCCTCGTTTCCCTTTTCGCCCCGGCAGCACCCCATGATGCTCAGCTTGGGAAAAACAAGCTGGATTTGGCTCATGTTCTGCTCTTCCCCAGCTCTGCATGACTGCATGGTGTCAGAGCGCCAACTCACCCATCCCAGCTGCACTGATTAGCACACGCAGATTATTAACCAAGCATCTGAAGCACTGCAGTCGGCCTCTCTTTACAAATCACTCCATCCCAGGGCAAAAATCACAAGTTAAAAAAAAAAAAGAAAATAGAAGGATAAGAAAACAGATGTCATACGTTTTGCATCTGTTTAATAAATCCAGCACCCCTGGCTTGGTGCCAAATGTCACCTTCATAACTAGAAAGTAAGCGTTCCCCTGACAAACTAAGCAATTGCTTATCTTTAGCCAACACGTTAACAATAGCAGCATCTGATGCTTGCCCCTGTCCCACAGCCAAGCATTTGCCTGGGCTCTCCCCCTTGCCTCTTCTTCCATGCTCTTTCTTTTTCTTTTCTTTCTCCTCTTCTCCTTCACTTTCTCCAGAGCTTTGCATTTGAAATTGAACAGACACACAGCCAATTTATCATAGGCTGACACGTGTCATGTCCAAGGCCTAACCACAGGGACTTACAGTAGGCATTGCATTTATCCCCTTTGTTGTCAGCAAAGACCAAGACAATACCAAGAGCTATTAAAAGGGGCAGGAAAGTGAAGGAGTAAGAAGTGCAAAATGAAAGAGGTGAGAAAATACAATGAAGTACAGCTGAGATTGCATACTTCTAATGTGTGTCCCTTGAAAAGGTTGCAGACCCTCACAAAATTAATGAGATAATATCACATTCTCCTTAGTCTAAAATAAAAAAATAAAAAATAATAAAAACCTGCAATAGTGTATTAATACATACAACAAATCTTCCAGCCACAAGATGTAACATTCTGAAGTGGAAAAACCCATCTGATCTATCAGAAAAAATATATAACGTAGAGCAACTAAGGACATTCTTAAATACTTGAATAAGTCGTAAAGTTCATTTAGTTGCTAAGCTACCATTCAGAGGATTTCATAAGCTTCTCTAAAGCGCAGGAAGATACTTAAAGGTAATCATTCTTGGGACATGAAAAGAGGACAAAACTTAATGTGCATCATGTAAAACCTTTTCTCTATAATAACATTATCGCTGTATTATCGCTTCTCTCTTTGAACTGTTTCTTTAAAATAACACAAGTGCTTATCGTTATACTCTGTGTGGAAAGGCAAAATGATGACCCTGTGTGATAGTACTGTCACTACAAAGAATGTATACTTCTCCTTATGCAGACAAGGTAAGAGAGATAAAGGGAATGGGGACAGAGGCTAATGAGATGAGGGAGGGGTGTAAGAGCATGCAATGAAGTTATGAAGGTTATTAATTGCCATCTTGCATATTCACACAGCTTACATATTACCTCAACTTAACATGAGTATTTGACGTGCATGTTGAATAGGATGAGATTTATATTCTACTCCAGGACACTATAGGATTATAACTGATGGACAGTCTTAACAATAGACAAAAGGCTACCTCTTATTTCAAGGCGGCATTTTTGTTACAACTTCAGACACCTTAGCTAGTAGCAGGCCATGAGAGCCACTGAGACTGTTCATTAAACAGTATAAGTGACCTTTTATAACCAGCTTTGGAAACCGTTTTAGGTCTGCAAGTAATTAACAAGTGGTTATGCATGGAAGACAATTAATGGAAGGTTAAGTGTTCGCCTGGTACCCTTTTCAAGATGCTATTGGGCCCTTGACACAGACTCTGAAGTTCAGAGCCCATCAGATTGTGCCTGGTTTTCAGGATAATACGTCACACATGGGACTAAGTCACCTCTCACAGTTCCATTTCTGTCAAGACACGGAGCAATGACTGTAATGTAGCTGATAAATATCAGCGAAATCAAACAGATATGTGGAGAACCGAGGAGAGACCCTGGAGTCTCCATGTTTAATGAAATGTGCGCAGGCTGTTCAATACTACACAGTTCAGGTGATAACTGAAATGAAGGGTAGCCATCATAAGTTGGCCCACTGGCTAATCATAAAGGGAGATAGTCCAGCCATTTACGACACACATAGCTGAGTTATTCCTCTCGCCCTGTCTGGTATATTTACCCTATTTTTTACTTTCATATTGTAAAGGCTGATGTTGACTGCTATTAAATTTCCCTGGAGGGTGCGCTCCTTCACTCACATGCTCCTATCAAATGAGCCAACAAAGCATATCACAGTGTCGTGTCGCGAAACACTGCATCACCTTTGTTCACCCTTCATCAACCCACCGCCCCCATCCTATTACCCCAGGACTATTCCCTATTCCCTGCTTAACCCTTGTCTACAACCCCAGTGTCACACAGGAGCGCCACTCTGCTCTTCTATTCCACATGCTCTAACCTTCACTGACACTGAACATACACTTGTTGCCCCTGACAAATGAAAATGCATACAAATACTCTGGGCCCTAATGCATATGAATATGCTACACACATCAAGTATAATTTTACTGTGAGCCAGATTTAATGTTTTAAGACCTTTGCCCTGTATTTCATCAACGCATTCTATTCAACTTATTTTTCTTTGATATTCTGCTTTGCAATGCCAGACAAAAAGCACAGTAAACAAACACGGTTGAGCTAAAGGAAAAAAGTGGAAGAAGAGAGTGGCATTCACATCGTCTTTGCCAGTTGCCGGCACCGGCACCTTTGGGATTAGTAAAGTTTGATTTCATGGCTTTCTCTCTGTTAATTAGGGTTTTGAGGTGACTCTTGGAATGGAAACGGGCAAAATGTTCAAAAAAAGATAAGCTTCTTCCCACATCTCTACCTTCCAAAACGTGTGACCCATATACAGCAATACCCTCTGAAGAAAGTAGAACAATCAAGTTATTTGAAGTTATAGGCCATGCTGTGTTTGTGAGCTTCTGCCAACATAGGCTGGGCAAATCAGTCAAACTAATAACATGAAATAGGCTGAAAACATGTTTTTGTCTTAATTAGCAATGCATATATTTGTATCCAATCATACATGTCAATTAATACATCCCCTGCTGGTGTGGTAAGGCACTGCATTTGCCTCTCACAGTGTAAAACCAGATTTGACAAGATTTGACCATTGAATTTCACAGCTTCCCTCTTCAACTTGTCTGAATAGATTGATTTGTGTGTACGTTTGTCCTATTTAATCAACTTTTTAAATAATATATTATTCAACAATGGACAGTATATTATGAAGTGAAACAATATAGCATTGGACAAGAGGAAGCAGAGGAGTGAAGTACGCAGAAGCATAAATGGGCAGAGGGGAACACTAACATGGTGCTGACAGCATGTAGAACAGTCACCAGATATTTAATCAGAGAAATGCATTTTCCTTCTGCTCCGTCCAGAGAACTGCTCAGTGGTCAGACCTGCTGCGGCGACACAAATACATGTCGGGGGAAGTGTGGACAAAGCCGGGCGTAAGGTTATGGCATGTAGATGATTGGAATGGGGCTGTTTCTACGGAAGCTGCTACATCCCACCGAGCGCCTGTCGCTGGCAGATGACAACCCCACAGCCTGGTCCACCTTTACATGTTGAAGGACTACACAGACATATGTGTCAGCCTCAAGTGTCATCATTACCAGACAAGGATTAGTCATTTCAAACCTAGCAAGCATTTCTGAATTTGTTTGTGTACCATTTTAAAATATTTAACTTGTTTTTTAATTATTTTAATAAAATATGTGTAAATATTTCTTGTTTCTAAACAAATCAAACTCATCAAATCATAGAATTACCTCTCTTATAGTTTGAGTGCTTCGTCTCATATTCAATTCAGTGGAGTTTACACATTGCTTGTGTGCAATCTTTGTGACTGTGAAAGACTGGTTAGCACTTCACATCAATTCCTCCTTCGGACAGGGCCTTTGTGTGGAGTTTGCATGTTCTCCCCATTGTCTGCATAGGTTTGCTCTGGGTGCTCTGGTTTCTCCTACCGCTAAAAACATGTATAATAGATAAGGGTGAATGAGAGTGTGTCTGTGAGTGCGACTATGGGACAGCGGAAGCAAATCCGCCCAAGCCAACAATCCGTAGAGGTGTGTCCATTAACAATCACCGTCCCAACCAAATAAACAATACAATTACAATTACAATTACGAAACTCAGGAATTGTTAGACAAAACATTTAATTTACTAAAAAATGTATTCAAATGTTGCCTCAAAACATGAGCTTGCCTAGTAGCAGCATTTTTTCTGCATCTCAAGTTTGCAGAAGAAACTTCTGTGTGGGGCTTATGATTGCCCCTGACCCAAGCCACTGAGGTGCAACCAATATTTCCACAATGCAAAAACCTCATCTGCACTAGACTTCTCTTATGGATGGGACTGAAAATGTGTGGGTCAAGAGAAAGGGACTGAATGAAAAGCTAAAAAACGCAGACCAGATATAAATGCTGAAGAGCCGTGATTCTCAAGGTCTCCACGAAGCGTAGCAGAAAACACAGAGAGAAAAGGCCAACTCCACAAAACATGCATCAGAAAAAGGGCAGTAGACCAGGTGTGGGATTGTGGGTAGTGATGGAGGAAAGAAAAAAAGAGTGGGCTCGGCATGTGAGTGGGGGGGCTGCTGCTGCTGTTGCTGCTGCTGAGGTGAGAATTTTCTTAATGGGATACAGGTGACAACATGCAAACCGGCGCCACTAAACAATGACATCCCAGAGAGCTGAGGGCGAACGCGGCATGATCGGCGATGAGCACAAGCACCGGGTGAAAATAGGCCGTTCGCAAATTTTAATTGAGTAGAAGGCAAGATTTTCATTGCGTATATTTCTTTATACTTGATTTTATATAGTAGATGTTTTGTTTTTGTCAAATGTGTCATATTTATTTTTGAAATGGTACACCAAATTTCTCTTGTGTATCTGGTAGTTATAATGCAGGGTTTTATGACAACAAGTAGCACAAAGGAACCTCATTTAGACCTAAGTCAGACAAACACACTGAAACTGTGCGCTGTCCTGTCCAGTGGCTTTAGGGTCATAACACATTTAAAATTATATACAAAACTTTAATTGTATCTGATTATGTTAAAACCAGGGAATTTATATTAGCAGTGTTTAATCTATAAAAGGAACAGTAATCATTAAAAAAAGAGACAAGTCTAAATTCACTGTTAAATTTGGTAATTAGACACACGGCAAAAGACAGGTGAATAAATAACAACAATAACAAGAAGTGATTGTTTTGATTACTTTATTTGAGTCAACCTTGACCCCAGTTACCACCAGCTAATTCTTGTTAAATTCAAAATTATATTCATTTTTGTACCAGCAAACCAAAATTAAATTGTCAGAAAAGTTGAATTATTTTTTTAAGGGCTGTCAAATTTAATTAAAACTGTTTGTATTGTAAGTGTGCCTTCTTGTACACTGTGCAAGTGCTGTGATGCTAAAAACACATAATTTATCAGAACATTAAATTCTTCACGATAAAGGCTTGTTAATAATAGTCATAAGCAATGAGTTATGTGGAACACTGCTGCCCCCTTGTGTTAATTATATGACCATTCCTATGAGGAAAAAAGTGTACTCAGCCAATTACAATTACAGCATGTCTATGTGAAACAATACAAGAAATGTGTAAAAGTAGTAGCTCTATGGAAACAATAATATTCCCTCATCAGTTTATAACATGAAATGTATTCAAAATGAAAATAATTCTGAAATTATATGCATATAGGTTTTCAATTTTTGTTTACAAAGTTTGTCTTTTGATCTCATAACCACTTTTGGTCGCAATGTTTCTTGCAGATGGCTTAAATTATTAAATGTCAAAATGTGGTTTAAACTAAAATGAGGGTTTTGAAGTTGTGTCTGGGATATTTGCCCCTTAAAGGCAATTTTTTCTAAGACGATGCCTTGAACAGAACTTCATCTTAAACGTCTAACCTTAACTCTTGTCACTCATCTGGGGCTTTGGAAATTAAGTTATTCTCATCTGGCAACACTCCGTCCCCTTTATCCCATTGATCACAAAGAAGACGTCAAGCCGGAGATATGAAAGCCCCCCACAACAAGCCGCGACTCCACCAAAAAGAATGCCATGTTTCTTATGCAAATGTCACAGGGAAGCACTTACAAGAAGACTTTATAAAGTATGGAGACCAATGCTGCTGGGTATTATAATGCTTACTTGCTAATTTATATGGGTCAGCTGAGAAGGAATAGAGCTGCCAATCATTTTTACATGTAGCAGAATTTGTCTGTCTACAAACAGGGATACTTTGAGGTTGCTATGGAGACTAATCCCTGGCCCGCGACTCCCTCCACACCCCAAGTCCACATACGCTGTGTTGACACTGTCAGGCTCTTTTTGAAACTACCTGATCACACATTTAGCTTCAGGCTGCTGGAGCCACCGGGAAACTCTCAAATAGTGTTTGCTATACTCGAGGTCAGTGAGAGGGCTTCCCGAGTCCTCACTATGCCCGGCTGCAACATATACACAAATACATGCAAACAGAGGTATTGACTACTGTTTTACATAATGGCAACCATTTAAACATCATAATAAAATTATCATTACCAACTTATAAACAACCAATACAATCTCTGTTGACAAATGTAGGCATATAAAAAGTACACATTAGCTTTACTTTATTTTGTTCTTAAAGCAGATGATTAAATAACACATTTAGGATGATGACAAGCCAGACTGTATAGATTTCCACAAGGAATATTCCAGGTTGTCTGCTTAAAATGCTGTGCATAGATCCTATACCTTCTCCTGAAAATCAAATATTCATGCACTACCTTGTTGTCTCTAGTCCTGAGGGTAGAGCTGGAATTACATATGCCTCACACGCATCTTCATGAATCATATATCAATGTATACCTACGCACACGCATAGTGGCCATTATAGAGTCCACAAGCACACAAATGTATAGACAAGAAAAGGGTTGAAAAGATTGAACTTATATCTATATGTGGAAAAAACTGTCTACCTCTTAGGATTATTTACTATGTACAAACAAGCCCTCTTGCTCTGGGTCTGAAACTTTAAGATAAAAGGCTAGGCAGAAGGACAAGTCTGAGTTGGGGCCGTTCTAATAATCTTGGGGCAGTGGCCATTTTGGTGCCAAGACAGGCAACTGCAGCCCCCTTCAGTAAAGCAGGAAAATTGATGTGCATCATTAATTATGTCAGTAATATCATAAATCATCACTAGGTGAAGCAATTAATTATTTTCTACTACATGACAGTGTAGAGATAAATAAGTGGAGGGGAAGCTGGGGAGTAGAAAGTATATGGACAGAGGAGGGAACCTTAAAAAACGGGTGACAAGGAGGGACAGGCTATTGGTCCATCAGTGAGTGAAGGGAGAAGTACACTCACACGCTCTATTTACCGGACCATTGGGACGTGACAGGAACGTGACAGCCCCCCTCCTGCTCCCACGTACCAGCTTTCTTATAGAGGATCTACAATTAGGCCTTTGCCAAACAGGCACTTCCTGGAACAGACGCAGTCAACTCACCCCGTCCTGCCGCGGAGGTTTTAAAGATGTGTGTTGGTGAGTTAGCGCTGACTCAAAAATCAACGAATCACCTCTAAATGGGTCACTTTTACATAGAGCTGTCTGATAGGCCACATATATCAATATAATTGATTCTACAATTACCATAATTAAGTGAAATGTTTTAACAATTGCTTAAATTTAAGTCTTAAATCTTTAGGCCCATTTCAAGAAATGGTAATGGGAGCATGAGTAGAGCGTGTTTAATCCCTGTTTATTGTGGAGTTACATTTTTTTATTAAAGTGTCGTTTCTCTGTAAAAGGCAAGCTATACTAATCAAATTCACATTACTCCAAAAATCGAACTGTTTGATAAGAACAGAACAATAAGACAAAATAGAAAACAAAGATAATATGTATAGAGAGTGTCCGCACTGGTTTAAAGCTGAACTGAAACACATCCATTCTGCAGAACCTCTGTGGACGCTGGGTATCGATCTGAAGACGGGGAGGAGATGAAGGGAGGGGAAACGTAAACACCGCTACAGATGACAAAACACTGATCACCCCGGAGACCTGGACCTTCCCTTCTCTGCACTCGCTCTCTATCACTTCGAACGACCATTGACCCCAAAATACAGGCCTTGTGGATTGTACTGTGTGTGTGTGTGTGTGTGTGTGTGTGTGTGTGTGTGTGTGTGTGTGTGTGTGTGTGTGTGTGTGTGTGTGTGTGTGTGTGTGTGTGTGTGTGTGTGTGTGTGTGTGTGTGTGTGTGTGTGTGTGTGTATGTTAGTAGATCTGAAGCGTCTAAATGTTGCAATTCCTTCACATTCCCATAATGTGTTCTTAACTTGTGCTAGCCTTTGTGTGGAAAGCTGATGGCGGCATGCACAAAACAACAAAGGCATGTATACGGCAATGTGTTTAATATCATGCGTGAGGCTCAGTTTAATCAATACCAGTACGCTTTTGTTCCCTGCTTGCCGACGAGAGCCACGGCCATTCACTTGGGGAAGGTTAATGCTGAGGGTCAAGTGATTTCACACCCACACTAGGCTCGTCCGTGTCACCACAGCCGCCACGCCTCCAGCCGCCATGACACCAGCGCTCTCTGATTTATGAGTCTTGAGCGGCTGATAGATTGGAGCTGAGGGGGGCAGTGTTGTCTTATGATAATGCTGCCCCTCTGTACTTCTGCAAATGAAGCTAGCGCACGGCGAGAAGCACAAGAAGAGACCCCTTTCATGCGATTTGGGTGGGACGCTCTTTGTTTTGGCCAACTGGTGCGACATCCCGGCGTTCTTTAGTGATTCGAAAAAAAGATGCACTCGGGCGCTGTATAAAATAAACATAAGAAATAAAAAAAAATAAAAAATTTGATTCTAATCTTGCCAAAAAAAAGGATGTAATGCAGTGAATATCCCATTTAAATGTATCTGTCTGTTAGGATAAATCTATGCAATAGGGACAGCATAGTTAAGAAGGCAGCGACACAAGAAGAATTAGCATGAGGACTTATCTCTCTCAGGCCATTATTTAAACCCTGCTATTCTAAACACACCGCCCCTCCAATACGAAGGACAATAAATAATACGTCCAAATAAAATCTATTTCCTGCAAATTCTCCCGGATACAGCCCATCATTATCAGGAGGAGGGGACAGACAGCAATTAATAACACAACCACTCGTCTCTCAAAGAGCATCCATCTTATTTTCATTAGGCCTATTGCTGCGTGCATACGTGTGGACTTATGGTAAAGTAGATGGGGATTTCTCTGAACTATGTCTCATGCTGCTGGTGCCGTACAGCCTTTAAAAGCATTTTGGCACCAGGGAACTGGCTGCTGTTTGAGATAATTTTTTGTGATCCCATCTTTAATTTGACTAATGTCTTATTAATGCGTCAACAGGACAACCTTTGATTCACTCACTTCAGCATTTTCTTTATCTCATGTTTTGGAGGCAATGCTCTCATTCAAAAAGGGTATTTGCGCTAGCATTAGCATCCACTGGGTCTCTGGGGTTGACAATAGCAATTAGCTTCAATGACGGCGCGATATGAGGGACTGCTGATTGACAGTTGCCCCCAGAGAAGGAGCTGACTGAGGTGACAGCTGGGCTCTTCACTTTCCCTGGCTGCCCCAGGCTCTGGCCCTGTGTCATCCCCAGCGCCAGCCAAACCTTTCCCCACACGTGCTCTCATGTCTAGTTACACCCTGCACAGTAGCCAAGCCCTTCCCTGTAGACTACTAACTAAAAGCAGGGTTCTAAACACTAAATGATTAGTTCTTAAAAGCAACTTAGCACAAACACAAAATACAAAAAACTTAAATATTACTGTTTACTTTTATTGCATATACTATTAAACTTGTATACTAAGTTGACTCAAACTTTATTCAATCAACTGCAAAGTGACAACGTCCAAAAAGAAGTAATACAACTGTTAACAATGAACATTTGTATAAATCATGTGGCACAGGGGACATTGTGTCTGAATTTGGGTCTCCTCTCATCACTGTATGTGCATGCCTCCTTCTCAGCACAGCACAGGCTGCTGGTTTGGTAACCTGTCGTTGTCAAACAACCAGTGCAGCAGCTCTGACACTTCAGTGAGGGTTTCTTTGGCGGGAGCCTGAGGAAATGAAGCGCTCCATGTGCATTGATCCCCTACGCTACACTGTGCATCAGGGAGACTTTGTTTTCACTGCCTAACAGAAACACTGCTCCATCAATACTGTACAACACTCCCCGGCACAAGTTCCTCTACGCACACTGTGGCGTCCCAGGAGGCCTGTGATACACTCCAATAACTGTACACAACTGCTCAGAAAGAGAATACAATATGTTTGTGTGTGTTGTTGTGATGTGTTTGTCAAAACGCTGAGGGGCCCAGGGATGGCAACAGCAATTTAAGCCATATAAAAGACATATTGGCAACAATGCCTTGTGAATGATGTATTATGTAATGTATCCCAGGAGTAAATCTCTTCTACTTCATCTACGTCACTTTTTCTTTCCCTCTATCTTCTGAGTTGTTCTTCGTTCCATCTTTATCTTTATTGTGTGTGGGTGTCTTGTGAAAGGGCTTTTAAGGCTCACTTCCTCATGCATCAAAATAAGTGCCAATGCACAAATCACTGTACTAAATGGCATCACGGTCACATAAATCTAACAACAATGCTGACTGGTATTACTAGAGTATTAGCTGAGGGCTGCTGCAGGGCAGTGCTGGGCCAAGACCTGTGTGTGTGTATCGCAGGGAAGAGACCTCCATCAACACTGATAAAGCCCTACACTCTTATTTATGAGCCTTTGTATGCTGCATTCAGCACTCTGTCTGCACTGATACAGCAGCACAGACTCCCCAATAAGAATATAACAATACCAGAAAATATGTATTTTATTTGCAAATTATAGTTCTTCACCATACAAATTCTCTACTTTCTGTTCAAGTAACATCGTAGCTCTGTAGGCATTTCTGTGCAGGAATAAATAAAAACGGACAAAGCTAAAAATCCATAAAAGTACACCTTAACCTTAACATAAATATATAATAAACATAAGTCACATGACACACACCATTTAAATCATGTATAGCCAAATTCCCCTGAAAAAGATCCCATGTCCACATAAGTACTACCTACACCGGTATTAAAAGACCACCATGGATATACTCAAAATTCAAATGGTACATGGACATTATGTACATAAAAAGGAGCTATAGGTATACAAAAAAGATAATGGTGAGATATTTCTGTGCAAGAGAGGTGTAAAAGAGAAAACCCTTATTAAATGACAAGCTTTTTTGGGTTTGTGCTAATTAATTGCGCACTGCCATTGACTGCAAATTTGCTGGTAAAAATTCATCCCAAAACCAGGAAAAAAGGAGGCTCCTTTGTGAACTTTGCCTCAGAAGCACCTAATTCACCGGTGACTGCAGCTGGGTCCCTTTTCTGGACTGCAACACTATTAAATTAGAGCGCAGGGCCATCAATTTAATAAGCGCCAGAGCAGATCATTTGAGTAAGGACAGTATTAGTATTCTAGCTGAGCACAACTAAGAGCAGCTGACCTTTTTCACCGCCAAGAAGATCCTTGAACACATCCAGCTGAATCAGAGAATGCAGTAATAAGGCCGTCAATGTTTAACAGTGTCAAAGGAAGGGTTTTCTCCCCCAGATCTTTAGCAAGTCAACGGTTGGGGGGTGGGGGGGGATATATAGTAAGTAAAATATGGTAATGTAGGGCTGTAACAACTAATTGCAATAAATTGCAATTCTATTTTTAGCTATTCATTATTCAAAGCTTTAAATATATAAATTCAAGTATAGTCCATTTCTGTTCAGATAGCAGACAAATCGGGGGGGTCTTACATAGATAGAAAGACTTTTGTCTTTTGGATAGATTTTGTCTTGGCATGATACATTTGTTATATAACCAAAATAGATCATTTGTAGGCGATTAGTTTTCTGATGTTCTTCTTATCACAGTATACAAACTGTTAAAGATGATCAGTTTTCTTATCATTATTACTTCTTCCCAGGAGGTAAAATAATCCCTGTCGTTTGTTTGTTTGTTTGTGAGCAACATAACTCAAAGTAAGGAGGATCTGGACGAAATCTCCAGGAAACATGCACAATGGCCCAGTGAACAACTGATTTTAGGGATTATCCAAATTACTATCTTGATACAGGATTTTATCAAAGGAATGAAATTGCGCCTCTAGGCAATGGTCTGTGTCTGCGGACGTCTATGTGTGTTTTTCTAGATTTATATATGCAAAGAATTTAAGCATTTCTTATTATTTTGCCGTTATAACAACACATTTGATAAACCTTGTGTACACATATGAATCATTTCATTTGTAGCTCAAATGAAATCCAGCAGATGATTTTATGTACATCCATTGTTTGAGGCGATTTGTGAATAGAGCTAGTTCCAGGACATAAAATTGATTTATATACACGCTGGTGTGGAATTGATCAGCGAACATCAAAATTCTCTGTGAACTCCTACATAACAAATCAGATAGTGACCTTTGGCTCCGACATCTTAAGCTGATGCACAGCGGCAGGACGGGCTCTTAAGCAACGCTCCGACATATTGGAGGTGTTTCCAGCCGCACAAGGAGGAAGTGGCAAGATGGTGAAACATTAGTAGTAGTAATGCATCGGGTTATGGGATAGATCACCTGCAGTGACAGTTATAGCTGCTGTCAGACCACACGCACCAAGATTTTACTAGCCTTTTGTCTGCATGCAATAAACACAGGTTAAATGCTCACTCTATTCATATTGACTGCTCAAAGACAAATTAAGAGCAAAATATGTAGAAAGATGCAACCTGTATTGTTAGTAAATACAGTTAGAAATGATTCACTTTGCACTGTGAGCTTATGGCAAAAGATAAGTGAATGTTTAGTCTCTCATTCACTCTCCATGCAAGCACTTAAATGCTCAAGACAAGAAAGATCCATAATTAATAGCTGTTGGGGCTTGTGGGAAGCTAGGAGATATATGTTTGGCCTGGGAAATAGCCGCTCTGTGTTTTATAGCACTAGTTGCAATGTTGATGAATATTTGCCGTTTCGGAATCATAGCTTAATGTCAGCCCACAATTTGTTGCAATTAGTCGGTTGATTTATAGGAATGCTGGGGCCAAGTGCATGGTAACAATTAACACAGCTTTCTCTGGGCTTTTTTATTAATGGGGTGTCGCAGGAGAAGAGGGTTTCATCCAGAGGCATACAACTGCAAATCCCACAGTGTGATCCGCACTCATGAACAGGACAGGCGAAGCCACCAAAAGACTGCACTGGGCTCGATAAATACTATGTATTTCCACTCTACAATGATTGATCACCCACAGTTAATTCTTTCATAGTGAGTTGCAAATAGAAAATTCAGTAAGGAATATTTATTTATAAATTTAAATATATACATAATTCTACTTCTATATATATAACATGTACTTCTCTCAAGAGGTGCAGCTCGCCAGTAATTGACCCATACAAAATTACAAAATAGTTCACAAATAATTTACTCCCTTGATAGAGAATGTCAATACATATTTTAAGACAACAACAAAAGTTTAAGTCGTTAGCAATGAGACAAGCATCAGAGTTGGAAAATGTCCATTTTAAATTTAAAAAAGTTTCCATAAAAGGCTTTTGCCGTCTCAAACTGAGCCTCAACAATATCACATGAGTTAGTTGGCTTAGTTCAATAGTAATCAATTTGAATTCAAAACTATGCATTACTGACATAAAAATACTGCTTTTATAAGCATGTGACTCGCTGAAAGGAATCAAACAGCTGTTCTGTCTGGCAATAACAGGGTTCAAGTGGAGCGTTGTGCCCCTAAACGGCTAATAAACGGCACAAAATGAGCCTGCAATTAAATTTATACACTTGATTGCACTGCTGTCATGTCCACTACAGGCTTATCGAACACCTGGGATCTATTTCCTAATAGAACCTTGGGGAGAGTTGGAATGAGAGAAGGAGAGGAACTAATGAACAAAGCAATCTTTTTGTCTGTGTTTTGGGCTGCTTTTCGGACTTTTAAGGACTATCATGACAGCCTTGTTGCTTCAAAATTATTGCTTTATTGAAAAGTATATAACAAGGTATTTCAATGGAAAAACAAATGCTAATGAACTAACAAGACCAGTACAAATCCCCAGAAATGTCTGTATTCCGAAAACATACTAGCGGTAAATAGGTTTCCATAACCATACATGTAAGATAGAACTATAGAACTATAGTCTCTAACTGCTAATGACAAGCCACATGACCAGCCACAAAGTAATCCAGTTTTATTTGAGAAAGAAAGAAAATATGAGCTACTGTTAGAGGTACCAAGATCTCAACTACAACACAAACACATTTTTACAATAATTTCTGTAAAGAGTTGCTAAATTAAATTATGAAGCACATCATCTATAAACATTGTCTCTACAGTCCAGTCCTCCATCCATGGGAGCGGTTCCCTCACTCATTGTGGTTCTCCCTCAGGTTTCGCTTTTATACACATACGTTTTTGAGTTTTTCTTGCCGACGCAGGAGGGTCTAAGAACAGAGCATGATCAGGGGCATTTATAGACATTTGTTTCACAGTTTTCCTGTGAATTAATGACACCTATGCGATTAATTGTTGTATTTCTTAACAATTCTGTGACTGCTGTTGTGGTTTTGAGTGATACAAATATAACAACAACATAATTTGATTTAACAACGAAAAGTTAAAATATGTTCGGAATATTGTCATTGTCATAGATAATCCTTTTCATCTCATTGCCCACTTATTTTTGCCTTGAAAAGCCTACTAAAAGATGCTGCTTGTTTTGGGATTGACAAATGTACAGTTTTGTAGTCTCATACTTACCTAAAGCAGGCATGTTTGTTAAGCTAAAGCAGGCTGTTGCTCCCTACAGACGAATACGGAGAAGACACATGAAGAAACCTGTCTCCGAGCGCGCACACCATCTGCACGTAGTTAAAGCGTATGCACACAGATGGTAGAGCAGCACTCCCAAAGTTGCTCCGTCCGTGTGTCTAACCTAACAAAGCAAATTAATTAACAGCAAAATGCAACAAAAACGAAGGGGCGCTTTGAACAAGTTTCCAATGATTCTAATGAGGAGAAAGGAGAAAGGAAAGCACCATCGATATATAATGTTGCGAGGGAAATATTAACAATAATAATAATAAGGGCTTATGATCACTACATTTCAAGTCAACGTGGCAACATTTGTGCAACATGCATTCACAAATGTTTAGACCACCGTTTTCACTGAACCATTTCAAACTTGATTTTGATACGAGTATAATTACTCAATCATCTATTCCATGGTGCTAATGTATAAATGTTCTTTTTGGGCAATAAACTGTAATTTTCTAACTCAAAAATAAAAATGACTATTCGGGAGGCCATGAGGTTTTACGCCATTTTTTCATTCTTAACATATATAGTGTCCTGATCAAATTGTCTTCATTTTATAAACTTGCCCATGGGTATACTGTAACTTATTAACAAGTGTTTTGATAATAGTTTCGGATCAAATTGTATGTGATTTTCAATACTTTTCACAAGCCTCGTTTAGACCACACATTGTGCATATACCGGTTTGAAAATCACATAAAGGGAATAATTGGAAAGTTAATGAGTTTGAAAAAAATGTGAGGAAAAGGGGAGGGTGCCAAATACAAAATGCAATAACATGTAATGATTCATGGACGTGTTTAAACAGAACACATAGGTATCCACTATCCAATAATGTGTTTGTATAAAAAGGTATGATTTGGTCAAGTCCAGTGGCAGCCAATAAGCATGCAACAACATACAAAAAAACGTAACAAGTTCTGCCCAAGAATTCACTCAGCTTCCTCAACTGCTAATTCTGCTTTGCTGTTGTTTGACTTCAGTAAGTGCTCAGTTTTATTTCATGCACTCCTTCCTCCTCCTCTCATAATATTCTAGAAAGAAATAAAACAACAACATGTGAAGTAATCCGTGGCCAAGAGTAAAAGCAAAAAAATTACAATGGCCTATTAGCAAATGCACTGTATGCTTTGTGTCCATGTCGCCGTAAGACATACAGTAACACGGAACAGAATCAATTAGAAGTCTCAAGTGGAAGCGAGAGTTGAGTTTGCACTGTTCCATTACACATTTTTCTTATGCTCCAAACATTATGGAGCATGATATTCCCTGATCTGGCTTGTGTTTGCGTTTTCTCACTGTTTACTGCAACACTTCCAGGCCAACTCATATTTGATTTTCCCCACTGGGAGTCCAAGCTCGGTCCCAACACACACACAAGAGAAATGAGGCCGGAAAAGAGTAGTGGAAAATCCTTCAAAGCTGTCCAAAGATCTAGATTACAAAAGCAGATTTTATTTTCACTTCGAACACCCGACATCTTAGATAAAAAGCATATCAAAGGTGACTGGGAAGACTGGCTTTTCTCCTGGCATTTCAGTTTTCACTTATCAAATGCGTTTCCCTCACCAGCCACCCAACCGCCACAGACTCATCCAATTCTTGGATTTTAGTATATTAAGAAAAGTTGGGAAAGAATGAAGAGGAACAAACTGTCTCATTGAACCAATGTCGAGAAGACAGGTCAATATTGAAAACGTGCATATACATCAAACAGACGTAAAGAAGAGCTTTCAAAATAATATATGATAAGGATTCAAGCCATGTGTGCGAGGAGACTTTTGTCCATTAGTCACACATAGGAGTTTCTTTCTTTGGCAGAACCAGCGCCATGTGTGAATAATCACTGAGGGCCTCAAAGGTGCCCTACTACAGGAGGGATGCAAGGGCACACAAGGGAGGTGCAGGTTGGGAGAGTTGGGAATGGGCAGGAGGTGGTGGGAGGGATGTGTTGTAAATGTTAACACGTTGAGGATTTGGATATCGTCACAAGCTTGTCTCATTAGTGCCTAATTGGCAGGGTTTCCCTCCTTCTTTTGTTCTGAATACCGTTTGTCTTTTAGGGGGCTGGGGCAACGGAGACGTGGAAGACAAGCGGTAAGCCCCATATTTCAAGTGTGGTATGCTTGATAAAGGGAGTGTTAAGTTCATAATACATCAGCATAAACAGTTCTGTCCTGTGATTACCCTTAAAAAAACAGAGTGGAAAACTGAGAGTTCACCCTGTCCAATTAAATTAAAGGTTGGGTTCGCAATAGAAAAGAGCCAGTAGGTTATTTCCCTCCAGTTTTCTGCTCCCTCACCTTTCCCCAATGGGAAATCGTAGAAAAAAACAACAACACAGCTAAACAGCAAATTATTACCAAAGCTGAGCTCAGGACTGTGCTGCAGCAGAAATATTGAAGTTGTCATAGAGAGGGATGGCCTGTGCATTCTTAGAATTATTATGTGTATTGCTCTGCTTGACAGACATTAAAGTAGACAATGAAACACATGAGCAACGCTGAATTGTTCATGGGCACAGATGGCTCCACATGAAGGCAAAAAGAAAGCAACAATCTGGAGTGAAATATACATTTGCTTAAGTAGACACTTTGATCATCATATTGAATTTAAAGCACGCATCACTTTTCATGTCTCTAAATAATGCTAAAATACTTGCTTAAGAACACATTTAAAATGTATTAACGATTGCTTCTCACATTAATCTTAACTCAATACAATAGATTTAAAATGAACACTTACAAGAACTTTTGTATTAGTTTTGAGTTATTTTACTGAACATTTTTTTAAAAGAACTCTTAGAAATAGGTTTAAAATGGGCTCTAGGTGTGAGTGGAGTGTTTATAATGTATGCAGCACCTAACAGCGTGAATGTGGGCGTCTGGAGGAGAGCGCAGCCTCATCTGTTACTGGCTTAGCCGACTGGCCCACTGCATGAAGTAGAACGACAGGGTGTCACTGCAGCGACAGTGATGGATGCCCCAAATTTTGTAGGCAACTTGGGCAATTGGACACATTAACAACGGACACCTGCTTTTCCTCATACAAATCTATTAAAAGATAACAACAATGGCAGGCATGCACTATTAGTAAATTATAGCTCTGTTGGAGAGGCCAGTGCGTCTCTCTTGTCCCACCTACCCCCACAAGAGAGTCTCTAACTCCTGGTCTTGACATTCACAGTCTCATAGTGCCACCCTGTGGCAACATGAGATTGGTTTTCTCCTCGCTAGCAGGAGTAACACATGACTACCACATATTATCAGCCAATTTCTTTTCATCATATTAATAAATTAAAACATGTGTAAAACATTTAAAATCCATATACAAATGAATCTACAACAAACACTGTTCACTTATTTGGGGCAGGACCTTTTATTTAAGGTCTATTCAAATGCTCTCACACTACAGAGATGCAATGCGATCATAATTTGTTTGAAAAGGAGAAAGGTAACCTTTTTACATTGGACACATGCAGGTTTCTGACACCATGTGAGTTTAGATACACCACAGGGAGGCCTTTCAGATACATTTGCAGAAGGTACACTTTGAGTTTGGGTCTTTGAAGTGATAAGTTAAAGAGAGAACAAGACCAGTAAATACTTTTACAGCAGGCAATTTGTCAGCATGTGTAAATGTCTCCAATTCCCAACAGCACTGGAGAAAAATTTACAGTCGCTCGGGAAGAGACACCGTCCAAAAAAAGAGCACTTTTTACTCTCCCTCATCTCCCTGAGACCACTAAAGCGTTCCCATAAATCCAGCCTGGTCCCTGCTGATGTCTGCTGTTGTCAGATCTCATGCCTTGACAATGCTTTCCACCATCATTGTCTTGACAGAAATATGATATGTGAAACTGCAATGTCACATCACTTAACATGATTTAACCTAAGCTAGCCGACACCATTTTAATCAATCACAAGCGTCACCTTTTTCCTGTAATGATGACACTGGTATAGAATCTTGTGTTGGGACGATCTATAGGACTTATCTCTGCTACTGATTTATGACTACTGTCAGCTAATGTATAGAGGTATCTCCTTTTTCTATCACCATGGTGATAGAAAACTGGCACATACAATTACTTAGTGGAGTAATATTGCACAATTAATAATGAATTATTATTACATAAATAAATACAACTTTATGGTTTGCATCTGTGCACAATGTCTGTCAAGTTAAAAATAAACTTGACATTTATATTATTGCTGAGTGGAAATAGGGCCAAAGTGTTTAAGTGTTTGATAATGACGAATGCAGAAGTTTTAACGTAGGAGTAGCTCAATCATGTACCCAGCTCTAATTTCATTTATTCACTTTAGGAAACTGTTTAACGTAATGATTGACTGTATTTAAGCATTTAGGACAGACTGAAACAAACAAAATCTGCACACCCACTTCATGGGGATCCTTTTAGTTCATAAGAGTTATAATAAAAAAGGCAGCTTACCTGTCCCCAAATCACACTGGCATAATCCACCAGGAAGCAGCGTCACTGGGTACACTGGGAGGTGGGTCTAGATGACAAGAAACTGTAAGATATTTAAGGAAACAATGTATCAACTTTGATTGTGGATCTTAATTATAAATAAATATTCATACTCAGGTGGTTCATACAGATTAAAGAGTGTCATTAACTCACCTGAGAGTCGAACCCAGGATCTCTTTGTAAATGTTTATTTACAATCTTCCTGATTTGCTAATTACTTTGTGGCCCTACAAGATCACACATTTGAAAGAAATGTGGTCGGCGGGCACTAAACAAATACTCCCATACGCAATATCAACACAATTCCATCCAACTGTTATTGGAATTTTCTAAAAGAGCAAACCAATAGATAACCTATTACAAAACTATATGAGATCAATAGCTAATTTCTTTGCATTGATTAGCACTTGGACATTTAACATGTGCCCTGTGGCCACAATGTGTGTTCCACAAGCTCAGATCCCCATTGGCCTCATGAGTATTAAAATTATTGATTCAGACAGAGGACTAAAAATGTCAAGCTGTTCATTAATCTTAATAAAGACTGGACTTGACCAATGCAGCCTTTCTCCAATACATCCTATCCAGCAACTGAGCACACAAGCAGTGCAATTAATGAGTTTCTATCAAGGGACGTGATTTAAGCCTTTGCCATTAATGGATCAATTCATTTAATATGGGTTTACCTACTCTCTTCAAGAAGATAGCAGACGAATCAAAACACAATCTGGAGGCCTATTCCAGCCAATGTGCTGTCTTATCAAATAATCAGGGATTCATTGATATTTTACTCCCATCCACTATTAGATGGTAGATTTTGCCACAGGTGCAAATCCTCTGGCTCAGGTCCTGATCAAGCCGAGCTAGGTCAGTTTGTAAAGAAGCTCATTAAGCTAGTGATTACACATGGCTCTGGGGGGGGGGGCATAGGGAGAGGGAGGAATAGTCATGTTTTGAACATTAAAAAAATGTGTTATTTGAAGTCCGATTTTAGTCACTATTATTGATTTCTTGAGACTTGACATGATTAAGTGTTTTGGATTGGGAAATGATTCGTAAACCATTTTAAAGAGGACAAGTTATAAAATCAAGTATGAGCCTAATTCAAAACATTTGTTTGAAGACTTTACATTTCAATCTTTGGTTAGACTTTTCTGTCCTTGTGTTGGAACTTGATTTGGACTACAAGTTTCCTCCTTCACCTAAAACATGAAATTGGTGAAGGAGTGAGTGAATGATGGCGTTGGGGTTTGGTGTGGTACTGCAGTTGATTTACTGATCAAATCCACATTTTGTTTTCTTCAGGGTTAATCCTTCTATTACTATGGAAACAGTATAGTTCTATTTTAGATATTTTGATGTGGCGGTAACGTGGATGAATTATAGTAACACAACGTTGGATCTTTGGATCGTTGGATGTTTTATTGATCTAAAAAAATGATGAGTGAATCTTGTAGCTTTATGCTGATAGCAAGTAACGTGGGTTACCGTGTGATACCTGAAATTATACGTTTTCTAAGGATGTCAAAACGAGAAGTTAACGAAATAATATCGCACTGATGTGTTTATTTCTTATTAATTACACTAAAACTGTCTGTAAAGTAGAGAAGGCAAATGGAAAGCAAACTTACAAATAACTTATGACGGAAGATGTTCCCGCACATGGAGCATGACCACGAGGCCCAAATTCTAATTTCACCGGCGACTTGAAGTGCGCATGCGCGGCATTGTAACCTTACCCAGTATAATACATCCATGAGTACCACACATACGTTATAATACTTACTGTTTATTTTGTAAATAAATATGCCATCATCTTTTCGAGGTAATTATGGAAAGGCTGTTTACAAACTTGAAGTCAAGCTGAGATTAAAGGGTGGATGGACTTTACAGACGCAAAAGAGTTTTGTGTCAATGTCATTTCCTGGTTTTAATCAAATGAATGTGAGTCATGTGAGTATATCGTTTTTATTTATTTATTTATGTAATCTTTAATTCAGATACACAAAGGGTCCACATAAAACAAAAGAGACAAAAAACACCCGAACTAGTGTGTATTTATATGGTTACAATTATGTGAGGATACAAAAAGGTGTCAAATTCTTTGTGCTGTAGTTTCCACAGACAGGCTTACAATTTGTTTTCATTGTTTCCTTTTACGAAATAATTGAAACCAACAAATTTTCTTCTGCAAATTAGCATTAGCTGAGGTGTCCCCTTGAACATGCAATACTCTCAGTGCACAGCAGGTGGCAGTAGAGACCACAACACCACACTTGGCTTAGGCTGAGGGACCACAAGAGGCGTGGTTTCTGGAGGTCTCAAAGCAACTGTACTATGCTAACTACCGCTCCATGGTCCGCTGAAGTTAGCACACATTGGCAAAGTAACCGTGATAAGTAGTTGAGGATCTGTTTTTAAAATGCCTTCTGTGAGAAACTTAGTGATAGCTTACGACGCATTGAACGATAACGGGACGTTCTCGGAGGGGGATACAATCACAGGAAAAGTGACACTGGAACTTGAAAAGGAAACCAAGATCGAGAGCCTCTTCGTGAAAGCTAAAGGCGATGTCAGTGTCCATTGGTCTGAAAGGCATGGAGACAAAACCAGAAACTACGATGCACATAGGAGACTGTTCAAGCAAAAGCACTTTCTCATCAGTCAAGAGGCCAATGGTAGGCTCTGATACACTGTTGCATGTAATAACAGTGGATAACTCAAATGATGTTGGATAATTCATTTTGTATTACTTTTACAGACGTCAGACTTCCTGCTGGCATTCATATTTTCAATTTCAGCCTCCAGATACCATTAGGGTAAGGATACTGTCCTAACGAATTTACTGCATTTTGTCATGGCTGTTAGTATGCTGAAATGTATAGTGGAGAGTACCACACATGTGTTGTAATACTTACTGTTTATTTTGTAAAGAAATATGCCATCATCTTTTCGAGGTAATTATGGAAAGGCTGTTTACAAACTTGAAGTCAAGCTGAGTAGAAGCTGGAGGATGGACTCTACAGATGAAAAAGAGCTTTGTTTTGTGTCAAAGTCATTTCCTGGTTTTAATCAAATGAATGTGAGTATATCGTGTGTATTTATATGGTTACAATTATGTGAGGATACAAAAAGGTGTAAAATTCTTTGTGCTGTAGTTTCCGCAGACAGGCTCAACAAACAAGAACGTTGGTGTCTTCAGTAAAGGAACGGTGCAGATGGATGTCACAGTGGACAAGAGAGGTTATGTCCCAGGTGAGATTTTCCTCATTTTGCCTTTATATATGAAGGTTTTATCAAGCATCTTTTTTTCTCTCTAGGTGACACCGTCTTTATAAACGCAAAAATTAACAATTCCTCTTCTAAAGACGTGATCCCCAAATTCAGCTTAATTCAAGATGTGGTGTATCGTGCCAGTGGCAACACTAAGTTCGAAAAAAATGTGATTCATAAAGATGCACATGAGTGTATTAAACCTCAAAATCATAAAGAACTGAGATGTTCATTGAAGATTCCTTCCAATACACCGATGTCCATACTGGATTGTGACATACTATCAGTGGAATACCGCATTAAGGTAAAACCCAACATCCTTTATTTGGTTCTTAAAGTCCAGTGCAGTCAAGATATATTTGGTTTGTTTACAGGGTTATCTGGATATAAGTTTTTCCTCTGACCCCTCAGTTGTGTTTCCAGTGGTTATTTGCTCTGTCAGCCCTCATTCAGCAGGTGGCGCTGTTGGAGGCCCAAGCGCCAGTGACTTCCCACCTCAAGTGCCTTTTGCTGGCCCTTTTTCTCCAGATCCACACTCAGGGGCCTCTCTGTATACAACAAATTCTCAATACCCAGGAATGCCAGCAACAACGTTTTCTGGTGCTGCGAGCATGTACCCAGTGTCACCTTTTGCAGGAGGCTACCATAATCCTGTTCCTCCCCAGCCCTGTGCATACGGCTCTCCATTTTCCTCCTCAACCTCATCTTCTGTTCTTCACCCGCCACCCACATCAGCAGCGATCCGCCCACCATCCCCCGGCCCAGTAAACCCTCTGTTCCCTTCAGCTCCACCAACTTACAATTCACTGGAACCTCCTCCACCAAGTTATCCCTCTTCCATAATCCCATCTGAAATAACTATGCCTTCTGCCCCTTTGATGACTGAAAACTTCCTCTCTCAATCCACTGAAGCGCCTCCATCATATGAAGTCCTCTTCCCGCCGTCTTATGGTGCAAATCCTGGTGCAAAGTAATTATATTATTACTTTTGTGGCATATAGATGTTACAGCGCACTATATAATAATATTTGCAGTGTGTTTTTACATGAAGCCCAGCAAATATAATGTAAGGCATGGTTTGGGTTTATAACAGATCACAGTATTCAAAAGGACCCATATGTTGAAAAAGTCTCTGACAGGAAAACAGCCGCAACGTAAATTTTTAATCAAATGGGTCTAAAACCACAGAACAATGTTCTCTGAAATTCAAAAGTGTTAATTATTATGAGGATGAATATGATTAAGTTGGCCCTACATTGTAGGTTTTTTTTATATTGTTTTATTCGTAGTAGTATTATGGCTCCATATTCTGCTCTGTGCCAACACTGTCTTGATGGTAATAAATTTGCCTTATTTTATTTTAAATGAGAATCATACAGGTTATAATGTTTATCTAACGTCCAGGTAATAAAATCATGTATAGGCGGCACGGTGGCTGAGTGGATTGCATCCGGGTTCGAATCCCTGCCGGACCAGGGCCTTTCTGAGTGGAGTTTGCATGTTCTCCCCGTGTCTGTGTATGTTTCCTCTGGGTACTCCTGTTTCCCCTACCACTAAAAACATGTCCAATAGTTCTGGCATGCGCCTCCTGAACTGGCCCCTCCCATCTCTGTGTGGAGTGAAAGGACAAATGCCCAAAAAATTACAATTGTAAACCGCTTTGTGACTCTGGTCTGTGAAAGGCGGTATATAAATAAGGATTACTTACTACTACTACTACTACTTACTATAGATTATTCAATTCATCAAATTGAATAATTTCTCTAAAATAATCATTATCTGAAGCCCTGATTGTGACCTATATGATGCCTTTGTATGTGTGTTGGTCATTTGTCAGTATTTTGAATGTAGCTTTTGTTGTATCAACACATCAGTGCTTTTGTAATAAACCTATCTTTTGGAAAGAGATTATTTACTAACATACAGCATAAATGATTCTCACATTAATAAAATAATGAACTCTATCATAGTTTTGACTCAAAGTGTTTCAGCAGTAGACATCCTGGTCACATATTAAACATGTGGATTTGTGACACTTTTTAACCACCATTATACAGGTGGACTTATGACGTGCTTCATTTTCCCCTGAGGTTGAAACCTGAGTCGGCTGCTGCCATCGCTGCACCTGACTATGGGCGTATCCGGATCACAAGTTCTTCCTCATTCACTTCATCATCAACAGGTCCTGCGCGTTGTCGGTGCAGAATGGGTCCCATCAAGGATTTTAAACTGAGATATGAAGCCGTCAATAAGCAAAACACTTTCGCTGCGGGGGATTTAATCAATGGCTCGCTGTCTTTCACGTTGAGCGAAGAGATCAAAATAAAATCCCTGTACGTGAAGGTTAAAGGCGACGCCAACGTACACTGGAGCGAGCACCAGCACGGGGCGCACCAGCACGGGGCGCACCAGCACGGGGCCCACACTCATCACTCCAGACACCTGAGGTTTTACAAAGCCAAGGAGTTTTTGGTTCCCGAATCTAAAGATGGTAAGAAGCTAGAGGAGTTGGACGTTTGGTCTAAATGCAATGAACCACCAATTCGTCTAATGTTCTTATTTTCGACTACATTGAATATAAGCTATGCATATTGTTTGTCTTAACAGTCTAGGAAAAGTGAAATGTGGACCAATCTGATCACAGCCTCAATATGCAGTTTTCATCCTGTCTTTTGAAATATGTTTTGCATACATGGGAAAAGACCTTGTGAGTCAGTAATTGACGCTTTAGGTTAACAGCTGAGCACAGTGTGGTTATTTTTTGTATGCATGAATTAGTTACAGCTGGTTTTAGTGGTTAAAAGTGAATAACCCCATCTTTAAGACTAGTTTAAATACAAAACAACAAAAAAACATTTAGGTGGGAGATAACAAAGCTATTCTGATATTTTGCAGAAACTGTTCTTCAACAAGGAGACCATCGCTATCAGTTCAAACTTAAAATACCAGAGGGGTAAGAGGGACATTTTTTCAAAACATATTCTGCTTTAGGCCAAGGCATGAAGCTGGAATAACATTTTTTTTTCCAGAAACATACCACCCTCCTTCCAGGGTTATCATGGCAAAATTGTCCATGTGCTTCAGGCGAAGCTGAAAAGAAGCTGGCATACGTCTACTTCAGACCAACACCTACTAAATTTTGTATCCAGAATGTATTTGCCCGCTGTACAGGTAATGTGATAACAACACTTGACCATTTGAATACAGTGCCTTGCGAACCTTTCAACAAAAACGCCACCTTTTGCTGCAATTACAGCTGCAAGTCGCTTGGGGTATGTCTCTATCAGTTTTGCACATCGAGAGACTGGAATTCTTTCCCATTCTTCCTTGCAAAATAGCTCGAGCTCAGTGAGGTTGGATGGAGAGCGTTTGAACAGCAGTCTTCAGCTCTTTCCACAGATTCTCGATTGGATTCAGGTCTGGACTTTGACTTGGCCATTCTAACACCTGGATACGTCTATTTGTGAACCATTCCATTGTAGATTTGGCTTTATGTTTTGGATCATTGTCCTGTTGGAAGATAAATCTCCGTCTCAGTCTCAGGTCTTTTGCAGACTCCAACAGGTTTTCTTCCAGAATGGTCCTGTATTTGGCTCCATCCATCTTCCCATCAATTTTAGCCATCTTCCCTGTCCCTGCTGAAGAAAAGCAGGCCCAAACCATGATGCTGCCACCACCATGTTTGACAGTGGGGATGGTGTGTTCAGGGTGATGAGCTGTGTTGCTTTTACGCCAAACATATCGTTTTGCATTGTGGCCAAAAAGTTCGATTTTGGTTTCATCTGACCAGAGCACCTTCTTCCACATGTTTGGTGTGTCTCCCAGGTGGCTTGTGGCAAACTTTAAACAAGACTTTTTATGGATATCTTTGAGAAATGGCTTTCTTCTTGCCACTCTTCCATAAAGGCCACATTTGTGCAGTGCACGACTGATTGTTGTCCTATGGACAGACTCTCCCACCTCAGCTGTAGTTATATGCAGAGTTATATTCATCCAGAGTGATCATGGGCCTCTTGGCTGCATCTCTGATCAGTCTTCTCCTTGTTTGAGATGAAAGTTTGGAGGGACGGCCGGGTCTTGGTAGATTTGCAGTGGTCTGATACTCCTTCCAGTTCAATATAATTGCTTGCACAGTGCTCCTTGAGATGTTTAAAGCTTGGTAAATCTTTTTGTATCCAAATCCGGCTTTAAACTTCTCCACAACAGTATCTCGGACCTGCCTGGTGTGTTCCTTTGTCTTCATGGTTCTCTCTGCACTTTAAACAGAACCCTGAGACTATCAAAGAGCAGGTGCATTTATACGGAGACTTGATTACACACAGGTGCATTCTATTTATCATCATCAGTCATTTAGGACAACATTGGATCATTCAAAGATCCTCACTGAACTTCTGGACTGAGTTTGCTGCACTGAAAGTAAAGGGGCCGAATAATATTGCACGCCCCACTTTTCAGTTTTTTTTTAAATTATCCAATGAATTTCGTTCCACTTCACGATTGTGTCCCACTTGTTGTTGATTCATGACAAAAAAATTAATTTTTTATATCTTTATGTTTGAAACCTGAAATGTTGAAAGGTTCAAGGGGGCCGAATACTTTCGCAAGGCATTGTACAACCTACATCTACTGCAGCGCTGGACTGTGTGGGGCTGGATTTTATTCTTTCTACTCATACATTTACTATGTCCTTCTTCACTCTAAATTACCTAACCTCATTCATTAACCCCAATTTTAAAATGATGTAAAAAGGAATGGAGAGTTGCCTCTACTTACAAGTAGGCAATGCTGCTGCTGAAAATTGTGTTGCAATAAACTTGGCCAGCAGGTTTGCTAACTTTAAGTAGTATTTCTTCACTAGTAGAAGTAGTACAACCTATTTGTAGCTGTACATTTTATATAGGCTTTATAAAAGTCTTTAGTTTGTGATATCAGATAAAAACAAATAATTCTAGATATATTTTATTTCTATATGCTTTTCTTTGAGATGAGTTAAACAAGGTAAACTATCTGGCAAAGCAAGTTTCTGGTATTCAGGTAAGGTAAACATGTGTGTTTTTGTCTTCCACTATAGTCTCACCAGTCTGGATCTGTGGATAAAAAGGTGGGGACCTTCTCTAAAGGGAAAGTCCATTTGAGTGCAACTGTGGACAAACAGGTTTACTCCCCAGGTATTTACAGAGACTCGACCGTTGATATTACCGTTTATTGTTGAAACATCCTTTTCAGGATGATCCAGCATGTTCTGTATTCTGATGTCTGTTCATTTTTGATCACAGGAGACACTGTACATGTTACGGCCAAAATCAAGAACCAATCCTCCAAGAAAATGCGGATCAAGTACAGTATATATAGTAAAACGGTGTATCGTGCCTACCACCATGCAAAGATCGAAAATGGAACAGTGTGCAAAATCGCAGGAGAGACAATTGAACCTGACTTTGAGGGTGATGTGTCCTGTGCTATCGCAATTCCTGCAGACTCAAAGCTCAGCATCCACAACTGTGAAATCATCACTGTGGAATTCTATCTCAAGGTAGTTTTGTGTTTTTGGGCTGTAACTTGAGCTGAGAACATTAATTGATGTGCAAAGTGTTTTCTTTAATTGACTATGGTTTTAGTTATTCTATTGATATGCTGTATGCACAGACTCTGCCATGAGTAAGGGATTGTGATGTTACAACTCAAACAGTTTTGTATAGTGTTGTAAAACAACATTTTACAAAAATGACATTTAGAGAACTATGGAGTTGAGGGTGGCTAACTGGAGATCATTTTAGACTGTGAGGGTGGTGGTTTTTGAATGTAGCTTGTTTTGCCATAGATGTAAATATCTCCCAGACTACTGCTCCTGACGGGCTTCCCCAGTGAGATTGGAAGGACGGGTCGAATACAGAACAAATGTAACAACAGAGACAATAAAGAGTATTACTCTTTCTTAACCTTTAATTATATTTTATGTTTTTTTTTTCAGACATATTTGGACATCAGCTTTGGACTTGACCCTGAAGTGTCGCTTCCTTTGATTATTGCTTCTCCAGATCTCAATGGCCACCATGGTTACCAAAATGCCCATGGGCCAATTGGGGGCCCAAGCTCCAGTGATTTCCCTCCTTTTTTCTCTGGTCCTTATCCCGTAGGCCCACCAAATGACTACCCCGCACCAGCTCCTAATCAATACCCAATGTGTCCAGCAGGCTATAATCCTGTACCAGGCTACAATAGTCAGATGCCTCTGCAGCCTGGTCCATATGGGTATCCCACAGCGCCTGTAATGCCTTTTCCTCCGTCCCAGTACTCAATGAACCCTCAGGCACCGCCATCTTACATGTCTGTGTACCCAAATCCACACAGTGGAAAAGACATGGAGGAAAAAACACAGATTTAAGTGTTACATCCTAAAAGCCTTCGATACCCTGACACAACTGCCCACAAAAGGTTATTTTATACTTCATGTTGTCTTTTTTGTCCTTGATGATAATCTGATTTTATATTTCAAACATTTCTGGATAGATGCACCTTAAATTTTTTTACTTGAAACACAGACATGTATTTTGTTTCTATCAGCAAAAAAACAATTGAACAGATCATATCTTCCAGTGTAAGAGAGTCAGGGAAAAATGTGCTACATTTATATATTGTCTGTAATTAGAAGTTTATTGCATGTTATGTCAACCCAAAGCTACAGCCACTGCTCACTGCCTACTATGCATGATTGTATGTATTTATTCATTTTTATCGAGCTTGCATGTTGCTCATACGTCTCTTGCAATTTAACTCATATCACGTGAAGTTATTGTTAATCAAAAGTGTATACAAACAGCTTAAACATTTTGTCCTTTTGATGTTTTTAGTTTGGCCAACACAAGTCATGTCACATTCTTCTGTGTGCATCATTACACAGGAAAACACCTCGTGTTCGGTTGGGCAGTAAAAGCTGTCCCATATCTCACAGTACAGGGCAACTATGCACCATTCAAGTTTGCAGAATGAAAAGAGCCTTTAACAGATTTATGATCTTCACGTCTAATTGGTAGTCCAAGCAGTGGGTTACTTCCTTGCATTCCTTGACTTAAGAAATATCTTCAGCCTCTTTTTAAGAAACACATGGGTGTTGTTAATATGATATTGATTCAGATTAATTTGATATAGATCAATCAATCAACGTTTATTTATAGAGCGCCTTTCCTACACAAGGCAACGCAAAGCGCCTCACAACCCATATAACATCATGCATAAATCATCAAACATTAGAATTTAAGTAAACATAAAAAGACAGATTAAGAGCACAAGATATATAAAATCACACAAGTAGTTAAAAACCGTAAAAAATTAAAATCACACAAGGGATTACAATCATAAATAATCATAAATAATCATAGCGCATTAAAAAGATTAAAGATAAAAACAAATGTAAAATCATTCACTTGTATGCACAGCTAAAAAGAACTGTTTTCAGTTCAGTTTTAAAAACTGCTAGAGTAGACGCCTGTCTCACACTCTCGGGAAGACGGTTCCAGACTCTAGCTGCATGAATCTGAAACGCAGCCTCCCCATGTCTAGTTCCGACTCTTGGCACTAACAGAAGTCCAGTCCCTGTGCTCCTCAGAGCCCGAGTTGGTTCATATGGCACCAACATGTCGCGGATGTACCCTGGTGCGAGGCAATGGAGAGACTTGTACACAAGTAAAGCTACTTTAAAATCTATTCTCTGAGCCACAGGAAGCCAGTGCAGAGACCTGAGGACCGGACTAATGTGGTCGTACTTCCTGGTTCTAGTCAGGACTCGAGCTGCAGCATTTTGGATGTACTGCAGCTGTTTTACCGCTTGTTTAGAGAGACCTGTGAACAAGCCCACACAGGGCTAGATCTGCATTCCATGCATGTACAAATTGGAAATTTCCCTTATGAAAATTAAATGTCAGAATCAGTGGATAAGTTATTTTTTGGTTTTATTTGATAGCAATGAGAATGTTTAATGAGCTCATTTTAGCCTGGGCTTACTGTTATCAATGTCTGTCCTTGGTTTGGCATTTACATACCACAAAACGAGAGCATACAATTACAACGGTGCAGAAACACAATATAGGTGAAAACTTGGATAATTAGAATATCGTACAAAGGTCTAACGTGAAAAGGAATGTATAATAGATTTATATACATTTGTGAAAACCTATTAATGCTCATCGATAATTGGCTCACAGCTTGTAAAAAAAAAATATGTCTCAGAAATTTAAAATACTTTGAAAATAGATTGTAAGCCACAATCATCCCAATTATAACAAACAAAACATGACAATCTGCATGTGGTGAGTCTTTATCATATATTAGTTTCACATTTTAAGTTGAATACTGAAATAAGTAAAAATTTGACTTCATAAAAACCTCTCGCTGGGTTTTCTTGAAAGATAAGTGGGTACGTGCTCACATTCATCCATATATTGCCACATACAGTATCA
The DNA here is from genome assembly GCA_964034765.1 of Knipowitschia caucasica. NCBI lineage: Eukaryota > Metazoa > Chordata > Actinopteri > Gobiiformes > Gobiidae > Knipowitschia > Knipowitschia caucasica. The sequence continues at coordinate 29,056,049 of OZ035831.1, forward strand.
TAGGTCCATGTTTGTCAACCAGTGTGCCGTAGATTGTGCCTTTGGAAATAATCCGATATTACCTCATTGTTTCAAATAATGTGAAAATAAAATAATGAAAGACATTTATGTGTTAGATATATATTCTATACTATACAACACATAATTGACTTTGAATTGTCAGTGAAGGCTGTAGATTTTCAGATTCAGTTGGTGTGGCCTTAAATTGTTTTAAATAGAAAAAAAAAAACATGTGCCACGCTTCAAAAGGTTGGGAAACACTGCCATAAGTGATCCTGTTGCTGGTCCCTGTGTACCACTGCAGTCTTTGGTCAGTTCTGGGGCCCCCGGATACTTCTGTACTCTTCTGCCGGGGGGGGAAGAGACTAGCCACGCCCCCTGACACTTGTCTGTCTCTGAAAAGATGCAACAACCACAACCGTGCAAACTGGAGCCATGGCGAGCAGGCTGCCGCTCCTCCCGCTGCTCCTCCCGCTGCTCCTGGTCCTGTGCATCGGTGAGTTTGACTAAATGCATGCTTACAGAGAGACCAAACTTTATAGTCTCCAGAAGGTGCAGGATTAGCTTTTTTTGTAGCTGTTCAAAGTGGGTTAGACAGAAGCAGCCTGCAGGAGAGTATCTTGCCATGCCCTTTGAGATAAGTATGAATTTAGTGTAATGCATAAAACATTTGCAAATAAATAGCCCTAAATCAATGCTGTTCTTTTGCTTTGAAACCCCAAACTAGCTCAACAACTTGCTCTGTTTAACACCAATGACTAAAACCAAACAGATTAAAGGAATATAAGAGGATTTCCATTCCCCAAATTTTAGGAAAGAACGGCCCTCTCCACTCTCTGGTCTTATTTGACGAGCACGTATCTCCAGAATGATTGACAATTGGGAGGACCAATAGCCTTGATGATCTACCCGGAAGTAGAAAATCCTCCTATATACCTTTTTAATATGATCCGTTTTGACCACACATTGTTGATTAAAATTCTCATTAATGACTTCCAGACTTTCTGTGATGTAAATATATCCCTATTATACTTCTACATTCACACATATTCTCCTTAAATTTAAGTATTTTTATTAGGACCGTTTACTCATTGACTGCCAGCCCATTTCAAAACAGGTACTTCCATATTGCCAGCCGTTTCTGGTGGTTTTTACTGATTTTTCAAGACCCACAGAATATTGTGTACTTTGACTATCTGAAATCTAAAACTAGATTATGAAAGAATGGGCTGTCTACTCTCACCAGCAAAAAGAATTTTGTTTCTATCTTGTTTAGTTCTTCTGTAATCCCCAGTTGAGTAGAGGGAAGTTTTATTGAAATCACCAGAAAGCTGAGAAAAAAGGGCCACAAACAGTGCATCTAGCTGTGTTCAAACCATTCATAGCGCAATGCTGCCATCTGCTGGCTCCATAAAGTATTGCCTCAAGCCAATCTCCACATATTAGATTCAATGGACAGCTGGGAACGTAAAAATAGCGGGAAACGCAATTGACGTGTTAACACGTCATTGGCAGACAACGTTACTATTTAGTTTGACGTGTTAACACGTCAATGGCAGTCAATGAGTGAGAATTTTAAAAACAACAACAATTTGGCTTTTGAATTGCCTTCTATGTGATACAATTCTGTAAGATTAGCATTACAGATTGATAGCTAAACAATTTAACGTTTAGCTTGTGTTGCACATGCTTGTTTTCTTATATTTACAGCATAACAGCTCCTTTTAATATATGTGTGTCTAATGTATTGAAACGGTAAGTGTTTCTCCTGTGTGAAGCCCGTTGGCACTGCTTGTTGCTGCCCCTGATAGACGCCCTGGTGACATCAGGATGGGTCAAATGCAGAGGATGATCATCCTACGGGGATGATTGGTCCTTCTCAGTCGCTGGACCCAGACTCTGGAAGCTGACCCCTCATATGCGAGTGCTCACTAATTTTGGCCTTTTTAAATCGAGGTTCAAAACTATTAATTCAGACTGGCTTTTAACACTTATAACACTCATTAGCCCGGTGGCACCTCTTTAAATGCTTTTTAACTTCTTTTTTTTATTGCATGAATGTTTTAATGGATTCAATGTGATTTTATTGTAAAGCACTTTGGTCGTCTTGAGTGTTGTAAAGGGCTCTATAAATAAAAATTGATTGATTGATTAATAAAGTGCACCTTTTATCTTTGTAAACGTTCTATACAAATATACTTGACACCTTGTGTGATCTTTTTGCCTAGGCACCTCTGTAAGTCTGAGGATCAAGAACAAGTTGTTGGGGAAGTGCCTGCAGGGAGAGTCCGATGGGAGAGTGTCACTTGGGGACTGCAGTCTCCATGAGGCCTCTCAGCTGTGGCGCTGGCTTCAGGAGAACCATGCTCTGCAGAGTCAGTTCTCTGCTCTGTGTCTCACTGCAGCCAGCCAGCTCTATGAGGGCGTCCAGCTCCTGCCCTGTGTGATCTCTGTGCCATCTGAAGAGTACGAGGAAGAAGTAATGAGGAGACAGTCCTGGTCCTGCTCCAAAAAAGGCCTCCTTACTTTGACTGGGAAAGGGCTGCATCTCAGTGGCAATCCGGAATCATCTTTGGTTTTTACTTCCAGAGAACACAAACAAGTAAGCACAACTTTCTAAAGTATGAAAATAAGCTTTATGTGGGAAAATGTGTGGTTTAGATTTAGTATTTAAAAGGTTTACTCCTCACAGATGTGTTATTGCATTTCTTGAATTGCCTCAGTTTGGTTTAACACATGTACATTCTGGAATTATATTGATTCAGAAGTTTTTTTACTTCAGTGTGAAGCCTCGCCTTTTCACACATATAACTTGTAATTTAGCTTAGTGAAGTTATATGCTTGTTTCCAATTTAAATGTAAAGTTTAAGGGCGAACATCCAGAAAAAAAACATTTAGATTAACCCAAGCAAAAAGCGGCCCGCCTCCACCACAGTTGAGGAATGTGTATATAGGCTATTCACACACAGGGAAAAACACTTAGACACAGTAGTTCATGAATCATTAAGATAATCACATAAATAACCATTTTCTTTAAGATCCTTAAGATTTGGGATTAAAGCTGGGCAACCTAACTTTCTTACCCTACATAAATATAAGTAAGCCATTAATCTTTATTTATATAACGCCTTTCACAGACCAGAGTCATTAAGCACTTGACTATTGTTGTGGGAATCTCTCACAGAGATGGGAGCGGGTTCGCCCTTCCAAAATATGCTAAAATACTGGAACTGTACATATATAGAATGTATAAACAATTTAAGAATAGAATGCACACGTGGATGATGTTAAAAAGGGATGATCGGGCTTCATTCTTGTTACATACAGGGCAGCAGGTGGAAAGCCATGGATAACCAGACATTATGTGAGGAGAGAGTGAGCAAAACATTTATTCTGTATCCTGGAAAACCAGTCGAACCTGACATACTTGCAGTGGATGGACAAACACCGTTATGTAAGAATAATGGATTAATATTGTACATTCTGTAATATCTGTAGTTTGTTTGATCGCACAGCCTTTTCATTCCATTCACATTTAGTGTTTACTTTTAGTTAAAAGTTAAACATTAGCAATAATTAACTTTTTCTTTGTAACAGATGAAGGTTTAAGAAAAGATTCTGAGACCACAGAGTCATATGCCATCAATAATGTGTCTCTTCCATTAATAAACACTAAATCTGCAGACCCCACAATGGTATTCTTCAATATGGACTACGGTATGTTGAAAAAAAAAAGAAAACATTGTTTTTAAAATATATATATATATATATATATATATATAATTTATATTTGAAATATGTACTATGACTATGTCAGTTGTAACAGTTCAGATATCACACATATGATGAGTTTAATAATCGTTTTAAACCTAAACCAGTGATATACATTTGTGTAAATGTGTTCGTGCATGAGGTCATGTAGGAGCACTTATGGAGCACTAGGTGGAGCTGTGTTTCATTTTTAAGTTGTCTTCACTAATGTTTACCAAAAAGATTATTTGTAAACAGTGTCAGGGAGTAACTAAATACAAGTACTGAGAATCCATATTGGGATGAACTGTTTTCAGAATAAATTTGCATTTCAGGATTTGTTTTAATTAAAACAAAAAGTAAAATTACAATTACAAAAAAAACTGTTTTAATCCTACACTACATTATTACACTATAATATTATGCAAACCAGTTGGACTTTTTACTGAATGTGGAAAAAAAAGTCCCTATTTTTATAGTAATCACTATTTTGTTACTAAATGTGTTTTCAAAGTATTCTCCCATTTTATTCTATATTTTCAGGTATGGGCTGGAAGATTACAATGCTTGTATTAAGCTCCTTGGCTTTGGTCTTGGGAACTATTATCCTGATCCTTAATGTGTACTCAAACAGGTACATTTAGGTACGATATATGTATGCAGTATACAGATGGATGACTAACTGTGGCATTCAATATCTCCACTCAGAAGGAAAAAGGTGGTGTGTGTTTTGAAGTCATATTCACCAAGGCAGGAAATGAGAGTCCCTGGGTCCCCAATACCCAGTGAGAGAGCCCCCCTGACCGAACATGCCATGCGTCTGCCCCAGTCCAGCCCTACTCTGCAGAGAGGAGAAATCCTGATCGAATGGAAGGACGGCACCGTCACTCCTCTGTATGAGGCCTGAGGGCCTGCTCTGGTCTGACATGAAGGCAGAAGGTCAAATATGTTATTACATGAAACAAATGATGCAGTACTTTGTACCAAGTACTTTTGTTACACTCATTTATGCTATTGTTTTTTCTATTTTAGGATACATTTACTAAAATATGTTTTAGCAATTCCTCAATAGAATTGATTATGTGCCTGACAGACTTGCTTTAAACTTGTAAGTTGTTAATGCTTTCCTGCATAGTATACTAGTATCCCAACTGTACTTGTCCTAAGCGTTGCAACACTGATATTTCCCCATGTGGAACAAATAGCACTAATGAATTGTAGTTTAGTATAATTAATCTGATAATATAAGTATATACACAATGTTACTTACTACTTTTGGGTTCTTTTTACATATTGTTCTATAGTTGTATTTTGTACTGGGAGAAATAAATGCAATGATTTGCTACTTACATGATACTTCAACGTAAGATTCTAATTATTATTTATTATTCTCATAGGTCCATCTATATGTCCTGTCATGTCATGTATGCTTTTCCCCAACACTGGCTGCAGGAATGTTCTAATCACCTGCATGTTGAGTTAATGGTGGACTTGATGGAGGTTCTGCTCATTCCGCGGAAACTTCCCAGCATGAGTTTGTTTACAGCAGCTGAAGGAGGTGTTGATTGTTTTTTGGGGGGAGGCTGCTGTATATAATTTGACCTAACTTCAAAAATCTGAGCAAGACAAAGAAATAACTAAAATAATATCGCAGTTCATGTTTGTGTTGTACTTCTGACAGCATGTATACTGAGAGCAAGACACACACAAAAGCTATTTGGACCATACAACAAAAAATATAGTTGGATTTGACTTGTTTTTGTCTTTTGCCAAAACCTTCAATCCTGTATATAGTACTGCGAACACACATGTCATGATTGCTAGTATTTAGATTGAGCTGAAAGCCCCTCATTATCCTCCCTAATTGCATCCTACTATACAATAAACATTTAAAGAGAAAAGGTGGAATTTTAACCCCTTCAGTGCTCCCTTTCACAACCCTACAACTGAGAACCTGCATATGTTGTTGCATTAATTCCTAGAAACAGTACTGATATTTCATGCATGTCTTTACAAGTGATTTGGGAGGGTTTAGACTCCTTTCAATAACATGGGTGTGTTGCACTCTTCATACGCACACAATTTTAACCCCTTCAGTCTTCCCTTTCACAACCCTACAACTGAGAACCTGCATATGTTGTTGCATTAATTCCTAGAAACAGTACTAATATTTCATGCATGTCTTTACAAGTGATTTGGGAGGGTTTAGACTTCTTCCAATAAAATGGGTGTGTTGCACTTACTCGGCACGCAATCAATCTGGTTTGACACACTATTGTACTCGATAATAATCTATTTGCAGCGATATTGTGAAGATACTATTTTGTATTTGGTTGACTTTGAATGCACATATTTCAAAGAGATTTACAATAACATTTTATCTTCAAAGAGAAATCTATCTTGGATCAAGAAAAAAACAAATCTCCTAAAAAAGAGAGGCCTCTGGAGGCCTCTGTCTTGACAGGTGCCGAACTGTCATGCAGTATTCAACTTCAACAATAAAATTAGAACATCAACATCACTGCCTAGCTTGATGTAATGTGCATAGACCTAATGGCCCATTGTGACCTTAGGCAAGAAACTTCTCCCACATCTCCAAGTCTGATGTTTGAGAGAATGATGGTCAGTGAAAGTCTGGGCTGATGGCACAGACGGGTTGCCTCATATCATTCAGTAATTAATAACTATCACTAAGATTATAAATAATAAACCGTAGTCTCTCAGTAATAAGGTGTTTGACCCTGTATGTGTGTTATTCGGCTTAGAGCTATATTGTTTTGTACTATTTGTAATGTGTTGTTTGAGAGGGGATAGGGATAGTATAAGCTTGTACTCGTTTATCTGTGTCTGTTATGTTGATGAATGTCTGTGTTGACATATGATACTGTGCATATGTATCAATCTATCTGGCTGATAACATCAAATCGTACATAGTTTTGGCTGAGTGATAGGATTTTAGCTAATAGCCTTTATTCTGCACTAAAACTAAGTACACTTACACTATGTACAGGTGATAATGTCATTGAGGCACTGTATTTGTAGATTCTTACATTGCACATTATTGCCCTTCTCTTTGTATCATGTTCAAGCTCTGACAATATGACGTTCTAGTAAATACTACCAATGTGACAGAACTTTTTACATAAGATCCAGAGTAAACACTGAGCCACTATAAGAGAGATTCCCTTTCTTAATGTTGTTGAATGAATCTAGGCTACAACTGAAGTAAAAGATAGTTTCAAAACAACAGATGGGGTCTGAATGGGCCTGACTTGAGCCTCTTCAGTATTTTTCTCTCCCTGAAGGATATTGTGGATATTGTTGCTTTGTTATCATAAGTCTTCAGGAAATGAATATATGTCATTGCAGTGTCCCATGTGATGAAACCATAGCTGTATAGGCTTTTATATGTGCAGGCTTCTTTGGTATTTCAAAAATTCCTACTCATGTTTTGCTTTGAGTAAGATTTATGCTATTTTCCTGAGGCTCTTGAATTTATTGGTTTATTGTTGGTTGGCATAGAATTTGTATAAATTCAAAGTCTGTGAGTAAAAGGGACACCTAGTAGTAGAAAGTAAGTAAGTAAGCTTTATTTATATACCGCCTTTCACACACCAGAGCCACAAAGCGGTTTACAATTGTTATTTTTTGGGCATTTGGACACCTACAGTATGCACACATGGCCAACACATGGTGCAAGCGTTGGCCTCCGGTGCTGCGAAAGAATGAACTTGATGATAAAAGTGTGTGGCATCTGGAACCAACATTGAGAAACTATTTATTAGGTTTACAACAGTCATTCTAGAACAAGATATATGAAGTTCAATTATTTGTTTATGTTTTTTTATTGTTACAATACTTGTAAATAATGCTGACACATCTAAATATTTTGCCCCTGCGCACACCTGGTACATGTTCCTGTCCACGTGTAACACATGACATACTGTATGAGACATATGCATTGGCACATTGGCATACATAACTGTGCTTCAGGGCTTTTGTCTGAGATGTTATAGTAAAACCCACTTGCTGCAGGTATAGATGGGAATGAGAGGTATTATTTTCTAGAATTTCTGTTGATCAAGAACCTGCAAGTTCATGCTTGTTTTGAGAAAAATGAAGCGGTTACAAGAAATGAATACAGTTTCGTGGCCTGCTGAAACATGTCTGCACAAATAAGGAGCATGAACAATGTTGTGCAAGCAATGTTATGCAACATTTTGAAGTGATCACAAAAGTCCATGGAAGACTTTATCACATAGGCAAATGTCAGGATAGAAACCACATGTACATATTATGAGCCTTGTATTAACAGAGAATATTAACTGCATGTGTTTGGACACGAAAGTTACCATTTTGGTATAGCTTACCTTGCACAATGCCTTATAAAAGTACTAATGCAACCGTAAACTTTTGCGCACTTTAATCATTTTATTATCATTTATTTATTGTTGTTTCTGAAAGACCACAACAAAGTGACAAACAACTGTGAATTGAAAGAGAAATTTCAACTTCATAAATAAAACCTTCATGACTAAACAGAACCCACTTCATGTTTCGACTTTGCAATGTCAATGAGGGACACATCAAATATTGGGATATACTTTAATTGTGTATGGTGCAAAGCTAAAATTGCTCATCACCCTTACTGCACCATACCCAGTGTCAAATAAGGCATTGGCAGCACCATGCTGAGGCAAGGCTTTTCTTAAGTAAGTAAGTACGTAATCTTTATTAACCGCCTTTCACAGACCAGAGTCACAAAGCGGTTTACAATTGTGGGCATTTGTCTCTCACTCCACACAGAGAAGGGAGTGGGGTCGCCAGTACAGGAGGTGCATGCCAGACCTACTGTACATGTTTTTAGTGGTAGGGGATTCGAACCCAGGACCTTGCTGAGAATCGAGAGTGCTAACCACTCAGCCAACGTGTCTCTGCTGTTCTTCAGCAGAGACACTGCTCAAACTCCCCAAGAGTACACAAAACATTTTCTCCATGGGAAGAGATTTACCTTCTAGCACCACAATATCCATAAACATAAAGTCCGAATTACAATGGAATGGTGAAAGTATTGCAATCCACTAGTACAAGATAATTGTAACTGTGAGGTATTTGGCAAAAACAACTCTGACACTGTCCAGCGGGTTTGCACGAACCGCTTTCTAAAGAGATTGTTGTTATCACCACACCCTTTGAACAAAATGAAATGCTGAAAGTCTTTGAGCACATGGCTGAACAATTTATTTAAACATACAGACAGTGGTCACAAACTAGTATCCTGCTGTAATGTGACGAGTCTGACAGAGAAATGAGAACGAGATGTGAGGTGGAAAGTAGAAGAGCAGGTAACATGATTCATCTTTGTTATGTCTGATACAAAACCGTTATCGTATTAAAAACAAACACATTTCCCCTCAACCTACAAATACATTTCCTCAACCAGAAACTCACCGGAGACATTTATGAGAATCAAGCAAAACCCTTGCTTTTATGAAATTGTCTTTGATAAATGGTTAGACTTTAGATCTGTGTGTTCAAAGTTAACATTGAAAAGCAGTGGAAATAAAAACACAACGCTGCTATAAGCATAGGCCTACGAATTGGTATACAGAAAAGAATACTGCTTAATGACATGCAAACTGATAGAAGAATTAATGTAATCCTTTGTTTAACTTTTCCCCCTTCACAAGAACAATTTGTCTCAAGGTTTACTGCATTTCCTTGTTATTCTCTTTGCTGTGGTCATTGTTGGTGGTCACATTCGTCAGCCGGACTCTCTCCTTCTCTTGCGCTGCAGCTTTACGATCTCGCACCTCACCCTCCACATGGAAGCCCACCATTAGCTGATACACCATTACTCCGACCACACTGCCAATAAACGGGACGCACAGGGGAACCAGGAACCACCCATTCCGGAAACTGTAACGACAAACACACATTGATTTTTATAGGTGTTGGCACAATCAAGGATATGTTTACAGGAAAGAGCTGTACTTACGTGAACACATCACCTCCCCAACCAGCCATTGCAGAGAAAACACGGGGTCCAAAGTCTCTGGCAGGGTTGACTGCATAACCAGAGTTAAATCCCATAGAGAGTCCAATGACCAGAACCACAAAGCCCACAGTGAAGGCCTCTAGTCCTTGTGGAATGGGATTGTTGTATGGATCCACTATAGCCAATATACAGACTATAAGGGCGGCTGTACCGATAACCTGCCATGCATTAAAATTAAATCAGTCAACAGTTCATCAAAATTGTGCTGATCATTACCTTATCATAATTGTTACCTGGTCAAAAAACCCATTCACTATCGTCAGATGTTTCCCTGGGTAAGTGGCAAAGATACTAGCTGTTTCCGAGGTTCCAGTCATGTTGAAACATCCAGGGAAGTCCCACAAAGCATCTATGAAGAAGGCAAAAAACCATCACAAAACCATTTCCTCTGAAATGGCAACTTTCATTTTGCTGTTGCATTCATCAGGACTTACCATAGTACATGCCAAAAATAATGGCCGCGCCAAAGAAAGCACCGATCGTTTGGAAGAGGAAGAACGTGGGAAACTTTCTCCATCGCTCTCGCCCAAGTAGACAGAGGGCAAACGTCACAGCAGGATTAAGATGCCCACCTATGAATGCATATGATGTTTTAATATGTATATATGTATTTTAACACATACAGAGTGTTCACTGTGCATGGCCATGTTGGACCTACCTGAAATCTGTCCGCAGACCAGGATGCCTAAGGTAGCAGCGAACCCAAAGGCAAAGTTGACTGTGAGAAACATCCCATGAGTACCGCCACTCAACACCTGCTGTGCCACTGCGCCCGTGCCAAACATCTGCGGAGGAAAAGCACAATGTGAACATTTTATTACAAAATTGGGCTTGATGAATAGGCCCACAATAAAGTTCTTTGTCAGTCAAGGTGAAATCTAAGGGAAGTTGCAGAGATCATTGTCGTTGAGGTTAGAAGAAACTTGTTTCCTGGAATCTGAAATAGTGCCATTGTCCAGGCCATAGTCACTACTTGGAAATACAAACATATTCATAAAGGGTAAGAAATGAGCTCTGGAGTCCTGACTAAGCCCCTTTTGACCACTTTTACCTTCTTTTCTTTACTTATCTGTTGTGTTTTTATTTGTGTGAATGTGATTTTTGTGTAGATGCCAAGTCTCTCTCTTGAACTGCAAAAATAATCTACCTATGGGCACTAATAAAGTTACCTTGAACCTTGAACTTTGAAAATAGAATGAAATAAGCTGGATATATCTGCTGTGTGTGTGTTTTTACTGTCTGGTTAGAGAAGTATGTGTGGTCTATGCTTAGGCTGGAAGTCGTGAAGCAGTGATGAGAATGCTTTTCCATCACACCACAAGACTTCAATGTTGAGGTTAATCCATTTTAGACCAGACGCCCCAAGCAACTTTAGCATCATTGGGCCCATTCTAAACCACTCCATTAAAACTAAATACAACATCAATCTTAAGTAGCCATCCTTTTGGACCTTCTCAAATATGTGTCTGGTATTTAATGGACTTTTTTTATGTGAAAATAAATGCGGAAAGATGTGATTTCGCCAAATGTCAGAGATATCCTCTTGCAAGTGCTTAGTGGCTTAAAGTGATCCAATAGCCTCACAGTGGTCTCATTTAAATCCACTAACATACATTAAAGTATTATCCAATTTCAGGAATCCTCAGAACATCTTGTGGCACATGCGGTTAATAGTCACTTATCTTACCGCAGTTGTTGTCTGTCTAAATCAAACAGAGTCCTCAGTGTTACATCAGTTCAAATGGTGGATTATCCTGTTCTTTTAAAGGTAGGAGAGAAAAAAAGGCCAAACCCATGGATTAAAAATAACAACTTCGTGCAGGCAAGAGAACATTACCTAGAATTGCTTACAAATATTAAGCTGTAATGGCAAGGCAAGTTTATTTGTATAGCACAATTCATACACAAGGCAACTCAAAGTGCTGAACAAAACAAGAAAGCATTAAAATCATAAATAATCACAGAACATTAAAAAGAAAGATAAAAATATAAATATAAAATCCCTCAGTTGTATGCACAGCTAAACAGAACCGTTTTTAACCTGGTTTTAAACATTGTCAGAGAGGAGTTGTTGAATATCTCCTCAAAATACTATACTCATGTTGTTATAAGATGACAAATGGGTGTGTGTGTAAGCATATAAACACAGCAAATACACCTAACTAAACTAGGACTCGTGTAGAATTACCAGGTGAGTTTTCCAAATGATAAGAGCATAACTAAGACCATTTTGAATAGAACTATGCCTGCGTCACTATTTGGCCTATGCTTTTGTTCTATGCTATGGTTAACATCTTCATAGGCCGCATCTTCATAGGCCGCATCTTCATAGGCCGCATCTTCATATGCCGCATCTTCATATGCCGCATCTTCATATGCCGCATCTTCATATGCCGCACCTAAGCTTAGAGTGATCAATGACATATCACAAACTCTATACTCATGTGCATGTGAAAAGCAGGGTGCAGTGTTGTGGTTACCCATTACACATGTATTGGAAATGTGATTGTTGTACTCAAGGGCGCAACAAGGAGTCATCTGGACATCTAATTAAACCTTGACTTGAGAACAATACATGCACAAACAATCAGAGCAATACACTTTTTCACCCTGTTAAATAACATGTCTAGATTCTTAATAATAACACACATGCTGACCCACAGTGTTGCTTTGCTCTTGTGCGTAACTAAAGGCTTTTGAAAGGGGATGTTACCAGGATGGATTGACAGCCAACAGGACAGGTTATGATAATTTAGTTGGGAGTAGACAAAATGTCAAAGAAGTGTAACAATGTCGACAATGAGAAAAAAAGAAAATCAAATCACTTTTTTTACTTACCATCAATGATTTACGCTACTTGCTTTGAAGTGTGCAAAGACATACAATTTCTACCATCCATCAATGTTAACCTTATCAAAGCAAAAGATAAAAAATGAATAGAACTGCTTTGAAAAGGTTTGAAAGTGGCTATACACGTGAAGTACTTACTACAATATTGAACCCACCCCAGGAATACTTTATATGACTTACCACAAGGATGAGGGTGCCCAGACACTCGGCCAGAGCCTGTCGGAACAACAGGTTACGAATCTGGAAGAAGAGTGCGAGTTTCTCCAAGTAAACCTTATGCACACCCATTTTTTGATCTTTTATTTTCTTTGGTTGAAGGAGAGTCGGGTGGTTGCAGGGAGGATGGATGAAGTTTTTGTGCTGGGAGGACTTGGGCTGCCCTTTATACAGTGATGATGATGGGCTTGGGACTGGACCAATGCCAAGGCTGTACTTAAGACACACCCACAAAACCACAGCCCTACTCGCTCTTCATGAACCTTTATGTACGCAAGTGAGAGTCCTTATGTCATGTTAGACAAGATTCATGACATTTGGAGTCATAATCTGGACATTCTTGAGAAAACTGATACAGATGTTTTGAATGCAGATGCAAACGAATCAAATTTGAAATGCATGTTTGAGTTGATACTAAATCTTTCAAACAAAAGTAGACAGAAATATTCAGGGGGTCTATCCAGGGCTGGACTGGGACAGAAAAACGGCCCGGGCATTTTTTCCTTCTTACCGGCCCAGGCATGTTTTTGTCACTTTTTTACAGTTTGTTTATACCAGGGATCGGCAACTCAAAAGGTTCAGAGCCATATTTGACAAAAAAACTAAAAACATCTGTCTGGAGCCGCAAAAAAATAACAGCCTTGTATAAAGCTTATATGAAGGTTACACAATGTAGCTACATTAGCCTAATATCTAAATGACCAAGTAAAGGCTACAAATACATAATAAGCATTCATGATTATCAAATGTGTGTTTTCACTGCAGCGTGTCCTGGAGAGAATGACTCTGCTTTAACTTTGACTTCCATTTATTTGCCTTCATGCAACTGTAGAAATACAGTAAATAAATCTGCTTTTTGGCTCAAAGGTCACACACCTGCACTGTCCACTCATATCGATTACGTCACAGGCTGAAGTTTGCTGGAGCTGAATGTCCTTAATGGCCTTTTCTTTCACAGTCTTTGCGGAGGTTTTTGAAGTCTGAAAAAGGTGCTCCGGATTTTGTATGAAAGAATCCTTCACGTAATCCCTGTGAACGGTGTTTAGTGCTTCATTGTTCCTCGTGTTGCAACAAAACTTCATCGCAAACATGAAGCAGTCCTTCCTCATTGACTGAAAGCAAATGTTCAGTCTTGTCCTTAGTCCAGTCTTATTATCGACTCTTTCTCTTTTTATCTTTGGGATCCGTGCGCACACGCCGGTTTGTTTACAGCAGCAGCCGCCTGGCGCGGGGCTGGGTCACAGGATATGACTCACTACGTTGACAGAAATGTTGAAATTGAATGTTACTTATACACATTTTTACAGCATTGAAATACGTTAGGAATGTTTTTCCTCTCACAGAAACCACATTCAAACTAGGAATAAAATATAGCCCTCCCACTCCATTTTCAGACATTTTTGAAAAGGCTCCAGGAGCCACTGGAGGAGCACTAAAGGTTGCCGACCCCTGGTTCATACAGTATGTGGAAGCATACTGTAGAGGATCAGGATGTCTGTAGTTTCAACAAAAAAATAAAGTGCAATAGTCTACATTACAAGAGAGTAATAAACATGTCTCAGAGTGAGGGAGGTGGGCACAGACAACACTGTTGTTTGTTACAGGGATGAGAATTGGTCAAAAAAGTCTGAAATGCATAATGTCAGCCATTGGCTGGCTCTAAATCTGTTTAATTTGTTCACAACATTTTACTTTTGGGCTCAAACATGAACTTTTAATGCAATGGAAGATTTAGGTACCCGAGCTTTAATTTAGTCGCACTTCGAGAGGAGAGGGGAGACGCGGACTTTTTCCTGCAGCGGTGTATTTGTTGGGTGCACAAATTACGCAAAGACATGCATGGTCCTGTTCGCGTTTATGGTCTTGGGTACATGGTCACGTTGTGGCTACGCGCTCACCGTGTTGTGTTGTGAGCGGTTCCCGCGTCCAGCTCAGAGCCGCTGGATGCCGGAACACTGCAGCCGCTTAGGTGGTGGAATCCCGTTTGAGTACGAACAGCAGGTGCCCCGCGGACACGCGCGCTACCCTCAAACATTTCTCAACGGATTTACACTTTTCACAAACATTTTTTGTATGAGACAAACAGACCGGCCCAAATATGGGCATCGGCCCTTCGGGCATTGCCCGGTACGCCCAATGGCCAGTCCAGCCCTGGGTCTATCCAGTTTCTAAACCAGAATAACAATAATAATAATCACAAACAAAAAAATAGTTTCTTGACTAGTTTCAACATGCATCAGCTCTCAGCCCAAACTGTCAAATAGTGACTCACACTGTATTCCTAGATTACAGCGTGATGTGGTTTGATTTGTTTATAACATCTACAAGACATGCAAACGTTAAAAAAGGATCCCAGATTTAATTTAAAAAAGGAAGGTTTTGTTTGTGCAAGATGGACAGAAAAAGTTTGGCATCTAATCTTGTTCTCCTGCAAAATTATATAGAAATAGTAAAACAAGAGTAAAAAAACAGAGCTTGTTTGTACATTTTCATTCATCGCAAAGGTAGTATCGAATTACATCTTACCATCAGTGTTCAGATTACCTGCCTGTACATGTTTTATTTTTGCTGACCCGATCTTTTGTGTTCGCTCTGAAACCCCATCACGTTGTATTGTGCTCTTTCTGTCAGTACGTTCAATGAGGATGTGAGCACATTTCTGCAGCGTTAAATTCCCACAGCTTTGAATTTTACAGTGCCTTGCAAAAATATTAAATTTTGCACGTGTTGGCCATGTTACAATCATGATAGGAACAAAACCTTTGTGAGTTTTGAAACACCACAACAAAGAGACAACAGAATGATGCAAAATATTTAAAAGTGCGCTAAATAGCCTTTGTAAATGTTCTAATGCTTAATGTTGAAAGCCCACATCTAACCCGATCCATGAGCCCATGTGTAATGTACTCTCAGAATAATTACATGTTTTGCGTGTATTGGTTACCAAAAAACATCATGAAGTCCAGGGAGTCCTAAGAGAGGACAGGGGTAAAGTTGTGCAAAAAAAAACACAGTAATACAGCTAAACTAACAAGCCAAACAAGGAGATAAATAATCACGAGAAGTAACCATGTCCCCCAGGATGACACTGGAGCCGCAACCCTCTGCAGTGGGACTGGGGGAAAGTGTGGGAGAAATATTTAACACTGCACAAATGAGGCTCTTATGGACAGGTGCAAAATATAAGTAGTTCCATGATGCAAGAGGGGCACACATTCAACACGTGGAAGAAGGTGCAGTGGTATTGAGACCATAATTGAATTTTTTAGCCTTTTTAGAGAAGAGTGTGCGAGTTTATGGAATGGAGCAAGGACATTTGAAGCAAGAGTGATAATATGAAACTTATTATTCATGTGTTAGAATAACCCAATCAAAGCCCAGACCTAAATCCAAGGGAAATCTATGCATCTAATTGGACAGAAATGGTTTTGTAATACAAAACTTTCAGTCTCTAGATGTGCAAAGCATCTATTTTTCAAACCCCAAAGGATTGCTGCTTTGTTTGCTGGAAAAGGGCTATCATATTGTATCATTTTTCTTTCACTTCACAGTTGTTGGTGACGTAAATATGGACTCTCAGAAAAAAAAATTGGTAGTAACATGACAAGATTAGGCAAAAGTTCAAATAATAATTCTTATACACCGATTACATATGGTTTATTCGTCTATTTACAGTGTCTGTCCAAGTGAAAATCAGTCGTGAGTAACACAAAATCTTCCACTTTGTCCTGGAAAACTTTTTATTGCTATGTGATTGTGAGAAAAGAATATTTTGATGCGGATAAACACCAAAAAGTGCCCGAGGAAATATGACTCATGATGAGCAGTGTCGTCAGTCACTTACGAAACTTACAAACTTTTATTACATGAATGAATGCACCTAAATCTAAAGAAGATAATAATGCTTCAAGCTGCTTGTATCATTACTTACAATTGTATCTTAAGACCAATGTTGGGTAAGTAACGAGTTACAAATTACTAGTTACTTCTAAAAAGTAATTAGTTGCAACACCTAGTTACTGCCCCAAGAAAGTAATTAAGTTACATTACTTTTGGATTACGTGTCCCAAAAACGAGAACAGAAGTAAGGGAACTACAAATGAGTTGTTCTACTCGGGCTCAAATGTCACATGATTATAGTAGCCAGGACAGTTCTTGCTGTAGCACTTCTCCAGATAGTTTACAAATTTGTAAGTAATCCAACTTGTAAACTATCTCCGGATAGTTTACATCTCCAGATAGTTTACAAGTTTGTATGTTGCATCAAATGTTTCTGAAAGGCAGCGACTCTACAGTGGAAATGGGCAGAACAGGGTTGAGCATGCTGTCAAACTCCTTTACTTATAACAGTATTTTATATTTGCTAGTGGAATTTAAAACAATATGTTGACATAATTTTTGAGGATCGGGACTTGTGCGTCACTGTAAAATGTTTTTATGGAAATATTGTCAATTTGGGGCGACAGTGGCTCAGTTGGTAAAGCATCAGCCTTTGAGCCTGAAGGTTGTGGGTTTGAGCCCATTACGAGACCTTCTCCACTGACACCCACTAGTCTGCTGTTGTTGTGTCCTTGGACCCATTTTGCCTGAAGCCCCTGCTGAAAGACCAAGGCTAGGCCATAGAGCAGCCGTCCTCCTGTGGACTCACCACCTGCAGGAGGGATCAGAGAGGGGCTGATGCAATGTGTACTGGGTGGCATCTCTGGACACCCCCAGAAATGGATTAAGGGGTACAATATATATATATTTTTTTTCTTCCATCCCTAGAGATGAAACATGTTGTTTTTGAGGGGGTAGTCAAAGTTGCACCAAATAACAGATAAAAAGTAAAGCAGATAATGAATAACAATTCAAGACAAACATATGCCAAAACACACACACAATGACTGTTGTGAATATATAGTGAATCATAATTTACAGGAATTATTAGCTGTAAATATTATAATTGGAGATGACAAATGGACAAATCAAAGGTCCATAACCTATGCTCAGAAACAGAGGCATTATTAAAAAGAGGCAGCAAAGTTAGAGAGCGGATAGATAATGGTTGGCTGCTCCAGTCAGAGGAAGCTTTAAAAAGTTTTCCAACTTTTTTTTAAATCTTGGAACTACAAGAAAATTATTGGTTTGCGTGACGCAAACTGTGGGAGGATTGGAGAGGAATCAAATATTGTTTTAAACAGTCCATAAAACTTGGAAAGATACATTTAAAGATAAGCAGCAGCCAGGGAAGCGGACGTCTGGATGACAGAGTGAGCCACGTTAACTGTTGATTGGCTCAGAGTGAGCCAATCAACAGGCAGTGGTGGGTTCTAAAGAGACAGGGCAGAATGAACCAGCACAGGCTGTTATACGTGACTTAAAGCAGCAGTAAGCGATTTGGTCGTTTCCGGCAGTTTCTTCTGCCTGAGCGAGTTAGTAGCCCCGCCCCCGTCCCCTCGTCACACCACATGAACGCGCATCGTCTTGGTGATGGCAGCAGCACGTTCATCTCCGTCAGGTCTACTCGTAAGTATATTAACAACAAACTCTGGGAGTGAAATATTAGCATAGAATAGCTCAGTTGTAACCTAGCTATAACACTGGAAGCAGCTTGGCGTTAGCTAGGATAGCATCACTAAGAAAGAGATAGAATAATACTTTATAGAATAATACTGCTTTTATAGTTGGCACACTGATAACTGTTGTGATAAACATAATGTTGCAGATTGCAGTGTGACGTGTCTCAACATTATGCACTGTAACATCTGTTACAGTGCATATGTATTAGATGAATGTAATGCATATACATTACAACAACAAAGCTTTACATGAAGGTTATTTAAAGTAATACATTACTGCTTTCCTCACAATTTGTATATTTGGAGTTCTTTATAGACAACACTGTAGTAATGTATTATGTGAAAGTAAAGCTGCATCTCACTGGAAGCTGCCTTCTCAATGTCACAAAATAAAGATACATTTATTGATGTAATCAACATCTGTATTATGTGCTTATTGTTCAGAGAATGAAGACAAAATCAAAGTGTATCAGAGCTGTACAGTGAGATGTGGGACTGAAAAACAATTCCAGTAAAGCTTGTCCGAAACGCAAAAGTACTGTCATAACTAATTACGTTACACTATTACACTGTAAGGAAACTCACCACTTTGAAAGAAAAGCTACAAGTAACAGAATATATAAAGTCATTTGTCATAACGGTTCTTTCAGGAAGCACTGAACGCCCTCTGTCCAGAGAAGCTGATGACCAGATCCTTTCCCTGATCTGATGCGTCTGTGAAAGGTGCCAACAGACATTGAAAACATGCTTTCCTCAGCGGCCCCCATGGTGCACGTCCTCAGCGGCCCCCATGGTGCACGTCCTCAGCGGCCCCCATGGTGCACGTCCACTCTGCAGTTCTGAAATATGTTTGTAGTTGTACTATTTCAAAATAAAAAAAAATACATTCACCTCTTTCAATGTGCTTTGTTTTATAGTAGGAAAACAAATACAGTCTGTAACGAGTCTAAGAAACTTTATTATGTAAAAGAAGATTTTAAGTTATAGCCGGAAAAATATACACAATGTCCCTACTAAGAAAAATAATTACAAGTGATGGTAAGGCAACGTTTGTGTTATCACTTTTTGCTCAAATGAATAACACTGTTATTATCCAGGTCCTTATCCATCGCTGCTGCAGCGAACACTATCAGAGATATCTAACAAAATGTTAATCTTTATGTTGTAGTTTGTTTGAACACATTTCCTCAAAATAATTCATAAGCAGCCACGCACACACAGCCACAAGCACACACAAGCACACACAGTCACAAGCACACACAAGCACACACACACAGTCACAAGCACACACAAGCACACACAGCCACAAGCACACACAGCCACAAGCACACACAGCCACACGCACACACAGCCACACGCACACACAGCCACACACAGTCACACACAGCCACAAGCACACACAGCCACACGCACAGACAGCCACACGCACACACAGTCACACGCACACACAGCCACGCTTCAGGGGCCCAGGTTGAAGGAACTGGAGTCTTCCTCTGGCAGAGATTTTCCTTTGAAACATAATAGAAGAGACATCAGTTTTATCTACTCAAATATGACTTTGATATATTCATCATCAACAACATCAGTATTTATTGGTCACCAGGAGTGGCCCCTGATCCACAGGATCCTTGAACATGTTTATTTGGACTGTGAGAGACTGTGCATTGTGAGAGAAAGACACTTACATCGGCTGTTTTGGGAGTCGAGTGATTATCTCACTCCTCTTGATTGTTGAAGAAACTCAGCGACAGTTTTGTCAACACTGACTCCTGGAACATGATCGATATTCATTTTGGACCTCAGGGCAGCAACACAACTGTAGGGATGAACGACACACACATCACAACATCATTATCATAATCACTGCGTCCCATATATGCATTCACAACAACCTACATGACAAATGTGGGGTGTAAAGTCTTCCTCAGGAGATGACAATGGCCGATCTTCTAATTCTGGAAGCAAAGTCTTGTCTTCGCAGTCAATACTAGAGAAAGAAGAGGTCAGCAGAAAAGTATCTAGTCGTTATGGCATTGTTTTTTTTTTAATAGTTATTTAACTTGCATTATGGAGGCTTTTGAACTCTTGTACATTGAAGACCTCATTCCAATTGATTTAGGCCATACTGGAAAAGATACAGAGAAAAGAATGCAATGAAGACATGTAAATTATTACAATGTCTATATTATATCATGCTCATAATTTATTTGGTAGTAGTCAGCAAGACTCTTACTTATTCTCAATACATAATAATAAAAATGTATGTAGTGGTCACGGAAGTTAGATTTCAGGTAAAGAGATATTGTTTTTATAACAATAAAACTAATATACAGAGTGCAAGTTGAAAAACTTAGTCATTGAAGAATGAAATGCAGACCTACATATATATATATAGTGCAAGCAACTATGTTTATTGGCAAAAACAAACGATTCATACAGATCAGAAGTGTTCGTAGCAGCCACATCATATTCACAACTACAGACAGCTAATGCTAACAGCTAACGCTAATGCTAACAGCGAACGCTAATGCTAACAGCGAACGCTAATGCTAACAGCTAACGCTAATGCTAACAGCGAACGCTAATGCTAACAGCGAACGCTAATGCTAACAGCAAACGCTAATGCTAACAGCGAACGCTAATGCTAACAGCTAACGCTAATGCTAACAGCTAACGCTAATGCTAACAGCTAACGCTAATGCTAACACCACTTCACGGGGGAACTCTGGTGATATGGTCATTTAATTTTGTACATGTGGGGAACTAATAATTGACCGGAGTTTATGGATGGCTGAGGCTGGGCTAAGGCTTCGATGTTGTGTTGTCTGTTGTTGTTTCTCAAAGCTAAGCCAAGGTAATGCGCAGTTATTGCCACAAAATGCGGCCGTATTTCTACAACAGCTGGGTATTTTTAACTAGCTAACTTGGTGAAAGCCCGCATTACAGTCTCAGGCAACAATATGTATAAATAATACAACTACTACTGCCACTACTGAGTAACATGCTCACCTGTTCAGTCGGAGAGAGGAATCCACGGAGCTAGAGGTCGCCAACATGAATGCAGCTGGTCACCATGTTGCTCCTACTTTTTGTCGTTCCTCTGTTTCTGGCGTTTTGCCTGTATTTAATAAATCCATGCCATGGTATTTAGTCTGCAGCAGCGCTGGAGGCGGCTTTTCCTTCTCCGCCATGTTTGTTTTGAAGAGTGCGCGTGCACACACGGGAGAAACCCCTTATAAGGCGTGCTCTCTCGTCATTGGATAAGCGCATAGGATGTGAGGTTTTTTTTATTAAATATGTGGGAGAAGACTGGAAGGACTGAGAGATCCGTGTTTAGGTACAAACACTCTATATAAGTGATGGCTATTGGAATATATCAATATTTAAGACGTATATTAACACCCAAAAATCGCTTACTGCTGCTTTAATTGAAGCTGCAGGATCAATGCGATAGTGTTTTAAGAGATTATGTCTCTGTAATCAAGAATGGGAAGAATAAACTGATGGCCCTTCATGGTCAAAGGGTATAACAAAGAGGACTGTGGTGATGATCCAGGACACTCAACATTCAACAACATTTATCAAAATGTAAATGTAAACTTCCCCTTGTGGACAAATACACATGTGTTCTATATTCTTTGTGTTTGAACTGATTCTATGATCTGTGTTGGCGAGTTCAACGGTTTTGTTAAGTCCTCTGAGATAACTGCTCTTGAGATTTAGAGCTATAAAAGAATAAATTCAATATTTTTCTTCACTGAAAATCTGAAGCAATTACGTGATTGATAAAGTAATTTTAACCTGTTGCGATCGTATATGCTTGTGAACTAATGAAAGGAGTCAAGCCATATGGGAGTGGTGAAACCCTAAGATGAATTATGTTAGTAGAGATATGACAAACTTGCTTCTGGAACAACATAAAATTTGATTTTGATTTGTTGAGTAACGATTTGTTAGATTGTTGCCAAAGCTGAACTGAATTTAGCCCAAGTTGAATAGTTTTGAATGTCTGTGGTGTTCTAATTGGATGAATGAATTACGGTGTCTTCAGCCTAGAGTTGTATGTTACGATCTTTGCATAAAAAAGGAAGATCACTAATGAAAATAATAGTAGACCAAGTGAAGTACCTTATGGCACACCTCTCTAGTACCTCCTTAGACCCACGGTTATCTATGATGAAGGTAGGATTTGAACCACAAGACTGAGAACCTATCAAGACCGATTGAGTGACGTGCTTTTAGACGAGCTTCAATTTTATTTATTTGTTTGGAGGATAAGACCCTTGAGATGAAACATTTAGGCAATATGAAATTTTATTTGAGACTGTCTGTATGTGTTTGTTAAAGGAGAGGGATGGGTCAAGCCATAAACCAAGATATTTGAATTGACCAACAATTGGGAGTGGTGACGTGTCTAAAAACAAAAGATTAATTTCATTAGTAGAAATGGGACGGACTCGTTTCTGGAACAACATAAAATTAGATCTGGATTTGTTGAGTAAAAGTTTGTTCGATTGTAGCCAGAGTTGAACTGAATTGAAATCAAGTTGAAGAGAATTTTGAATGTCAGCAATGTTTGATTTAGAGCAATAAATCACTGTGTCATCAGCATAAAGTTGTATGTTAGTCTTTTCATGTGAGAGGCAGATCATTTATAAAAATGGAAAATAATAGTGGCCCAAGTGAAGAGCCTTGTGGCACACCTCTCTCAATGCAAGAGAAACCAGAAGAGCTGCCTTTGTAAAAGACACACTGCTGTCTGTGATGAAGATAGGAGTTGAACCACAGAAGTGAGGACTAGTGATGGCAATATGAAGCCCCATGAAGTCTTGAGGGATCGCAGCCTATTACTCGGCCCATGAGTCGAAGGCTCGAGGTGAATCATGCTCCACTACGC
Source organism: Knipowitschia caucasica (assembly GCA_964034765.1). Taxonomy (NCBI): domain Eukaryota; kingdom Metazoa; phylum Chordata; class Actinopteri; order Gobiiformes; family Gobiidae; genus Knipowitschia; species Knipowitschia caucasica. The sequence continues at coordinate 29,079,381 of OZ035831.1, forward strand.
CATCATGTGGACAAAAAAATACATAACACTCTTAAGTGCTTACAATGAATGGTGAGATCTAATGTTAAAATGTATATTTACAATCTATGGTCTAACGTGTTGTGTTTGAAATGATGCTTCATGAACTATGAACTATTTGAGTCTTTCAGTCAATTGTGTTGATACAACAAACACATCCAAAGTAATACAGTTCTACAGAAAGTGATTAATGGAGGAAAAACTACTAAGTGGTGGATTAATTAAACACAACAAACCATTTATTCCCAATAAATAAATACATTTACTTTGCAACACAAAATTTATTATGGGTAGACCAGGATTCGAACGCTATATCTTCTGCTTCGGAGTCCGTCATATAACGACTGCGCCACACAGCTGTTGTGAAATGTATTATCCAGCGTATTATTACTAATAACTTGAAGCCTTGATATATGAGGTTTTACTAAAGTGAAACGTTTTTAATTGTATTTCATATGAAGTAGTTTCTCTATACTTAGTACAGGACTGCTCCACATCACGCACACACACGTACGCACACAGAGGCAGACGGGGACAGCCAATACAGTCTATGGTACAGCCGCGGATCACAAAGCACCTGTCAAAGCAATGCACTCTCCGAACTATATGAAGCACTATATGAACCGTCACGTGGTGCGGGCGCTACGCGAGGCTTCGAACGTCACCACATACGTCACCAACACACGCCTCGAACCACGCTTCAAAAAATACGCCCCTTTTTTACTCGGTACACGCTTCGAAGACCCGGCACGCTCAGCACATCACTAGTGAGGACCTGTCCAGTAGTGATGTGCTGAGCGTGCCGGGTCTTCGAAGCGTGTACCGAGTAAAAAAGGGGCGTATTTTTTGAAGCGTGGTTCGAGGCGTGTGTTGGTGACGTATGTGGTGACGTTCGAAGCCTCGCGTAGCGGCCGCACCACGTGACGGTTCATATAGTGCTTCATATCGTTCGGAGAGTGCATTGCTTTGACAGGTGCTTTGTGATCCGCGGCTGTACCATAGACTGTATTGGCTGTCCCAGTCTGCCTCTGTGTGCGTACGTGTGTGCGTACGTGTGTGTGCGTGATGTGGAGCAGTCCTGTACTAAGTATAGAGAAACTACTTCATATGAAATACAATTAAAAACGTTTCACTTTAGTAAAACCTCATATATCAAGGCTTCAAGTTATTAGTAATAATACGCTGGATAATACATTTCACAACAGCTGTGTGGCGCAGTCGTTATATGACGGACTCCGAAGCAGAAGATATAGCGTTCGAATCCTGGTCTACCCATAATAAATTTTGTGTTGCAAAGTAAATGTATTTATTTATTGGGAATAAATGGTTTGTTGTGTTTAATTAATCCACCACTTAGTAGTTTTTCCTCCATTAATCACTTTCTGTAGAACTGTATTACTTTGGATGTGTTTGTTGTATCAACACAATTGACTGAAAGACTCAAATAGTTCATAGTTCATGAAGCATCATTTCAAACACAACACGTTAGACCATAGATTGTAAATATACATTTTAACATTAGATCTCACCATTCATTGTAAGCACTTAAGAGTGTTATGTATTTTTTTGTCCACATGATGGCGTAGTGGAGCATGATTCACCTCGAGCCTTCGACTCATGGGCCGAGTAATAGGCTGCGATCCCTCAAGACTTCATGGGGCTTCATATTGCCATCACTACTGTCCAGACCGACTGAGCGAAATTTGTCTAAAAGAAGATAGTGATCGACCATATCAAGAGCTTTTGTTAAATCAATAAATAAAGCACCAGTGATCATGTTATTGTCAAAACCAGAAAAAATATCATTTGTGAATTTTAATAACGCAGATGTGGTTGAAAAGTGTTTTCTAAATCCAGATTGAAACGGATAGAGGAGATTATTGGTTGATAGGTATTGAGACAGTTGATTAAACACAATTTTTTCATATACTTTGACAAAACTATTGATGATAGAGATGGGTCTGTAATTATTTTTATTGTTTGAGTCACCACCTTTGTGGATAGGGATGACCTTTGCACATTTCCAGGCGGAGGGAACTTCACACGATTGAAAGGATACATTTTCTGTTTAGCATTATTAGGATTTTGACTGTAGTTTGTTCATTGTATTCACCCGTTGTCCCATTGTCTGTTTCATGGTACGATGACAGGATCTCTGAGCCTGGCCTCCTCCATCTACACCTGCGGACTGCCCCGCCCGACCCGCTTGGGAGTGCTTCAGTCCTGCACCGGACCTGTCCACGTTCAGCGGCCACTGGTCCACGTTCTGAGGCTAGCTTAGGTCCTAGATCAGGGGTGTCAAACCGGTTCCAGAAAGGGCCGGTGTGGCTGCAGGTTTTAGTTCCAACTTGAGCAGGAGCACACCAGACTCCACCCATTTCCTCAAATCTTAAGGTGAAAAATGGTCTCACCTGAGGAAATGATGATCAGGACACTTTAACATTCTACAACATGTATGGACATTTTTTTTCTGTGTGTGCTTTATATTCTTCATGTGTTTTAACTGTTGATTCTCTGACCTGTGTTGGTGATTTCAATGGTTTTGTTAAGTCCTCTGAGATGACTTCTGTTGTGACTTAGGGCTATACAAGTATAAATTGTATTGTATTGTATTGTATTGTATAAATTCAAAAGATCTGCCAAAGGAAAACGAAGAACATGAGATGCAAGCTTAATGAATTTGGTCTCGATGCCGTCTGGACCAGCACTGCAATCAATTAATAAAGCTTCAGTAAGCAAATTATTGTCAAAACCAGAAATAATATCAATATAGACATCTTCAATACATTTGAATAATGCAGATGTGGTTGAGAATTTTTTTCAAAAATAAGAATGGAAGTATTTATTCCAAACTTATAACGTTCATACAACATAACAAAAACTGGATTCAAACAGACTAGTGTAGATGCAGGACATCTCGCCTTGCCAACAGCTTCCTCCACAAACTTATCAGTTTAAACAAAGCAGTTTGATGATCTTGCACTTGTATTTTTGTTGATCAATTTCACTATTGTTTCCTGCACTTTCAGCATGTTTAAATCCTGTACTTTTAGTTTGTTTTATTCCTGTACTTTCAAGATAAGATAAGATGAACCTTTATTCTTACCACTGTGGAGAAATTTCAATGTCATCATAGCACACATTAAAGCAGAATAAAAGGAGGAAATAAGAGCACTCAGGTTGCACACATCAAAAAGGATCTGTTATTTAAGATAACAAACAATAAAATCAAAATAATAACATGAGATAATAAAATAAAACGTTGGAGCTTATTTTTAGCTAAATTTACCCCTGTAACTTTTTGCTTGTTTTGCTGAATGGGGGGCATGGTGGTTGAGTGGATAGCACTCTCATATCTCAGCAAAAAGGTCCTAGGTTTGAATCCCGGTCCTTTCTGAATGGAGTTTGCATGTTCTCCCCGTGTCTTCTCCTGTTTCCTCCAAGTACCACAAACCACTCATTTATATATGTTTTAGAATCCATGTATATTTGTCCTCTGTCACATCTTTAGATAAGATTTTCCGGACTAGAGACGACCACCCTGACTCAGCCAATCAGCTCTCAGCCTAAAGCGTTCGTGAAGACACCATGCTGTGGTCAGACAAAAACATGTGTTGTCATTTTCCTTTCTGAACATTAGGTACCCCAGCTTTAAGCTTCCCATAGTTAGTTTAGACAAACTTTGCTCTGGTAGATTTCCATCGTGAATCTTCTAAGCTATAATTACATTAGACTGTAATCAAGAAAATATTATCTCCTTTTCAACACCTGCAACAGAAACATGTGTTCACAAAGTTAAACAACATCAACACAGAATAAAAAAACAAGCACCAATTTCTTTATCACTCATCATTATTAAAACAAATGATGCAGATGGTAACTGGAAAACTCGGAAGACAAAGATGAGAGATATTAAGGATCTCCCAGATAAGAAAAAAGAAAAAATGTATGTGGTAAGACTGAAGTTTGTTTTGCCAGAATGGTCGTGTTAAGTATATGTATATTTTCAAACATCAAACATCATGTAACATCAAAAAACAGTTTAAGCGTCACAAAACCTGTCGTCTGCTCAGTATAAAACCTTTCCTAATGTATGAAGAACTGGCAGTATTGTCTGGTATTTGTTTTGGCTTTAAAAGCAAAGACTGAACTATTTTTTTTTTTTTATATATATTGAGGCTGCATCTTACAACCCTTGTTTAATTCTTTGTAAGAAAAGTAGAAATTAGTGAGTGGTTCTCAGAGAGGGCGGTAGGATCCCCAAGGGGGAGGTAAGACCTAAAAGCTCTGTAACAATTTATGCTGCTGAAAGATCAAGGCTGTTTCACAACTGATGGAGCAGCCATCTTCCTGTGGACTCACCCCCTGCAGAGGATCAGCGAGGGACTGGTGCTATGAGCAATGGGTGGCAGCTCTCATTGCCACCCCCCCCGACCCAGGAATGGACTAATAAAGGGGTTGAAAAAAAAATAATGAATGAATGAATGAATGATATGGTGTTGCTGGCACCTAAATGATTGCCTACATCACAGAACATTCTCTGGTTCATTTTATAATTATAATAGATCCATTCTCCTGATTCGATACTTAATTCAATTGACATATTTGGGGGTTGCTGACTGAAGGTTTGAGAACCCCTGGCCTAGATTGGCCCCATCACATTGCACCGCTATATAATACATTCTTTACAAACATACAAAAACAATAGACAAGAGTTCATTTAATCTTTTATTGCAACAGGAAACAGATTTGTGTGTCTTACAGTTGCCAATGTGTCTGATAATTATAAATGGCACACGGATCCTCATATCACCAACAAAGAATATAAAAAATCAGAAGATCCATTTTTCTGTTCTGGCCTCGATAGATTTGACCAAACCGTTTCCAATAATCTTGAAATCCTCCAAAATTGCTTCAACATTGGGAATGGTTTTGACATCATCTCCATGAACTTCAACTGCTCGAGCTGCCATCTGTGATGTCTTAATGGGATTCACAAAAGTAAGATCAGTTTCAATCATTAATTGTAAAACTTTTTTTTGGGTTTTGTTTACCTTAAATGGCAATGGTGTGAAGGCCTTCGGTTTCCACAGAACAGCTACTACTGTCCCACCAAAAGGATCACAAAAGAATAGAGCCAGATCTCCAAATGTTTCCTACAGATAAAGGAATACATAAAATATTCTTTATTTATTAACAGTAAAGCTTGATTTACTGGTTTAATTTTGTGACACAGATGTGTTTATTCATCAATATGATCTAGTTGTAACCTGCAGCAAGTTTACAGTAAAGTGAGAGACCAAGGAAGTATCACCAGATGTGAATTCCTAGTGAACACCACAGTTTTCCCAAGATTTGCTTTTCCTTATACGATGACAAAACATAATTTCTTCCAGTGAATTTAGAAAACGACCTTCGCTACCTTTTAAATTGTTAAATTTAATTGAATGCAACTCAGTGCCCAGTGCTCAAACATAAGATATAGACTGAATGAAAAGGATTAATGAAATTGTTGGCATGCACTCTGCTAAACATGTCTAAACAGTCTTTACTTACTCGGAGTTCATTCAGGTAGATGGAGACTGGATTATAGTCAACCACAGGCATGAATCCTCCGGCCTGCCCCACAAAGCCCTCTGTGAAGCCCCTCACAAAGCCGACTGCAGACGGGTCCACGGCCTGGCTCAAGAGTGGAACCTGCTTTGGGTTGAGGAAAATCAAGACGTCGTAGGAATCCAGCGGGGGGCGCATGACCATCTGATGATGAGACGAAATTAATTAGTTATAAATCACTCGGTAACGGACTGCAAAGAGACTGCGTCACACTCACCCGTACATCCTGCGTCTCCTCCACGGACATTATCTGACGTTCCAGCACTCTCAGACTTTCTGCAGCGACCATTACTATACGATGAAGCATCTGAAGAAAAGACAAGATGCATGTAATATTTCTTAAAATGTAGAAAGATACGTTTGCCATTTCTGTAAGCAGGAAACCTATCAACTTAATTTAATTTTCATAAAACACAATCTAGTAGAATTACCTTTCAACATAGCCAGTTGTGTGTGTAAGGGGGTGTGTGTGTAAAGGGGACATTGAAACCTTCGCTGACGTCACAGTTCCTGCCTCTTGCCACTGATATAAAGGAGTTTCTCAAAGGAGCAGAGTTGAGCTGCTAAAAAAGGCCGAGGTGAGGACAGGAAGCAAATTTGGGTCAAATACAGACCATGACCATCTGGAGATTGCACCTTCTCTGCGCATTACTGTACACCACGGATGTCATTTGCCACAATGACCCTCAAACGGAAGATTACAAGATTAAATATTCAACTAATTTTGCAATGGCCGAAAACAATGAAAAGAAATTGGTGAGTCTTTAATTTAATCAAATATGAAATGCAGATTGCTTTGTTTACTTGATTTTAGTTGTGAAATTTGTTCAAATACATGTATTTGTAGATTAATGATTTACGTGAAGTGTTGAAACGACTACAAAATAATCATCCATCCCTGAGGAAAAAGCAAGGTTATCTACCCATGGTATGCGTTAGTAAAAATCACTACATTTTTATAATTGAGTTCCAGACGGGACTTCCTAAATGTTAAACTGAGGCCTTTTGTGTGTGTACAATTTGCAGTGTGAGCCAGGAGATCAGTGTGCGTTGCGAAAAGGCTCCAGGATTGGAAAACTCTGCGACTGCCCACTTCCTCGGACATGCAATTCTTTTTTTCACCGTTGTTTATAGCGTTAGATAAGTATATAATTGTTCTTTAGGATGTACTTTTTTTGTATTTTTATTGAGATTAATTAGAGAATGTTTGCACTTTCTCTTAGTTGCCTGTATTCTTACTTAGTTGAACAACACAAATGAAGGTTGGCACTGACCTGTACACTTGGTGCCTGCTTGGTCCACAAAGACATTTTTCTGTCGGTAGGTGTGGCTACGAACATGACGGGCAAGGTGTCTCTGGAGGCCATGAAGTCGTTCTTGATCTCAGTATAGTCGGCCACTTCACGCGACATAGACGCATAAAAGGAAAAGTTAGGAATAACAAACACAAGTATCAATCCGAACACAAAAAAAACGAGGTCAGTGTACACTTTTGTTAAGGGCTTGACTTAAAAAAATTTAATGGAGAATTGTTCTTGCCTGTGAGCTGGCTGTTAAGGTTTACAATCAGTGGGTTGTTCTTCCAATCAAAAGAAGCAAGCAGATGAAGGAAACGCAGGAAGCCCACCTGAGGAGAGCTGACAAGAGGCACAGCGTTATTTGTATTGTGACCTACTGAACAGACAAAAGAATGTAGAAAACATGTCTTTGAGTATACACGTGACTGATGAGATGGTCAGAAATTGAGAATTGCGTACATACATTTAAGAACTACATTCATAATCACCAAAGATTCCACTCCACCACTGAAAAAACCTACAATATCCAGTGCACACACAAACTATGATCCAAGAAAAGGATCTTTTAATTTTATATTGGAACAGTGAATCCTGTAGATCTCACAGAAACTAATATATTCAACAGAATAAATCCACAGAAAGAGTCTCGTTTACATAACCTTTTGTGAACAAATCAGACCACACCATTTAGTCTTCAACTTATAACATTTGATCTTTTACAAACTGAGAGCTCATGAACTGAGTGAGGGTTAGTCATCTCTTTTATACAGAAAAGGTGGATCAAAAATATTTGACAGGCCTGTAAAAACTAGTGATTCAACCAAACAGTTTAGAGAGCTAGAAAATGGTTACATGGATTTTATTACATAGTTCATATTTTGTGGTTTCAAATTCAGGTACTGTAATAGCATCTTTAAAAAATAGAGATAGTTTTGTGTATTCACCAGCCCGTGGCCTACATTTTGAAAGTAGCGATAGCCAAATCTGGTCAAGTTGCATACTCTTTTGTAAGATTAATGGTTTTGGACCTATAACCTAAACTAAACTACAGAGAGTAATTACCCAGGAGCAGTGAAGGGGGCTGGCTGAAGAAACAACCATGCAACCAGTAAGTCCGCTGTGTCATCAGTGATTTCACAACTAAAAAGTTGTGCACCGAGCCATCGTTTGGCCAGACGACACACCGTGCCAAAGCAAGCGTGTTGCTGCTGAATCCTGAAATGAAGGGAACATGTAAGAGCACAAACTTGTAAAATAACAAAATAAAACAATGGTTTACCCATGCAGCGTGCTTGTGAGAAGAGGCTTGTGTATGGTGGCCACTTCTAAAGCTTGAGCCTCATCAGTGTCTCTTACAACCAACATTCCTTCTGCATTGATACTTTCCCTCAACACCTGTGGTTCCCGATGATAAGCTATCTGGATGCGGAACAATAGACCATCCTGGGTGAACAAAGAAATTAAAGGGGCATGAATTGACAACGCACACTAAAATAACGTAAGCTCACAACGACCACATTTTTTAGACTTACCTTCCACACATCCAAATGACTGGGACAGGCTTGAAATGTATATTTATGATACTGCTTCAATAATTCTCCCATACGAATGTGAAATGCCGCTCGAATGTGTCGGATAGCGAGACGATCGTGAGGCCATTTTCCACTGCCCTCCATGTGACAGATAACTGTAAAATATATAGTTATAAGTGATTCAAATCTTAATTTTCTGGTTTTGATTAAAAAAATCAGTACCTCACCTGTAATAGGGGTTATGTAGGTTGGGCAAGGTTTTTCTTCTTTCGGTAGAAGAGAGCTGCATGACTTATTTAGATCAAAAAATGAATAATCCAATTTGGTGGCTTGTGGGGGGAAGACCTGCCAAAATGATCATACATTTCAGGATACAGCTATACAACTATACAACATCAAGACATGTTCAATACCTGTGTGTATCGGAGTGCTGGATGGGCTCCTTGCACTGATGTTATGGCCAAAGGCAAACCCTCTAGCCGCCATAACTTTCTACTCAAATCATCAAAGGACTGAACCACCAATAAACTCTCTTCCTCTCCAGTGCTGGGTACCTGGCAAAAAACGATCACCAGGAGAAAGTGAATTTTAGCATCCTTTAATAATATGAAATGGCACTCTCCTGTGGTGAACATGAAGTACTGCATTAACCTGAATATAACTTGTCAAAATGTATAACCTAAGTTCACATTGAATGTATATCAAGCACAAAATGGATGTTTAAAAAAGTATTATATGAATTCATCAAAACATAAAATATTTAATGTTTTTTACCTCACGGCGTATGTTGATGACATCATCAATCAGCGCGCCAACGTATCGAATAGAGGTTTCTGGGACATTCGCGTGCCTGTGTGAACATCGTTTTTTCATTTTTATATTTGGAACTACCTGTAAATGTTGTCACAATTCAATGGGAATAGTTTTACAAATATGACGATGCGTTGACTGTGGATCAATGTTCCCAAACGCATCTGGACACAGTCAGCTTTCCATGATGATGGGGCGTTCGGGAAGAAAGAGGAGCAGCTCTGTTTGGGACTGCTTTAAGCAGGTTGGAAACTATGTGCAATGCATGCGGTGTAATGCTACACTGAAGTATTGTGGCGGGGCAACAAGCACTATGATGCACCACATGAAGAAACACGCTGCAGCCCCCTTCACAGAACCGATCAACAGGGAGGAGGTGGACGAAAAGCCTATCATCTGCACTGTTGTCTCGACCGCAGATGAGGAAGAAGGCACATCCGGGCAAATTCTGTCCCAAGCCTTTTTGCAGTCTCCGAATCTCTCTAACGATCTACCCCAAAACATTGACAGAAAGCGTCTAAAGCGAAGTTCTGTTTGGGATGTTTTTATCAGATCAGGAGATGAAGTTTACTGCACCATGTGCGACACCAAACTGAAATATAAAAGTAGTACAACCAGCATGATATACCATATCAAAAACAAGCACTCAGAAGCGCTTCCTGCTCATGCAGAAGTGAACGATCTCATTTGTAAAATGATAGAGAAGGACCTGCTTCCTGTCAGTGTGGTTACTGGAGAAGGTTTTCGGGAACTTCTTACCTTTACAGTCCAGAATTTTAAAATGCCAACTCCCTTTGATATCACACGACTTATTGAGGGACGCTTCCATGAGAAAGTGGATGAACTCCAGATACAGTTGGTTAAAGTGGACAAAGTGGCAATAATTGCTGATTTTTGGACAGGTGTTCCATCACAGAAATATGTGACTGTTTCATGTTCATTCATTACTGAGGACTGGCAGGGAAGATGGGTTGTGTTGCAAACTGAGAAACTTCCCTCTGACAAAGGCATCACTGCAGAATGTGTCTCTGAGAGGCTTCTTAAAGTAGTTGAAGAGTGGGGCCTTGTTAAAAAGGTGACAGCGTGTGTTCAGAACTCGGTAGACGTCCTTCCAACACGCGACTGTGCCAAGATTACATGGGACTATGCTGCCTGCTTCGCCACAACCCTGCAGTTAGCAGTAAATGATGGCCTGTCAGAAGATCTGCTTGGTATCATCACAGCTGCAGGGAAACTTGTTCGACACTTTAACAATAATTCACTGGCAAATGAAGCTTTGGAGCAAAAACAACTTCAGATGTGTTTGCCTCAACTCAAGTTAATCCAGTCAAACAAAACCAGATGGGATACTATATGTGACATGTTTGAAAGTCTTCTGGAGCAGCGGTGGGCCATCAAAGCTGTACTCTCTGACCGAACTGTTTTTAACAGACAGGAAGCTCAAGCCCTTGAGATTGAGGATGACTATTGGCAAATTATTGAGAACTTTGCCACTGTGCTAGCAACATTAAAATGGGCAACAACAGCTATATCAGGAGAGGCGGAGGTATCCATTTCAAACATTTATCCAATAACCTTCAGCCTCATACAGGCCCATCTGGAGCCAAAGGAGAATGATGTTGAACAAGTAGTTTCATTTAAACTGGCCGTGCAGACATCACTAAGAAAACGTATGGAGGTAAGTGAAGTTTATGGCTAATTGAATCAAAAACATGCTTTTGCTTTTAATTCATATGATTTGTCTACAGGTTGACTCAACTGAGCTGGCATCTAAACCTGCCTTGATTTCTTCCATGCTTGACCCCCGTCACAAACACCTTAACTTCCTGTCTCCAACAGTAAGACTGGCTGCGAAGGTGAAACTGCATGAGCTTGTGTCAAAGTTGGATGTAAGAGGTGCCACAGTGACCCCCAATAAAGAAGAGCACAAAACTTATGACACACCCAGTACTTCTCAAGGACTAGCCTCAACTCAAATTAAAAGTGACAGGAAAAACACCATGATGTTGTTGCTAGGAGATAACTACAGTAGCCCAGACACCACAGACTGTGAGGCTCAAGTAGATTACTATTTGAGAGACATCGCCCCCTCTTTGGACATAAACCCTCTTAACTGGTGGAGAGCAAATGAACCACGCTTCCCAAAGTTGGCTATTTTGGCACGTCATTACTTATGTGTGCCTGGTGTTGCCTTGCCTTCATCAAATGAAGGTGGACAAACATTTTCAACAATGCGCGCAAGACTTGACCCTGAGCATGTGAATATGCTCATCTTTTTAAACAGAAATGTGACCCATTAACAGTTTTTATGAGTGGCAGCTACACAATATTGAAGTTATGCAAGAAATTAATATATTACTGGTTAATAAAATACTGTCATAACATATGTTTCTGTGTAAATACATACAGCTGTAGGATGTGTGTGACGATTTGTTTGGGGACCAGTCTTTTCTGACACATGGTCTCTCCATTCCACAAAACCGCTTCAGTGATCGCACCATCCTGGAACCGACGCAGCTCAGAGCGAGAACCCCAGAGCTGGCGAAACTCTAAAGCCTAAAACAGTGGAAAAAATATTCTTGTACAACTGCACAATTTTGCAAGTTGAGATCCAAGTAATACCACTAACCTTGGGGCTGTCTGCAGGTGGGCCTCTCTCTAGCACAGAGGCAGCGAGGTCTGGTTTTAGGAGCAGGCCAAAGGATAAAGGCGGCTGATCTTTGTACTTGGGTGCGTCATTCTGTATGGACCACTAGAATGGGAAACTAATTATTATTGTGCGATAATATAATAAATACTGAAAAGGTAGATTGCTCTCCAATGAACTACAGGCTATATGGCCAGTATTGCTTTTTGAATAAAAATAAGTAAAATAATTTGGATGTTTTTGTGTCAACAAAATAGAAAAAGATCTCACTAACTCATAGGACAAAAAGGTGAGTTTTGTCCTGGCCTTTTCCCTTCAGTTTGTTCGTCCATTTTTATGGAGCGTATTTTTATTTATTAATTATGAAGGGAACAACTCTTCCAGAAAAGTTACAAAATGTCTTTAACAAATAGAAATGATTGACATTCAAAGTCGATATACAATTTTAAGATGAATTATTAATTTTCATGAATTTAATAGTATGTTTCCAAAGCCATTTATATCGCCACACTAAAGTGACCTACCTCTGGGTCAGGGGCTCGAGAGTGAGTTAGAAGCATAATTCTTTGACCCAGTCCTTGCTGAATCAGTGATAAAATATAAGGAAGTGAAGCTTGAATGTAGTTTCCACTTAAGTCCATCAACTCATTAAGTAGGTTCAGCTTCTTACAGCTAGACTGCAGCTTTGCCAACGCGTGTAACCTGCAAAACAAGCATTTAACAATATGTAAATACTGTTCAAAATTGTTTGTTCTGGAATTACAATATACCGTAGCATATAAATAAACCTACTGAAAGACATGGTCACTTGTTCTTATCATTGGTTTTGGAGTCATGAGAAGACTTTGAAATCCATCTACAGTTGCATTATCCCAAAACTCCATTGAAACAGACGCTTCATGTTGAATCTAAGAGAAGGGCCATTTTTAAAGATTTTTTTCAGGGGACATTTTGATATTCTCTGATTAATATGATGTCAATACATGTTTGAAGGTACAAGCCGTCATGTCAGCACATAGGTTAAGATGACCTGACGGATCAACAAAGACAACTTGGAATGCCTTGTGGAATTCTTCAAGCGATGGCTACAGAGACATTTTAGTGTTATTCAGTGTATTGAATAATACTCCCCCCAGCTATAAACACTTACTGCTGTGGAATCTGTATTCTTTGAAAGGCTTATTCCATTTACTGATAGGTCTGTGGATGCTGTGAAAAGTTAAATGAAAACATTTTAAAGTAAAAAGTAGCTAACAAATAAAATGTATACTTATATACACAACGTATAGACACATTTATACTTTACCAAGAAAGTTCAAACTGTTTCGAAGCAACTGATAAGCAGTCATGCTGTTGCTGATTCTGTGAGTGGTCAGCAAATACGCCAGAAGCATAGAAGCCAAAAAGCCATTAAAGCATCCAGGGCCCTATATTTGAAGTAGGCAATTTACGTTTACATTGAATCATATAAAGAGATCGAAGTAGTACACACATACCTTGTCAAGTTCTCTTTGACGAAGCCAAACTTTAAGTAAGGCCACTGCATCTGAAAAAGCTGAACATTGAGATCGAACAGCAGACAGAAACTGTAGGTGGGCACTGGGAAGAAGGTCCCCAAGAATGGCGCTATTGTAATGTGGGGTTGGGTGCTCAATAGGTTCTGTGAAAACAAATAAATATAAGACATAACTATTGAATATAAACAAATCTAGAATTAAAAGCTATATTAGGAGGATTTTATACTTCCGGTTGGTTCTTAAATTGTCAAAAAATCTGATAATACATGCTCGTCAAAAAAGACCAGGGAGTTTTGTACAAAAAGTGGAGGGGGCGATTGTTTCCTAAAATTTGGGAAAATCCTTCTATATACCTTTAATTATATATTATGTTTCCAATTATTTGACATTATTACCAGACTGAGGGGTCCCAGTGTACCACTCGGTCCTTATATTGTTTCTCTGCGGATGGAAACGACTAGGTTTGAAGAAGCCAGGAGGTGGACAGGGATGAATTCGTAAACTAAAGCTGGAGAATTCCTTGCCTGAAAAGGAAAAAAAAATAAAGGCTTTAGTTGATGAATTGGTCAATAGCAGTTAGTTTTACACGTGCTCTTTTTTTAAATCAACTTGTTGATCAACAGGGCATTGCTTTAGGCGACCAGGAATTTGTTAGGGTTAGATACAGCCCATTATGCCATCAAACTAACAATCATACAAACCTGGTGGCCTTAAAAGTAGCACAGGGCGAAGCCGATTGCCATGTAAACAGGAATAAAGCAATGTTCCAACTTCAGGAGAAGCAGAGAGGTGCTGAGCCAGTCCTGCTAGATACAGAGCTCGTTTCCTTGGATACCTTTGATTCAAGGCATCCTTTTCTTGGAGAACATCCTAGAGGTTCAATGGCTTTTTTAGTTTTGGTCCTACTATACAAATTGAATTATGATACCAGACAAGACTGAACTTACAGATGGAATTATAACAACCATGTCAATCATGACATGTGGTTTAGTACAAGTGCCCAGTGGGTAGCTGCCAATGAGACCAACAGAAGATGGAGGTTCCATGTGAAATTTGCCTTTGGTTGTTTGAGGAACAAGAAGAAAGGGAACCTTAACAGTTCCATTCAACCACGACAGATCAGTCATCTGAAATATAAAACATACATTTCATGATAAAATACTGCAATCTATTCTAAAAGGTTTCAAAAAGTAACTGCATTCTCAACATAATCGGATTCAAGAGGAACAACAACGAAATACAGTTAGTTATATTATGTATTTAGTATCAACATACCTCAACTTTTTCAAATTTTGGCACAGATTGGAGCAGTCTTGTGACTGTCTGAACAAATGAATCAATTTGCTGCTTCTTTCGTTCACTTAATAAAACTTCCTTTAAAAGCTCTTCCATCTGGGGATTGAGATTACAGAAAGAAAATCATACTACAGAAAACCATAACAAACTAGAGACAGTGTTGAAATGCATTCACTCAGTTACCTGCATTTTAAGTAAACTACAATGAAACAGGCTCTCTGCCTCTTTCAGTTGGTTAAGTTCTTCTGCAGTTGGTGGTCTGTACAGGTCACTTCTAGACATCTTTACAGGATGATATTTCATCTCCTCGCCAGGAGCAGCATCATCAACATCAGAGGCACATCGTTTGGTCTTTGTTAGAACATCGTCTTCACTCTTTTCATTTCGGATTGAAGTAATCCTCTATGAATATCAAGTTATGAATTAATATGAAAACATACATTGCATATATTGAAACTCTATTTATTCAAGTACATAATCAATATAACGAAGCAGTAAGATGTTATAAAAGCAAAATGTAAAAAATAAATAAACATGCAATCAAGCATATAGCAAAACAACATCGTGAACGCTCTTCTATCTATTTTAAGTTCCATGCTGTTAAAAGGTATTTTATTAGTCAGGTAATGCTCCTTTAATAATAAGCTGTTGCTGGTTACCTGAGGCAGTCAAGACTTCGGTGCGGCTTCATTTTATAAATAAGATCCATCATAGTTCATGACTTCTTACCTCGTTTGAATGGTTCACACTTTTCTGTTTCTTCTTCATGGTTTTATCCGTTTCATTTGCGTGAATGATCATAGTTTAAAGCTGTTTCATTTAGCTCTACTGCTCATCATGGATCTGGGCACAGGGCACATGCGGAGAGGATCACAGAAACTTGCTATTACACATTCGAACACCCAATTGGTTGGAAAGTGTAAACTACACGTGATTGGCTAACGTGATTTGTCTTTAGTCAAGTTTGTATGCATTGCAAATATCACAAACTGTACAAAATTCCATTGCATGGATACAGACAAGTTTAGAACAGGGAACTTCAAGATTCAAGATGCAGAGGAACTTGTTTTTAAATCAAAATGAGAAATTCTCTAATTTCACACGACGCCTGTTCTACACGACTGTATATATTACAGCACTGTTCTACAACAGTGATTCTGATTGGCAGACTGTTGCTCAGCAACCGTCAGGCATATAGAACGTAACGTTACTTTTTCAGGTGGTTTCTATGGACGCTCAGATAATCCTCTGCTAAACGATTTGCAGCTAGCGCGTTACCTTTGTTTGTGAAAAGATAAGTATCCTATAACCTTTTCACATAATAGAAAAGGCGTAGCTCGTATTGGAGTAGTTATTTTAATGTTAATCTGTCTGCGATGAAGTATTTGAGCAACAGTGTAGCTAATGTAGGGGACTAACATTAGCGGCTAGCTGCTGGAAAAATACAATACGTCGTGCCTCAACTCTGTTCTTATCCGACTCTTTTTGACATAACGTCATAGAGTAGTGTACATATAACTACGCATACTTAGTGAACGCATACGTTTGCCTGATGTATCACAAAGAAAAGAGCATCCAAATAAAAAACAGCGCTTCTGCGCTGTACAATAATCTCAGTGTGCTGCGCATTGCTCCACGAAAGCTAACCTACTTCACAGTGGTCCATGCAAATGTGGTGAATATGGTGAGTGCATCCTGGGACGGACTAAATTATTCCCACCGTCAGCTACAGTCCAAGGAACCCAATGTGGCTACAAGCACATCTCTCATAATGCAGGTTTGATTCATTTAAAATACTTGTTTTTGCACAATTATTATTATACCTATTTATACCGTGTTTTCATTAATATGTTTGTCGTCTCTATTTATTATATTCATTACAGGCCTCATTCTGTGTTTTGCCATCTCGTGAATTGCTTGTGGTAACCTCCCAGAAAGGCATTCAGGTAATGGCGTAATTCATTTAACTTCCTTACGTTGACTTTGACTTTCTATTATTTGGCTCTGTTACTGCAGATGTATGAGTCAGACGGGTCAATAATGGTTTACTGGCATGCTCTTGACTTGCCTGAAACACCCACCAGTAAGCATCAAGCTTATGCTCATACATTATACAATATAACTGAAGAAGTGTAACACAATCTTTTTTTTGAAGCCCAAGCAGTGTTTGCTAGAGGAATATCAGCAGTATGGGATAATTACATATGTGTCGGTAAGTAATCAAATAGAAACACCCTGTTATAGTTTGAGATTGATGATTGTGGCACTGTGAATGTTGGTTGATTTATAATACTTCTGATGAGTGAGTAAGTTCCTTTTTATCCACTTGTCAACATTAACAAGTTATTAGGTTAGGTTTTGCATTGAGTTCTCCTGTGATTGCATGGCTGCCTCCTCTTTTTTCACTGCTGAAATCTGGATTGATACAATTTAAGTGAAAATGTTGTCTAATTCAAACATTACAATTTAGTCATAGTTATTGAAACTGATACTGTGTAAGTTTAGATATACACAATATCTTAACACAACATGGCTTTCTAGGTGTGTCATCAGGATCTATCTTAGTATTTGACATTCCAAGTAAAGGCAGTAACATCACATTATCAGAGGTCCTGGAAGAGCATAAGGATTCCATCACTGACATGGCTTCAGAGTGCTCTGGTAGCCAGGTAAGTCTCAAGTCAAAAGACAATTTATTTTTTAACCACAAATATTGAACCAACAAAAATCTTTTGTTTTTTCCAACAGGAGTGCATAGCCGACATGGTCAGCGCTGATGACGTGGGCAGTATGTGTGTATGGAAAGCTGGCGAGGAGTTTCACTTACTAAACAAGATATCTGGTTTTGAGTATGTTTATTTCATCAGAGGTCGTAGATAAGGCTACACGTTTCATTGGTTTTATTTTTTTTACCTGTGGATTGCTTATTGCCGTCTTCTGTCATATAAAAACACAAATTCATATACTGTTGATGGCAACTGGTGTTATGAGAGTAAATTGTCAGTAGAGACTGACAATGTGTTATATTTTAGGGTGTATGTTATCAGCAGCATTTCATTGTGTAATTTAGTTTCATATGGTTTATAGTTTGTTTGACAAGAACATGAAGTAATTTCCTCCTTATTATTTACTTATTTATTTATTGACTATTCCTATATTGATCTGTATATTAGTGCCATGAATGTAGTGCTTCCTGTCCTTTTCTTAAGCTCCAGTGTCCGTCTTTCCAGTATGACCTGCTCATCAGTCAAGTTGTGGAAGGGCACAGTCGCTGCTGGTTATGGCACAGGCCAAATCCGTTTATATGAGGCTGTGACTGGAATTTTACATGTGGAAATCAATGCTCATGCTCGCTGGATTAACTCACTGGACATTGCTCCGTTTTCTGGTTTAGTAAGTTTATATATAAAAATATAACATGTATGTATGTATATATGTATATGTATATATATATATATATATATATATATATATATATATATATATATAAAACTGACACTGAAATAATTTACTCATTGATTGTTCTCTATGCTATATAGCTTTTGTCTGCTGCTGAAGATTCTCTGGTGCGAGTGTGGCACATGTCTCTAACTCCTGAAACCAACAGTGTCGAGGTAATCTTGTTTCAAAAAGTGATTTCTAATTTGTAGGAGTGTTAAAGGCACCCTGTCCTTTTGTTCAGGTGGCTCATTTGCATAATGAGTGTGTGACAGACACACAGATCTGTGGTGCCCGCTTCTGTGATGACGATGGTTTCGCATTTGCCGTGACAGGCTACGATCTGAGTGAGATTATTCGCTACACACAAACATAAAAAGAGCTGTTGTGACTGTTACATCTTTGTTACATATATTACTGTTTTAAAAGCAAAGTAAACGTCGTACCATTTACATTTGTACAGTTTTGTAAAATATATTGTTGTATTATGTCTACTTGTATATAAATAGAGTGAATAAAAATACAGCTTTTTTAATAACAATCAATAAAAAAATCCTCTATGAAGACAGAGGCTTTTTTCAAAAAATTGTTATTGTGTAGATGATAGAATGTTTAAAAATGTTGGAACTTTTATAGTATCAATACAATTAATGTAATGTACTGGAAAGAATTGTGTTGTTTTTCATAGCTGCAGTGAAGTGTCCTTCTATTTTAACGCCACTAGATGGCGATGCAAAACTTACTTGAATTTCAAGGTCGGTGCACATGGGGTCATGGAGGTTCCTGCTTGATGATTTTTAAAAATAGATATGGATGTGATTTTTAGTACATTAATAATAAATGAGACATATTTCCTGTATTATAAAATATAGGCATGAATTCAGAAGGAAAAAAAACTACAGTTAATTTGAGAAGTAAGTTGCAAGAGTTCTGCAGCTAAAATTGTACTCCTGCATCCACTTTCATTTGCACACTGGGCAAACGAGGTCAGGGAGGTGTCTTGTTTATCAGCGTAGGGCTAAGTATTAAATCCCTTGGACCTGAGCTTTGCTGGTTTGCAGTCAACACTGATCACATAACATCATCTGACAGGGCTGTTTTGAGCTCACACACATGACAGGTTACGTCATACAATTTCGGTAGATACTGTTTTGCCCATATATGACATGGCAAAGATTAAGGCTCCTTTCAACTAATTTTCCAGTTTCATGATTTTTATGGTGCCAAGCAATGCACAATGAGAAAGTTCAAAGATTAAGATAGAGAGATCCTTTTATTCGTCCCACTCCGGGGAAATTTCAGCAGTACACTGTTTAACATACCTGTCACCTGCTTGTCATCATCTGAAGTTGGATTTACCTGCTCCTCGGTATGGCACCCTGCATACTTAAGAGGCCAACTGTAATTGCATTATTCAGCATGTGTTTTTGTCCCCAAATGTTCTCCACACAGGACCTGCAATTTGTGTGGTGTGGTTCACTCTCTGAAAAGCATTTTATATCCTTGAATAGATTAGGGAATTTCTCCTAAGTCTCAATATCTATATGGTTTGTTCCCTTAGATAATAAATAAACCATAGATTTACCAACCAAACGGAAAAAGTCTTGTCATTGCCAGGGATAGAACAATATATATAAAAGGGAGTGTCTACTAAATCCAATCATGTTTAGAAAGCCCAGTGAGCAGCCGGTAGAAGGCAGACAGACCGGAAAGTACAGATATTTAAATATTGTGTGGTTGGGTGTGCATGCTACTGTTGCATTGGGTGTGTTTCGATAATGACAAAGAATCCTGAATGTGAACATTTTTTATCCATGATACCTCATCGAAACCAGTGTGTCTTTGTCCAACATGATCTACACATTTGTTGGTTTAACGTACAATCATCAACTAAAAACAAATTGAAAGACAAGACCCTTTTTAAATTTAGATCACATATCCATAGGGTAGAATGGAATTTAGTTGCATTAAAACACAATCCACTGTTCTTTGAGTTTTTACCAATCTGTGGCATGGATGTTAACTGCACACAGTAGATTATTTGTTTCAAGTTGGACATACCAAATTATACTTTACAGAAAATGATAAATTACAAAGGATTATATTGAATTTCCATCAAGTTAATTTATTCAACTTAGATTCATAATGGGGAGTCAACTTAACACATGTTTGGCCATAAAGTTATGTAAATGTGAAAAGTATATAAACGGAAGCTACATATTTCTGTCAATACTATAATATACTTTTTAATACACTTAGAATGTTGTCTGAAGGCTATAACCTTTTCTATATACAATATAGTTTTGTGATTTCCTTACAAAATAAAGCTGTACATGTTTTGTCAATTCACAATGCTGTTGCAAGAATGGTTTACATGATTCATGATAGTATAGGTTCTTGGGGGCTCGTGGTCTTCCATGGTACCCAGACATAGTTATTATTCACAGTGCCATCGTCTCATTGGGGGATTGGGATTTAGGGGAATTAGTGTAAAATAAACACAATCAGACCCCACCATCTGCATGGCACGGTTGCTTAGCATCCATCTACTGTTTGTACTGTTTGACGTGGATGTGCTGACGCGATTTACTCTAGCTATACGCACAGATGGCTCCGCTCAAGTGGATGGATGCTGTTAGATCAATGCTGACCTTATTTTCATTTTTGTTAAAATACTGTGAAGTAATGTCTTTTTGCAATCTGTGTTTTTCTTCCGAGAGTTCTGACCTTTCAGGGGAAAAGGGAAATATATATCAATCTGCAAGAATTCTGATACAGGATAGAGCCAGGGCTAAACCTTCAACTAAAAACATGTACTTTCTGGGGCCAGGACTCCCATGAAAAAGATATTCTTAAATCTCCGTAGTACTTTCCTGGTTAAAACTATCAATAAATAAACCTTTGAGGCACATTTTATGTCATTAGGCAGTGTTCCATTTATTTGGAGAAAACTGATTCTAGTGTTTTCTAATTTTGCTTTTTCTTCTTGATCTCCAGAGCGAACATAAGTGAAAATGAATAGTGAGTTCACATGAGTCGACGGCAAAAATACATTCCACAGCTGTCCTGTCAGTCAACAAGTGATATTCTTGGTTTCATATGGTTTTGTTTATCTTGTAGCCTGCTAACACCAGACTAAGTATGCAGTTCTAATGATTTGAGCGCACACAGCAGTATGGGTATTCCCAGGCTAGCTATTGATTAATTTATTTATTAATCTCCCCCCAGACTCATTTAGTAGAGTCTGCAGGAAATTGTGATTAGATTTTAAATAACATTGATGAACATTCTTGCTGCTCAAAAACCTTAGTTCATATTTTATTTTTTACCTGAAACTTTATATCTGGCACCCTGACAGCAGGGCAGCACCCCGTAATGATAGCCCAAACAAAGTAGTTAATGGAGCAGAAGTTTAAACATTGCCATCTGCTCTTTGGACCTTTGGAAGGGTAGTGGCCTGAACATCTCCTGGGTCACATGAAACATAACACTGACCTCACAAAACAACAAAAAGGGGACCGTCTTGTCGGGGCAGAAAGAGTTAATATGCCCATCTTTGTTTCCATGGTGAGCCGGGTGTGCTGTTGGCGTGGTGACGCCAGTGAGGAGTGCTGACAAGAACCATACGTGCCAATGCCCAGCTGACTGCGGCATACGCCACAGCCTATTCATAGCACCTCAGTGACGCCCAGTGGGACACGGTCTCACCCAGACGGAGAAATCTGTCAAGTATTCGGAATGAGAATGATGAGTTCCATAAAGAGTCAACAAAAACACACCTGCAGTTTTGTGTCATCACCACAATCACCATCATCATTATCATCATAAAGAGTTCAGAGAGACATGTAAAATTAGTGCAAGACTTAGGCACGTTCATACATGTTAGTTTGGTTTGATGCTCGTGTTTTTTTTAAATTTGAGCGATCATGAGTCCAGTAGTCACTTACATCACTTACAGCATTTGAACCAGACTTGGTCCAGTTAAAGTGAACTAAACCAACAAGTGCAAATGCTCTTAATCACATTGAAAAAGTGAACACATACACACACACACACACACACACACACACAGAAAATAGGTAAAACCATGGAAAACATGACGCTGAGCACAGATAAAACCAGCAGAGGAAGTGTAAGTAAGTAAGTTATCTTTATTTATATACTGCAGACCAGAGTCACAAAGTGGTTACAAATTGTTATTCTTGGGCATTTGTCCTCTCACTCCACACAGAGATAGGAGCGGGGTCGCCAGTACAGGAGGCGCATGCCAGACCTATTGTACATGTTTTTAGTGGTAGGGGAAACCAGAGTGCCCGGAGGAAACATGCAAACTCCACTCAGAAAGGCCCTGGTCCGACCGGGATTCGAACTCAGGACATTCTTGCTGAGAGGCAAGCCACCGTGCCATCTCAGGAGCCATTTGCACCAGGAGCAGAGAGCCGACTGGAGCTACAGGGACTAAAGGTAACTTTGTATTCCAATGTGAGTAAAGACCGAGTGAGAGTAAATCAGTATGTACATGAATGAATTATTTATAGGCTAAAACTTGACAATATAAAACAAGCAGCCTGAAGGTCAACTGCAAAATCATGTTTAGAGCATTTTTCATTCAGAACAGCAAGGCCTGCTGTCTAATCCTAATCCAACTTCCATTCCCAGGTGCCATCATTATGTTGCCAGTTATGGACAAGGTGAAGAGATAAGATAAGATGTGCTTTATTTATCTCACATAGGAGAAATTTACATGTCACGTTTGGCATGGATAGAACACTCAGATTGTGCAAAAGGAGGAAATGTGCAAACATGTTACATGCAGGATATATACGTACAATAAAAGTGGCAATTTAAAGTGGCAGTCAGATATAGTGTCAATAGTAGTAGTGCAGGTTTTATTTTTTTTTCAGTCTTATACAGTGACTTAAAGTGACTTATTGTACAGTCTGACAGCGGTGGGGATAAAGGCCCCGCGGTACATCAGTATCTATGTGAAGACTGAATTATGCTTCTTACCTTTCCACAGGTTAGAGGCATTGCATTGCAAGGAAAAGAGCACTAGTAACATAATAGTTTACCCTTCTTCTTATATTCTTCCTTGTTTGATGTATGCTTTGAAGAGTGAACTAAGGATTTCGATCTTTGCGAAAGACAACGCCAGAATACCACATGTATGATTTAAGATTGTAACGGTAATCTGTAATGCATTACACCTGCTGATCGCACCCATTGCACTGCCCATATTGTGTATGTCTGTGTGACTTTTGTATCTTTTGTTTTACAAGTTAAAAAAAAAACAATGCTGTCTGCTTTGTTTGTTTGTGTAAAATCAGCTGATCTGGGCCGTTCACTTCCCCTGAGTTCAGCATTCTGGCCCTTCAGGAGAACAGCTGACAGACACGGGATGGAACCGTGTGGACGCTCCCATTATGCCCCTTTTGTGCCCAAGTGTGTGCAACAATTGTCAAAAAGAAATAGTCTCATGGAACAAAAGCGATTCACATCGAATCTTAGAATAAAGGATGCACCTGTCCTGTGACCAGCACGTTGCAAATACGACAACTTTTTGAATGCATGACTGTGTGTCTTTGGCTGATCCGTGTATGTTTAAGCATGTTTTCAGCCTGTGTTTCCTCAGAGATAAGAACAAGCCCAGGCACGTCCTCTCTCCGGGTTTGCACACATCAATGTATTTTTAAATAATTTGAGGAGAATACGACCTAAACATATACAGTGACTTAGACTTAGACAGACTTTATTGATCCACAAGGGAAATTGCGTTATCACAGTAGCTTACATAGTATACCACAATAAAGATAACAATTATAATCTGAAAATAAGAATAACAAGAAATAAGAAGATAATATTGTGAGAATAGAACAATCTGGATATATTGTGTGATGCTCATTCTGCTTTCTGATTGGATAATCGGTCGCAGAAGCTGACAGGCCATGCTGATATGGTATACGTGCGATCGCTGGGAATACTGGCACCTGTGGTTGTTTGGCAAGAAGTCCATTGCAGATAAATCCATCCCGACCCAGAGGCCAAAACACTCAGCTACCATAAACAAACATTACAACATAAGTAAAGAGGATGAGGTGTGTTGTCTTACTGAACTTGTTTGTCAAGCTGTACATGCCATAAGGTTTGGACTGCTCCCAAGTTGTGTAAATGTGTCTTTCAAACCATTTGGAACGTGGTGTAATGAATATGTTATTGTGTTAATTAGTGACTGCATGTCGGTTGGTTGATTGTTTAGATGGTTGCCGGTTCAACTCCCACTCACACTCATGGCATACTTGTAATGATTCACTGACCACAGGCTGGTGATCCGTCCCGCTCTTCCTGTCGTGTTGGTATTGGGCAGGAATTGCAGGAGCGATTGTAAAAAGGTGAATGGCTTGTTGTGAGTTTTGAAGGTAAAATATTGCATTCTAAAATGATCATTTATTTAAACCTATTAATTATAAAAAAAATATATATATCACCTTTATTTAACCAGGAAAGTCCCATTGAGATTGAGAACCTCTTTTTAAAGGAGTCCTGGACAAAAGTTACATACAGTTACATACATTACAGATTATAAAATAGTTACATACATATTATAAAACAGTTACATAAAACGTATTAAGTAACTTATGTGGCTTTAAAGGCATATTCACAGACAATGTACCGATAAAGTCTCTAGTGACAAGGGGATAAACCTGCCAGTGGTGGGAAGAAAATCAATTCTAAATGGTTCTTTAATAATAATGGACTATTTACTGTACACAACTTTGTCTTCATTTGATTGTTTTCTGAATACAGTTACTTCACAAACATCAAAGGAATATGGTGTGGAATATGATCATGCAAATAAGGTGTTTCTAAACCATATTCAATCAAGATGTTTATTTCAGAACATGTGCAACAGCATTTTACAAAACAAAATACACCCCCCCACTCATTCAGCACAGACAGGCTATTACTTAAGCATAAATAAGAGAGATGCATTGTGGAGATTGCATTAGCACTTTCAGATGTACAATAGGCCTAACAAAACAATCCAAATAAGGTGTTTATGATACATTTACAGATCTTTGTGAGTATATTAAAGGAGTTTTGAGATCCAGAACATATTTGCCTTCTCTGACTGAAGCAACACATTCATGCAAGGGTAAAAGCGTTATGTAACTAAACATTTGCAAGATACATCACTCCACATGACATGAAACAACAAGTGGCAATGAGTGCACATTACTTTATAGGAGTATTATACTTCTTGATTAACTTAAAGATAGATATTCTATTTGATATTTATTTACGTCAAAATGTTACTGTTTTACAACAACCTACTACAGGTGTAAATTAGCACTGCTGCTACAACCTGGTACAATGGTACAATCTCTCCTTTTTGGCTTACTGTACACTGTCCCTGTAAAAAAAATAATAAACCATACCAAAACCATATTTCTTAAAGTTAGCAGTTAATTCACTTATATTGTGTGCTCCTCCTACTGTTCTGTAACTGTGATGCAACACTGACATTTAAAGCTTAGAAGGTCATTTACTAGACAGCCTGTACTGCAGAATTTAAGATTCAATAAACCTTTACACTTTTCTTGTATTAAAATAACCTATGAGCCTCAAAAACAAGGTGACATAATTCCCTTTTTTTGTTTTCTTTCTTTCTTTCTTTTTTGTAAAACTGATATCTACTCATTATGGAACGAATAAATGATCTCTTAATCTTAATCTTAGTGTATTGATGGTCTATGCATTGCAAGAATGAGATTATAAAGACATAAATAGTACTCCATGGAGCAGCATCGCCCGCATGACAGACATGCATGTTCATGTTCAATCTTGCCCTACAATTTACAGGAACCAGGCTGGATAGACCTTATGTCCACTTTATGAATGGATGGAGCTGAGAGAAGCTGTCGTCACCACGCACGCCGACAGACGCTGTGTGTGTCCTGTCACTCCTCTAAAGCCCCAGAGTGAAGCTGAGAGAAGTAGGAGAACAGACAAGTAAGAGGGAGAGACCAAGCAGGACCGCTCCTACTGCAAGAGGGGACAAGGGAGCGCAAACTGCAGGTGAGAATCCATCATCCATCCAACACGTCTTCTGGACAAATACAACACGGATACGGAAAGAAAAACATTACGCATAAACGAGTTTTTCTCTCTCTCTCTCTCGCTCTTTTGTTAAATCATATGCGAAGATCAGCACGCGTGATGGAATAAAAAAACGTAGATCGGAAAGATTGAGCAAATAACAGACAAAGTATAAGAATTATCATACGAAATCAGGGCTGCGTGAGATCCTCAAACAAAGCAAAAAGTCCACGCGTTTTGTCCACGTAGGTCCACGCTGCGTCTACATGCAACAAAGGAACGTGGGAAACTCGCATCAGGACCACAGCCCAGACAGACACGCACCGCCCGGCCCGCCTGTCTGCTGCGGGCTTTGCAACGTGCGCTTGTCTTATCATTATTTTCCTCTGGTTTTGACTTTTTAGGTTGGCATGAGGCGGCACAATTTGCTCTTTTAGTTTTTTGTTGTTGATGTATGTATTTTAGTCATGAAGTGCTGTCTAACCGAGTGTAAGTAATCTGTTTAATCATATGCCATAGAGTTGAATGGGAGAGAAACTGGAGCAATATCAAGAATAAAGAAAAAAAAAAAAAAGCAGGATATGAAGATTGGCAAGCAACGGGACAGCTGAATACAACCACCAGCTGCGCATGCCTTCTGAAGGTAAGAAAAAAGTTTAGAGCATGTTGCGTAAGTTAGATGTGCAGACTGTAAACTGGGGTTATGTTTTGGTTTACTTGTGTTAGATTTAGTTATTAGATATGGAGGTTGAAATATCTTACCTTCAGGTCACTCGAGAAATCCATGAACATATACAACTGATGCTGGGGAGCCATCAAATACAGATAAATGGAGTGAAAGCGATTGATTTCAGTCAATGTAACTAATATTTTTACTGTGGGTGTATGAGTGACACACAGTTCAATTCTATTTTGTGGTTTGTGTATGTGGCACCTGAAAAAAGTCTTAGTTTTTTGTCAAAATTGTCTTGTTTGTTTCAAGCCTCAGATCTCCATTTCTTTTTCATTTTGGAATGTTCTCCTGCTTGGTCCTTAAAGATGAGTAGAATAAAGCTTTTCACATAATTATGCACTGAAAGGGAATGAGAGCTGTTTTAATTGAAGTTAAAAGATTTCAATAGATGAATTATCACAATGTTGGTGTATTGTATCAATATTGTTCACAAACCGTTAGAACTCAGTCTGAGGGCTTTATACTTCCATCTGGTGTGAGCCGTGTAAGACAGTTGTAGATTGTACACAAAGATGACATCAGCTGTTCCGCACAGTCCCACTTGAGTGTGTTTTTATCAGCAGTGGAATTTGAACGATTCTTCCTTCAGGGTGAGGCCTAGCCCTCTGTCTGCTGCACTGACTCAGAGGAGGTGCTTGTCTGCAGAGGAGAGGACTGTGTGTATGTAAACCCAAGGGTTTTCCATTGTGACTGTAGCATTCCTGGTTGTGGGGAAAAAAGAACAGAAGGAGTCTGACAGTCTGCAGCTGGGACCGCTACATGTATATTTATATTGACTATAGGAAAATAGACTTTGATTAGCAAATTTGACTTGATTTGATTTGACTGGACAGAAGGAGATAAAGAGAATCTTTAAAGGGACATTCCTCATCTGAGCCACTTTTTGTGAAGTGGCCCGATACAGTAACTGCTTCTTGCGATAGATAATTTGTAGCTTTGCTTGAAATCTCTCCCAGTTTTTTTTTTTTTTCAAAGAAAGACGAAATGTTAAATAAAGTGTAACAGAAATGCTCTATGAAATGGAATAAGTTATATTTATTTATCTATTCAATGCAAACGGCCAAAATATATTGTTGAGCAACAGTTTGCAACAATATGCCGATGGCACATACTTGTTGTCTGGCTTCTGTCAGTGTGCCCCAGGGCAGCTGTGGCTACAGTTATAGTTTATCACCACCGTACATGGAGTGAAAGCGCTATATACAATCAATGCATTATTATTATTATTATATACACATGTCTTGGAAAGTAAAAACCATCATAACTGTCAGGGTTGTCCCAACTATGACCCAGGGGACATATGTAAAAAAAAAATAAGGTAAGGTTAAGGTATATTTGTATTAATCCCCGCAGGAATATTGCTCCTCTGCAGGAAGAGGGCTAACCACTCTGCCACCATACTGCCAATCTGCCAATAAACAATCCTAACATATCAAAGAAGGATGCAGAGATACTGATATTGAGTGTCAGTCACCAGGTGCTCACATTCACTTTCTGGTATCGGGACCTATTCTCTCTTCTTCTCTGAGCTCGTCTCACTGCGCAGTGAGCAGAGCAGAGAATTAACAACTGTTGTTTTATACCAGTGGAACAGACCTAAATATAAGCTCAGTGCTTTTGTTTACAGAAATAGCGTTCTTACAATGCTCTGTGTTAAATAAAAAACTGGTATCGGTATTGGTACTCTATTGGCAACTGTTCAAAATGAAGTACACATTCTTGCGACGGTTTTAGGAAAAAGTGCTATTGGAACATCCGTATTGTCATGATAAGTAATTTCTAACTTATATGGAAAAAACTACTGCTCTTGAAATCTTCTTGTTGCAATTTTTTAGATATCTGTCATTAATTGATCTATTCGAGCAATTAGTATAATATGTTGTCCTTTTAATATAGTCACAGAAGGAGAATTAGACCTGGCATATAGTACGTTTATAGATATTTACACAATTCAAATCTTCTCCTCTCTGCTTTGTAGTAATAGCTTTATACTAATCTGTAGTGAGAGAAACTCCCTACTGTGCCATATCCTGTTAATCAGGGTCAGACAGGTTCCAATGACTAAGTCACTCTTAAAACTGTTGGGTTGTAACAGTTTAAAATTACACCTGAAGTATGTTGTGTGATGTCAATAGCTTAGCCCATGTCTATTTAAAGCACATGTTACTTGTGAATGAGAGTCTGTGTTGGTATGGAGGCACCTTGCTCTTGTCTTGGTGTCACTTACATAGAGCACACACAAGAGGTTGAATCAGATTTGAGGAGAGAGCTGTCATCACTCCGGCCTGTGCGGTCTCTCACACATCTCAGACTTCTCCAACTGACTCATGACATAGGCTACTCTTAGTCTGTTTCAGCCCAGATCTATATTTAGATACTCTCCAGGTACAAGGAGTTTTTTATTAATAAATATTTGGATAGAAACCATATTTTACTTGCTAATGGCCTTATCATTTACATCCAAACTCAGCTTTTGACCTCCTCCTGCAGGAGGTTTTGGCAGACCTGGTTCCAAAAAAATCTCCCACTGCTGAATTTGGAACCTGGGCGTTGGGCGTTGGGCCAAGAGCCGTATTATGAATAAGGCTCTAGAGCCGTTTTAACTCGCCATAGAGTTTCATAGTGTGTTTCTGTTTAATAATAATAATAATAATGCATCGGTTTTATATAGCGCTTTTCTGGACACTCAAAGACGCTTCACATGTGTCATTATTCATTCACTCCATACACGGTGGTGATAAACTACTACTGTAGCCACAGCTGCCCTGGGGCACACTGACAGAAGCGAGGCAACCAGTATGCGCCATCGGCCCCTCCGACCACCACCAACCATTCACACACACACCAGACTCATTCTAGGCAATGGGGGTGAAGTGTCTTGCCTAAGGACACAACGGCAGTTTGGCCCTTTACAGCCGCAGCCGCCCCACTGTGGCTGGTGTTCCCAGAGGTTAAGTGTCTTGCCAAGGACACAACGACAGTAGTCAGAGGGAGTCGATGGTGAAAGTCTTGAGCGGGGCTTGAACCCACGACCTTCTGGCTCAAAGGCCAAAGCTCTACCAACTGAGCTACTGCCGCCCGCTACTGCCGTTTCCACAGTGAAAACGACACTCATGGAGCCAGATTGAAAAATGAGAACCTCCCTGATTGGACATCTGACCATTCCCACTGACAAAATGCAAAATCTCTTTTCACTTAGATCTATTAGAAGATTCATATTTAATAAACTCGAGCCATATCGTTCCTATTTATATTCTGCACTATGTGATACTCAATGCTATTACATTCCTCAGCACGGGTCATGTTATACACAAATATTGATTTTCGGAGTGTTATCATACTGCATAATGACTGTTATGGTTTCAGGTCAAATTGCTATCCTTTCAATGGAATCAGTTAGAGGAGGGTCAAGCACAATATTTATAATCTTGTATGTACGTGCCACAAACACTGCAAAACCACTTACACAGCTCAACTTGAACATCTGACTATCATGATAAGTGTTCTGGATTACACATTTATGCTCCAGCTCCTCAGTCTTAGTCTATGATTAAAGTCCGTGTGGATAATGCAGCTTTGTGAGGTTTGACATGTGGTCACAGTGTGACGATTACATGTCGCTTGTATCACTGGGCCATTGACCAGCCGTGCGGAAATAACTAGATACCAGTATAGATTTTTCCATCACACCATTTCGGGATGCCTTTGTTGCATAACTACAGATATGTTATTGTGCTTGCATTTCCAGGTCCTGTATATTGGATTTTAATGTTGAAAATGAGACAAATCTATGCATGAACTTGTATGACCTAAGATCTCTGTGAGACGGTGTGTTATGTGGTTGTTTTGCAGCTACAGCACAATATGAGGAACTGACCAGGCGGGCAAGTGAAACATTCACTCAAAAAGCGCTTCCGGTCTGCAAACACGTCTGGCCTTCAGTGAGTGATGGTTGCTTTTTTAGTTTTCCACTACTTTACTTTACTTTTCCACTACTTTACTTTTTTGCAGCTATCTATTCTGGGAAAGAGCCGGAGATATGAAATGTTGGTTTAATTTTCTTTGGAACAAGAAGTGCACGGCAGTTAAATGCAAGCATAAGTGCACTAAGCAGTTATAGGAGTGGTACCTAATGTATTGATCAGGCTGCACTTTTGGAAGCCTATAGACTGTAATGTGGACTGTGCTGGGTCAGTGTCCGGCCTGTGTGATCTCAGCAGGCTGCAGCTCTGCTCCTCTGAGCCTGAGTGAAGTCCAGGGCTGTTTGGCTTGGCTTCACTCTCTGTTTAATCAGCCTGATTCTGGAATACTCACCGACTAGTGCGCAGGCTAAATGTAACTCTCACTTTGTAAATCTTCATCATAGTAGCAGGTCTGTACCATTTTCTATATTTTCCATCGTGCAATAATGTAGCGCTCTATTGGTGATACCGAGAATACTAATGTTGGAAACAGATGCACTTTTAAGGAGTGTACATGTGCTTTGTTCCTCAACTTGTAGGATTTGTTATTGTAGCTTTGTAGGTGTTGCTGCATAAGAATGTTGGTCATCATTGGATTGTAGCACTGTGAATAGAGGAATACATAATTGATTTTTGTTTTCCAGGGTTTCCCAAACATTTTGCTCTTTGTACCCCAGCTGTGTCAGTTGTCATTATTGTTAGGGAGAATACATATGTACCCTATAGCACTAGGGGTGTCAAACTAATTATTTAGAGGAGGCCACATAAAAATGCTTCTATTTTTACCGGTATTTCATTTCTTTTTTTTCTACGATTGTCACAATTCTGTGCGCTACATTAGCCCTTACGTCTCATTCACGGAAGAACATGTTACTACGGTCACATAACACCTAAAGCCCGGATCTAATCGCAAAGTGGGTTTTGGCGCAAAGCATCATTGGATCATTTTATTTTAAGAAAGGATAAGGATCATGATCGGATCTTGAAAAATTAGCATTGTTTAAGAAATTGCCGGAACAATAATCCTTTATTTTATAATTAATTTATAGTATTTTCAATGAGGAGTTCCAAAATCGCCATGGTAACTGAACCTGCCGCATTCCAGAACCAAAGGAATGATCCATCGTCACGGCAACATGACATAAAGGTCTTTGTGACATCATCAAAGTTCCAAAGTCCCCAGTGCAAGTGTCTGTGTGTGGAGAGAGCCCCAAACAGGACCCATATTTCTGACTTCAGGAAAAAACGGACCAAATTTACCGCAAGAAACACAACGGAGCAAAATGTCGTGCTTAAGAAGAAAATCAAAGAAGGACAAGCTGATAGAAGAGCTCGAATCCTACCTCATGATGTTGGAGGGACAACACCAGCGTCTGAAGGAGGATGTGAAGAGAGAGAAGCAACAGTGGAGCAAGTTGGAGAAGACTCATCAGGCAGAGAGTCGCCAACAGCAGCAGCAGGTGATCCAGCTCCAGACAGAGAGGTCTGCCTTAGAGACGGCTCTACTGCAGGCTTCAGAAAGATCCACGTCTGCCCAACGCCAACTGGATGATACTGTCCAGGAGAAAACAGATCTCCAAGAGGCTCTGAGTGATACCACAGGGAAACTGCAGAAGGCTCACGAGGAGATCCAGGCCTTGAAAGAAGAAAATGCTGAAGACACCATCCGGTATATGTCGATCGTCACCAAACACCAAGACGAGAAACAGGCGATGTTTGACAGAAACCAGGAGGCGATGGAGCTGTTGAACGCTCAGATACAGGACGCTAACAGCTACATAGACAAGCTGAAGACGCAGATGGAGGAGCAAAAAACAAAACTGGGGACAGAAGCTTCTCAGTTAAAGGCAACATTGGCCACGACCAAGAAAGAGTTGGAGGAGTATAGTGCAAAGGTCCTCATGAAAAACTCGGTTATTGCTGCGATGCAGGAGGTCACGAAGACCTCAGATGACACCATCCAAGATCTGAGGAAGCAGCTCGAGCTGAAAAATAAAATGATCAGCAATCTGACAGAAGACAAAAAGAAGGAGAAACAGCAGCTGGCCAAGACCAAGAAAGAGTTAGAGGAGTATAGTGCAAAGGTCCTCATGAAAAACTCGGTTATTGCTGCGATGGAGGCAGAAAACACTAAAGTCAAAGCCGAGAATAGAGAGCTTAAGACTAACATTCTGAATCAGGAAAGTCAGCTGAGAAATGTACACGCTGCATCAGAGAAAAGACTTCTTGCGGCCCAGAATAAGTACATGGATGATGTCCAGGCTCTGACGGTGGTGTGTGAGGAGGCTCTGAAGAAGGCCAAGAGGACGTCAGAACACACCATCCAAGAGCTGAAGCAGCAGCTTGAGCAGAAAGACAAAGCAATCCATAATCTGACAGAAAACAACGAGAAGGAGAAGCAGCAGCTGACCAAGACACAGAAAGAGTTTGAGGAGTATTGCGCAAATCTCCTCATGAAAAACTCTGTCATTGCTGCGACGGAGGAAGAAAACGCCAAAGTCAAAGCCGAGAATAAGGACCTCAAAACCAGAATCCTAGATCAGGAAAGTCAGCTAAAAAACGTACACGCTGCAACAGAGAAAAGACTTCTCGTGGAGCGAAATAAGTACATGAATGAAGTCAAGGCTCAGGAGGTGGAAGAGGCTGTGAATGACGCCAAGAGGACCTCAGATCAAACCATCCAAGAGCTGAAGAAGCAGCTCGGGCTGAAAGACAAAGTGATCCGAGATCTGACAGAAAAGAACGAGATGAAGAATCAGCAGCTGGCCAAGACACAGAAAGAGTTAGAGGCGTATAGTGCAAATCTCCTCATGAAAAACTCTGGGATGGAGGAGTACATTGCAAAACTCAAAGCCGAGATAAGACTGAATACTTTGCAAAGTGATGTTGAGGAGGTGTATGATGAAGCCGACGACACCGTAGAAGAGTGGGAGGAAGAACGTATAGAGATGGAAAGGGTTCAGCAGTGCCACCTTGAAGAGATCCAGAGGTTGAGAGAATCCTTGGAATCATCTGAAAAGGAAAGAAAACAGTTGGAGAGTGTGGCAAGAGAGATGTTAGAGACCAAATATGGCGAGCTGACAGCACTGTCTGAAGGCAAGAAGAAGCAAGAGGTGGGCATGAAAAAACAGGTGGAAAACCAAAGTAGGCCGATAAGTGACCTGGACGAATCTGCAAAGAAGCACATTCAAGATCTCCGCGACTTATTCAGCTATCAAATCCAGGAGGCAAAGACGGATGCAGTGGTTAAGATAAGACAACTGGAGGCTAAAATACTGGAACAGCAGTTGAAAAATGGACACGCCTCTGAACAGGACAGAAACATGTCCAGGTGTTATTAAGACACCAAAAACACAAACAAAATCCCCTCACCCCCAACTCCCATTCCCTAACTCCTGATAGACCTTTTTAAGACAACATGGACTGAAGGTTGTCTCACTTCCATTTCCAACAAAGACAAAAGATCTCAATATCACAGGAACAGCACAATTTGTCGGACTTCTCTGGTCTCTCTCTGGTCTCTCTCTGGTCTCTCTCTGGTCTCTCTGGTCTCTGGTCTCTCTGGTCTCTCTGGTCTCTCTGGTCTCTCTCTGGTGAAGGGGGAGAGACCAGAAAGGAGGAAGAGGGACGAGAGAGCTCTCTGGTCTCTCTCTCTCTCTGGTCATATCGAATCAACATTTCCCAAAGCCAGAAGATTCAGTGCATTTGCCTGTCATGATGCTAACATTGGGCCTGGTCTCCTAAATGTGAGGCCTGGGCACCGCTGTGATGGGAGACCTAGTGTTCCCACCAGGTGCTATCTACAGTGGGGCGGCTGTAAACTCGCCGTTGTGTCCTTAGGCAAGACACTTCACCCACTTTGCCTTGTGTGAATGTTGTGCGTGTGTGAATGGCAGGTGGTGGTAGGAGGGGCCTCTATGGCAGCCTCACTTGCAGCAGATTGCCCCAGGGCAGCTGTGGCTAGTAGCTCACCACCGCTGTGTATGGAATGAATTATTAGTGTGACGTGTTGCATGAAATACGAAGCTTTAGTTCAGATTGAATGCAAACGTTTGAGGCAACAGCAGCACTTTGGTGTCATGACCGGCACTTTATAATTGCAACAGAATCGCTAACGATGGCCACAAATTTGGTTTAGTTTAGTTTTCTTGCCATTGAGAGGATCTGGCTCCAGAGGCTTGAGTTTGATTGGTCGCCGTTGACCCTGAGATCTAAAGAAGAAACCGGAATAGACTTTAAACAGAAGTGGAAGTCGTCTTGAAAATGTTCTACATTAGTTACCCCCCCCACCCCCACTGCAATACAAAAAACTAAATAAAAAAATAATAATATTAAATATATTGATGTGTGTATTCAACTTTTGTGAACACTTTAGATTAGCCCACGCTAATTTTCAGCTAATTAAGTGATAATTATTGTAGTCTAACGTAACTCTAACTGAACTCGAACTTGAGGTAATTAATCAGGACTAAACTAAAGTGTGTCCCAACTTTTTTTAATTTAAAACTCCAGGGCTCACCATTGACGAACAAACAACCAACTTACTTTTACCATCCAGTTTGTTCAGTGGGTCAAATATGAGATCAAACAACAGAAAAACCTTATACCTGTATCCCCATGTTACTCTTTGACTCAGCCTGTAGGGGGCGCTAATGAGCCAATTTCATTTTTTCACACTCTCAGGTGACTTGGGCTCAGGAGTTGGTCAATCGAGTCAAGTGGGGCGGCTACGGCTGCCAAACCGCCAAAGTGCCAAACTGCCGTTGTGTGTGTGAATGGTTGGTAGTGGTCGGAGGGGCCGATGGCACATACTGGTTGCCTCGCCTCTGTCAGTGTGCCCCAGGGCAGCTGTGGCCACAGTAGTAGTTTATCCCCACCGTGTATGGAGTGAATGAATAATGACATGTGTCTTTGAGTGTCCAAAAAAGCGCTAAATAAAACCGATGCATTATTATTATTAAGTTTAGTGCAAATCAGAGTTTGTATGTGTGAGGTTCAATATCACCAAAAGTAAGTATAAGTAGTCAAACACTATATATATATATATATATATATATATATATATATATATATATTTTATATATATATATATATAGTTTGGATGTTTCCAGGACGAAACATCCAAAACTCCATAACTACATCATGGAGAAGGCCAAAACGGATGACGTACTCAGTGAAAGTCTCAGGCAGTGGCGAGATGAGGAGGTGCTGGAGGAGAGCCCATCATGGGAGAACAAGCCCCTACACGGCATGTACCACCGGAGCATAACAGAAGTGGCTGATCTCAAGAAGTTCTACCAATGGCTAGAAAGGGCTGGCCTACAGGACAGCACAGAGGCACTCATCATGGCTGCACAGGAACAGGCACTGAGCACCAGAGCGATAGAGGCCCAGATATACCACACCAGACAAGACCCAAGGTGTCGGTTGTGCAACGAGGCACCTGAGACGATCCAACACATAACTGCAGGGTGCAAGATGCTGGCAGGGAAGGCCTACATGGAACGCCATAACCAAGTGGCTGGCATAGTGTACAGAAACATCTGTGGAGAGTATGGGCTGGAAACCCCAAGGTCTAAGTGGGAAACTCCTCCAAAGGTGGTGGAGAATGAGCGTGCGAAGATCCTGTGGGACTTCCAGATACAGACCGACCGAATGGTAATGACAAACCAACCTGACATCGTGGTGGTAGACAAAGGGCAGAGGACAGCCGTGGTGGTGGACGTGGCAATTCCAAGCGATGGTAACATCCGGAAAAAAGAACATGAAAAGCTTGAGAAATACCAAGGTCTCAGAGAGGAGCTGGAGAGGGCCTGGAGGGTAAAGGTGACAGTAGTGCCCGTGGTGATCGGTGCACTCGGGGCAGTGACCCCGAAGCTAGATGAGTGGTTACAGCGGATCCCCGGAACAACCTCGGACATCTCGGTCCAGAAATGTGCAGTGCTAGGAACAGCAAAGATACTGCGCAGAACCCTCAAGCTCCCTGGCCTCTGGTAGAGGACCCGAGCTTAGAGAGGGATAACCGCCCGCGAAGGGCCAAAGGTGAGTGGACAATTTTTTTTTTTTATATATATATATATATATATATATATATATAATATGTATTGTCGTTTCTTACCTTTTCATGCAAATATTCCGGGGAAAATCACGTCTAATCCACACGTGTGCATTCTTTTTGTCCGTGAGGGTCCCATAGAATAATTACATCCAGTTGTTTTTTCTTCAAAGTCATCCTTATAGTAGATATCCACTTGAAACAACACATTTGAGAATTGAAAGTTTCACAAACAAAAATAAAACCTGTTCTTTGTGCACTGTATGAAGAGAACACGGTACTATTTACCTAGCATAACTGGATGTGCGTCTTCTTCTCAGCCTTCCCTTCAAAACAAGCCTATTCCCGGACTTTTCAGTGCTATGGTTTGAGTGGTAGATCCAGTTGACTAAAACAAGTGCACCAAACTTCAGCGCTCCAGTCATTTATATATCTGTCACGACAGCAACGTCTTGACTACCATTGGCCGATTTGGATTTCAATCAAATAATCTTGTAGCCAATAATCTCAGGTTTCAGGCGATGTGTCGGACTTCAAGGTTCCTCCCACTGTTTGAGTGTTTTCTGAGTGCCTAAAGAAAAAGACAAAACATTTTCACAGGGAACTTGTGCAGTAGTAATTCATGACGCTCAAACTTTGGAGCACTTTGAACACTTTGAACACTCCGGAAGCAGTGGAGAAAACAAGTAGAATGACGTATAGTTATGTTTCATTTCATTCACATATTATATATCTATGTTTATATATGTCTATAAATTATCCAAATATTATCTATATAAATAATGGCTTTCCTGAAAACATTTCAATATCTGGAAAAAAATCATATTTATAGCAAGATTCATAGCCAAGAAATGATATAATCTGATTTTTAGTGTAATATTAGCACGTAAAACACTTTGGCACATTTGGCACAGTTGGCTCAAAAATGGACCACTTGTGCCGAATGTTTCCATTAGCATAAGTACCCAGCATCAAAATGGTTCCACCTAAAGGTAAAAAAATTCATACAGTTGTTGCCAACACCACAGACATCTGCTCTGGTGAGTTTGAACAACATACCATAAAGTATGTATTCGGGGAAACCTTTTGAAATGGCCTTTTTTTTTTGGACCAAACAAACTAACTTATGTTTGAGAAGGTGTAGTGCAGACTGTGTCCGTCCTAACAAACTGTAAAATACATTTCCAGAAACTAGAAAGTGTTACCTTTGAAATGAGGGATCATAACACAACATCAGACACAAGATGTCCACAGAATAAGCATTTCCATTTGGGTATCATAATTTGAGAAGAAACAGGCGAAAATAGGTGATCCTTAAAGGGTTCAATCCATAGACTGTATATATTAACGGACAGAGTCACGCCTATCTCCGCCGTTCATAGGAGTTGGCGATGAAAAGTGCTTTCTTTGAGCAATCCAAGATGGCCGCGAGTGGTCCCGCCCACAAGAAAATTGTGAAAAAACGCATCTGCGCATGCGTCAGCCGGCGCAGCTCCATTCATTTGAATGAATGTCAGCATTGACACACATGTGGAACGGAGCTTTGGGCCAAGAGCCAACTTTTGGTCCATCCTCAAAAGACGTTTTTGAGAGGTCTGCCAATGCTATATGTTAGCATGGGGTCCACCCCCAACGGCCCGGGGTGGTATTGCAAGCATGTCAGCGCACGTCATTTTGGCCACTTTTGAGCTGGGACCCTCCCCCACTGGTTCAATCGTAGTAAAGTATCACGTGCAGCCGCCGGTGATGAGCTGCTGCCTTTGGTTGATATTGCAGAGTTTCCCATAGGACCTGCAGCGACACCCCCCCCCCCCTGTGCCCCTCGGTCACGGTCCGAGGCTTATATGAAAGGTTTAACACAAGCGGAGAATACGAAAGTGCAGGAGAGATGTGTGTGAAAATGTGTGTCACAGGAAGACGAAATGTGACGCACAATATCAAGTCCCCACCACACCTCATCCCCCACCCCCCCACCACCGGAACACTGCCCCCCCTCATCTGGGGCTTTGGAAGTGTGCTCAGGCCCACCTCTCCCAACCGTGCTCAGGCCCACTTGGAGCAACCGTGCCCAAGCTCAGTTGCCGCGGTCACATAGCACCTAAAGCCCGGATCTAATCGCGAAGTGGGCCCAGGCACACTTTAACCGGGCTTTAGGCTGTGCATGTGACCGCAGCCTAACTGGCACTTGTGAGAGTCAGGACTAGATCTACAAGGAAAGGGAGAAACACAAGGGAGGGAGTCTGACAGGCCAGAGCACCACAGACACCTGCCACCTATCTGGACCCCCCAAACGGCCCTATCCTTCTCCCTTCACATATTATTTCTACATTATCTTGGCTTTTGACCAAAATTAAAAAGTTTTCTTGACTTGAGTTTTATATTTGTGCATGCTTGGCCTGAACCAAAACTGGTTTATATATAATATAAACCAGTATATTGTTTATAAATGACAATATAAATGTATATTTTTTGATGCATGTGATGAGGTTGTGAAATACCGGGTTATACCTAATGCAGGAACAATGTAAATAGCGTACTTTTGATGTGATTTATCTAACGGACATAAAATGGCATCGATGATTATTCAGAGCGCCTCACAAATGTTACTTAGAATTCTATTAAAGCATCATTCTCCAATAGTTTTGGGTTTCAGCAGGTGTATCAGTGCACAGCAGGCCTTCTCCAAGTCTGTTTACTAACCTACATTCTGTCTGTGTTCCTGTTATAGCACTGGTCCTAGATCTAATTCCTGATCCCTCTGATCATCCACTTTCTCAACCTGATTCTCTCTGTGGAGGCTTTTAAATGCTCTAGGTTGGGCGTACCGGAACATTTGTCTGACCCTTATGACTGTATGAACTATAGTTTCAACATCATGTCACTTATATTGCATTCCTGGTGGATGTATCTTCTGAATACATCACAACAGTATCCCAAAATATTGAGAAATTAATCTCTGTCAATACTCCCCAGGGGACATTTGTCTCTTCTTTGTATATTTACATGAAGTATTGTTTTGCTCTTTAGACTTGTGAACGTAATGACACTTAACAAGATTACTTCTTGACTGTCATGGATTAAGAGATTTCTTTTCTGACCTGTGTGTTAAACAGTATATTTGAACAAACACTCCTAAACTATAGGCTGTCTATGTGGTTATGGAGGCTCATTCCACTGAACAAGTCTGTACAGAGTCAAACACAAGTATGATGACAAGGTCATATTGTTTTTCACATTATACTATCTTTAGTTTAGATATATTTCCCTGGATCCAATCAAACCCTCTGACATCTGACAGTTTGACATGAAGGTCTGTATTGGCTGTTATACAATAGTATATGTATACTGTGTTAGATAAAAATGTTATCTTTTTAAAATAACATACCCCTTCTTAGCATTGACTCCAGAGCCCAAGGCACTCCACATTCCCAACATATTCTGCCATCACCTCAGCAGATATGGCCCTCGCCCATCCATCACTACAGATGGAGGCTAGATTCCCAATGCAAACGTACATTCTGAAAGTAAGACATTCTAGACTAATACAAGACGACAAGACAAGCAATGCTTGCCTGATGCTCTACCGACTGAACTACTGTTTTAAAAAACAAATGACACATGGTTAGAGATAAGTCAGTCAAGACTTGTAGGGATATGCAGTGCAAGTGTGATGTATCTATTTTTTATTTACCCAATTATATTTAAATTTTTTCAAATATTACAAAAAGGTGATAAAAACAAGTCTTCTCCCACTTTCTCCTTGACTGCATCAGATTTGAAAAAGTATCAAGTTGATAAAAATAAATAGATATATGGATAAATACTTTATTGAAAAGACCTTAAACTTAAAGTCACATTCTAACTTGAGTATCCCATTAAAATACAACTCAAGTACCCCTTGAGTCGTTCTTGAATCTACAATTCCTCCTGTGCAGCAGCCATGGAGGTTTCTTAGTCCGACAGCTGTCAGCACTAAAAGCAGGCACTGGTTGACTTGTGTTTTTTAATGCAAAAACCTAGCTTATACAAAAATACAAATAGATAACAAAATATACATAAATACTTAAGAATAGTACTCTTGCCACTAGATTTGCTTATAAAGTAAGAATATCCATATTACATATGCAGTGTTTATTAAAGAGCAGGGTTCTGTTAACGCACCAATTGTATACTCCTTTTTGTCAGTTGTAATGATATATATTAATCAAACAATGATTTATCACCTGCTGGGCTGAAGCAGAATTGAGTAGATAGAAACTATGTGAAGCCGTTTCTCTGCCTCTGTAGACACACTGTACCTACTCTTAATGAGAGCAGTATCTCCCATGAATGTTGTGTTTGTAACTTATTCTCAAACTGCCTTGCACATGAACATCTGACACTGCTACAGAACTTACTCTGTTTTAAGCCACAATTGGGGGATTCTAACACAGCACGAACAGACCAAGATGAGCCCAGTTTCAAAGAGGGACATTACACATTTGCAGCTTTTTTATTTTTGAATAACCAGGCTTTCTTCTTTTTTCCCCATATGGCTTTGTATGAGAATGTCAGACACATATTTCTTCATTACTCTCATCATAATTTACCATATTTTATGCTTTTAAGTTTAGTCAGACGTGTCCACTATAAACTCTGAATGGCATGATTATTTGTTAAGGACTGAGGCAGAATGGATTGAAAGCGTATGTATTCCCCACAGATAATGAAACTAACTCTTGCTTTCATATGAGTGTGTCTGTGTGATGTGACTGTTATCGGCTGCAGGGTGCTGAAGACCCACTGCAGCTCTGACCTACTTGTGTTGAGTGTAACTTATGTGTGTGTGTGTTTGTTTGGTGGAGGCGTGGAGTGTGAGAAGCTGTATGTTTTGACAGCTTTAGAGCCACGCCAGTGCTGTTAGGGCAGGGGCTTGCAGCTCTGTTGAATATTTGGTTAATTTAAAGAGGTCAAGAGAAGGCCAGAGGAAGAGTGGACACTGATTGTTGGTGGATTCCTGAACAGTTTCAATTCCAACATTGCCCCAGAGATTTTTTTTTTCATAGGGCCAGAAAATCTTTCTATCTGCTGTTGTCTCTGTTTCTGACGGAAAAGAATCATACATGTCAATATTGCATTGCATCCATAGATACTAATACCTGCAGAGGTGGCAAGAAACTGTAGTAAGTCATTTTTACTGGTATCAGTAAGTAACTTTTCTGACAATTTTTTACTTTTACTCCTGACTATACTAATACTAATATACTGATATCTGAAAATGA
The DNA here is from genome assembly GCA_964034765.1 of Knipowitschia caucasica. Classification (NCBI taxonomy): domain Eukaryota; kingdom Metazoa; phylum Chordata; class Actinopteri; order Gobiiformes; family Gobiidae; genus Knipowitschia; species Knipowitschia caucasica. The sequence continues at coordinate 29,121,658 of OZ035831.1, forward strand.
CTATAGTTGCTTTGCGTATCACAACATGTTTGTAGCGGTTAGTCATGCTTCTTTGTGAACTAATTGTTTGTTGTTATCATGCTTCTACTTATAATCCTTTACTTAGTGGTAAAACGTACGAGACATGTTTCATTGTTTAGGTTCCTAGTATTTCACTATAGCAGTACTGCCTACCATGTCTTGAGAAGCATGTAAAATCATGCTTTGGTCATTGTTTGTCTGAGGGCTTCTAGGTGTTGATGCCAGAGAGTTAGTCCAGCTCATTCTGTCTATTTTTTTCTCAACAGAGTGCAAATGCTTGAGTTAGCTTCCCACACAGTTAATGAACGCGTGAAAAAGCATATATATAAAGATCGACAGTGGCACTATACGGCTGCTAAAAAGGCCAGACATCACCTTCCCCTTTCCCGCTTGAGAATTCCTTTACAAGTACATCTCTTGGACAAAGGAGCAGCCTCTTCAGAATTCTAATAGCCTTTGGTGGCAGCACATTGGAAGCCCTGTTTACTTCTGCTGCATTCCAACCCATCTTTCATGCTGTTTTATTCTGACCGAGCCAGGCTGGGCAAAGGCCACAGTTTTCTCAGGATCTTGGGATGAACGAAAAAAAAAAAAGAAAGATAGAAAGCGAAAGCAACAGAGAGGAGAGAGAGAAATTATATCTTAGACCTGCTGTTGAATCTCTCTGATTCAATATTTCCTATTGGGAATACATTTCACCAGATAGACGACCATGGGATAGATGACTATAGGTTCCCATTCTGTCATTGCAACCAGTTCCTGTCTCCACCAGCAGATGTCTGTCTTCAGTCTTCAGAGGGAAAGCTTTGTCCCACAACTCAGACTCTTAAGCAGACTATAATCATAGACAAACTGAATGAAAGTAAGATGCATGTTACATGTCTGTGACCTTAAAAACGACAGCATTATAAAAAAAATATGCCGTCCCTGAATTTAGTATTTTGGACATTGTTTAAAAACAAAACACACACAAAACGCAGAGACACAGGCATTCTGGATCCAGATCTGGTCCAGACACTTATGTTCAGAATCACCGTGACATACATTGTTCAGTAAATGTACTGCTCAAATATAAAACCTCTATTAATACATCTACTTTTGTTCCATATGTGTTGCTATGTGATGGCTTGTTGCTATGCCTGCTGGCCCAGAATAATCATAGAAGTAACACAAAGTTTGCATAATTGAAATGCCATTGAAACTTGTACATCATAATGCATTACTCAGCATAGCCTACATATGCATGTGGTCAGCATAGAAACAATTCTGGTGATAATAATAAAGCACTGATAGGGATATCCTCGATTACAGGTTTAGGTTAAATTATTTTATAACGATAGGAATGTTGGTATTGAACTAGAACCAGTTTAACTGGAACTGGAACTATAGTTATATCAGGGCCTTTTCCCATTAACAGTCTGTTAGGGTTTCTTGGTTTCTCTCGAAACAAAAGACAGCGTGCTTGTCGGACATCAGTGGGTTAACAGGATGAGAGTGCAGTTTCAGGGCGGAATTAGAAATCCCATTGCTCGACTCGATTGGCTGCTGCGTTGTCATCACTTTGACGCTATTATGTGTCACGTTTTCTTCTGTTTATAGACACAAATAAGTTTGCTAATTACACAAAAATATTGAGGAGAGAAAAACCAAGATTTTAAAGGCTAAAGCTACGAGACCCAAAAAATACATAAAAAGGAAGCAACAGAATGGAGTTTGTAATGATCTTTAAAACAAATCTTGCTATTTATGGACGTTGTGTCAGGACTTGAACGTCTTCCCACCTGTGTCTAAAGCTGCCACTGACTTTTGTGATTTTTTCCCCTTTACAATCAGTCCATCTTTTTGACTGTGTCGTTTTCTGACCGTTCATGAACGCAGCACATGGAAAGCAGACGGCCTTGTGTCGTGACGCGCAGTCTTGGAGGCGTGTCTTTGCAGGAATCAGCTGGGGAAACAACAACAAAAGGGGTGGCTCAGGCTAGACCACGTCCGAGCCCCAAATATATCTATGAATCTATAAAACTTAGCCTGCGATAAATTATCGTTTCTTAAAGCATACGAAGTCTAGATAGCGCTGAACAGGACATTCCATTGACAGAAGAAGATGCGCGGGCAGACAAGGTTCCTTGCACAGCGTTTGCAGCTTTAACCTGCTCTGTGACCAAAACCAACACGAGCTATTATCTTTCTCTTGCTTTTTCGGGCTTTGTCCGGTTTTGGGACGAGCTAAATTACCAACAAAGTGGCATGTGGGTCAATTCTGGAACCGTCGGAAGGTAGGGACTGGCCGTCTCCTGCACAATTAGTAGGTCATATGCCTCTCAATGCTCTATGCATGCTACAATGTGCACAAAGCAACACTACTGCAACCGGTCTGAACGCTTTAAACATCACCGTGCGCCTCTATTTGCCATTCACATTCAATTTAACTAACTTGTTTGTGTTGGCTATATAATTGAAAAGCTGATCTTGGTTTATCGTGGTTTTACTTGCATCCATGGATTATTATATTAATCTGCACGTGAGTATTATAGAGTAACAGTTACTGTGGCATTTCACTTGTGCGCTATAGTGCAGCAGATGGGCTTGGCAGGTTATGCAAGACCTAAGCAGTTCAATTAGGATGCAGACATTCTCCTACATTTTTCAGGCCATACAGCCCAAAAATAGAATCATAACTTTATGCAATTCTCTATATTTGTTATAGGGCGTTTGGACTTAATGAGATATGATGCTTGTTGACGTGCCATTCCAAAAATATGAATGGACCAGGTGGTTATGAATGGCTGCAGGCGGCAGCTCTTGAGGTGATTTTCATTGATGAGGACAGAGATGTTTCCATAGGCTCTCTCCTCTTGGACGTGCTCTGACGCGGGTTCCTACTGGTGCTGGCCGCGGACAGAGGAACCCGTTCAGAGGTCGCGGGAGCGCACATCTCCTCTGTAATGTTGATCCGTGCGGCTGTGACGTCACAGGACGATTGTGTTACGCAGGTGTCATTGTGACGCTTTTACCTTGAATTTGAAAGTCTGTTCGAGATTTTTAAAGCTTCTATATAGACATATGAATAACTATTAGGAATATTGGCTATATGACAAAATGACACGTCAGTATTTGAAATACATTGACTTGTCAGCTGTAAGTGTGCATGTTGTTTATTGAGAGTATAGTGAGAACTGTGTTAGTTATATATAATTCATGGACATTAATATAAATGACATAAATAATTAATGACATTGGAAGAAAGACGAGGAGGTTTCATTCAGTGATAGATGTGTAAGACCGGGTGACGTCAGTGACTGGGTGTGGTGTGTGCATCTGCAGTGTGTGAAGTGACTGCTGTGAGCCATATGAGGTCTACTGTCATCTGGCCGGGAACCAGGCATCAGCTTATATAACTGTCTGTGCCAGCTGTGCCTATGCTTGTCTCAGAGATGCATACACATTCAGACAAAACATTTAGTGAAATTGAATTACATACATGAGCAACACAGAACATTGACTGGTCAGAACGGGTGACCATGTAGAAGAAAGAGCAGACTCTTCTTGAGGAGGCTGAGGTCCTTTGAAGTGAGCAGTGAGATGCCACATTTCTTGTATCAGTCTGTATTTGCGGTTATGGGTTGTTTGCTGGGGTGCCACTCTAACCGTGAGAGACAGAAGACTGATCAGAAAACATGCTTTGTGATAGGGAGAAGAGGGGACTGTTTCCAATCTTAAAAATACTGTATCTGTAGGGAGCCTTGATGGAGAGAGGGCTTGTATGCAGGACATGAGACTCCCTCTGCATGACACAATAGCAGTAACCATAGTAACACTTCTCTCTCTGCGCTGCCAAATTGGACATTAGACTATCCAACAGTGTGTCTGAACTAATCATGAGCACTTTATTACTATTGTTTGGACATTTTAATAGTCATTATTCATGGATACATTTTGTGTCTATTGGATCTTTCCTTTATGCTGGACACCTGAATTTCTCCTACAGGGGATAAAGAAAGTATTCATATATTCAGCTATTTATCTCCCTAGACTTCTCAGCACACTATATGTTACATATACTTGCTCATTACACTGTACCGGTTTTTGGCTAATGCCCATAATTGGGTTCATTGAACTGCATTTTTTTTGCATCCAATGTCCTCAAAAAAAAAATTGCGTAACTGAAAGGAAGTCAGAGGAAGAAGATATATATATATTTTTTTTACCATTTATAGCAATGTTTTATATTTATTTGACAATGTAGAAAAGTATATTGTTCTGGATGTTGATGGAGTCCCAAAACGTCCTTACAGAAGTTCTTCTGTGTTTTTGCTTGGTTGACTTAAAGCTTTTGGTCCTGTGCTGCATATGAGGCATGTCTGAAGTGAAAGTGAGGCTGGACTTCAGCAGAGAGGAGAGAGAGGAGAGAGAGAGGAGAGAGCAGAGAGAGAGGAGAGAGGAGAGAGAGAGGAGAGAGAGGAGAGCGAGGAGAACATCAGTGCTAGAGCATTGTGATTGTGGAAGGTTCTAATTACCTTAGTATAACCTTATCTTCTACATAATATAATCAATGCTCCACATGTAGCATTGTACAGAACACAGATTAGAATGTGATGTCTGTTCTTTAATAATAATAATAATAATAATGCATCAGTTTTATTTAGCGCTTTTTTGGACTCCCAAAGACGCTTTACATGTCATTATTAATTAACTCCATACACGGTGGTGATAAACTTCTAATGTAGCCACAGCTGCCCTGGGGCACACTGACAGAAGTGAGGCAACCAGTCTGTGCCATCGGCCCCTCCGACCACCACCAACCATTCACACACACACTTTAGTTACATTCCCAACATCCACTGGTATTGATGGGTTTACTTACTTACTTTGAACAGTACATCTTTACTCTCTAAATTATGATGATGATGTTTGAGCATCATTTAAAGTTGTCGTTTTATGATGAACTTTTCTTTATAGTACATAGTGAATTGTTTACTTTTATTTGTTTCCCAACATTCTTAATTCTAGAAGTAGAATTACATTATAAATAAAAAAAAAACTTTCATTATTTAAAGAGATAATGACATTAATTCAAATGTACACGTTTGAATTAATGTTTAATGTTTGTTTGAATGTTTATTTGAACATAGAATAAAGACAACAGAGTAAGAACAACAAAAAACAAAAGAAAAACAAACGACAATAAATACAAGAAAATAACAAAAAAAGAAAAAAAAGAAAAAACATGGCTACATCTTTTAATTGAACCATAGCTATGACATTATAATCTAATTGCTTCCTGTCTCTCTAGTGAAACTGTCTGAAGGCCATGCTTATAAAACATGACCTATAAGGGAAAGTGTATCTAAGGATAAGGTCAACAGAGCTTTTAAACACATTTGCACTCCATGACGTCAAACACGTTTCTATCACAATAGAAGTTAATGCAAGAACAATAATTGGTATAGAATATGAATAATATGTATAGAAATATGAGAGCATGCACGAGACCTGACGAGAGTGGCTCATATGTCTAATGAATAGATGCTGTTTATAGCTGCAGCGTCTGCCCATGCTTGACTGAAGTACTGCTTTGGCATTCATGTCAATAGAATAACAAGTAGGACCTTTATGAATGTTTCAGATGCTCTATTTGTGGGACTTGGGATGGCTCTATAAACAAGTTTGCTGCGAGCACAGATGGACTGATTTGCTGACTATAGACCAGTGTGTGGGTACGTGGGCCATTATGCAACATGATACTTCCAGGAATGTAAAAAAAAGTGTAATCATGTTTGGATATGCCAGAAATCGTTGTAAGCTGTTTATGGAAAGGAGATTTTGATAAGCTTTTTCACAGTTATGTGTGGCTTTAAGAGGAAGTTAGTTGAGCTCTGAACCGAATTGCCAATGTCCTTAGCCAAGGCTTGCATGTTGAGGTGGTCTAAGTTGCAGCCTCTAATGACTAAATGCATGGATGTTAGCTTGAATGAATTTCATTGGCATGCTTATTTATTGTCTCCTGAATGTTGTTTTTGCATATTGTTTGTCCTATCACCTAAGATAAGACGTGTTTAAATGATTATCCTTACAAACTTGATTTTCGGACATTCAAACCACAAACAAATATAACTCTCGCCCTCAAAACAAATAGGTTCTATTATTAGCTGTTGTTGTATTTTTGGCCTTTGTCACACTTCAGACATTTTCTTAGACTTTATTTTTTTTTAAAAGACCACAAAGTGCCAATTAGTGGGTAAAGTAAGTAAAATATGGAGACCGCATGTCTTGGTCTGTTGTTTTCTGGAACAAACTACAGAGAAAAGAAAAGTTAGGTACCACAGCTTTAATCCTAATCTGTGGTTGATCAGCTCAACTGAAAGAATATGGATCATAGTGGGGCTGCTATATCTTAAAAGTGCTAATTGTGTCCTTAGACAAATCACCCTTATAGCCTATTATGACTCAGGTGATGGTCTGAGAAGCCAGGATCAGTGTACCTAAGGGCAGCTGTGGCAATAACCACTGTGTGTCGGCTGAATGCATGAATGTGCAGAATTTTAAACATCGAGACTTATACCGGTGCTTAAAGTCCACTAAAGTGCTTCATTTCGATATTGAATCACAGTGAATTCATAATAACACAAACAAATAACAGAATTATTTTATGTTTACGTTGTTGAATAATAGCGGCAACTCTTTTCTGTTCCAGGGCCCTCTCCATGGATATAGACACAGACTATGAGCGGCCCAATGTGGAAACCATTAAATGTGTGGTGGTCGGGGATAACGCAGTGGGTAAGACCAGGCTCATCTGCGCACGGGCCTGCAATGCCACCCTCACTCAGTATCAGCTGCTTGCCACCCACGTGCCAACTGTCTGGGCCATTGACCAATACCGCGTATGCCAGGAGGTGAGTGCTCTTTTTTGGATCTATTCTCAAAAAGGATAAAAAAGATCGGCGTATGACACGTTGCGACGGATGTGGATTGTAGGTGCTAGAACGATCCCGTGACGTTGTGGATGAGGTCAGTGTGTCTCTGCGGCTTTGGGACACCTTTGGGGATCACCACAAAGACAGAAGATTTGCGTACGGCAGGTAAGCAAATGTATTTCCTTAAATTTCAGCTTCATAATTCTCGGAAAGTAAAATAAAAAAGCTATAAAATAATATTTTTAAAAAATGTGTATTTGAATATTAACTAAAAATTGTAAGCAATGCAATGTAATACAATTGCAATGAAGTCCAGTGTAGACAACAGAAAACGTTTATTAATACAAACATGAAACGAAATTGCTTTGAATGGGTTATAAAAAACATTATTTGTAAGAATATTTGTACATTGCTACTGATGAATAGTTAACATAAACATGTAGTTAAGCTATAGCAGCAGAATGGAAAAAACTAAAAGGAAAGAGCATGAATTGTGGATCATCCCCAAATTGTAGTGTAATCCAGCTGCCACGCTCTCCGCTGACCCCTGGCCGCTCCTGTTACATGCATGCTCCTTCAAACATGATTGGATCATCGCTCTATCCTCTTACTTCACATCCTCTGTCAAAGCTGCATCATTGGCTGGTGATTAAGCTTTTTTGTCTCTCTCTCAAAAAAACAAAATCTGTGATGACTAGTCAGACCGGAAATGATTGATATTTGGCATCTGTGGCACAAAATGTTTAAAAAAACAATGTCAGTAAAACACTAGATTTACTAATATTTTCTTTTATAGGCATTATTCATTAAAAAAAGATAACAGTCACAATGGCTGTAAATGATATTTTTTAATAACATCATAACTTCATAAAAACAACTTCATAAAAATAACTAGAAAAGTGAAAAAGAGAGGACAAATCTTACTCAACAGCTCTCAGCCCAAACTGTCAGTTATCTTGCAAAAAGAAAACACATTTTCTTATAAGTTGAAGGCAGCATATGTCGTCTGTTCTGTTCATATTTTTAATTTTACAATACTCATTCTGTTGCGACAAACAAAATGTATTATTTATTGGGCGAAGAAGTTAAGGATCCCAGCTTTGTGTAAAGAATCATCAGCACAACTACACATTGTACACTTTGAATAAAAATGGCTTTACTTCATTTGATACAGTGTTCTATAAAAAGCTATGTTCCATTGTGTATTGAGTGTTTGCGTAATTGCATCCTGTTGTTTGCCCTCCACATGAGCCTCGTGCAATAGTACACTCCTCCGTTTAACAGCACTCGCTCAGACTGCTGTCAGCTGATGCAGACAGATGCCAGCTCAGCAGTTTGCAGCAGTGACCCTCTCCCGCTGTTGTATTACTGCTACATTTGTCCTCTTTTTCTCCAGGGGCTGGTTCTGCCACCCCGCCTGACCTCTGCAGCCTGCCCAATGCCCTTTGTTACACATTGTTACCCCATACCACACTAAACACAACATTTAATCTTGTTGTGTTGTGTGTATCAAAACTCAAAACCTCACATTGTGGCATAACACAAATGTCACATGCTTTGTCAGGAGATTAAAATGTCTGAAATAGGAAAAAAAAAAAAAAAAAAAAGAATATATATATATATATATATATATATATATATATATATATATATATATGTATATAAAATTATATATTATATTTGTAAGATTAGTAGAGGATCTTACATAATCTACTACTAAATTGGTCACAAAAAACACAAAGCAAGTGGTCAAACATTAACACATTATTTAATCAACATTATATCAATATTAAAAGGGATGAGTGCACTCCCTTTTTGAGTGCACATGAAATGAATGCACATGAAAAGTATAGCACATCTAAATAATAATCGTTTTCAAAGAAAAAAAAATAAAAATAATAATATTACATTTTCTGCCTTGTTTACAATAATTTGGTTACTGATGATTTTTATCATTGATGATATTATAACAGCTATCTTTTAGTATTTAAAAGATAAATAGATTGATATATTGTGTATTCTTTGAGGTCAAAAGTCCCTTAACTGTACAGTGCAGCTGATTTAGCAGGTTCTCTAACCCTGGATGAACTGATATTGACACGTACTTATCAACCATAGCCGTGAAAAACTGCACACAATTGTCACGTAGTAGACAGTGCTTGGTGCTGTTACTCCCAAACCGATATATATAAACAAATTACATCTTTGATCTATTCTTAGCCATCTCTGTGTGACTATAGCCTGAGAGGGCTTATATGTGTTATGTAAGAAAAAATAGGTCACACAAATCAGTAGCCTGGAGGTCCAGACATGTGCACATAGACACAGAGCCAAGTCCAATGCACCCTCACACATTTGGCTCTCTGCACTGTTGCTCTCTGACACTTGCCTTCAGGACTGCACTGTGCATAATGAAAATCATGTTATACAGTCTTGCAAATACTACACTGCTTTACAACATATATACAAACATATATAGCTTTTGTTAAAGCTTTAAAAATGAAATATAATTTAAGTCACTGAAATCATCTTTAATGTCCTGATTTGCACTTGTCTAATTATCTAGATTTCAAAGGTTTAAATCAGATTTTTTATGTCAAAGGGCCATTATTACTTATTTTACTCCTTACCTAATTATTACCTTTGCAATGTTAGTATGTATTCAATATATAAGGCAAGCTTATTTGCAGTGATGGGCAAGCTACTTGATTTGTGTAGTGAGCTAAGCTACAAGCTACTCTACAATAAATTCAGCTTCACTACACAGAAGCTACCACCCATACAAATGTAGCAAGCTAAGTTACAAAATTCTGTCAAAAGTAGCTTGCTATATAGAAGCTATTTTCAATTAAACAAACTGCAGTTCATGCAATTTTATATTTTCCTGCATTAACATGTTTGCTCATTTCTTATTTTTTGCACAATTCTTGAGTGTTTTATCCATGCCAAATGTGACATGTAAATGTCTCCTGTGTGAGATTAATAAAGCTTATCTTCTTATTTGAGATAAACTGTCAGTCAGATAAAGGTTAAAATGCTGTAGATATTTATTGAACAATAGCCCAAAACACCAAAAACAACAAGAGTAGGCATCTGAAAACATATTTCTTTTCGCTCATCTGGACTAGAGTGACGTACTTTTGGAGGTATGGCCACGGTACAACACTTTGAGAGTATCATGGTCCTCCTCCACCGCGGCGGCTCCTGGGCTCCCTGCCATGCTTTTGCTTCCCCCAGTAGCGCGCGCGCATGTGTGTGTGTGTGTGTGCGCGTACGTTCGTGTGTGTGTGTGTCGTTACCAAGCCCTGCGCATGCGCATCAGCATTCTGTCTTTCTTATATGTTTGTTTTATGCTGCGGGAAAATGCTGTAATATATGAACATCAGAGATGTCCGTGAGAAAATAGCTTTGGCGGACGCTACCGCGCTACTTGAGCAATAATATAGCTTAGCTACAGAAAAGTTACTAGGTTTTGTAAATAGTGACGCTACTGTCAAGCTACTGAAAAATGTAGTTAAGCTTGTAGCGACGCTACAAGTAGCGAACGGGCGAATGGGCAGTGGGCGACGCTACAAGTAGCGTCGCTACTGCCCATCACTGCTTATTTGTAACGCACAATTCATACACAAGGCAACTCAAAGTGCTGAACAAAACAAGATAATCACAGAAAGCTTTACAATCATAAATAATCACAGTACATCTAAAAGAAAGATACAATTATAAAGTCCCTCAGTTGTGTGCACAGCTAAACAGAAGTGTTTTTAATCTGTAATTTAACATTGTCAGAGAAGTCGCCTGGTGTCACATCTACTGTTGTGTTGTGTGTGCGTAGGTCAGACGTGGTGGTGCTCTGTTTTTCCCTGGCAAACCCAAACTCTCTGCGCCATGTCCGGACCATGTGGTTTCCGGAGATCAAGCACTTCTGTCCTCGGACGCCCATCATCCTGGTTGGCTGCCAGCTGGATCTGCGCTACGCTGACCTGGATGCTGTTAATCGTGCTCGCCGACCCTTAGCCAAGTGAGAAACTTCTACTGCGTTACCATAATTTAGATTACAGAAAAATATGACGCACTATTTTAGCCACTTTTCTAACCCTTTTCATGTTTTAGAATGTGAAATAATGTCTTGAGAAGGGAAAATATGGTCCATTAAGTAAAACAAGGATATTAGCCTGTAACTCCCTGTGCTTCCACCAGAGGGAGGAGTTGAATTATTGATTGACTGCGGAACTTTCCGCAGTCAACCATTGGTTTTGTATTTCTTTATTCCGTCATTTTTGATTGACTGCGGAACTTTCCGCAGTCAACCATTGGTTTTGTATTTCTTTATTCCGTCATTTTTTTTGACACGTTTCACAGCTTTCACATTTTCAACAATTTCCACAAGTTATACATCAAAACGTTCCACATGTTTGGGAGATTATTGCTATTACTTTTGGGACTTCAGCGATTTCCGGTTTTTCCGCAATCGGACAAAAATCTGCATTGAGAATTCTGCAATGCATTTTAATAGGCCCATGCATTTTAATAGGACTTCAGCTCTTTCAGACATTTCTACAGTTTCAATGATTCAACAGTTTCAAGGATTCAACAGTTTCAAGGATTTCAGCAGTTTCAAGATTTCAAGAGTTTCAAGGACTTCAACAGTTTCAAGGACTTCAGCAGTTTCAAGGACTTCAGCAGTTTCAAGGACTTCAGCAGTTTCAAGGACTTCAGTGTAATCATGCAACCTAATAGGGATTTTTCCATGTAAACCAGTATAATGCAACTTAATAGGGATTTTTCCATGTAAACCAGTATAATGCAACTTAATAGGGTTTTTTCATGTAAACCAGTATAATGCAACTTAATAGGGTTTTTTTTCATGTAAACCAGTATAATGCAACTTAATGGGGATTTTTCCATGTAAACCAGTATAATGCAACTTAATAGGGGTTTTTACATGTAAACCAGTATAATGCAACTTAATAGGGTTTTTTCCATGTAAACCAGTATAATGCAACTTAATAGGGTTTTTTCCATGTAAACCAGTATAATGCAACTTAATAGGGATTTTTCCATGTAAACCAGTATAATGCAACTTAATGGGGATTTTTCCATGTAAACCAGTATAATGCAACTTAATGGGGATTTTTCCATGTAAACCAGTATAATGCAACTTAATAGGGATTTTTCCATGTAAACCAGTATAATGCAACTTAATAGGGTTTTTTCCATGTAAACCAGTATAATGCAACTTAATGGGGATTTTTCCATGTAAACCAGTATTATGCAACTTAATAGGGATTTTTCCATGTAAACCAGTATAATGCAACTTAATAGGGTTTTTTCATGTAAACCAGTATAATGCAACTTAATAGGGTTTTTACATGTAAACCAGTATAATGGAACTTAATAGGGGTTTTTACATGTAAACCAGTATAATGCAACTTAATAGGGTTTTTACATGTAAACCAGTATAATGCAACTTAATAGGGATTTTTCATGTAAACCAGTATAATGCAACTTAATAGGGGTTTTTACATGTAAACCAGTATAATGCAACTTAATAGGGATTTGTACATGTAAACCAGTATAATGCAACTTAATAGGGATTTTTCCATGTAAACCAGTATAATGCAACTTAATAGGGATTTTTCCATGTAAACCAGTATAATGCAACTTAATAGGGATTTTTCCATGTAAACCAGTATAATGCAACTTAATAGGGATTTTTCCATGTAAACCAGTATAATGCAACTTAATAGGGTTTTTTCCATGTAAACCAGTATAATGCAACTTAATAGGGATTTTTCCATGTAAACCAGTATAATGCAACTTAATAGGGTTTTTTACATGTAAACCAGTATAATGCAACTTAATAGGGATTTTTCCATGTAAACCAGTATAATGCAACTTAATAGGGATTTTTCCATGTAAACCAGTATAATGCAACTTAATAGGGTTTTTTCATGTAAACCAGTATAATGCAACTTAATAGGGATTTTTCCATGTAAACCAGTATAATGCAACTTAATAGGGATTTTTCCATGTAAACCAGTATAATGCAACTTAATAGGGTTTTTCATGTAACCAGTATAATGCAACTTAATGGGGATTTTTCCATGTAAACCAGTATTATGCAACTTAATAGGGATTTTTCCATGTAAACCAGTATAATGCAACTTAATAGGGTTTTTACATGTAAACCAGTATAATGGAACTTAATAGGGGTTTTTACATGTAAACCAGTATAATGGAACTTAATAGGGGTTTTTACATGTAAACCAGTATAATGCAACTTAATAAGGATTTTTACTATGTAAACCACTATATATGTAACCTAATAGGGGTTTTTACATGTAAACCAGTATAAAGCAAACTTTAATTGGGATTTGTACATGTAAACCAGTATAATGCAACCTTATAGGGATTTTTCCATGTAAACCAGTATAATGCAACTTAATAGAGAGTTTTCCATGTAAACCTGTATATTGCATCTTAATAGGGGATTTTTTCCATGTAAACCAGTATTAATGCAACCTAATAGGGATTTTTCCATGTAAACCAGTATAATGAAAACCTAATAGGGATTTTTCCATGTAAACCAGTATAATGCAACCTAATAGGTTGCATTATTCCACCTGAACACATAGACCCAAACATGAAGACTCAGACCACCACCAGATAATGACCACAGACCAGGTTTCCTTAGTTACAGGAACCAAATTGTTTCATCGGTGAGGGGATTTTTCAGTTTCAAGGACACTTTCAATACATTCAGTAGTTTCAAGGATTTCAACTGTTTAAGAATTTAACCAGTTTCAAGGATATCAGGAGGTTCAAGGATTTCAGGAGTTTCCACACTTTCAACAGTTCCAGGTTTAAAAAAAGTTTCAAGGATTTCAGGAGTTTCAATGTTTCAACAGTTTCAAGGATTTCAGGAGTTTAAAGGTTTCAACAATTTCAAGGACTTCAGGAGTTTCAAATATCTATCAAGTATTTTAACAGTTTCAAGGCCTTTTAAAGGATTTCAAGGATTTTTTTTAGCAGATTTCCACATTAGATCTGTTCCGCAGTCAATCGCAATGGCTTCAGCCATTTTAGTCAAATGGTGGTTTGTCAAGCTAAAGGCTAAGTTGCATCAGTTCTGCCGGTGTTTCTTTGTGCTCTTGAAATGCATTATATAACAATTCGTAGTGTTAGACAGTTAAAACAGAGTACTACATTGTGTATGTTATTTCTGAGACAGTTGTTTCTTATAACTAATCATTCTGCTTTTTTTTTAGTTTGCAGCGTGAGAATTTAAGCTGGATTCAATATCACTTTTGAATCTTCCTCAAATACATTTGCTGATGTCAAGAGGATTGTGGACAACTATTCATTGACCAATTGTTCTAAACGGACAAAGCTAACATTCTTTAATGAAGGATTTAATTTTCAAACTTCAGGGGTGAGTGTAATTTTAGATTGGGATAATATATTGAGAAAAGGCTAGGAAAAATGTTTACTCATACATATATTTGGCATGCGAAATTCTACCTTTCTAACAGATTATTTTATCTGTATCTAATGTAAGTTCAGGGTGAGGTTACGTGAGGGGAGATGTCAAGGTCAATGAAGAAAAAGAGGAAGCTTATCATCTTCAGGTTTACTTTGAGTGTAGCTAAATAGGTTTCTTTGAAGTGAGGGTCAGTAAATTTGCAATTGTTGCCTATTACTCAAGTCAAATTTGTTTTCACTTCACAGTAACTTCCTTTCATGTAATATCCCAACTGTGAAGAGGAAAAATTCCAAGTGTGTTGCGGGGGGGCGCTGGAAGGGCATTGTTGCAATCACTGGAGGCTTTCTATACCAAATGGCTCACTATCGTACATGGGCTTTAAACTGTTGCCCTTACTCTATCTGACAAGTCCCTTGCAATCCATGGCATGGCCTAGGACACAGGTAGACTTGATGTCAAAGTGGAGCTCATCTGGAAATTGTTATTATATTTTCTAGGGGAGAGCACAGAGGTACACTGATATGGTGTGGTAAAATAAAAAAATCCACAATGAAGACAAGGTTGTAGAAGTGGTGTCCAAAGCATCTTTACAAAGCTATCTTGGTGAGTTTTGATGTGAATAACATGCAATGCTGAACAAGCGTGAATAAAAGTATAACCTACATATATATACCATTTATATTACCAGTAATTACATGTATAAACAATTATATAAATATATATATATTAATTAAACATACTCTTAATGTAACATGATAAAAGGAAAATTATTATAAATCTTATAAGGATAAAAATCTATGATAAAGTTAGGCTGAGTAAGATGATTTGAAAGGAGTATAAGGAAATTAAGGAAACTTTTAATATATAAACATATTTGACTTACACTGTTACAAATCAAGTGCATGTATTGTAAAAAATACCACGGCATAACCCAAATCTGTAGCATCCAATCATTGAAGTTAGTTCATTTAGCATAATAACGAGGAGTGGTAGTTAAAAAAGTCTTAACTTCTTCACATCCTTTTGACTGGATTGTGTTAATAAAAAAAAAACTGTATATTTGCACCTTCTAGTCTGTCTTGATTGTTGTCCTTTGCCATGGCTCGAAAAAAAAATATTCATCAATGAGGGGACGCTTTTCATAGGGCTTGGTTTTCAACTACTGCACATTGCCTGTGCCTTACTCAATAAACAGATTGGATGCAGAAGGGCTGAATAGACTCCCAAAATATCTCAAAAACTCTATAGAAGAAAACGACACTAACTAGCGAAATTCCTATCTGTTACACAAAATTTGTATATAAGAGGCAGTCGTCTTAAACATGTTAGTTAATGTAGTTTCCGCTCCAGACATAACACCTTCTGCTCCAAATCCTAATTGCATTGCAGCCCTGTTACTTGATCTAGAAAAGAATAACAAATATATAAGCGTTATAAACCCCATTCATCATAAGCTTTGCTCACACATAGTCATCCATTATCAATTAGTCATCTGGACAGCTGTTCAAAGTTTACATCTCCTTTGGACAGGATTAAGCTTGCTACATTTCCTGTTCTCAAACCAATTAATCAGAGTCCAGGTGACAAACTTTTTAAACTTGCTCTTAAGTGTACGTTGCCGTATGAATACTCACCAGAGGAAGGATGCTTTGTGTATTCATGGTCTGAAAACAGCCTTGGCTACTTTTCCTTGTGTGGAGCCACCATCTCTCTCTAAGTCTTGGAAAGATCTTCGCATCCCTTCATTAACTTAAACCATCGGTGCCTTGTTGCTTTCTTTATTCTTTTCCTTTAAAACAACATATATAATTGCATTATGTTTACAAACTGTTAAGATGATTATGTGGAAAAAACATTTAGGCCAAGTGAACGTCACCTAATTATATGAGATAAGACAATAGTTATTCAGTATCACTTTTGCTGCCATTAGGACACCGACCAAACACACACACAGACACACCACACTTACCATTTATTCCAAACCAATTTGGATGGCACAGAATTACTGTGACTTCCTCAATCCTCCTTTGGATGTGTAGAGGTCATTGGCCGAAATTAAACTGCAGACAGCACTGGGCCATTTTCCACTTAAAATTTGACCCTCATCTCTCGAATGGTCCAGATCCATTTGGCAGTTACAATCATCCATGGGGAACTCGTGGAAACTTATGTAAGGATGTGTTCTCTTGTTAGATGAACAAAGAGGACACAGCAAGATTTTCTGGATGCCATTCTAGTAAAAAAAGACAAGAAAAACCAACCATAATACTAATGTAGATACACTTTAGTCTTGAACTTATTAAGCAATACTATTATTTAAACTAAGATTGTGTTCAGAAATAACAGCCGTGCAGGTAACTGGATGCTAACTTAGCTTTAGTATGACAACCCCAATATACTAATACAAACCTTGTAGGGAGAAAATATTCCTAATTGTGACCATACCGGAGTGCTCCCTCCTAGGCCCGAAGGTCATTCTGAAAAAAGAGAAGATTATTGAGATATTTCACTAGTTTCTGAAAGTATGATTCCTGTCATTGGTGTTACCGCGAGGGGGGGGGGGGGGGGGGGGGGGGGGGGGGGGGGGGGGGGGGGGGGGGGGGGGGGGGGGGGGGGGGGGGGGGGGGGGTGGGGGGGGGGGGGGGGGGGGGGGGGGGGGGGGGGGGGGGGGGAAACGGAGTGTTTCTCCGAGAAGGCGGAGATGGCGAGAAGGGGCGTGGCGTGAAAAAGGGTCTCAGTCGGGTCACGGAACATCATGTCATTTTGGTGGGGACTTTTTCGTCTCCAAATATTGGTGGGGACATGTCCCCATGGTTCCCACGCAAACCTACGCCCTTGCCTGAGCGTTTCAGTCGTGGCAGAGCTAAGGGACTTAACCTGCCCCTGTGGCGTTGGATGTTATTATGTTTCTCGCAGATGCGTGATTCATGAAAAGCAGTGAATGAATACGACAAACGAAATGGGACCTACTGTAGACATGTTTAGGTGGAGCTGTGAGTGGATAAGATGAGGCGAGTTGATTGTCGATGTGGAGAGCTTATAGCTTTTACTGTAGTTTTCAGGTGCAGTACTCCTGGAAAAAGTAAAGGTGGGGTGTTTGAGTTTTAAAAGGTTGAAACTGTGGAGGGAACATGATGTAACTATGGCGGTGTGAAGTGAGGAAAAAAGCGTGGAGATTCAGAGAGTGGGAAGGTTGTGAATATGTCTCTTATGCAGAAGCAGTGAGGAAAGTTCAATATCAAAAACAGGAGCGAATGGAGACGAGTGATGCTAGAGGAAAGGAGCAGAGTGTGATTGAGGGTAATTGGTGCGTGATAATTTGATGGTGTTTCTAGATATGTCATAAATTGTTGCGCATCAGCAAGCATAAACAGATCAAAATTTACGACTATTGGGAAGGTGAGCGGAAAAGTACCTCGGGTATGAGAGGTGTTTTCCTGGGATCAAGGGTGGACAAAAGGTTGGGAGAGGCGAGAGGGAGTGGGAGTGGGAGTGGGAGTGAGAGAGTAGTATGAGATATTCAATGGCAGAAAAGGAGTTTAGTGGTAATGGACAGGAATTAAAAGGTTATGATGCGTACAAGGAGAGGAGACGGATATATATGTGTTCAGGCAAACATGGCTTATGGTGCATTCAGACGCAAACCGCTCAAACGCTGAAGCCCGTTGGACAAAGGAGAGTTGTGTTAGGGACAGTTGGATAAATGACCTCGCAACTCGTTACCGAAGGGCATAAAACATTGGAGGGAGAGTGAATAACATCGTGTGCCAGCAATGAACTCTTTGACGGCAAGGATTTGCCACTTGTGTACGGAGGTCCTGAGGGAGCGCAATTCGGTTTAATTGGATGGATAATATTAATCTGCCTGCTTTTGACGCCTCAATTGCATATATATTGTCCTTCAGGCGATGTGGTTTTTCTCATGCTGTGTCTTCTTTCCACTCGTATTCAATTCTCTGCCAAGGCATATACAAGGCCCCAATCTTACAACAACCTCACACTTTAGTCTCCAGCTCGGAATCCGTCCCCGCCTCCCTCTACCTATCCATCTTCTCCTTCCCTCCCACACTCCTCATTGTCTTTCGGGGCTACCCCTCTGATCCTGCCTCCTCTGACAGCCACATTGACGCCGGCAGTCGGAGGTGCTCATCCCGAGAAAAAAATCCGTGGTTTATACAAAGCACAATGTGTCTATCCAGCTGTCGTGCCGTGAATGCACTATGGGTTACGTTCAGATTTAGATAATTATAGGTGTCTCTCCGCTGGTCCATTTCACCTCAAAATGTGACATCTCACCTCGTCAGACAGTTTCTCATTTCAATGTCTTGAAGCTCTGTCAGGGCTTCATACCGTGTACTTCAGCTCTATTCTTTTGTACTCCTCTCATTCAAAACACTTTCTTCTCTCAAATAAAAAAAAAAAAAAACTCAAGTCTCTTTAGGGTCTAATGAAAATATTGCTACATTTTATAAGGCGCGAAAAAACCCGGGAAAGGTTACTATGACAACAGTGCCCCTGGCCATGTATCCCTATGGGGCAGCAGATAGGGCTGTGGTTTAGAAAGTAAAATGCGTCGTAAAATCTTGTTTTCTTTACTTTTTCCAAACCCAAACACACCAAAATATAAACAACAAGTAAAGTAAAAGTCATGAAATTTCAAACTCTGGCGTTTTGTTTTGATTCCACTAATAGCATATTAAAGTGAGTGACGGTCAGTTGATCCTGCTAGGGGCTACGCTCCTCGTGTTAATGGCGATAGTGGCTCGCTATCTGGCAAAACAATTCCAAGTGGTAACTTCTGTTTGTTACTTACATGGCAATAAAAACTAGAAACTTGCAATGGCTGAAGCCATTGCGTTTGATGCGGAACAGATCTAATGTGAGAAATCTGCTAAAAAAAATCCTTGAATCCTTTAAAAGAGCCTTGAAAAGTTAAAATACTTGATAGATATTAGAAATCCTGAAGTCCTTGAAATTGTTGAAACCTTTAAACTTCTGAAATCCTTGAACTGTTGAAACATTGAAACTCATGAAATCCTTGAACCTTTTTTTTAAACCTGGAATGTTGAAAGTGTGGACATTGAATCCTTGAACTCTGATATCTGAAATGGTTCAATTCTTAACAGTTGAATCTTGAAATATGAATGTTTTTGAAGTGTCTTGAAACTGAAAAATCCCTACGCGAAACAATTTGGTTCTGTAACTAAGGAAACCTGGTCTTGTGGTCATTATCTGGTGGTGGTCTGAGTCTTCGTTTGGGTCTTGGTTGGAGGTTATAATGCACTATTAGGTTTGCTTATACCACAGAAAGACCAAAACGAGACTCAGACACCACCAGTTAATGACCAAGACCAGGTATTCCTTAGTTACAGGAACCAAATTGTTTCAGCGGGTGAGGGGATTTTTCAGTTTCAAGGACATTTCAATACATCAGTTAGATTCAAGGATTTCAACTGTTTAAGAATTTAACCAGTTTCAAGGATATCAGGAGGTTCTAGGATTCAGGAGTTTCCACATTTCAAAAGTTTCCAGGTTTAAAAAAAGTTTCAAGGATTTCAGGAGGTTCAAATCGTTTAAACCAGTTTCAAGGATTTCTGGAGTCTTAAAGGTTTCAACAATTTCAAGGCTTCAGGAGTTTCAAATTATTATCAAGTTTTTAACAGTTTTCAAGGCTTTTAAAGTATTTCAAGATTTTTTTTAGCAGATTTCCAATTAGATCTGTTTCCGCAGTCAATTCGCAATGGCTTCAGCATTGCACTTTTAGTTTTTATTGCCTATGTAAGTAAAAACCACGTTACCATTGGAAATTGTTTTGCAGATAGCGTGCCCTTCGCCATTAACATAGGAGCAGCCCTAGCGGTCAACAGACCGTCACTCACTTTAAATGTAATTAGTGTATCAAACAAAACGCCAGAAGAAGTTGATATTTCATGACTTTATGGGTGGTATGTTGTTTATATTTTGGTGTGTTTTGGTTTGGAAAACAGTTAAAGAAAAAGATTTACAGCATTTTAGCTTTATCTAAACACCAGCCCTTTCTGCTGCCCCATAGGGAGACATGCGGCAGGGGCGAATGTTGTCATAGTAACCTTTCCGGGGGTTTTTTCCGGCCTTATTAAAATGTATCATTCTGTTGTCATTAGACTCTAAAGAGACTTGAGTTTTTTTTTTTTTATAATTGAGAGAGAGAAAGAGTTTTGAATGAAGAGGAGTACAAAATGAATAGAGCTTGAAAGTAACGGTATGAGCCTGACGTGCTTCAAGACATTGAATGAGAAACAGTATGAAGGAGGTGAGATGTCAATTTTTGAGGTGGAAAGTGACAGCGGAGAGAGACTATAATATTCTAAATTGACGTAAAATCCCATAGTGCATTCACGGCACGGACGCTGGATAGGACACATTGTGGCTTTGTTATAAACCACGGGGGATTTTTTTTCGGGAATGAGCACCTCCGCCACTGCGGCTCATTGTGGCTGTCAGAGGGAGGGCATGATCAGGGGGAGGGGGTGAGCGGAAAGGAAAGACATGTGGAGTGGAGGGAGGGAAGGAGAGATGGATAGGTAGAGGAGGCGGGGGGGCGGTCCGTGCTGGAGACTGAGAAGTGTGAGGTTGTTGTAGATTGGGGGACCTTGTTATATGGCCTTGGCAGAGGGAATTGAGATACGAGTGGGAGAGAAGGACACTGCAGGAGAAAAAAACAATGATGACCTGAGAGGGACAATTATTTATGCAATTGAGCGGTCAAAAGCAGGCAGTTTTATTATTCATCCAATTAAACCGAAATTGCGGCGCCTCAGACCTCCGTACACAGAGGAAATCCATCCGGAGTCAGAGAGGAGTTCATTGCTGGCCACGATGTTATTCCTTCATCTAATGTTTTATGCCTGACGTGAAACGAGTCTGCGAGGTCTTTTATCAACTGTTCACTAACACAACTTCCTTTGTCCAGACGGGGGGCTTCAGCGTGTTGGAGCGTTTGCGGTCCTGAATGCACCATAAGCCTGTTTCCTGAACACTTTTAATATAGGTCTCCTCTCCTTGTTCTGCACATAACCTTTTAATTCCTGTACATTAGCCATAAATCCTTGCGTTCATGGAATGATTCTCATTTACTACTTTTATTCTCCCTCCCTCCCACACCCACTTCTTTCCTCCTCCAACCTTTTGTCCACCTGTTCCCAGGAGGAAACACCTCTCATACCCGAAGGTACTTTTGCTCCCTTCACAATAGTTCGTTATTTTGATCATTTTATGCTTTGCCTGGATTTCGGCCACACATTATGGCATATGTAGTCGAGAAACCCATCAATTATCACGACACCATATACCCCTCAATCACATCTGCGTCTATCTCTAGCATCCACTCTGGTCTCATTCGTCTGGGTTTGATTTTGTGAACTTTTCTCGCTGTTCTTGCATAAGAGACATTATTTACAACCTTCACTTCTGAAATCTCCACGCTTTTATCCTATTACAACCTGCCTCATAGCGTTACATATGTTGCCCTCCACAATTTCTACATTGACAATCAAACCCCCCACCTTTTTACTTCCAGGGAGTACTGCCCTGTAAACTACAGTTAAAAGCGTAGCTCTCCACATTCTGGACTATCAACTCGCCTATCAATTCACGCACAGCTCACCTAAACAGTGTCTACAGTAGGTGCCATTTCGTGTAGGCGTCTTCATTCGCTTTTCTGAATCACGCTGCTGCGACGTGAAACATATTACATCCTATCGCCACTAGGTGGCGGTTTAGTCCGCTGTAGCTCTGCCAGCGACTGAAACGTCAGGCAAAGGGCGTAGGTTTGCGTGGGGACCATTGGGACATGTCCAACAATATTGGTGAGGAACTAAATAGTCCCACCAAATTGAATGATGTTCCGTGACCCGGACTGAGACCTTTATCACGCACGCCCTTCTCCGCCATCTTCAGTTCTGGAGAAAGCAACTTCGGTTTGGGTAAGTCAATGACAGGATCATACTTTCAGAAAACGAGTTGAATATTCAATATCTTCTGCTTTTTCAGAAATGTCTTTCGGGCTATGTAGGGTGCACTCCGGTAAGGTCACAATTTATTGGAATAGTTCTCCATAAAAGGTTTGTGTTTTAGTAAAAATTGGTGGTTTGTCTTCAAGACTTACGGACAAGATTTGCTCAGTTACCCTGCACGGCTGTTTCTTCTGAACACAATCTTTAGTTTTAAATTAAAAGTATTGCTTTATAGTTCAAGAGAAAGGTGAAACTATTAGTATTATGTGTGGTTTTTTTCTTTTTCTTTTTTTACTAGACTTGGCATCAGAAAATTAGCTGTGTGCTCTTTGTTCAGCTAATCAAGAGAACAGCATCCTTAATAAGTTTCCACGACGTTCCCCCTGGATGTTTTGTATAGTGCCAATGGATCTGGGCATTGGGAGGATGAGGGTCCAATTTTAAGGTGGAAAATGCCCGCCCATCGCTCGCTCACGATCACGCGCAGTTGTACATTTTGGACCAGATGACTCTACAATCCAAAGGAGGATTGAGGAAGGTTCCGAATTCTGTGCCCATCCAAATTTGTTTGGAATAAATGGGGAAGGTGTGTGTGTTGTCTGTGTGTGGTGTTTGTGTCTGTGTCCTCATGGCAGCA
This sequence comes from Knipowitschia caucasica, assembly GCA_964034765.1. Classification (NCBI taxonomy): domain Eukaryota; kingdom Metazoa; phylum Chordata; class Actinopteri; order Gobiiformes; family Gobiidae; genus Knipowitschia; species Knipowitschia caucasica. The sequence goes on from OZ035831.1 coordinate 29,144,710, forward strand.
AAAGGTATTACTGAGAATATTGTTTTATCTCAATTAATTAGGTGACTTCACTGGCCTAAATGTATTTTCCAATAATAATCTGACGTATTGTAAAAATAATGCATTTTATATTGTTGTTTGTAAGGAAAAGAAAGTAAAGGGGGATAAAGGCCAAAAGGCACGATGTTTAGAGGTAATTGAAGGGGTGGTGCGAGATTTTGTCCGGAGAGTTAGAGCGGATGGGGGCTGCCACACAAGGGAACAGTAGCCAAGGCTGTTTAGACCATGATTACACAAAGATCTTTCATGGTGAGGGGGGGGGTATTCATACGGCAAACGTATGCATTAAGTAGCAAAGTTTAAAAAGTTGTCACTGGATTTCTGGATTAATTGGGTTGAGAACAGGAAATTGTTAGCAAGCTTAATCGCCATTGGGAGATGTAAACTTTGGAACAGCTGTCCAGATGACTAATTTGAAGATGGAATGACTATTTTTGATCAAACTGCTTGTGAATGGGGGCTTATAAACGCTTATATATTGTTATTCTTTTCTGGACAAGTAGGCAGGGGGCTGCAATGCAAATTAAGGACTTGGAGCAGAAGGTGTTATGTATTGTCTTGGAGCGGGAAAACAACATTAACTAAATTTTTTAAGACGAGCTGCTTTTATTATACAAATTTTGTTGTAACAGATGAGGACTTTAGCTTTATTGACGATTTTCTTCTTATAGCGGTTTTTGAGCTCTTTTGAGTTCTATTGCCTTCTGATCCATCTGTTTATGAGTAAGGACAGCCAATGTGCTGTAGTTGAAAAACCAAGGCCCTATGAGGAAAAGCTTCCAGGTCATTGTGGAATATTTTTTTTTTTCGAGGCATGGAAAGGACAACTAACACGACAGACTAGAGTGCAAATATACAGTTTATTTGTTATTTCCACAATCAGTTCAAAAAGGGAGTGTGCAGAGTTAGATTTTTAACTCACCTCTTTATTATTCTAAATGAACTTAACTTAAAGATGTGGTTGTACAGTTGGTTTATGCGTGGTTTTTAAATAACATGCACTTGATTTGTACAGTGTATGTCTAATATGTTTATATAAAGTTTCCTTAATTCATTATACGTCTTTCAGTATCAGTCTTTTTACTCATCTAACTTTATCTAATTTTTCCATATACGATTTTATAAAAATTTTTATTTATTCCTGTACATTATAGAGTAATGTTTAGATTATATATATATATATAATATATTGTTAGTACATGTGAATTACTGGTAATATAAATGGTATTTAATGGTGGTTATACTTTATTCATCTTGTGTCAGATGTGCCATGTTATTCACATCAAAAACTCACCAAGATTGGACTAGTAAAGATGTGCTTTTGACACAACTTCTTACAACCTTGGTCTTCATTGTGGATTTTTTTACCACCATATCAGTGGTGCTCATGGTGCAGATCCCCTAGAAAATATTAAAATAAACAATTTCCAGTGAGCTCCACTTAGACATTCAAGGTCTACTGTGTCCTAGCCGATGCCATGATTGCATGTACTGTGCAGGATAGAGGTAAGGGCACAGTTTAAAGCCCAGAGTAGATAGTCGAGCCATTGTATAGAAGAGCCACCAGGTGATTGCAACAATGCCCTTCAGCTGCACACGGAGATGGAGATTCCTTGCTCAGTTGGGATATTACATGAAAGGGATAGGTTATCTGGTGAATGTGCAAACAAATGTGAGTGAGTATATAGGCAACAGTTTGCAAATTTATGACCCTCTTCAAAGAAACCTATTTTAGCCTCACTCAAAGTAAACCTGAAGATTGTTGTGCTTCCTCGTTTTTTATCCATTGACCTGTGACATTTCCATCCGCGTAACCTCACCTGAACTACATTAGATACTGATGAAATAATCTTGTTAGAATGTGAATTTCTTGCTTGAAAATTAATTGTATGGGAGTAAACATTGCTAGCTTTTCTCAATATATTATCCCAATCTTAAAATTACATCCTGGAAGTTGAAAATATATCCTTCATTAAAGAATGTGTTAGCCTTTGTCCAGTTTAGAACATTCTGGTCAATGAAGTATTTGTCCACTATCTTGGACATAGCAAATTGTATTTGAGGAAGATTCAAAGTGATATGGTTTAAATTCTCTTAAATTTTACCGCTGCAAACCTAAAAAGAAGATGAATTGAATTAGTTATATAGAAACCAATTTCAGAAATACATTCACAATGTAGTACTCTTTTGTAACATGATACACTACGTTATTGTTAATATAATGCTTTTCTAAAGCAAAAAGAACAGCCGTGCAGGTAACTGGATGCTACTTAGCCTGTCTTTGCTTGACAAAACACCGATTTTACTCAGCACAAAACTATGTAGGGAGAAATTTTCCAATATATGTGACTCGTTAACCGGAGTGCTCCGACATAGCTTGAGGAAGTTCTGAAAAGCTGAAGATAGGTGACTTCAGGACAATAATATGAAATGCCCTGACGGTGTTGAGGACATTTAAAAATATATAAATATCTCAGTGAAGTTCAGGTATACCAGGTTTATGCTTCATAATCATAATCATTATCTAGAATTAACATGTTTATCTTGTTTTCAGCATGTAAGAGGCCTAACAGTCACTTTAGTACTCTCCCAAAATCATCCACAATCTAAATAAAAATGTTGCAGTACCATTTGTACATCTCTGCAACATTGTTTGGTTATCTGGGGCAGAGAGAGGACTTCAGCTAATAATTGATTCCCAGATACAGTGTGACCAGTGTGGTTTTGGTCGTGTCCCCTGAACATTAGACCAGCTCTATAGTCTTTATTGGGTACTCAAGGATGAGAGTTCGGGGGACTCCAGAATTTAAGATAAGATAAGATAAGATAAAACTAACTTAAACTTTATTGTCCCAATGGAAATTTGCTGTAGGATACAGTGCTACAAGAATTGAATATGCTGTTTGTGGATCACAGTGCTCTGGTGGCCGCATCCAAGAAAGATGGGATCAAAATTAGCACCTCCAAAAGGTGGCCAATCAGAAATAAGGTATCTTATTATTTCCAGTTGGCTGGAGAGGTCCTTCCTCAAGTGGAGGTGTATCTCAGGGTCTGCTGCATTGTCAGATGGATCTGCAGGGATGTACAGTACTTACTGCAATATTTTGTTGTTGTGAAAAGAAATCAGACTTGACAAACTAAACTGTTCATTGGTTGAGGTGCAAAACTGGTGTGGGAGAGGAATCTATGAGAATTTGTTATGTCTATTTTATCTGATATAACAAATGTTCATAGGTTCCAAGACATGCTGGAAGGGCCATGGCCATGAACATGCCGGCTCCCCCTGTGTGATCTGGATAAGTGTCTGGGGAGTAGGACATCCATGTCCAGACGGAAGATGGATGGAAGGTTCAAAGTCAGAGTGAGAGATAAGGCTGATTGTCAGGGTTATAATTTTTGAGTCTTGCTATATCATTTTATTATTGTTTGCAAATTTTGTCTCATCATGTCGGTAGCTGTACCCGGAATGCCTCCAAACAGACATAAACATGTCTATGCCACATGATTCTTCTCCTTCCTGCCATTAGAGGCCCGAGCCCTTGATACGCTTAGTTCTGTAATGTGGACAAACGGTTGTTCTCTCGTCCTTTAAGGGGCTTTGGCATTTCCTTTCGTCCACTGCATGTCCAATTATCACAGACTTCCTGCCTTCCTCATGTAGCCTAAACTAACAGCATGTAATTACGGAATAGTGAGATTCTCTTATTTTGTTTTTTTTAATATACAGAAGTAAATATATAATTTTGTTCCACCTGACATTTATTTTGGCTTTTAGATTTAGGTTTGATAGTTTAGATTGATAGTGTACAAAATTTTGGGAGGTGGAATTGAGGAAATGAAAAAATTTATTCTTTATTGTAATTCCTCGTCCCGAAGAAGCTGTGTTTTTCTCTCTGTAACAAATCTTTTAAAGCAACATTTCTCTTTTAGAATCACAAAATGTCAAGTCTCCTTCAGTAACCAGTACATTTCAGGCTCCATAGATACTTATAATCAAAGTTGCTGAGTAGCTCTGTTTGTCCTCCTCCAGGTATTACCATGCAGTACTCAGTCAAGGAGTCTATTATTGTTTTCCACAAACTAATGAGCTAGAAGTGGGAGAAGGCACTTGGCTTAGTAAACACATCTATCATTATGTGTGTGTTTCACAAGGCCAATTCAGGCATCACTGCAGCCACATATAGGGCGTAAAGCAGTGGACTTGTCAATTGCTTCTCATAAAATAGATAAATGTAAATCCTAAAATGAGGCCATATCTACAACAATCGTTCTAGTTTTTAAAGAGAAAATCAGTATCCTATCAGGAGGCTTCCAGATGAGGTCAGTCCACAGCTATGCACTTTCAAAACACCCTTTTTATGTCCTCACTCTATGAGAAGACAACATGTGTCCAGGTCCTGCAGAGAAGTACAGATGTTTTTTCAATTGCAGATTTTCTATAGGTGTGATTTAGCATTTTTACATTACATTTTTACAATTTGATAGATGCATATAATAACCAACATAGCATTAAGAAGGTGCTGCAGCTAATATCGATATGTATAAATAACAATCATTGTCATTTCACTTGGTGTGGCAAGTGTTTACTAAGTTTTAGGATTTATAAGGGGTGATGACTGTGAAATGTGGATCTCTTTGTGTCATTTAGGGGAAGTCTGAAAAATGGGAGCCAGATGTGGTGACGTCATTGTGTCGCTCAGAGTGGGCCTGAACATTTGTCGGAATTGGATAACAATGCAAATGATAGAGCAGATGACACAGCCACGAGCTCTGAAATATAATATTGGCATTAAATAAAGATTTACACACACATGTTGAAGGGTCCAAAACATGGGCTATCAAATAATATCCTGTTATGTGAGGTTGTAATATGTCCACTAGAGGGCAGGAGAACTTAGACTTTATAATTCATCATTGCATCGCTTGGAATGGTCTGCAGTACATTATTACATGAAACTCATTAGTAAAACGTGTTATATATGTATTTATGAAAACTCTCATTTGTCTCTGGAGGGATTTTAACTCAATTATAGCGATTTGTTTAATTATTGTATTAACTTATTTTGTCATTGGTCAACAACAAAACTATTAGCGATAAAAACAATATCACATCAACAATTGTCCATCCATCCATCCATTTTCTTCCCCTTAATCCATTTCTGGGTCGGGGGGGTGGCAGTCAGAGCTGCACCCAGTACACAGAGCACCAGCCCCTCACTGATCCCCCTGCAGGTGGTGAGTCCACAGGAGCTGAGATCTTTCAGTGGGAACTTCAGGCAAAGTGGGGTTAAGTGTCTTGCCCAAGGACACAACGACAGCACACATCAGTGGGAGATCAACAATTGTAATAACTAAAAAAAAACAAATAACTTAACTAAAAGTATCAAGAACATTTAACAGAATTGGCTTTATCTTATTCTTGATCTTTTAAAGAATTTCAAACCGATTTAAGGCATTACAAGCGTAAAACTTTGCTCATCCAACTCAGTGACAGGTGTGTAAGAACAGGCCTCGCACACAGCTTAGCAAACCTTGAAACGGAAAAACTTGCACATTGTACTTGCTTACATCTGTGTGTAGACATCTTTTATGGTTATGCTTCACCTCAACCCAACATTTAGGGTGAAACATAAACCAGTCTTGATAGAGAATTATGTTGATTTGATACATGCACTATTTCAACATTTCTAAAACTTTGATTGAGCAACATATTTGAGAATATTTGTTTTTCTTTTTTAGTAAAAGTAAAAAACATGAACTAAATCCTCAAAAAAAAAATGCATTATACATTTATGGACTAAAGGAATTCCTTGTTTGGGTTGCAGTTTGGAGTTATACAGTATATGTTGATGGAACAACTGATCAACACTGACTGTATGATCGTGACCTCTCTAAGAATGGCAAAGAAAACAGACACATTTAAAAGTTAAACAATTTTAATAAACCCATGTCCAACAACATCAAAATACTGAAATGGCAAAAAGAAGCTTTTTATCACGTTTTTAATATATATATATATTTTTTTACAAATCAGTGGTTTAAAAATATTAAAAACGTTAAATTTCACAACCTTTTTGCAACAGCTCCAAAAACATTCTGATTGTTGTAGACTGTTTGAAAGCCCTTGATAGTTTTGTTGTGTATTGTGTGCTCGTTTTACCTTTTATTGTAATATACACAAGTGGTAGTAATAAAGTTAATAAAAACCCACTCAGTAAGAGTCATTAGGAACCAAGGTGCATCATAATATTACAGCGTCAACACTATACCATGGGTTACACACCATGACAGTCGAAGTATAGTGCCCAGGAACACTGGGCCTCATACAAACACATCAATACATGAAGCATAGAGAAAACTTTTGCTTTGTCTATTTAACACCGCTGGATGGTGACTTAAAGCATCATATACATAAGTCTCCTCACAACATTGCAGTAGCCTATAATTCAACAAATCATTAATAGCAAAGCAACAAAAGGTTATATAACTTAATTTGGCTTGAAGAGAGGATGACCTAAAAGCACATGGTCAAGAAGTGGACATGTCCACACAATACAGTGAAGTAGTAATAGACTACATGTGACAAACAGGCACCTTCATGGATGCAACACTGGAAAAGAACACTGCTTTAACTGATGGGTTGGAAATATGACAATAAAGCATATTAGCATTGACATTATGCAGACGTGATGGTGGAAGTTTATCAATTGTCTATAATGTCTTCAAGGAAGTAGTGGCTAAAAGCTCCAAGACAGACATGAGAGCTGTCGCTGTTGTTCTGTGATCTTGTGTTTCTTAATATTGCTGACTCTTTTGAGCTCAGAAAGGTGCGAGTGCAGTGCCTGTGCACAGCCAAAAGAGTGAGATGTTTCTTAAGGCACAAAAAGGAGATGCCTAACTAATAGTGATGACAGACTCTACAGAATGGAGGCTTTGTAATACGCTTAAACAGAGTTTGGCCAATAGGTGTCAGGGTTGCACATTTATCAATAAGTTATTTTTCACATTTTCCCATACCTTAAAATTCATAAAGATACTTTTGAGCAAGCAGTGAAAAGGAAATACCATGATTAAAATGTATAAATCCATGTGCATATAGGGGGCAAGCCACCGTGTGCACACTCATTTTCATAGTTTTAGTGATTATTTTTGTTTGTCTATAATTCAATATTACAGTTTGGACATTTTACCGTTTAAAACACTTTGGTGTAAAATCCGTTCGTTTGCATATTAGGATGTGCTTGCCTAGTATATCATGCTACTTTGAGCTGCAATTAGCTCATTTAGTAAAGCTGATTTGTGCATAAAGCAATATAGCAAATTAACAGCTACTGCAGAGTTGAACAATAACCATTTCTAGTGTACAGGCGTAAAAAGCATGCTACAATCATTAAACATGTTACACAATAAACCATTTGTGTTAAGCACAGTTATAGTAATAAACATAAAAAAGAAAGTGCATTCCAACACAAAGTGTCATTGTAAAGACTAACCGTGCACCCAACACCGAGACCAGCCAGTGCTTAACTCTGTAGACTGCAGGAAAAACCTTTCTAACCATCACTTTATTATCTTTCTCTATAAAAGTTTCTTTTAACCAAACAAAAGCACAATCTGAAAAAAGCAGACAATTCTAAGGCCAAAGTTGCTATTACAATAATAAATAAATAAAAAGTGAAGGCCATCTGTCAACAAATCTATGACTAACAGACAAAGGTGCTCAACAGGCATGGCTCAGGTTGGCTCAGAAGACCTCTTGATTTGAAACAATGGCTAAGAGTGCATAAAACAACACTATCAACCTTTTTATGATTATTGTGAATTATCTACCACAGAACCAGTCTGCGTTTTTCTACTGAGAATTTGGTTGAAATCCTACTTGACGCTCATTGTCCAAATATTATAAGGCACATGGACAGTAGGACAATAATTACTGATCAGCCCCATGCAACAACCTAAATCCCAAAATACACCTGTTTATACAGGGAGGCAGACGTCCATCTGAGAAGAAAACAAATGTCGCTGGTTGCATATACTGCACAGACAGATGGAGCCTGTGTTTGGCTATTCCCTCACTAACACACAATTCAAATAGGAAATTGCTGAGTTCTCACTTAAGTCTTGTGAGATCCTTTCTACCTTCTATTTCTGTAGCTGACAATAACCATGGAGAATACCACGTGTCTCACACGATCCATCTCTCTGTAGGAGTCACACTGGTGATGCTAAGGGGCACGCAAGCACAAATAGAACAATGTGTTAATAGAAAGTCATCACCACAAAGTCTCGTTTTCACATACATTTACAGCAAATCAGTACTGTCACTGGCACCCCAACTATTCAATCACTAAGCACTATCTTCTGCTTAAGAAGAATATTATAACAGAACAGAAAACCATCACCCTCTGTGACCACCCTGTACATGTTATGAATCACAATGCTCCCCTATTGGATTGCCTTATACATTGTTTTGTGGTAAACCCAACTATTCTCAAGAAACCATCAAATCTTGATGACACAAAATAATTATATTAAGCACCATTTTCAGTTGCAGCAAGAGGAAATGGATGGCAGTTTTAACCTCTGTTAGACTCTTCCCAGACAAAAACATAAACCCTCTTTCTGTTGACTCTCTAACTATATTTTCTTAGCAAAAGTCTGATAAAAATAAATCACAGCTTTGGTATTATGAAACAGGTATAGTTGTTAGTAATATTAGACACTTATTCTTCTGCTAATAAAGAGGCCCTCAAATAGTTTGTGAGTCAGAAGAAATGCAAGTGCATAGGGATTAGTTCAAATCATTAATAAATGCATGTAATTGCAAACTGACTCAAAATACACAATAGGTGTCTGCAGATTTTGTGAGCTTGTTGATGGACGTTGTCATGTTACGTACACCTGCTTGTATTATTATTTATTTTTTCAATGAATGTTAAAATCAAGTATCCATGGCGTCCTATGATAACTGAAATGTCATTGTCCATGTTCTCAGTGCTGGTTTTGGAGGGGTTATAGTGTCTGTGCGTGTGTAAGCTAACAGTCTGTGTACAAGTGAAGGCAGAGTTAAGCTCCACACAGGGAGCCTTAAGGTCAGAGTGAAGGATGGAGACTGAGCAGTGCTCTTGCACCCAGAGCACCCTAAAAGACTGGGCTCTCTGTTGCTGGAGGGACGATTCAAGTGGAGGGACAGAAGGGCTACACTGTGAACAAGTGTCACCCACTCACAGCTACATATCAAAACCACCTCATCACACACCAGAACCCAACGGCACTCTGCAAAGTAGCCAACATTCATCCAACATTCAGGCGTAGTACTGCAACAGTTCTCTCAGTGAGCCGGCAGCACACTTCAGGAGATGTGTGGAGAAGAAGACGGGTGTCTCCAGAAACACCAGCCTCTTTTGGTGTGCTGTTTGCGCAGTATCTCCTCCTCACGCTGGCGCTCTTTTTGGGAACGCAGATAACGGTCCTCCTCCTTCAGGAACCACACAGGAGGCCAACGCTGCTTCTCAAAGTGTTTCTGGTTATCTGAACAAACATATGTTAATGTGAAGCTTGTAAAGGAATAACATCCATGTTTACTTGAAAACTGCATCATGGTTTACAGAAACTGTACCTTGAGACATTGCCTTCATGTCTTTGGGAAACTTGCGACATATGCTGTTGTAGTTAGTGCAGATGTGATGAAGACACCAAGCTGAGAGTTGTTTGGCATTGTGAAACTACAACAGAGGGAAATATACAGAAATAATGAATTCATTAATGGCACAAAATAAATGAACAAGTTCGGTTTTTGGTTTCTAACCTGTGCCAGTTCCAAGTAGGCCAACACTTGCCCATCAATATCCATCCCTTTCACTGCAAACTGCAGAAGCTCATCGACAGCATGTTGTTCTGTCGAAGTAAATTGTATGTGATGGTCTCTTTCCCAGTGAACTTTAGAATTCAAATTTTACAATGAAACACAAATGTACCAGTGAGGGCAACAAGGCGAGGTAAACACAGGCGGTTGGCTAGAACGATGAGTTCCATGGGCTCCAGACCTGAACTTGGAGTCAGTAGACCACAGTAGAGAAACTCTAGTACCCCTCTCATGCATGCTGTGCTTGTGTTTGGGATAGACACCTGTAAAAATAACGTAGAATCGGTATTAGACAAGTACATGGGATAGGTCTACAATCCTACTATACTAGAGTCAATGCAGATTATATTCTCTATGTTTAGCTAATTTCCTGCTGAAGGATGTGGCTAACACCACACAGTACCTTTACGTTCCTATACTAACCATTCTAAACATGTCTATTTCACTGTACAGTATGTTTGTATTTTAAGATGTAATAAAAAAAATAACTGATGTAATTACATAGAGTAAAATACATTTATAAAATAATGCAGCTCAGTGCATCAGAAAGGCCAATGAAAAAAGGTAAATCTACAGTGACTATCTCTAGATAGCTTGGTCCTCTGTTATTAAACTTGACCTGGGCAAATCCAAAGAGGTAGAGTACAACGTTTTAACAGAAATATGGTGGGACAAATAATACATTCAAATTCATACATTTCAGTCATTAAATCACCACTGAGCCACACATCTAGACAGAAGCCTGCCCTTTATCCTAAATACTGCAGGATAGAGGCAGCATGCATTCACCTGTGCTCTCTCTGGGACTGTAACACGGAAGGATCCTAAATAATAATGAGAGCAAGAGCCTGACCCCACAGAGAGCTCCTCACTGAGACACTCTTTCACCCCAGCTTCCATAACCAATTATAGAGAATGTCAGCATGGTGACCTATTGCTAATAGTAGTAAACAACAATGGCAGGACGCGGGTGGTCCCCAGAACTGAAGGATGTCCGCGCCGTGGGTACCTTAAAGTGACTGATGACTTTTGTTTTGGTGGAACTGAACCCTTTGTAAATATTTATAACATTTTTGAGTTAAATAATACAGGAAGTGATGCAGAGTTCACAATTTGAGCCCCCAATTTCTATTCAGTTTAACATTAATTCCATGACCACCCAGGACGTCACATCACAAACCTCACCAAACATAAGGGTAAAATATGCAACATTTTGAGTCATGAATGAGGAAGGCCAAAATGATATATGTGAGAAAGTGGCCAGAGTTTCACTTCTCTTATTACAGAAGTGAAATAAGATTCCCAAATGATTTGAAACGGTGACAAAGGAATACTTGCAAAGCCTAAAATGAAAACAAGGTTGAGGGAACAGTAGCTCAAAAACTGTATGTAATGTAACCATGGCCACAAACAGCCCACCCGCAGTCCACTGTGCCCCCACATCCAGTCTGCAGCTAACATTTTCTCACCCACTCACACAGTGTGATTGAATTTAATTCAAGTTAACACAAAATGTGAAATGTGAAAATATGTGGAACCTTCTTTACTATTTAACACCTGGGTGTAACGGTCAGCCACAAAAGAAACTATACTTGAGGGATCTGGTTGTCCGCAGAGCAAAGAAGTGGTGAGCTAATCTACTTCCTGTGGTTCTCCGTCTGGCCCAGCAGAAATGCCGTGGCCTGAATGTGAGTCTAAGGACAGAGCGTACTCAAGAGTATCCAATCCAGCTCTAAAGGCACGGTCACCTCTCAGTCACAAGGCCAACCCTAATTCATAAATACATTTACAAAACATTCCCCTGTAGTACAAGATAAAAGAAGTGTATTTGCCAATTATACAAAAATACATAAGGCATGAATATTGGTATTAATGTACAGGATCCTGAAGTGCTCTTGAAAATTATATTGCAGAAGGGTGAATTTGCAAAAACACACGTATTTAATTAATTGAATAAAAACAGCAGCATGGAAAATGCCTAGTGATGGCAATTGATTAGAAAAGTAATCAGATACATCTCACTTTCTAAAGGTGATATAAAATGTGATTGGAACAATATCTAATAATTATTTAAATTATACCTGTATTACATTCTATTTGACCATGAATTCTTCTGTAGCACTTAGAGTATATCAGCCTGGTGAATTAAACCAGTAAGTAAGTAATGTTTATTATAGCACAATTTACAAACCAATGTCAACCCAAGCGCTTTAGAATTTTCAAAGCTCAGATATTGTCCCGGTGATGACGGCACCAGTGATGGACCCACCTCGTCTGTGTAGCTTTCCATAAAGGAGCCACGGAACATTGCAGCCATCCAGTCACAGCTGGATATGAGGAGAGGCTTGTGAGCCGGAAGACAGCCATCATCCAGCTGGAACGCCACATCTGAAACAGTGCGGGAAAGAGTTAATGTGGAGGACGACAGAGACTACAGGAAACACTGAGACAAAGACTGATTCACAAAGAGTGGGAGATTCACATTTACTTAAAAGATAGGATTCTACAATGTGCCATGGAGCAGCTTTAAACTCAGGAAGGGAACCAGATGACAGATAGAGGTTGGAGAAAGATTCTGGAGAAACTTTAATCATGACTTTACTTACTTTAATACATTTTCTTTAAAAGCAACATGTATATGTAAAACTAAACTTTTAATTGTTCTATTACTATGTAATTTCCATCCACAAAGTTTGTGTTGATTGATTTATGTTAAGAGTAATCCTGTGTTATAGGGATATGCAGACATGTGTCACGGATAAACACGGAAGGACCCAAAAGCAGAACTGCAAAAAGAATGGTATGTAAAATGTTAAATTTAAAAGTACATCTACATCCTCTATCTGTGTCCCCAGACTCATTTAAGCATAAAACTGAGTCAAACTAATTTTGGTTGTAGGCCAAATTAGCAAAATGAGAGCTGGACAGGGCTAAGTATGTTTTATGCTGTTAATACATAGCCACAAGGAACTTAATATTTGCCTGATTTGTAACATTCTTAAGGTTACTTAACACATCTGTATAGAATTCTTAACAGAACACGGAGGATATTCATGATGTGCGTGGCAAAAAAATCTTCAATGAATATCACAATTCACCCTTCTTTGTGGAGTTCACAAATGAAACCTTTCGTAGTGATTTTCTGCAGTTCATTATAGAGCGTGACTGTGTTTGTAGAGTCCAAGCGCCCTGGATTGGACAATTTTTTGAGAAAACTATCTTTAAAGAGTGCTGTTATTCCTGCTGTTACTTGAATGTGCAAGGTGACACTGAAATGTTCCTACTAAGGGACAAGTAACCGCCAATAGATTCAAAAAAGAAAATATTCCTCTTTTTATGCCGCATGTCTTTGAAGCTATAGTTTGTGTGTGAGCTTTACCAGCGAAGGTCCCCTTGCTGAGACACTCCTTGATGCGGTTGGCCCTGCGCACATGGAAAGCCTTGGTGATCTCTTGGTTCATGAAGCTCTCCCGGTTCAGCACATTGGCCACCATCATCCGCAGGTCAAACACTTCCAGCAGCTCCGCTATAGTAGCCACCTGCATCAGATCACCTCGACCCTCGTCCAAGCTGCCGGTGTAAAGGTACTGGAGCACAGCCTGGCCAAATGAAAGTCACACTGAGCGAGCAAGCCATATGTTAGCAAATTGTGCATTATAATCAGATCACTGCAAATAAATAAATAAATAATACAACAAAAAATAATAGAACACAGATCATTATTCCCAGAACATTTACGATATCACTGTTCACGGTAAAATTCCCAGGACAAGCTGATTTTGTGAATGAGGGTCTATAGTTTTGTACATTTTAAGGAGAATAATGCTGGACTGCACCAAAAAAAACATACTGATTTTGAAATTCAAACATTATATATAGTATGCTTTAACTTTGAATTATGCTTGTTATCTAAAACATGTATACAATATGCAGCTTACTAAAATAATCAACAGCTGCACTGGTTTACATCTGAATACCTTGAAAGGTTCCTCCTGTATGAGCGCATCCATGGCGACCACAGTCATGAGCCGGGGACGTCCTGTCGTAGGGTCATCTACATGCTCCAAACAAACACTCAGAAAGCCCCTTCCCCATCCTGAGAGCGCTCGTCCGGTCCCCAGCACTCCCAGGGTATACCGGGCTCGAGAAGGGAGAGCATTATCACTCTGTGAAGTCCTCAGAGAGCCCTGCTGCAGGAGCTGAGGTCGATTCAACACTGGAACCCCTCCTTGAATGCCATCTTTGTCAGTGTCTAAGCTTTTGGTACGACCCGCTTGCTCCTTCGCTCCTCTCCTTGTATGTTCATCTTCTTCCCCAAGCTCCATGTTTTCTCTGCTCTCCTGATCCTGCACCACCTGCCCCTTTGACAACCCACCTAAATCTAGAGTGAATAGGTCGTAGAATTTGGAACAAGATGTGGCAAGATAGACTTTGTGTGCAAATACTCTACTAGCACCCTCCTGGAGAAGAAACAGGACATCTGCGCAGAGTGGCAGGCAGAACAGGGAGTCAGGGCCTTCGCCGTCGCAGGGGGGAGGGTCTGGGATGCCTACTATGGGTCGTGGGGGGCGTGGGGGCAGGAAGGGAGCCTGGAGCAGAGGCCTCTGGACCTTTTTCAGATGTGATTTCCAGAATTGCAGGTGCCGACGGGAGATGAGAGCGGCTCGGATGGCGTTGTCGAAAACATCCTTGACTCCAAACTGAGCTACAATACTCGTTTCGTAGTAAGGGATACCAAGTTCCTTTGCGACCTCGTGGCCTCTTTCTGGAGGGAGAATGTCTGTTGGTTTGATGGGTCTGTAGAGAATAGATACTTAGTTGAACCACTGATGTTATGTAATATGTTGAGTTTTAAAAGTTGAAATAGTAGCAATAGTAGTAGTATTACTAGTAGTAGCAGTAGTAAGAGTAGCAGGATTTTTAAACCCAAAGATTTGACTTATTCTATAATACCGTATTTATTCATTGTTAATTTGGTTGGGACAGTACATGTTAATGAACACATCACTCCTGTAGCCTTGTAACCTTGGACTAATTTGCATCCGTTGTCCCACATTCGCACTCACAACCACAAACTCATTCATCCTGAAGTATTGCACATGTTTTTAGTGGTAGGGGAAACCGGAGTACCCGGAGGAAACCTACGCAGACACAAAGAGAACATGCAAACTTCACTCAGAAAGGCGAGGGTTATCCACTCAGCTACCGTGCCGCCCATTTACATCTGATAATCTTGTTTTGAGTATTTAGTTTGTGTGTGTTCGCTTGTGATCTCTCCTCATGTGCATAGTGCGATGTGTGTGATGTTCGTGTGAATAAAAAAACAGAGTAAAGAAAGGGGAAGAAAATGGTGTGCACTCGGGTCAAATTGGGAAGTGCGGTAACAAGTGCCAAAATGATCTTAAAAGTAAATCTACCTTTCTAGGCTTTAATCAAGTCATAAGATTGTTTCTTAATTTAAAGTTGTTTTTTAGATTTATTCATGCTGATCTGGAATATCTGGCACAAACATAGAACTCCACCCATTCTATCTAAAAAGTATTTTCTTAAACCTGTAATATTATGAGGTAATTGTAACTCATCATGCTACATTTCCCCTAAATTAAATCTGTCGAAATCAGCTGAAATGAAATTCTTTATACATCAAATGGGTTTGTTTGTAGCTGGTAATTTGCAAATTTGGTAAAAAAAATAATAACTAGAAACTTGCAATGGCTGAAGCCATTGCGATTGACTGCGGAACAGATCTAATGTGGAAATCTGCTAAAAAAAATCCTTGAAATCCTTTAAAAGGCCTTGAAACTGTTAAAATACTTGATAGATATTTGAAACTCCTGAAGTCCTTGAAATTGTTGAAACCTTTAAACTCCTGAAATCCTTGAAACTGTTGAAACATTGAAACTCCTGAAATCCTTGAAACTTTTTTAAACCTGGAAACTGTTGAAAGTGTGGAAACTCCTGAAATCCTTGAACCTCCTGATATCCTTGAAACTGGTTAAATTCTTAAACAGTTGAAATCCTTGAAACTACTGAATGTATTGAAAGTGTCCTTGAAACTGAAAAATCCCCTCACCGCTGAAACAATTTGGTTCCTGTAACTAAGGAAACCTGGTCTGTGGTCATTATCTGGTGGTGGTCTGAGTCTTCGTTTGGGTCTTGGTCTGGTGGTATAATGCAACCTATTAGGTTGCATTATACTGGTTTACATGGAAAAATCCCTATTAGGTTGCATTATACTGGTTTACATGGAAAAATCCCTATTAGGTTGCATTATACTGGTTTACATGGAAAAATCCCTATTAAGTTGCATTATACTGGTTTACATGGAAAAATCTCTATTAAGTTGCATTATACTGGTTTACATGGAAAAATCCCTATTAGGTTGCATTATACTGGTTTACATGTACAAATCCCTATTAAGTTGCTTTATACTGGTTTACATGTAAAAACCCCTATTAGGTTACATTATAGTGGTTTACATGTAAAAATCCTTATTAAGTTGCATTATACTGGTTTACATGTAAAAACCCCTATTAAGTTCCATTATACTGGTTTACATGTAAAAACCCTATTAAGTTGCATTATACTGGTTTACATGAAAAAAACCCTATTAAGTTGCATTATACTGGTTTACATGGAAAAATCCCTATTAAGTTGCATAATACTGGTTTACATGGAAAAATCCCCATTAAGTTGCATTATACTGGTTTACATGAAAAAACCCCATTAAGTTGCATTATACTGGTTTACATGGAAAAATCCCTATTAAGTTGCATTATACTGGTTTACATGGAAAAATCCCTATTAAGTTGTTCATAATACTGGTTTACATGGAAAAATCCCCATTAAGTTGCATTATACTGGTTTACATGTAAAAAACCCTATTAAGTTGCATTATACTGGTTTACATGGAAAAATCCCTATTAAGTTGCATTATACTGGTTTACATGAAAAAACCCTATTAAGTTGCATTATACTGGTTTACATGGAAAAATCCCTATTAAGTTGCATTGTACTGGTTTACATGGAAAAATCCCTATTAAGTTGCATTATACTGGTTTACATGAAAAAAACCCTATTAAGTTGCATTATACTGGTTTACATGTAAAAACCCCTATTAAAATACTGGTTTACATGGAAAAATCCCTATTAAGTTGCATTATACTGGTTTACATGGAAAAATCCCTATTAAGTTGCATTATACTGGTTTTACATGGAAAAATCCCTATTAAGTTGCATTTATACTGGTTTACATGGGAAAAATCCCTATTAAGTTGCATTATACTGGTTTACATGGAAAAATCCCTATTAAGTTGCATTATACTGGTTTACATGGAAAAATCCCTATTAGGTTGCATTATACTGGTTTACATGTACAAATCCCTATTAAGTTGCTTTATACTGGTTTACATGTAAAAACCCCTATTAGGTTACATTATAGTGGTTTACATGTAAAAATCCTTATTAAGTTGCATTATACTGGTTTACATGTAAAAAACCCCTATTAAGTTCCATTATATGGTTTACATGTAAAAACCCTATTAAGTTCCATTATACTGGTTTACATGTAAAAACCCTATTAAGTTGCATTATACTGGTTTACATGAAAAAAAACCCTATTAAGTTGCATTATACTGGTTTACATGGAAAAATCCCTATTAAGTTGCATAATACTGGTTTACATGGAAAAATCCCCATTAAGTTGCATTATACTGGTTTACATGGAAAAATCCCTATTAAGTTGCATTATACTGGTTTACATGGAAAAATCCCTATTAAGTTGCATAATACTGGTTTACATGGAAAAATCCCCATTAAGTTGCATTATACTGGTTTACATGGAAAAATCCCCATTAAGTTGCATTATACTGGTTTACATGGAAAAATCCCTATTAAGTTGCATTGTACTGGTTTACATGGAAAAAACCCTATTAAGTTGCATTATACTGGTTTACATGGAAAAAACCCTATTAAGTTGCATTATACTGGTTTACATGTAAAAACCCCTATTAAGTTGCATTATACTGGTTTACATGGAAAAATCCCCATTAAGTTGCATTATACTGGTTTACATGAAAAAAAACCCTATTAAGTTGCATTATACTGGTTTACATGAAAAAACCCTATTAAGTTGCATTATACTGGTTTACATGGAAAAATCCCTATTAAGTTGCATTATACTGGTTTACATGGAAAAATCCCTATTAGGTTGCATGATTACACTGAAGTCCTTGAAACTGCTGAAGTCCTTGAAACTGCTGAAGTCCTTGAAACTGCTGAAGTCCTTGAAACTGTTGAAGTCCTTGAAACTCTTGAAATCTTGAAACTGCTGAAATCCTTGAAACTGTTGAATCCTTGAAACTGTTGAATCATTGAAACTGTAGAAATGTCTGAAAGAGCTGAAGTCCTATTAAAATGCATGGGCCTATTAAAATGCATTGCAGAATTCTCAATGCAGATTTTTGTCCGATTGCGGAAAAACCGGAAATCGCTGAAGTCCCAAAAGTAATAGCAATAATCTCCCAAACATGTGGAACGTTTTGATGTATAACTTGTGGAAATTGTTGAAAATGTGAAAGCTGTGAAACGTGTCCGGAAAAACTAGAAAACTTGCAATGGCTGAAGCCATTGCGATTGACTGCGGAACAGATCTAATGTGGAAATCTGCTAAAAAAAATCCTTGAAAATCCTTTAAAAGGCCTTGAAACTGTTAAAATACTTGATAGATATTTGAAACTCCTGAAGTCCTTGAAATTGTTGAAACCTTTTAAACTCCTGAAATCCTTGAAACTGTTGAAACATTGAAACTCCTGAAATCCTTGAAACTTTTTTAAACCTGGAAACTGTTGAAAGTGTGGAAACTCCTGAAATCCTTGAACCTCCTGATATCCTTGAAACTGGTTAAATTCTTAAACAGTTGAAATCCTTGAAACTACTGAATGTATTGAAAGTGTCCTTGAAACTGAAAAATCCCCTCACCGCTGAAACAATTTGGTTCCTGTAACTAAGGAAACCTGGTCTGTGGTCATTATCTGGTGGTGGTCTGAGTCTTCGTTGGGTCTTGGTCTGGTGGTATAATGCAACCTATTAGGTTGCATTATACTGGTTTACATGGAAAAATCCCTATTAGGTTGCATTATACTGGTTTACATGGAAAAATCCCTATTAGGTTGCATTATACTGGTTTACATGGAAAAATCCCTATTAATGTTGCATTATACTGGTTTACATGGAAAAATCTCTATTAAGTTGCATTATACTGGTTTACATGGAAAAATCCCTATTAGGTTGCATTATACTGGTTTACATGTACAAATCCCTATTAAGTTGCTTTATACTGGTTTACATGTAAAAACCCCTATTAGGTTACATTATAGTGGTTTACATGTAAAAATCCTTATTAAGTTGCATTATACTGGTTTACATGTAAAAACCCCTATTAAGTTCCATTATACTGGTTTACATGTAAAAACCCTATTAAGTTGCATTATACTGGTTTACATGAAAAAACCCTATTAAGTTGCTATTATACTGGTTTACATGGAAAAATCCCTATTAAGTTGCATAATACTGGTTTACATGGAAAAATCCCCATTAAGTTGCATTATACTGGTTTACATGAAAAAAACCCCATTAAGTTGCATTATACTGGTTTACATGGAAAAATCCCTATTAAGTTGCATTATACTGGTTTACATGGAAAAATCCCTATTAAGTTGCATAATACTGGTTTACATGGAAAAATCCCATTATTAAGTTGCATTATACTGGTTTACATGTAAAAAACCCTATTAAGTTGCATTATACTGGTTTACATGGAAAAATCCCTATTAAGTTGCATTATACTGGTTTACATGAAAAAAACCCTATTAAGTTGCATTATACTGGTTTACATGGAAAAATCCCTATTAAGTTGCATTGTACTGGTTTACATGGAAAAATCCCTATTAAGTTGCATTATACTGGTTTACATGAAAAAAACCCTATTAAGTTGCATTATACTGGTTTACATGTAAAAACCCCTATTAAGTTGCATTATACTGGTTTACATGGAAAAATCCCTATTAAGTTGCATTATACTGGTTTACATGGAAAAATCCCTATTAAGTTGCATTATACTGGTTTACATGGAAAAATCCCTATTAAGTTGCATTATACTGGTTTACATGGAAAAATCCCTATTAAGTTGCATTATACTGGTTTACATGGAAAAATCCCTATTAAGTTGCATTATACTGGTTTACATGGAAAAATCCCTATTAAGGTTGCATTATTACTGGTTTACATGTAAAAATCCCTATTAAGTTGCATTATACTGGTTTACATGGAAAAATCCCTATTAAGTTGCATTATACTGGTTTACATGTAAAAATCCCTATTAAGTTGCATTATACTGGTTTACATGTAAAAACCCCTATTAAGTTCCATTATACTGGTTTACATGTAAAAACCCCTATTAAGTTCCATTATACTGTTTACATGTAAAAACCCTATTAAGTTGCATTATACTGGTTTACATGAAAAAAACCCTATTAAGTTGCATTATACTGGTTTACATGGAAAAATCCCTATTAAGTTGCATAATACTGGTTTACATGGAAAAATCCCCATTAAGTTGCATTATATGGTTTACATGGAAAAATCCCTATTAAGTTGCATTTATACTGGTTTACATGGAAAAATCCCTATTGATGTTGCATAATACTGGTTTACATGGAAAAATCCCCATTAAGTTGCATTATACTGGTTTACATGGAAAAATCCCCATTAAGTTGCATTATACTGGTTTACATGGAAAAATCCCTATTAAGTTGCATTGTACTGGTTTACATGGAAAAAACCCTATTAAGTTGCATTATACTGGTTTACATGGAAAAAACCCTATTAAGTTGCATTATACTGGTTTACATTGGAAAAACCCCTATTAAGTTGCATTATACTGGTTTACATGGAAAAATCCCATTAAGTTGCATTATACTGGTTTACATGAAAAAAAAAACCCTATTAAGTTGCATTATACTGGTTTACATGAAAAAACCCTATTAAGTTGCATTATACTGGTTTACATGGAAAAATCCCTATTAAGTTGCATTATACTGGTTTACATGGAAAAATCCCTATTAGGTTGCATGATTTACACTGAAGTCCTTGAAACTGCTGAAGTCCTTGAAACTGCTGAAGTCCTTGAAACTGCTGAAGTACTTGAAACTGTTGAAGTCCTTGAAACTCTTGAAATCTTGAAACTGCTGAAATCCTTGAAACTGTTTGAATCCTTGAAACTGTTGAATCATTGAAACTGTAGAAATTGTCTGAAAGAGCTGAAGTCCTATTAAATTGCATGGGCCTATTAAAATGCATTGCAGAATTCTCAATGCAGATTTTTTGTCCGATTGCGGAAAAACCGGAAATCGCTGAGTCCCAAAAGTAATTTGCATTAATCTCCCAAACATGTGGAACGTTTTGATGTATAACTTGTGGAAATTGTTGAAAATGGAAAGCTGTGAAACGTGCGTCAAAAAAAATGACGGAATAAAGAAATACAAAAACCAATGGTTGACTGCGTAAAGTTCCGCAGTCAATCAAAAAATGACAGGAATAAAGAAATACAAAACCAATGGTTGACTGCGGAAGGTTCCGCAGTCAATCAATTAATTCAACTCCGTCCCTCTGGTGGAAGCACAGGGAGTTACAGGCTAATATCCTGTTTATACTTTATGAGGGATCATATTTCCCCTTTCAAGACATTATTTCACATATCTAAAACATGAAAAGGGTTAGAAAAGTGGCTTAAAATAGTGACGTCTATATTATTTCATGTAATCTTAAATTCTGGTTTAACGCTGGTAGAAAGTTTCTCACCCTTCGGTCTAGGGTCGAGCGAGCTCGATTAACTGCATCCAGTGTCAGCAGTTAGCGCTGATCCAGCTGGCAGGCAACCAGGATGATGGGCGTCCGAGGACAGAAGTGCTTGATCTCCGGAAAACCACATGGTCCGGACATGGCTGAGCGAGTTTGGTTTGCTGTGAAAAACAGAGCTACCCCACGTCTGACCAACTCACAACACAAAACCCCCACAACAGAAGATGTTACACC